>CM048650.1:34072500-35272500 GCA_026413185.1 Pueraria montana var. lobata | reverse complement strand
AGCAAAAAAAAAAACTAGAAATTGTTAAGGCCCAAAATCTTAAGTTTAAAAATAATTTACATTTTTTAAGATAAAATCTATTCTAAGCTTACAATTTTCTATCATACTTTGTGCTGAAAGTGATGGTATGACTCTCATGTTGAAGAATCTTTAGAAATCAAAATACATATTTTATCCCAAATAATATCCAATAGACCAAGTTTGCTTTTTCTCCGCTAGTTGATAACATTATTTTTTAAGATATTACATTTTATATTTTATAGGAGACAAACCTTGTTATTGTTTCAACTCATTCTCCAAAAAAGTAGATCCAACTCTAATAGCTCCAAATTAAATATATACATTAAGATGCAAAGACTTCTTATTCCACAACAATGTAAACACTTTTTCACCATTTCATATACTAGGGGATTTCACTTGGAAAAGAAAATCTCTCATACTAATGAATTCAAGTCCACAACAATGGGTTCAAATGTATGAGATCTTGTAGCACTTACGTATGAGTTGAAGGTGGAGTCCATATTGTATCATTGATAAGAGATTTCTTTATAAAAAAAAAATATAAATTGGAGTTTGAAGGTGGAGTCTTCAACCCACAACTGACTGACGAGAATTTTTTTTCAATCACATCGTTTGGGCTCTTAGAATATGGTGCCCTTGGACCTTTTTATTTGATTGTATCAAAATGTCCAATGAATTGAGATTTTTCTACTGGGACAGATTCTTTTGGGACAAACGAATCACTTATGATGAAGAAGAGATTGCTCGAGTCAATCATAATTACTATATCAGCAAAACTCCTAAGTATTTAATGCAACTGCATAATTAAGACTCAAACTCAATATCATAAGTTAAACTAAAACAACTTCATGTGAGTTGATTCACACGTTTCATGGTCTTTTTATCCAGTTTTGTCATAGCATTATTCATATTTTTTACTTCACAAAAATTAAGAGAGAGTGCCCAATTTCAAATGGGCCGCGGGTCCCATTTTATGCGCCGTTTAGTCCCAAACCCAGTAACGGCCCAAAAACTAAACCATTCATTTCCCTTCAAAACCCTATTTCTCGTTGCTTTGCCCCAAAAACCCTAAACCCCCAAACACTGTCTTGGCCACCCATTGTTGGAGCATTCTCTGATCACCAAACAATGAGACCCCCGAGAGGCGGCGGACGTGGCGGCGGTTTCAGAGGCGGCCGCGACGGTGGCTTTGGTCGCGGCAGAGGTGGCTTTGGTCGCGGCGGTGGAGGACGCGGTGGTGGCGGATTTCGCGACGAAGGTCCACCCTCCGAAGTCATAGGTTGTTTCTTCTTCCATTTTGGAACTTAAGAAACGTTTCAATTTCTATGTTCTTTGTTGGGTATTTCACGAACTGTGCTTGAAGATTGGAATTTTTTTTTCTTTGTGGTGTTTGTTGTTGATGACACGATTTCGTTTCTGGGTTTTGATAATTTGCGAGGAAAGAACATAACTTTATCTAAACTCAGTTAAAGAAAAGTTTTTATTTTTTATTTATTTTTATATTGGTGTTTATTCTTTTAATGGGGTTTGTTGATTTGGTGTATGCAGAGGTGTCAACGTTTATGCATGCATGTGAGGGAGATGCAGTGACGAAGCTTACGAATGAGAAAGTTCCCTTTTTCAATGCTCCTATATATCTGAAAAACATGACTCAGATTGGGAAAGTTGATGAAATATTTGGCCCCATCAATGAAGCTGTGGGTTTCTCTCATTTTTGTGTTTTAACATATTGATTGCTTTTTGTTTTCTAGTTTGCTGAGTTCTGATTTGGTGCTTCATTTGTGAACATGCAGTACTTCTCAATTAAAATGATGGAAGGGATTGTTGCTACCTCTTATTCATCGGGTGACAAGTTTTATATTGACCCAAGGAAACTGTTGCCTCTTGCAAGATTTCTTCCACAACCCAAGTATGGTCTCTTTGCCAAAAATTAACTCATCTAAATATTATTCAATTAGTTTGCTCACTGAAAAGTGATAAGTAGTAGATGAAGTTAGATACGGGTTAATCGGTGGCCAATTAATTTCCCTTTTTTCTATTTATGTTTCTGATTGTCCTTGTATTTTTTTTTCATGTTCATCCTAGTTTTTGGTGAATCTGAAAATTTTTTGGTTGATGGCTGCATTGGTCTATACATGTCCAACCATATTTGCCATCCATGCCACATTATTGTTTTAACTTAATCAAGAATGTGCAAACTGTTTCATATGCTGTTGTAGTTGTTTGTGCATGCCATAATGACGTTCTTCTGTGTGTACTTATGTATGCAGTTTGCAAAAAGCTGTTTTATTTCGTTTCAAGCATGTCATGCTTCTATTGTACACAGAGCAATGGTTGCTTGTGCAGCTACGATGTTGAAAGTGGATGACAGTCTTGGTGTAGTCTCTTGTATATTTTTTTAAAAGATTCTTAGGACTGTAGTTACAGTCCTGAAGTTTTAATTCTAAACCCCAGGTTCTATCAAAGTGATTTATTTGTGGAGTTATTGAATAGTTACTATTGTTGGCAAGCACTAAACAAAAATGTCGCATCTTTTGAAAATGGCTTTTAGTTGGTGGTTCCTTATAGCCTAAAAATGAATGGGAAAACAACCATAAACATATGTCCTTGTGGGCTTTTAAATTATTGAAGTCAATACGTAACTTATAAATGATCAAAGCTGAAATCTAGTTCCTGATCTTTTCTATGTACCTAGATAAGATGTGCTATTATTATATATACAGCTGACACTGTCCCTAAATATCTTGAATTTTGTTTTACATCACTTCCCTTTTCCTTGTTTCAATTATGTGTATGTAGTTGGTTCTTTGCTTGCAACTTGTTTATGTCAAAATAATCTGCTTCGTGCTCCCAGAAATAAACAAATTGCTATGCTTAAGCATCTCTGCCACAATTTGTTGATTTTTGATGGCTTTGAAGGGTATTAAAAGGGTTGGGAGTCACTCCAGTTAACATGATTTGGCTGATTCTTGTTGCAGGGGACAATCACAAGGTGCTAGAGGTGGAGGTGTAGGAGGTCGTGGTGGAGGCAGAGGTTTTCGTGGAGGTGGTGGTTTTCGTGGAAGGGGCGGCCCAAGGGGTGGGAGAGGTGGTCCTCCTAGGGGCGGTGGACGGGGTGGTGGTTTCAGGGGAAGAGGGAGATCATAGGGGAATTTTGTGTAATGTTTTTCACATTGCTGCAGTTATTTTGCTTTGGAGATAACATAGATGTTGAATTGACTTATTATCTATTATGGATTGAGTGGTTCCGTGCATGTTGGTTTATTATATTGTTATCATTATGGCAAGGAGGTGGATTGAGTTTGTGTAGTCTCTATATCGAAATCGGTTCTTGATTATATCAGTCAATTAAAATCGGTGCTTGATTATAGCGATCAATTAAAATCGGTGGTTGATCGTATCAATCAAAATCGGTATGGGAACTTGATGCAATGTGCGTGTGTGTGCCTTCGGAGATGATATGCATTGGTTTAGATAATGATTTACAAGATAATTATTTTTATATTTGAGTATATGAAATCTCTCTACATAAGAGGGTAGAAACTAATATCTTGAAAAATTGTTTTTGTCATCCTAAATTGTAAGGACTGGACTGAAATAGATTAAAGAGTGTGTAAGAATTAAAATGAGTAGATTTTAGGTGTAGGAATTAAAATGTAAAGATTTTGCATGTATAAAGACTAAATGAGTAATTATTTTTTTAAAGTAATTTTTGACTTGTGAAGGATGAATTTCTTGGGGAATCTCTAATAATGGCAGGTGTTGAGCAATTCAAGTATTATTATATTGCCATTGGAGAGGAACTATTTGGAGTGTAAAGAAAGCACAATTCTTACATAGAGTTATCGTGTTTTCTACAATTTAATGGGATCTACAATTATAAAAATAATTTATAATTATGATTTTAAATTAAACTATATTTTAATAATGTATTATTTTATATTTTTCACATATTAAAAATATTAGAAATTTATTTTATTTATTTAAATTATTAGTACGTAGTATTTATTTATGTATTATAATTTTTTTATTATAAAATAGCGTATATTTAATTATATTTTCTCACTCTTATCTTTTACATTTTAAGATTTGGAGTTGAAATTTTATGTAATTAAAAGTTATTATATATTTATTATTTAAACAATTGACATAAAAATATATTAAATTAAAATTAAGATAAATAATAAAATATGAAAGTGTGGGGTCAACTGTGGGGTTTACTTAAGAATTTTTTTGAGATATTGGCTTGAAGAAAAATATTGGTTGAGTTGCTTAAAGTAATAAAGATATGTTATTATAGAAAAGTGTGAAAAATTATAAAATATTGAGTATAGCAACTCATGTGAGTTGCTAGATAGAAGATACTTTTAGGGACGTTTGTTTCACGAATTATTTTTTATTTTCAGGAATATTTTTTCCTAGGATTATAATATGGAATGTTATTCCTGGATATTTTATAGAAATTGTGATATATTTGGTAATAGTTATTTTATTACCTCATAACAAACATAAGAATAAAATTTTCCCACCCTATATTCCCGGAAATAAAAAAAAATCCGTGAAACAAACACCTCTTTAATGTTTAATTAGGTCCCAAATAAGGGTCTTTTCAAGTGATATTTGTTTTTTACATACGTAGATTTAATATTGAATATGAGATTACTCTGTTTAAAAGTCTGTTAAGAAGAAACAAAATCACATTTGAGATGTAAAAGTTATACTCCCTCCATTCTAAAATAATTGTGTTTTAACACACTGATTAAAAAACATTCAATTGATTCAAATTTAGACAAAAATACTCTCAATTTTTCAATTACTCATAAACGATTCTACTATCCACCAATAACAAATACATTTTACTATGCACCAACTTATTTTTATGGGTGATGCCTCTTTTAAATGCAAGTATTAATTTATTTTCTTAATTATATCTAATGGTATTGTTGGAAAAAAATAGCTTAAAAAAAGTTAAAATGACTATTATTTTGAAATAAAAACAAAAAAAACTAAAAAGACTATTGTTTTAGAATGGAGGGAGTAAGTATTAACTTCTTATTAAATGTAAAAAATCACATCCAAAACATAGAATTAAACACACTAAGCATGAATAAAGAATGAGTTTTGTCTACATGTACTTTTTATATATGGGATTTGTTATTCATATACACTTACATGTATGAAAATGAGTTTGTAATTTGTATACACATGTTACGGGGGTTATGAATGCACTTGTGTTTGTAAAATGTAGGGGATGTAAGTGAGAATGACTTATCTATATATATATAAAATCTGTCCAAATTATTGCTACTTGTCATTATTATTATATGGTACATTGTAGGGCCACCATTTTTCTCTCCATTTTCACCTATTTTCTTTTATTCTCTCTCTTTTTTTTACTTTTTTTTTTGTTAGTCGTGCAAAGCACGAGCTACTTATCTAGTTTGTTAAATTTTCTCTAAAGTCCGTCAATTAATTGATATTGTGTTATTTACTAGAGTTCTTTTCCCCCCCTCATTGATGGAAGTATTTACTAGTTTTATGGAGTATAACACTTCTAAAATGAAAATAAATAAGTTGATATTACATAATATAACATAGTGGAAACACTCATGCTCATACTTTATTAAAAAACTTGTCAAACTTTAATCTTTTTAGTAAATCGGATATAAAATGGATAAAAGAAAATTTGGGGTGAAAATACAATTCACCCAACACATGAAAGCAACAAAAACTTTTAAGTGTTGCCGAGAGTGGAGCTCTTTTATTGAAAGCAGCAGCAAAAGATGTCAAGCTTCCCAACCCCTAAGGACAGTGGCACGTGCGACACGGTTAACTGCCAGGGTGAAGGCTCCCATACGAAGATCACATTCATGGGTTTTGCACATCTCCTTCACATCTTTGAAACCTTTGGTCATGTAGGTCTTTAGCTCATTGTTCACTTTTTCCTCATCCCACATGAAACCTTGGATGTTCTGTGTGTTACAAAATCAAACCACATAAGGATTACATAGAGTATATTAATTAATTAATTAACTTGTACAAGAGGGATGCAAGTATGTAACTCTAAAATTAATGGACAATTTGCCTACGAAGGTAAAGTAAATAATTTCAATTATTAATAAGAAAATTATGTTACAAATTATGTTAAAATATCAACGGGTGATTTTCTTATCAATGATTAAAATTACTTACTTTACCCTTAAGTACAAAAGAATCTATGTGGAATTATATAGTTCATTATATAAATTAGTAGTTACCTGAACCCACTCAAAGTAGCTAACTGTAACGCCTCCTGAATTTGCAAATATGTCTGGGAGGATCACAACCCCTTTCTTCTTCAGAATCTGCAAGTTAGAAAGGTAGTTAACAATAGTGCATTTCTTCTTTCTTGTTTGAAGAAGAGAAGGGAAGAGAAAATTTAAACTAACCTCATCAGCCTCCGGGTCAGTTGGGTGATTAGCTGCTTCCACAATAAATTTGGCCTTGATTTCATCTGCATTTTCCCTTCAACCATACCAAAAGATAAATAAGAATAAAAAAAGAAAAAAATTAGCTTTAGGCCTTCTCCTTATTATATAATTCAATTTTAGAACATTGCTTATAGGAGGCAAGTACTAAGCTAACAAAGAAAAATTGGTGGTTCAATTTTATGTTTGCTTTCATAGTAAGCTATGGTGATCATAATGTGCTATCTACTTTGTTAAAATAATCTAATATTTTGAGGTGTCCCTTGCTTGCCTGAGTTGAGAGCAAAAGGTCAAGTTAGGAAAATCACCTATTGATGACACCCCCAAGAGCTGCTGGGACTAGAACATCACAATCTTCAACCAATATCGAGTTAGGGTCAATTGGGTCACCACCATGGAATCCTTTTACACCACGGTGCACTTTGGAATGCTCAAGTAGGCTTGGGATGTCAAGACCATTGCTGTTCTTTATGGCTCCAGTTATGTCACTCACAGCAACAACTTTCCCACCTTTCTCACTAATTAATTGGGCAGCCCATGACCCTACATTTCCAAAACCCTGAAGAAATACACAATATGATATAGCATGAGTTTATGTCAAAATCATCATAATACTAAATCCAAGAACTTCTTTGAGCAGTTCTTTACCATCTATATAGCTAATGCTTCATTCTTCTCCTATAGGCTATATAGTCCAAGACAGAAGAGTAAAAAGGGTCCTTCCAACCTTTCTAATTAACTAAACTGTTTACTATAAATAGCTTGTTACAAACTACTGATATGTGAGAATCTCTAACAAAACAACCCGAAGTTTCATTTGTTATTACTACCTCAATTATGTCTTCATCGACCATTACTTTGAACATCATTTTCAAACTGGCATAATGCATTCTTTAAGTAGCATATAGATAAATTGGAGTAAATATACAAGACACAACATTACAACAAGTACCTGTATGACAAAACGTTGTCCAGATACACTCTTCCCATACTCATTAAGCAAAGCCTCTGTTGCAAAGAGGACTCCTCGTCCTGTAGCAGCGTCTCTACCTAGAGATCCACCAAGATCCTAGTTTGAAAAAAATAAGGGGAATGGTTTTTTAAGCATATAGAGAAAATTATTATACACAAGTTTTATATTAGTTGTGTATGATATAAATATTCATGCATATTAAATAAGTTTACCAATTTAATGCCATATAAAAATTAAAATCATATAGTATATATTAAAATGAAATGACAGAACAAACAATCACTTACTATAGGTTTTCCAGTGACTACTGCAGGAGAGTAACCGTGAAATTTGGAATACTCATCTAGTATCCATGCCATGGTCTACATGCATAACCACACAGCAAGATAATATTGAATTCCAAAAATCATATCAGCACGTGTTGTCAAATATTAAATAACAGTAACATAATAAAAAAGTGTATATAATCTTAAACAAACAGCAGTAGAGTCAATTCTAAATCTGTGTAATTAGTACTCACCTGTGGTCCTGTTCCCATATCAGGTGCTGGCACATCTGTGTGAGTTCCAATCAGATCATGAATTTTTTGGGTAAAAACTCTGGTAAGTCTTTCTAACTCAGATATACTTAAGTCTGCTGGGTTACACCCTATCCCTCCTTTGGCACCACCATATGGTATATTTGCTACAGCTGTTTTCCAAGTCATTAGTTGTGCTAAAGCATTCACTTCATCAGGGTCAACCTATTTATTCCATTAAATGATTCAGAGTGAGAACTGAGAGCCTAAATTACACACCATATACAAATATAAACAGTTCCAGGGACTAGTTCATAGAAAAGTTGTAATTTGAACCATACTTCTTGTCTTCTATTAAATATATGGTTGTTCAAAGGTCTATCCCTACATTTCTTTTTTATTTCTGTCCAAGTTTTACAAATTTAAGGCAAAGAAATCAAATTATTATCATTGACAAAAATCTGATAGCAATTCAGTGTTGGACTTCTTGTTCAATCAAAAGAATGCATGTCTTTACCACAACATCCATAGATAAACCCTTGAGTAGTTAATAACTGAATATTTTTAGTGTTAACCTCAGGATGGTATCTGATTCCTCCTTTCATAGGGCCTCTGGCATTATCATGTTGAATCCTGAACCCAACATAAGATTGCAACGTGCCATCATCTTTAGGTATGGTACATTCAACCTGCATTTTTGTGAAACATATATACTACAGTTGGTGAACTATACGAAACAGTACAGGAAAAACAAGTGAACTAATTTGCCAGAACTAAGGTATGAAAAAGCACAAGAAGCAATTTTACTTGCCTTGATTTCCCTGAATGGAATCAGTAAACTTTTCTCAAGCTTTGAATCCAATCCCAGAAGCCTAGAGGCCAACTTAAAGTTCCTGTTGGTGGCTGCTAGTGCATTCATTGTTCCCTTTGACTACTGGATGGGTTAACACAATATTCAATCTTTTAGCCAAAGATATCCAATATGCGGAAAATAGATCTTGCACTGTTACTATAATTGGGACTATTTAGAAATTGAATGGAAGATGAAAAGAGATCCATTAGAGCTAATATTTATATTAAGAAGATATACACAGAGCCAGCTAGAGTCAATGTCAACAATACAAAATAGACTAGTAGATGTTTGGTAGAGCACATATAATACAAGCAAAATGGATAAGTGCCAGCAATGTGCCATATCATGTGGATCAATGTCAGCACTTAATCATGAAAGATTAAGAATGACAGGCAAAAATAATACATGTTATCCTCTCTCTTAGAAAGGCTAAGTACAATTTAGTTGTATATACATTCAAGGCATGGTACCCTTAAGTGCATTATCCAAATAAGAATAATATCTGGTAGTAGCAAAGATTATTAATTTTGCATTAATAATCTTCACTACTGAGTGTACCTGTCTTGTGTTCTAGCTTCTTTCACATCTCCAAGAAGAAAATTAGTTACAGAAATCTACCATGCTCCTTGGGATGAGAATACAGTTTTATTTTTCTCATGTTCTGTTAATTCAAAGTTAATGTGTTCAGGAAACCTTTGTTATTATACTTTCCTGAAATAACTTATGAATGAACTGTGCAGCCAGTGCCCCTTTTATTATTGGCACGTTATGGGGTTCTATTGGGCAAAGCCTTTGCTAATGGATCCAAGAAAAGAATCTTAGGAAAATCACCTTTCTACAACATCAAGAAGGGCCAACTGCATTGGAATCTCTATGGAATAGAAATTTAAGAATTAGAAGTTTTCTAGTGGCTCCAAAATTAACTGAAGAGGCACTATCCAGGTGAGGTAGGAAGCAAGATACTCTCAACAAAAGAGACAAAATTCTACCCTCTATAAGCAAAATTTTGTGTAACTGGTCTTGCATTTAATTATGTTTCATGCACTTATTGGGTACAATTAAATTCATTGCTTCCACAGCTTCATAATTGTCAATTACTATTAGAGGCCACGGATGTGTAGGAACATAAATTAGAGCAAATTACACTTAAACTTTTTTTGAATTACACACTATACCACTTTTTTTTTTAATTCTTATACTAACCCCTTTACACAGATATTCCTTATATATATTACACTAACTATATTTAATGTTTAAAAACATTACACCAATACTCCTTGTAAGAAAAGTTATTGTAAACATTAAACAAGAAAAAATATTGTATGTAATTCAAAAAAGTCTCAACGGTGATAATGTAATTTGTTCCATAAATTATGCATTTAGACAAACACATTTTTTTTGGGTGACATAGACAAACACATATTTCACGGCCTGTGTTGCGGATCATGACTCGTTACCATATATTATATTTTATTACAAGTTCATATGCCAATTACAAAATGTGGCGATAACCAACTTTATCAAATTATTTTTCCAAGTACTTGCCTTCCACGATGCCCCACTAAACGGTATGGATGGTAGTGGTACAACCCTCTTGGCTATCGTTGTCCTTAGATCTTTTTTTCATAAAGGAAGCAAGTTTTGCTTTTTATTTTCTATTTTTGTTATAATAATTTAAATATATATGGGCCTCCCCCAGTTGGCAACTAGTTCGGCTTTTATATTTAGGGGACAATTTCTGAATCGAATCTAATTACTCTCAAGACTTTGTCACAGCAATCATCTTAAAAACATTTTAAAAAAAAATTGTTTGAGCTACACTTGGGCAGTGTGAAAGAGAACACGCTAAGCCAGCATGGCATTCACTACTTCAAGTCAACTACTCAAATTAGTATTTGGTACAAGAGTAGTGAATAAATATAGCCTAAATTACCGAAATGAAAAGGCTTATTAGAAAGGATAACGTTGTGATTTGTGACTCTATTCTAAATTGAAAAGGCAGGGGGCTTTACCTAGATCAGAAGCAGTTACACGCATTTATTTATCAGAGGGTAATTCAAATTCTGCATCATTGATGAGTTAAACTTATATATTAAAAAATTATATTTCATCCCAAGGTAAATGTTTGACATGCTATATTGCACATGTGACTGCCCAAAACGGTATGGACTTTTCTTCGAATAGGACTGTTTATTAATTAAAAAATGCAATAAATTGAATGTGTCAAAAAAAAAAAAAAAATGCAATAAATTGAATAAAATGATGGAAAACATTATATCCTCTTTCTTCTAAAAAGGGATTCCAAGAAAACGCAGTGGTTAGGTTATAAGGATATATCCAAAGTCTGTAGTATGGTTATTCTTGTTCTTACCAGCATTTGAACCCAGTACCTCATGAAATTGTCTTACAACAATTACCATAAGGACCAAGAATGCCGGTAGTATGGTTATTCAAAGCAGGAGATATGGGCTTAATAATCTGACACCTCCCATACTAAGTTTATGATTTTAATTAATCCTTGCTCATATTCAATCAGTTAGGTATACGTCATTTTCGTATCCCTCAATATATGATCCACCGGTCCAGTTAAAATTAAGTGGAGTGAATTTTATTTTATTTTATACTATACACTTAAAAGTCCAATCAATTGCAGTTTTACTGGGCTAAGCTCTTGACTGACTTTGAAAGAGTAAAAAATTTGATCATCTTGGTATATTATTTATCTCACTGTTAACTTTATATAGAATCAAGTTACTGTGCGATGAAAGAAGCAAGTCATATGGGACTAAGTGGATAATTTAGATATTGCAAGCAATGAGTCATTTTAATAATCTGCCATCAAGAGATTCAAGACATATAAAATAAGAGATATTCATGGTAGTCTGATTGTTCATATTAAATAAAGGGTCTTGCTAACCAGTGTCCTAAGAGTACTGGTTAAGAAATTAAAAGGAGAAAGTATTTATTGTGAAAATCATAGGAGAGTGCAAAAAAATTCATGGACAGCGTAATTTTTCGTCTCCCAATAAAAATATTTCTCCTTTTAACTCCTTAACCAGTGCACCAGTGCCTTAGGACACCGGTTAGCATTTGCCTTAAATAAAACACATGCCTTTTGCTTCAACTTTCGTCAGCACTTTGCACTGATAATCATCATGATTTATCCAAATAAAGAAATAAATAAAGTCAACATTATCATGCTTATTAATTGGACAATTCTATCTAGGAGCTGGTAAAGTGGTAATCTTTATCAGCACCAACTGTTGCTGTATTTGCCACAAAAGAAAAGGCATCATTATCCAGAATCCCTGACTCTGTAAGTAAAAACCACAATACCAAAGGCAAAGAGCAACTCATTCTCTAGTTGAAGACATTAAGTTCCTTACTAGCATTGAATTACACATGTTTCCAACAGCAATTAAAACAACCAAATTTATTCAACACTATTACTAACATTTCAGATACAACACAAGTGAATTGAGGAACTTACCAAGAATTGGAGAAGCAGACTCTCAGAAACGGGAACAGTGTGAAGCTGGGTAACTGGAGCAAGCAAGTCAAGGCTTAGCAGAAAACCAGCCCAAATATAAATAAAGAGGGAAAAAGGAAAGAAAGAAAACCCAAAAACCAAGGAAGAATCAGAATTGAATTCGCAGAGGAATCTAATTCAAATTCAAATGAAAAAGCAAAATCAAATCAGACATGTGTGCCTACTTTGGTCAGAACTCAGAACTGCAATTTAAGAATATGATGCCGAGTGTGCACGAAAGATAGGTGGTTTGAGGTCTTTTCCTATATCCCACTAGCCACTAGATAGCATATCTCAACTCTGAAAACTCACTCTCCACCATTAGTCCCTACACTGCACCTCACTGACACACAACACACTTGAGCATCACTCTAGTTCACTATACTCTACTAGGCTCAAGAGGAAGGGTAGTGCATAAGCTGATAAGCATAACATAGGAAGCAAAACGTGGTTGTACTGTCACTGATAAATGGCTATAAATATAGATGGTTTCATTGCACACGGGAATCCAACGCGATTCCCACATATAACTCTAACCAATCACAACCTCAACCCCCATTCATGATATTACTTTTTTGCTATTCTTTTTTATAAAATGGTAATTGCATATGGCACTGCCACAAATAGTCTTGTTACTTTGTATTCCTCTCCTTTCCTCTGTGATCTGCTATGCTACCAAACTAAAACAATGACCATCGATTTTGGGAACTTCTCAACTTGCGTTATCTTGTAAATTAGCCAAGCTAAGAGTCCACCTCGGCTACAATTTAACATTCAACAAAACACAATTTTTTTTTTTTGGATTTATTATCTTTTTTTAGTCCCTAAGTTTTTATTTTTTTTACACGTTTTTTAATTTTTTTTTCCTGTTCTTATTCTTAGTTTCTTAACTTTTTTTCCATTCAGTAAAAAAAAAAAAAAACTTTTTTCCATTCTTACTTTTAGTTTATGTTAGGAGACTAAAAGTAAGGAAGAAAAAAAAAAGTTAAAAACTGTAACAAGTCAAAAAAGAGTTCAGAAATTAAAAATAGATATTCTAAAAAGTTTAAGGACCGAAAAAAGATAATAAACCTTTTTTTATCTGAATTTTAATTAAAACTAGATATGTATCTGAATTTTAATATTATAATTATTAACATGACATGCAAATTAAATTTTGTTCTAGTAATAATTTTAAAATTAAAATACTATCTTTAATATTATTTTTCTTCTTTGTCATAGCATATAGAGATACATTTTGTTGTCTTAATAAATTTGTGAATATATAGTATTTTGATATCATTAATCCTAGCAAACTTTACTACACATTTTTTTATCTTTAGAATTTGGAATATGTATAAATAATAAACAAGTCTAATTCCAGTGGTTGACAGTAGATTATCTAAGAAAAAATGCTACTAATATTTATTCAATTGAGTAATTGAAGCACCATAATAGAAAAAATGTAAAGGGTAATACATTAAGAAAAAAGAAAAAAGATTGATTGAAAAAAATCTCAAGGGCCAATCCCCGTCTAGTCCAAGAAAACCTTTGCACCTTTGTTAACTTTGGGGAGACCTTTGTCTCATAGAAACTATCTACCTGAAACTGTCTCTTGACTCATAACTCTTCACACAAGGTTGGAATTCTAGCTTTTCTAGAGTGATATCTCACTATTGACTAATTGTTTTGCCCCTTCCCTCATAAGGAGTCCTTCTTTGTCTTCGACCTAAATTGTGCAGGAAAAGTCCAAAGACAATCCTAGGAAACAAACTAAACTCCTTGAGAGGAAGTAAAGAATTGAACCAAAACATGACGAAATATTGATGTGATAAGATATATGTCAATCAAGTAGTTAAAATACCAACACCACAATTCGTGGTTCAACTTTTATACTCTCTTTCTTTCTTTTTATAAGATTTTTTTAGAAAATTATTTGTCCTTTTTTATAAGAGTCTTATCTAATTTCTATATGCATTAATTATTTTTTTACCTAAAGTACTCTTAATTAATTAACAATTTTTTTAACCAAAAATTAATAAATGCTAGAAATTAATGAAAGCAACAATTGGAGAATATGAATATACTAAAAAAATATTCTCTCTCCAAACATTAATTAATTAGACGAGAAACAATTAAGTGAAAAGGGAGAGATGATTATTTAAAAAAAAAAGGGTAATTTTGGAAGAACAATACAAACAATTGACAAATATAATGTGATTAACTATTTTCTTAAAATGTGTAAATTAGTTGAAAGAGTCTTATAAAAAGTACAAAGGAAATAAATAGATTAGAGTTTCATAGATAAGTCACATAATAAAAGTTAAAATTAAATATTGAGGTGAAAATTAAATTTTAATAGAAGAATAACAGTAAAAATATCCAAAAAGATTTGTATCTAAAATTTATGCTTTAATATAAAGAATTTAATAGACATTTATTGTCAAATGTCAACTAATTATAAATAATCTTTAATATGACTTTTAAAATAATTATAATAAAAGTTAATAAATTTATCATATATGACATTTTATGATTGAATGATAATGTAAAAATCTTTTACACTGTATATTATTAAATATATTATTTAGACAGAAAAGGTTATGTATTGACAATGTAAAATATTTTTCGCTATCATTAAATCATAAATCATCATGTACAATAAGTTTATTGACTTTTACAATAATTCTCTTAATAATCATACCAATGATAATTTCAAATTTATTGATAGTGTAAAAGTTTTTACATTTTTTTATTCGTAGGGATTGAATTTAGATATCAAGATATTTACAACAACTCATGCACACTACTCAATCTAAACTCTCTTGATAAAAGTTTTTACATTGATAATATATAACCATTTATATTCTATTATAAATTAATTTGATACAATCGTAGGCACTTTTCAAAAAATTTAATTTTTAGTTGTATAACTTACTATAGTATATCTTAAGAGAAAAATG
This sequence comes from Pueraria montana var. lobata, assembly GCA_026413185.1. Classification (NCBI taxonomy): domain Eukaryota; kingdom Viridiplantae; phylum Streptophyta; class Magnoliopsida; order Fabales; family Fabaceae; genus Pueraria; species Pueraria montana. Next base: position 35,257,198 of record CM048650.1, on the reverse strand, counting down.
GTTGTACACTGAGAGTGTAAAATAGTTTTACACTTTCATCCAATCACAACCCTCCATGTATGGTAAGTTTGTTGACTTTTACAAAATTACCTTAAAAGTCATGTAAACGGTAATTTGTAATTGGATGACAGTGTAAAATTATTTCACACTTTCAGTGCATCATCATTAAACTCATATATTAATCCATAAATAACATAATTTAACTCAAAATACTAACATAATTAGCCACTCAATATTTTTTGCGGAACACATTTCGTATTATTTATTTATTTATTTTGTTGTTACTTAAATTGTTATTATTTAAAATATAAAGATTTTTTTTAGCTAAAGCTAAAATATCAAATAATATATTACACAACAACAAGTCGTTGGTCCGAATGGTACTGGACTCGGTCCTTTTAAGCTAAGTCTTGAATTTGAGTATTAAAATAGATATATATTTTGTATTAATAACATGATAAAAAAAAAAAAAGATAATATGTTACACAAACCACAGTAAAAACTTTAACAACCGCCACCTAAGATTAGAATCATCTTCTCAATTTCCAACCCATTTATGATCCAAGATAGATGAGACCAGATAAAGGTACCACAAGATGAATAAAACCCCAGAGGTGGACCACTTTTTCAGTTTATTGTTCCAAATATAGTGTTCGTTGAATTTATGATATCTGTTTCCTCTAACCTCTACACTTAAAAATTCTATCCCGTTATATAAAAAAAAAAAAAAAAATTCTATCCCGTTCCCTACTTTTCCTCTTCATTCAAAAGAAAATAAAGGGGAAAATGAGGCCAATTATTAAGAGACATTAATTATTAAATGGACAAGACGACTCTCTAAAATCGCAAATAAAATAAGCATAAATTTGCAAAAGTCGGTATTCAGATCAGAAATATTGGCACTTTACGCATCAAAAAGTTCACGCGAATTTTAGCCTGCGCCCATTTGCAATTGGGCTAAAGTTTAAACTCAAAACAAAAGAAAAGAGAAAACGAAAATTATTCAAGTGGATAAGAATAGAACTCATCTGATAAGAATATGAGTTTGAATCTTATTATCTGCCTGTCAATGAATAATTTGTAAGTATTTTTTGTAAATGTTTTATTGAGTTATAAGACATGTCTTGACTCTAATAAGGACCTTTTTTTTTTTTAAAAAAAAATAGCTTAATTAATTTTTTTTTAGTAAATTCTTATTATACAAGAACTTATGTCATAAATACTTAAAATTTAATAAATTATTTGTGATTAATGCATCTGTTTCTCCTATAAGGAAGGCATCTATGTCTGGTATTCCTAGACAGGGTAACCTTTTTACTATCTTTTTTACTTGTTCTACTACTTGAGTCATTTCTTCTGACCAAGCAGAAGGATTTTTTCTTAATCTTTTGTATAATGGGACACACAAAATTCTGATATTTGGAATAAAATCTGTTACGTAGTTGACACATCCTAAAGATCTTTGTAATTAGTTTTTATCTTTTATTTCATTTGGAAATTTATCAGCAAATTCTATTGATCTTTGTATTGGAGTAATTGTTCCTTGATATATTTCATATCCTAAAAATCTTGTCTTTGTTTGAAATATTTTCATCTTTTTTGCTGACACTACCAATCCATTTTCTTTAATAATTTCTATGAATTTATTTAAATGTTCTATATGTTGATTAATATTTTTTGAAAAAATTAAGACATCATCTAAGTATACTATTGCAAATTCCATGTATGAGTAAAATATATCATTCATTATATTTTGAAATTCACTTGGAGCATTTTTTAATCCTTATGGCATTACATTCCATTCATAATGACCAAAAGGTACTACAAAAGCAGTTTTATACCTTGGTGGTCCTCTTTCTAATTCTGAAGCGTTCATGACATAAAACCCCGAACAACTCCATGGAGATTTTGATGGTCTAATTAGTCCTTTGTCTAATTGTATTTCTTGTTTACAATATTCTAAGTATTGTTGATTCATTTGTATACCAGACATAGATGCCTTCCTTATAGTAGAAACAGATGCATCAGAATTAGGTTATGGTGGGATTCTTAAACAAGTATTTCAAAACTCTTCCAAAGAACAGGTAGTCAGATATCATTCGGGTATTTGACATCCAACTCAACAAAAATACTCTACTGTCAAACAAGAAATTCTTTCAATAGTCTTATGTCTTCAAAAATTTCAAGATGATTTATTCAATAAAAGATTTTTAGTTCGAATTGATTGTAAAGCTGCTCCCAGTGTTTAACAAAAAGATATATATATATATATATATATATATATATATATATATATATATATATATATATATATATATATATAAGCACTTCACGTTTGGATGCATATATTAGATGTTTCATTTTAAATTAAATAAATCATGATTAAAAATAAATTAAAAAATAAAAACTAACTAAATAATCAATACACTAACTTTATATATATATATATATATATATATATATATATATATATATATATATATATATATCACAAAAATATTAAAAATAAAATTCACTAGTTACAATTTACCTATTTTTTATTTTTTAAAACAAAAATTTAAGTATCATAAATTTGAAAAAAATTAAGTGACACACACAAAAAAACTCCAATCAATAATTTTAAAATTAAAATATTTAATAATCAAAACATGATTGAAATATAAATCAAGATGTCAAAATTTAAATACTATATATATATATATATATATATATATATATATATATATCATGATATAAACTTAAAAAAAAATACCATTACATGTATGAATAAATATAAGTATATAAAAATAGTATATCATTATAAAAATTTTACCACTACAAACTATTGTAGAAGGAAACGTATAAATTTTTTTTATTAATCACATATAAAAGAAATTGCTAGCAACATATAAAAATACAAATTTATTTAATTAAATTATACTTTTAATGAAAAAGAAGGAAACATGTAAAAAATAAATAAATTTATTAGCAACAAGTGATTATAATTTGATTTGTATAGGAATTAATATTTATATTAATTTGGGTGAAGAAACGAATAAAATAAAATATTTAATTTGAAGGAAGAAACGGAAAAAAAAGAAAATATGTGCACTTTATATTTTTGGCCCTTGTGTGATTTCAAGGTGGTCTTTTCATAAGCTCCACATAAACTATTCCTATAAACTATACCAAACATAATTATCTTGTAAGCAAGCTAAATCTTATAAGCTAGTTGAGAAGCTAGAAGCTTATGAGTGTGTTTGGTAAGGCTTTTGATGAACTAATAAGCTCCTTTGACTAGCTTATAAGCTACTTTAACCAAAATAAGCTTGTTTGGTACACAAGCTTATTTTAGTAGCTTATAACTTATTTTGATAAGCTACTTGAAGTAGCTTATGGAAAATAAGTTAGCTTATAAGCTATTAGATTTTTTTTCTTCTCAATTTTATCCTCACTAATTTATTTGAAACTCTTTTTTTACCTTTTTATTCGATTTTAAAACCCTTTAACCTATTTTAACGTTCTTTTCACGAGATGCACACTCACGAGACGCGCACACACACAATCAACTTGTCCATTGTCATTGCTACACTGTTTGTTAAAACAATATTAGTTTATTAAAAATTTGATTTTAAACAATGAGTAAAATCACCAAATCTTTATCATTTTTTTTATAATACAAAATTTAAAAAATTATTATCCTACTTTTTAAGATGATAAGTTATTAAAAATAAATTCCAATATTAAAAATATTAACTATGTCCTTTTACGTCATTTGATATTATCAATTAGCTTATCAGCTAATCTTACCAAACCATTTTAATTAAATCAGCTAGTTTATAAGTTTCCAGCTTTTCAGCTCCTAGCTTATAAGTTTTCAGCTAACTTATAAGCTAGTTTTACCAAACATAGCCTATAAACTAGCTAATTTAATGGACCGGTCATAAGATATTTTTATAAGTTCTCTCACATACTCGCATAAATACTTATTACATAAGATAAATCCAAATAAATTGTTGATAAGCTCTTCCAAAGAAATCTAAAATCTCTAAAACTCAATTCATCTAAACTTTTTGTAAAAAAAAAAAAAAAAACTCGAAACACTAGCAAGTGTGAATTGAAATACTTTTTTTCTTCCATAAATAACTTTCTCAAGAATGACATAAAGCTACATTGAAACCTGTCCTATCCTACATGCATGTATGGATTGATGTTAGGTTATTACATGTCTAAAATCATATAGTCTTAAGGTAATTTTAAATAAATATTCACCTAGAGAAATTGATTTAGGTCTAAGATTAATTTTGAATTAGAGTAATTTTAGATAATGTTTACATTAGATAAAAAATATATTAACTCTTATTATTAACTTGTTTTTAGAATAAAAATATTCAGATATATAATCATTTTACTTTGAAACTATTTTAACTAAAATTAATTTTGTAAACATTCACTTAAACACAAACACTATGATAAGACTACCCAGGGGGTTTAATTCAATTAATTAAGCAAGATGCGTGAATTATTATAAAGTCTCTCAGTACCTATATCTTCGATTTCTACATATAAAAAAAAACACTATGATAAGATTGTATACGATGCGACCGTTTAAATTGAGGTTGTGTCTTTTAAAAGTATTTTAATCTTAATACAATCTATAAAATATAAACTAAAAATACAAAAATGTGGAAATTAATATAAATAAATAAGTAAAAATTATTAGTAAATTATATTTAAGATAGAAAGAACATAAAATATTTTAAAAAATAATTTGATTATCAAAGTTTTAAAAAATAATATTTTACACATGTGTAACTTTAGAATACCAAATTAAAAATTTCTCTTTCATTTATCATTTCTCTTATCATGGAAGTGTTATATTCCAAAATGTCCAAGGTAATGATTGGATTCTTTTTAAAATTTAAAGTATTATAATTTGTATTAAATTTATAATGACAACTTTATACTAAAATAACCTATATAATCTAAGTTAACAGGCTCTGTGAATTTTTCCTATAATATGATCAAACAGACAAATTATATTAACCATGCACTGGTGACCACACCTTAGCTTGAAACATTATTTTATTTTATAATTAATTGTGAGCAATCATCATTTGGAGTGTTTGAACACTACACTTCAGCATTATGTAGCACATCCTTTCACGACAGGCACAATTATTCGTGCACATGCATCACATACTTTGAACAAAGTATCATTAAAAAGAAAGGATAAATATGTTGAAAACAACCTCTCTTCAAAAACCATAATGTGACCTAGACAATAATGTATTTCAATGACGACTAGTGAGTAGTGGCATTATATGACCATTGACCAAGCATGAACCACTCTCGAAAACTTTCAGAATTTCACTTAAAGCATTTACTGCATTGTTTTAGAACGGAAAACACTCAAATACTATCAAATAAAGTGTGAAAGACATATTGTCTGTTAGTAAAGACTCACTCAATACTATTTTTTTTTCCTGAATACTCACTCAATACTTGTACAAACAAAATTGTGAGATACTACCTCCATTTCTTTTTAATTGTCGGTATTTAAAAAAATTATTTTTATTTAACTATTATTTTTAAAGTTTAAGATATCATTAATTACTATTTTGTCTATTATACCCTTACTTTTTACTTAATCTTTAATTAACTTATTCATATGTACTTATTGTGGAGTAGAAATAAAAAATGATAAAATAGGAAATTTCACAACTATTTTATTATAATCAAGAAAATTTATTACATTTTTTGGTTTCTACTTAAAAACCTTAAAAGACAAATAAAAAGAAACGGAGGGAGTATGATAATTGAAAATTTATAAAAATAATTATAGGGGGTAATGATTATTCTTTTGTAGTATATATTTAGATCGTATAAATGGAAATTCAGAAAACAAAATATTAAAAACAATCCTGAAATGTAATTATTAATTAGTTAATTAATTAAGAAATCCTAGTATGAGGGATCAAGCTATATATCTTTAATGTTGTATTTGATATAAATGATCTTGAGATGACCGGTGACTGATATTTTTTAGGTGGTTTGATGGAGTTGATTTGTGAGAGATTTAATTTAAGTAAAGATGAGTCTTACGTTTGAGAAGACTATCCTTAGTAAAGATAAGGAATATACATTTATTTTTGTGTCCTTCTTTTATCTTTTTTGATTAATAAATCCGACTCACATTTAATAAAAAAGGCTTATATATTAATAGGATATATTAGTATTTTTATAACTTTAACATTTTATTTTTACTCTATTTCTTATCTATTTCTCTTAAATAAAACAATTCAATATCCTACTTTATTTCTATTTTATTTTTTTAATTATTTTATTTATTTTATTTATTTTATTTCTTTCTTTACAACCAAACCGAACATAAGTGAGAATGTTGTGGTTGAAGTGCTTTGTGCCTCGTGGCACACCTAATTGCAGAATCAGCCTATGATTAGCATGACGATTCCACTAACAGAAAATGAAGAGTGATTGATGTGTTGTTTGGATACAGACATAAAGGCCAATAATAGCTTACGATCGCAATTAACATTCTACCCTGCTTCCCGACCATTTTGATTTCACTTTACATAAAAATCTTCTTGACGTGTGTGTATCTCCTTCATTATTGGAAATTTTCGGTGAGAAAAGATATATATAAAGAAGAGATGGATGTTTTAATTTTTTTTTATCATTTAATTTCTTTGTATATATCTGTCTCCTATTAAAAATTTGCAGTAGCGGAGAAGATTCACACTACACCCTAATTTCTCTAGGCTTGCCAAAGTGCAGAAAGCAGACAGGAAATAGATAGAAAGTGTTAATATTCTTTATGGAAGAATCAAAGGCGGAGCTAGAAGAAAATATATGCATACACTGAAAACAATTTTCACCACAAAAAATATAAATTTAGTCTATTATTAAGATTAGAAGTTAATTAATAATTACTTTAAAAAATATGTGTATTTTTTAATTTTAATTGTCTAAATATGATTTAAAGACATCATTTTATTATTTTTATTTTTCACAATAAATAAGAACGCATGTACACATACACACATGTATATATGGAACTAATTTGGTAAGATGGTATTTTTTATGTGAGAGTTAGATAAATAAATATTAACTATTAGATATGTCATGAATGATCAAAATTAAAATATACAAGTCATGAGATTTTAAAAAAATTACATGACTTTTTAAGTAATTAATCACATGGTATTGAGTCTTGATCATTCATAGATGATTGTATGGTCACAATTTATTCACACACATTCAATTAACACACACATACACATAAATCATCAAGATTCTTTCAATTAATTTTAATCTTAATTATCCATTTGAATAGGATTGAATCGATTGAAACACGCTCTTATCTCTCACCAAATATGCTTTGCACACACACATATAAGGGGCACATGATATCTAGTGAGAGCGTCAGATGTAAGATGAGTTGATTTTGGTCATACAACCATATTCCCTTTGTCCCTAATTATAAGATTTTTATAATTGTTCCTATCGTTAGATTGTACCTAGGGAAGTAGGAGACCTAGCCCAGAAGCATCCAAGTGTATATTCGTAACCTATCCGCCCTAGCTCCATCCCCGACTATATATATTACATCCCCCCTTATCGTGTTGTTCATAGATCCTCCCGGGACGGTTTCTCATATATGATCTAAACGTCATCCCGAGATTCCCGGGCGCATACCTGAGCGGTTACGATATTGCGCAACATGTTGTCCTGGGGCCTGGAGGATACTAGGCGATAGTTTGATTCTGAATAGGGGGCACGGTCGGTGACCTTTTTGTAGTACGCTCAGTCGGCGGATGACCGATAGAGGTACAATAACTAATTTACGCATATTAATTAAGAAAATTAGTTAATTTAGTTAATAACATTAAATTTATTTGTAATTGTAATATATTTTCAAAATTATCCTTAAAATTATTGGAACTAACTATATCATGTTTTTCTACTCAATTATTTTTTGGCAAATGCTAAGGGCATTGATTAAGGAACTAAAAAGAGAAAGGATTTTATTAGGATGCACAAAATTGCACTGCTCATAGTTTTTTTTGCGCTTTCCTCTGATTTTTACAACCCTTACTTTTCACCTAAATAATTAATGTATGGAGAGAGAGTAATAGTAATGAAGTTTTAATTTTTAAAACTAAACTCTTCAATTCTCCAATACTCATAAAAAAAAGACACAATTCATAGCATTTATTATTTATGGACTCAAATAATTAAGGATATTTTGATCAAAAAATAATTAATGCAAGAAAAAAAAGAAAAGAGTCTTATAAAAATACGAAAATTTCAAAACAATGTTTTATATTTAGGGATGGAGGAAGTACATGATAGTTAAGATTGTTTTAATTAGTTTTAATCTCAATCGTCTATTTGAATTATATGGTTGAAATTCACATATACAAGGGGCGTATGATATTTAGTGAGAGGTAAATGAGTTAATCTTGATCATACAATCATACATGATAGTTAAGATTATTTTAATTATTAGTTTTAATCTCAACCGTCTATTTGAATTATATGGTTGAAATTCACTTCTCTTGTAGTCTCACTTAATACGCTCTCTATATGTATATATACAAGACATATCTAATGAGTGAAATTCTCATTTTAAAAATGTAAGAATTATAAATTTAAGTCATACACCAATACATGAATGACAGATTGATCATTTAAATATGATATAATAATATATATTTATTGTTCTTATTTCTCAAATAACAAAAAAAATTCTCATTTGGTGCTTGTGTTTACATTTTTAAAATAGTAAATTTTAAAAGAAGTCAATGACATAAAATTAAAATTAAAATTTTCAAGAATCTACATTGAGATTATATGTAATAACTACTTAACATTAGAATAATTAGTCCTAAATCAAATAATTATAAATTTTGAAGAAAAAAAAGTTATAAAAATGCTATAGGGGTCTCTCTCAACTAAATATTTTATGTCCATAAAATTCAAACCTGAGACTTTGTTTAAGAAATCCAAACCTAATTCTACTCAAACCAACCATATTTTGGTTATCATATCATTTAATTACCTTAATTAACTTATTTTTAGCAATAATATTCATCTAGATAAATTATTTTCAACTTGGTTTAACATTATTTTTGTTCTTAATACATCTAAATATCAACAGAAAACTTGAGTAAAATTATCAATAAAATTTTAAATAAAAGAAATATTTATAGTTTTCAATATATTTAATTATTATTATTATTATTATTATTATTATTATTATTATTTTAAAAATAAAATATTTCAAATAATACTCAGGTCTATCTTTACTTAATAATTACTATAAATAATGAGAGTTTCTATGGTACCCTAATAATTTTGGGGATTTTGATACTGTTGATTTTTTAACCAATCAAATTAAATATCATCTTTTTTCTCATTAATTAAAAAACTTTTTTGTTTTTTCAAATTAGTCCTCGATTAATTAAAATATTTTTTAAAAAAATTTAAAATTATAACTTAATTATAACTATTTTAAATTAGAAAATATGATTAAACATAAGTTTAGAAGTTTGAACTCTAATCTCTTTCTAATTCTTCACCGGTAAATCACACTAAATCTGAACCCTAATCTCCTTTATCGGTTTTTTCTTCTTCTTTTAAGGCAAGATTTTATTAAACAAAGGCCATGGACAACCACAAGATGTGATACTGCCAAGCCCCAAAAATACAACCGCAGAATGCCAAAAACGGCACCAGATCATGCAACCCACCCCTATAGGGCCAAACACCAACCAGAGTAAAATTAAAGCTAAGTAAAGCTAATACGAAAAACACCAACCCACCCCTACAAAGACCATTTTTTATCTCATCGGTATTTTTTGTTTAAATTACACAACACTGGCACTTTGGTGAGAATGATGGTTTTAAGCCTAATGAGGAATGGATGCTTGATACCGAAGGTGTCAACCTTCTAGCTGTGATGTGCCATGAAAATGTTGATGCGACCAGGACCACAAGCAACCACCTGATTGAAGTTATTGAAGTTCTTGGTATTGAGGCAGTTCGGCGAGCTCTTATGGTTATTGAAGTTATGAAGATTAGGGTTCAGAGTTTACCTGTGAAGGAAATTAGGATTCAGACTTCTAAACTGATGTTTAATCATATTTTCTAATTTAAAATAGTTGTAATTTTAAATTTTAAAAAATATTTTAATTAATCAATGACTAATTTGAAAAAAAAGAAATAATTAATGAGAAAAAAAATGACATTCAATTTGATTGGTTAAAAAATCAACAGTATCAAAACCTCCAAAATGATTGAAAGTACTATAGAAACTCTCATAAATAATACTAAAAGAAAAGACAATAATTTCTTCTTTTCAAATGGCGACGAATAAATAAAGTACCGCCTTTGAGTAATGACTCAGCCGATCATGGTGGGAGGGAGCCAAATTTAAAAAAGAAAAATAAAGCTAATGAATAAATCATAAGACGCAATCTCACTTTATTCTTTTGTAAGTGATCATTTTATGAAAATAAATCCATGCCATAATCTGTCTTTAAAATTTATCTGTGTGATGAATTCAATTCAAATTGAACAAAAATTGAAAACTAAAATTGGATTACATTAGTTTCTTGAAATAGTTGAGTTGGTAATCATAAATTCAAGCTTTTTGCCCTCCTTTTTTTAATCTTTTTATAGTCTCGTGCTCACGTAAGATGGACTCACTATAAAAAAATAGAAAATGATGTAGGGGATGATGCAAGGCAATGATTGCTTAACTAGGTTGTGGACATCAAATAAAATTGCCTTCTATTCATCTGCATGACTAAGAAATCAACATAGTTCAGAAATTAAGCCCTTCCACGCACCAATTCACTTCAACTCATGCCTTAGGTACACCCTATCAAATAGCACACTATATCAATTGTGATAAAAAAAATTTATGACATCAAAATTTTCTTGTAACTATTATTGTAGATCGTGGGTCCATTTCCTTTTCTGAAGCAGTAAAGGATGAGATGAGAGGTGGAGAGACACAATATAAAATGAAATTCAATTATTGGAAGACAATGGAATGTGAGTAGTGGAACATTTACCTCATAAGAAAGCACTTGGCTATCTTTAGAAATATCAAATCAAAGATGTTAACTATACAAAAACATTTACTCCAGTTGTCAAGGTATTATAGTATGGACATTCTTAGTTGTGACGGCAACAATGTAATACCCTAAATCTGGGTTTACATATATTCTTATTTTAATTCAATAGGCGTGTTACTTTATTCGATCTTCGAAAAAGGTAAGGAAAAAATCATTTAATTATTTGGAAAACGTGTTAACTAATTTTAATTTTTCCAAAAACTGTGAAGTTAATAAAACATAGATTGAAATTTTATTAATTTTTTTTAGAACTTTTGATTAATTAATTTCGGAAGTTACGTATCGCCGCCTCAAATATAAATATACATTTAAAAGCGAGTAAAACAGAATAAATAAAGTAAATAGCTCTGGTTATAAAATATACATATATACATGAAATAGAGATTTTCATAACCCAAATAATTTCTGGAGTAATAGTAATGTGTATACCAAATACATAGGGTAATAGAGTACGAAAGCTAATGTACATACCAAAATCTGAAACCTAGGTCTACCCATATCCAAATACATAAAAAGGAGAAAACCTAGTCTTAGAGCAGTCATCTCTAAACCCAACCCTGCATGTTAGACTAATCCCAGAAGTAGGATAGCAGAGGGTCTTTGACAAGATTCCTGAGAAAAAATCTAGTGGTCGTCGTCCACAGGATCCTTCACGGAATCTTCCTCAAAGTTCTCCAAATCCTTCTTAAAAACCTCGACTCGTTGTTCCCTAAGTTCACGGCTAGCGACGGATCCCCCTGACGGCACTCACCCAATTACGCCTCCAATTCTTAACATAAAAAGGGTTCGGGCGAAAGGTAGGAAGCACCAGACCAAACGTGAACTCCTCGGATGGTGTGGCGTCAGGAACAGTAACAGGCACAAATGACCCCTTCGAAGACTCTCCGAAAGAGAAACACGATGGCGATAGCCTCTTTGCGATTTCCACAGGTACTGGCACCGATTCCTAAAAGAAAAATAAACAGAGGGTAAACTTCCTTCTTCATCAAGCAGCACACACAGAACGATTTTAAAAAGTCACAGTACAATCCTACTAACCACCATGATGAGGTTTTCTAACGATCACACTCGGATCCAACTCGTTCCCAGAACTAATATCTATAAACTGTAACTCACTGGCCAGCTGCCACTGGAACTCCCAAAACTCAGTAGTCTTATGTACTTTTGAGTGGAATGAGTGTTAGGAGTACACCCTCACCGTGGTACAAGACGGGCTCTCACCAACTGATGATGTCTCGTATTTTTGTCAGGGTGGCTGAGTCAGCTATGTGATCTATCATCACAACTCAGTGCCTTACCCTCCAAGGTTAACCTTTCTTACGATCATCTCCCAGGTACCAATCTGTGGTCATTCATACTCCGAGGATTGACTCCTCAAACACTCTCTCACAAAGTTTTATCCATACTCGTCGTTGTGGGTTTCCACTGCCCATGGTACAAGACAGGATGAATTGAAGCCAAGCCGAGACCCTCATCGCCTCAAAACAAAACATATATATATATATATATATATATATATATATATATATATATATATATATATATATATATATATATATATATATATATATATATATATATATATATATATATATGAGACCGTCGTCTCCATCACCTCATAGGTGAACACATCATTCGATCACCGCTTTCATCTCTAACAACTTTCTTTCATAGTTGGAAATGTCCCACGCGACTCTCTTCGTAATTCCATTGCTCCGCCGTACACACGTGTCTCCGTTGCATGACTCTCAAAAAGCGCACTTTTGCAACGCGCATCACAAATCTTATTCAGTTTTATTCTTGCCTTACCCTCTCAATTTCAAAAATTTCATTAATTAGTAACTTACTGACGATTCCTCCGCGCAAAGTCGTTCAATGGCGATCCTGCCATAATCACCGGAATCAAATTCCAGTATCACAAGTACTCGCGCCCGAGTCTTGCAAACACATCACAGAGACAAACCATACACTCAAGGAATAATTCCACACAATCATTCAAAGTTATCATTGCCCAAGAACTTTGTTCTTTGAAACTTAAAATCACAAATTGTGTACATGGATATATGGTATCCACTGTCCCTTTCATTCACAAAAACAACTACATACATTATACACAAGTCACACACTATATCACGGCCACAGTAAAAATAATTAAAAAAGTTTGACTAAAAAGGGAAAGTCTCCCTTTCACAGTACTGAATGTGAGATCAAATTGATTGCATTAAATGGCCTCAAAACTAGGAAATTTTTATATGAAATGAAAGCTCTTGAAATCTATTTTTCATATTGATATCTTACTTAATTAGTAAAAATCTACAAAAATTATTAAAAATTCCACAAGTGGACAGGTTAGTCAAATCCTTTCCAGAAACATGTTTTGAAGAAATTTTATTTTCAGGTACTTTCCAAAAGAATTTTAAATTGAAATTTTTACAGCATAAAGATAACATCTGGGTCTTTCCAAAATGGTATCCCATGCCTTCCAATTCTTCCCCAATTGCTCCCAGAAATTTTTTCTTCACAACCTAAAATTCGAGCTCCAGACAGAGTTTCAAAACCCTTGCTCTGTCTCTCTTCAAAAAATTGATTTAGAAATCATGCTTGATAATTTTCGTAAATTACATGGTTAAAAAGCTTGTTTTGTCTAGTTTTTAATGGCACAAAAATGAAAATAAAACATTAAGTGTACAATTAGAATTTTAAGAAAAACCGAACAAGTTCCAGGGGAACTCGAAAACAAAACAACCATTTTGCAAGCCACAGATGAACTTCAAGACGAAGTTTCTCTCCATGGTGTCAAAATGAAAGTTGTTCCTTTTTGTGTCTATTTTCATTCAAAACATATTTCGTGAAAAACCAACGGTTGTCAAAAATCACGAAACAATGGGGGTTGTCCAGGGCAACCCGAGGCTACGGCCATTGCCACTTGAATTTTGGGGTCTCCTTCTACATGCAACACAAAATAATGAGTTTTGTAGAAAATGGGTATGGCTTCCCTTGTTCCAGGGGTCATCCCTTCCAGTTTAAAGAGATCAAAACTCCATCAATGCCATGCATACACTCACACAACAGCCATTGCCAAAGACTCAACCTTTCCCTTCAAAATTTTCACACATGCAAGCATTTTAAACAAAATACACAAACAGTCCAGATGAGGGGCATGCATGTTGTGTGTGATTGAGTCCCCTAACTCTCAACCACACTTAAACTGAAATAGAATCCGTAAAGAAGTTTCTCTCACCTTGGTTGTTCTGGCTGAGAAAGAGGAAGAGAAGAGAGGGTGAGTTGTTGTTGAGAGGATGAGAGGGAAGATGGTCTAGCTGCATGCAAGCCTCCAATGGCTTCCCTTAGAGCTTGGGTGCCACGGCCAAGGAGGAGAAGAGTGGTGCTAGGATTCTGTGGCCACTTGTGCTCCGGTCCTCAGCCAAGTGAGTGAGGAGGAAGAAGAAAAAAAAAGAGAGGAGAGGGTTCGGGGTGCAGAACCGTGGGAGAAAAAAAGAGAGAAAGGGAGAAATGAGTTTGAAGTGAAATGAAGAAAGAGTGTGGTGTGTGTGCTGCTGGTCTCCCTTGTCTTTATTTTTAACCTTAGTGTTAATTTGTTTAAGTGAGTGAGTGTGTGTGAGGGAGTGAGTCCGTGAGAGAGGGAAAGAGAGAGGTGAGAGAAGAGAGGCTTTGGGATTTAACTTAATTGCTAAGTTAAAGTAAGTGAGAGGAAATGAATTGGATTTGAGTGAGAGAGAGAGATTGCCGTGAGTTTGTGGAGGGATGAGGGTAGGTGCATGAATTTTAATTGGTTAAGGGGTGAGTTGAGAGTTTTAGGTATGAGTTTAATTTACACAGTGTAATTGAAATGAAACGCGATTTTAATTTTAAAACCGAACTTTTAAACATTTAATAATTAAATAAGATAATACAGACAATTTAACCATAGGAAATCTCACAGACAATTCAGTTACAAGAAATTTTAATCACAGACAAGTGGTACAGAAAAGTAACTACAGAGAATTAATTCTAGAGAATTAATTACAAAGAGTTACTTACGGAGAACTTTTTATTACAAGTAATTAATTTCAATAAATTAATAACATAGATTTTAATTACCGGGGATATTATATCTTTTGATTTTTATAAACATTTTTCTTATTTGACCATTTTAAGGAGATATCTATATTATTTTATTTTCCATCCTTTTTCTTATTTGCTCAATTAATCACTAACTATATTTTAATTACTCAAAACATATCTTTTTCTTATTTTAAAACAAACAAATTAATTTCAATTAATTTCTAATTAAATCTTTCACGTTCCTACTTACTGGATTATAATTTTCGAGGTGTTACAAATAAAGGAATGGAAGTTGCATCAAATGAATATTAATAATACTTTTCTTCTTGGAAACCTTCAAGGACCCATCTTAGTGGTGGATCTTCCAACCAAATAGAAAACAAATCTATTGGAGACTTTCCAGGAACAGAACCAAGATTTTGTTCTTGCGTTATATGAATCTTAATAAGGTTAAGAATTAAGATGCATAACTGAGGATAACTGTTCAAAACCATGAATGGCCCAAACCACAAACTGCATGGAGTGTGAAAAACCTTCTTTGTTTTTGGTCCATAGAATGAGAAAAACCTTGAAGCATTGAAATATCAAATATGCATGGAGTACATTAGTCTTTGCTTTGAGTCACACCTATAAGGCACTTATAATCGTTCAAGTCAGTAGAAACTCAAGAAGAGTCCTAGATTATATATACCTACTCGGGTTACACAATTACAGCTAGGTTCCAAAGTGAAAGGCAGAGAGCTGTAAGATGGTTGTGGACTCTTCCACAATCAATGACCAGGGGATCAGCTGGAATATTTTCAGAATATGCCTTGTATGGTATCTCCGAAAATAAAATACTTTTTATAATTATTAATAAAAATAAAGATGTTAAATAATAAGTTAAAAAAATATATTTAATTTTAATTATTTTAAATTTTTACTCATGTAAACGTGTCTTTTTATGTACAATTTATATAACAAAGGCCTTTTTTCACTTGATGGCGTCAAGTTTATAAATCAAACCATGTCATTATGTTTGTCACAAGTATTATATAAAAAGAACATTAGGTAAGTTATTTTTAACGATGGCCGAAATATATTTTTAATTTTTGAAATTGTGATATTTTGAAGGACAAATAATAGAGCAAAATACTTGTGTATGCTTTATTGGCGTTCTATTCTTTCTTCACTAACTACGAATAGCTTAAACAGATTCAATCCATCCTTTTATTTCTTTCTATAAAGATATTGAAAAACCATTTATTTTTACTATCAACCTTGTTATTATTTAATCAAATTATAAGGATACGGGTATGGGTCTTGCAAGACGAGTTCAACGACTTTATCTTTACCACGTGAAAAGATATTTTCAAGAAGAGACAAGTTTAATATTGAAAATTGTCTCAGAGAAAAAAAAATGAAAATTTTAGTCAGACAAAAAAATATAACATATCTTTAAATTTTGACAAACAAAACATAGCATAATTAATACTGCAGAGAATTAGACAGTGGAGTAGATGGAGGACTAAGATTTGGTCAACTTTGGAGGATCTAGAAGATTTTCCTCCGGAACTAGGGGGGCCAGCTCACGCATAAGATATAACGTACGATACATCATTGTTGTAATATTGTATATTTTTCTTTATTATAAGGTTTTACAAGGTCCAATATGCACAAAGGGAAAGGATTACATTTTGACAATGTAAACATCACTGGTTCTCAAGGAAAAGTCACCAAGACACAGACAACGCTGCGTGCCTTTCCTCGCTTTTACTCATTCATTCATTGATACAATTATAGTGATTGTCATCATATATAAACAACTCAACCTCCACATACTCAAAGCACAAACAATTCTTTACTTGCTGCTCGGGTTGTCCTCAATTTTCTCTCTTGCCTTCTCACTCCCAATTACTGCAAATTCAGTTCTCTTTGTTGCCTTGCAAGACATGTGTCCTCTAAGGTTCATGTTGATCTTTTTCTCCGCCGTGTTAGCCGCCTATTTTGCGTGGACCACCGTGAGTTCCTCCCCGGAGATTGACTTCACTGCCCAAGACCACGAAAACAAAGCCTCCTCTAACAAGGATCATTTCAATTTCATCAAGGTGCCCTCAGTTCCATTTTCTTTATACAAATTTCCATCGTTCTTGATTTTCTTTTAAACCTGACTAGAATTGTTGCTTTGGTATCAGATGATTCAGAATGGATTATGGGTATTTGTTGACATGGCCAGCGGGAGGTATCTGTGGAGGAATTTGAAGTCCAGGAATGATCGTGTTCAAGTAAAGAGCTCTTAGAAGTTGGGACTTCCCAAACTCCTATCTTGATTATTTCTTTAATTTCATTGTTGCAAAAACTTGTAATTCTTTCTCTTATTTTCACCCCAGTGATTGTGATAGAGAAACCTGTAAATTCTTTTCTTTCTGTAATACTTGGTAGGTATGTAAATGGGGAAGTAACTTAAAGAATTCTAATAATTTTGCAAACTAATTTCAGTGTTCATTTTCCAAAGCCTTGTGTCTCATTCTCAGACTTTTTTCTCCCTTCTATGCCAACACTACTACTCTACACAACACAGGTACACAATCAGGATCAGGATTGAAATTTGCATATTCCAACTCATCAGCCGTATATGCACTTTATTTATAATCAACAAATAACTTTTATTTACATTTACCAGAGTATATTATAATGTACAAACACCATAATAAAGAATATAGTCAGATCTACATTCAGAAGAAATGCTAGTTGCAGTGCAGGAATGTCTTTATATTAGGTCAGACTGTAGCTTAATGGACATGTAGAGAAGAGCCAATAGAGCACCTTGGGGAAGTGGTGCATACCTTGCAAGGTAGGAGCCAACCCACATGGCCACCACAACTAGTGCAACAACACTGCTACTGGTTTTCCCACAAACCCAACTTGCAAATGACAAGCACAATGTTAGCAATATGCCACCCCTCCCACCCAAAATCCATGCTATTACATAGCCAATTTTATAGCCAGTATCTAACTTCTGATCAAACAATGCTGTCAGGCTGCTAAATGTGAGTGAGAGACGGGATCCAAGCGTCTGAAGCAAAAATAATGACATGAATGCTGATCTAAGCACTTCAATAAAAGAACCCCTCTCTTCATCTAAATTTACTTCATCTTCTTCCTCATCTGTTTCACTGGTGTAGTAGTAGTCCTCATTGACATTGTAATGCTCCCAGTATCTTTCACTATCCATTTTTTTCCTCAGGCGGTCCCACCTATAGAATCTTGCTTCTTCTTCAAATTCAGTGCTGTAACTCCATTTTTCCCTGTAAGGCTTGTGACCGAATTGAAGTTCTTGATCATACTGAACTCTCGTTGCTTCATTAGATAGTACCTGTTTAAGGATATAAAGAAGTAGATACCATCATTGAATTTCCAAACGTACATGTGATCCAAAGCACAACAAAGCAAACCTTCTATTTCAGAAGAAATTCTGCGAACTTCATAAAATGCTTAAAAATTCTAAACTACATAATTGCAAAAAATTTGTTGGAGGAAAAAGTTGTCTGCACTTTGTAGTAGTTTTATTTTCAATTTGAAAACTGAAAGAGAGAACATAACAATATTAGTTTGTTTTTGAACCTTAGGTACATTTTCGAAAACCATTAACTGAATGTCAATTAGTTACATTCTGTTCTGTTTTTCTAGTCTCTACCAAAGAACATTGTTGTGGAACCAGTAGAACTGCAAAGTGTAATAGTAGGATCCCTATTAAAAAATGTAAAGCTTTTCCTTGCCCCAGAAAAATGAAATTAAATTCCTGCTAGAGGCAACTATTTCTATATATCAAGAAAAGTTGAATAACAGTTACTCACTTCATATGCATGATGGATGCTCTTGAATAATTCAGCAGCATGTGGATCCTTGCTAACATCAGGATGATACTGCATTCACAGCAAAATTACAGAAAATATTAAATCCTTGCTGTCATGACAGCAATGTTATCAATGGCGGATGGCGGAATATGGCGGAAGGCCAAAATTCTACCATATAAACACGCCATCGCGGCCTATGGTGCTGCCATAGCGGGCGTCCCTTCACAAATTGCCTATGGCGGTTGGCAAAAAATCCACCACGCCATTCTGCCATAGCAGCCATGGCGCCGCCATTTAACAACACTGCATGACAGTCTTTAAGAGTTTGGTTGTTCTTCACAAAAACCAAGTCTTGTAGCTTTTGATGCTCAAGCTAGCTTCTCTTCTTAGAATGAATCTATATAATTTACTTGCTCAAATGTACTCCACTTGCACTCACACCCTGATTAGCTACAAGTTAGGCTTAACACATTAATTGCAATGGTTTGCAAAGAAACTTGTTTTCCATACATCTTCCACCACCCAGCTGTAATGTAATAACTTACATGAATGACCATGTAATTTTAATTAACAGAATAATGCAAGTTAAACTTGCCTGGAGCAATAGTGGACCTTGTTTAACTCCAAAAGGTATGCCAAACATACCTTCAACTCTCCTATAAATGGGCATCTGGCTGAGAGTTGTATCGTTCTCTCCCTCATCTAAAGAAAGCCTATCAATGCAAGTATAGAGTCCAGAAGACACTTCATGATCTTGATCAATGCTTGGGTCATTGTAGAAGTATTGAAGGTTAAGGAAATAGCCCACTGCATGCAATGGATGATGGAATTGACACTCCCACCTTTTATTAATGCCACTTCAAATTCTGCAACCGCTGTTCACTATTTGCGACGATAATGGCACAATTAACAATATAGCTTCCTCCAATGTCCTTCTTGGCCTCCCCCTCCTTTTCATAGGACTAAAAACTATACAATCTACTCTTCTCACTGGTATACCTCCCGACATGAGAGATGAGAGGAATAAATCTTGATCATGTAACCATATATTAATTGTCAAGATTGTTTTAATTAATTTTAATCTCAACCATTCATTTCAATTTACGGTTGAGATTCACTGCTTTCATGCTCTCATCTCTAACCGTGATTATGCCCTAAGAAATCCGAATAAACCATCAATTTCATCCTTAAACTATTACCCTATCTCCTAAATTAAGTAGTCCCCCAAATATTGAAAACCCCTTCAAATTGGTCCCTAAACGTTAATAGTAAAATATACCAACTTAGGAACTGACAAATAGATATTCAATACTGAGCGGACTACTTATATAGTTTTATTATTTTGGGAACTACTTGGGAGAAAAGATAATACTAGGTACCAAATTGGTGGCTTATTCAATCCATTTCCATTTCCATTTCTATATATACACATCCAATCCACCATGCACAACAAAAAAAATTCCAGATATTGTCAAATAATTAGTAACAATTACAAAATACTGAAAATGCCAAAGAAAACAAACAATCAAAATTCACATAAGTTCACATATCCTAATTCTTAGGTTTTCATATCAAATCGGGAATCATCACAGCTCGTAGCATATTACAACGCACACTCAGAACGAAACATCAATAAGTAAAGTATTCATACGAAATCGAAGAATACCTTGCGGGCGAGGAGGCGATAAGCGCGTTTTATTTCGACGGCGGTGGCAGTGCGGGCGACGCCGAGAACGGCGTAGTAGTTCTGGCCGTCGTTGACGGCAGCGGACGACGAGGAGGCCACGACGAGTGGGGACCGCCGGCGAGGAGGGTTGGTCCAGGTGGAGGGTGCGGCGGAGTGAAAGTGGCTGGAATTGGCGGCGCCACCATAGCGTGCGACGGAGATGGGTCCCACCACAAGGTGCGATTGCATTGTTTGTGGAACTGTTAACTGAGTCCTACAATATAACGCCGGTTTAGACTGTGAGTGATAGAGTGAGAGGCTGCTGTCAAGAAGACAAGATTTTATGTTTTTTCTTTTCTTTTCGAATGACAGGATTTTATAGGTGAGCAAATAGGTCCAATCCTACCCAAAATCGATTTAACCGACTTAGGATATATTTGGATTTATGGGGTGTTCCAAAAAATACGTTTGAAAGTAAAATCGATTTAAAATCACATTTGATTAGTCTTCAAAAATATGTTTGAGAGTAAAATTTTACCTGAAAACTCAGTTTTGGAGAAGTGAGACTTGAGATACTTTTGCAAACTTAGTTTGCACACTTAAGTTTTAACCCAAATTTAAGTTTGCAAACTTTAATCTAAACAAACACATAAAAAGTAAATTTGAATGGGTCAACGGGTTGTGCGAGTTAAAAAAATAATTTGAACAAATTCGATTTTGGCCTTATCATTACGTCAACAACCAAACTGGACCGAATATGTTTACTTACAGATATAAGATCAAAGCCCATTTGGCTAAGTCTAATCGCCTCCCATGTGTACTAAAGATAGATCAAACGACGCAATGTCCATATTCACCTAACATAAGTAATTGTGTAAGTGTAAGTATCCCTAAATTTCAATTCAACATTCAATCTTCAATCATGCAAAACCCTAGGATCTCTATGGCAGTCACCTCGCCTGAGTTGTTCTTCCTTCACCACTCAAATCCTCACTCTAAAGTCATAGCTTTTACTCATTGGAAGTGACAATATAGAGAAGATGAGAAAACCCCTATGTAACCATTACACAAGCTTGGCTCTAGATTGACGAGGGTTCATCATTTCATGCTTTCAACTTCCCATTTTCGACTTAGCAGGTATTGATGCCTCATGGAACCCTTTTATTGCATTTTTTTATTCCCATTTTTGATTTATGCCACCCAAGAACATTCTTTACTATAGGACACTTGGTAATGATACCTTATTGCTCATGCACTAAGGACAACTACAAGTAGAGATGAGGCCATCTTAACTCGCAATGAAGCTGCTATATTTGGGTGAAGAAATTTTCTTGCTTGCATGTACTTGCTTTCGCTATGTTTGTTTTCCTTAACCTCCATGATCTGTCACTCCTTTTCTTTCTTGCTTCAACTTAATGTTCATAAAGCTAACTCTAATGAAACTTGAACTTATTATCATTATTTTTTGTTTGTCTTTTCATTGTTTATGAAATTCATCAAGTTATGAAAATAAGAGTTACTAAATTACTTTAGTCACTTTGAAATGGCTTTTGTCACATTGTATTCTTTTAGTTGTCATAAAGATTCTAGTCACATTTATAATCTCCAATTATTGTAGATCTTTCTTATATATGCTTAGTTTCAGAATGTGAAAAATTAGTATAGGCTTTTCCTTTTTATTGATGATTTCAATTTTTATTTTTTGAGTTGAATGGTAATTTTTTTTATTGAAATTGCAGTTTAACTTGTAATTTCCTCAATTGTGATAAAGTTATTAAAGGAGGTGAAATTAATAGGTTGAAGAATCACTTGACTGGAGAAAAAGGGCAAGTTAAACAATGCAAGAAAGTGTCAACGAATATTCGTTTTCAAATGAAACAAAACATTGATGAAGGTAGGAGCAAGAAAAGAAAAACTCAAGAGGACCATGAGGATAAATATCCACTTGATGAAGATTTTGTGAAAGTAGATGATGATCCTCCACCAAGACCAACAGTTCCTGCATCTTAAAAGGGGAACAATACCAACCATAAAGGTAGTTATTTTGCTACTAGAACAACTCCTAGAGCTCAACCAACCTTAAAATGTGTGTTGCAAACTAAAGAAATGGTAGAAAAGTGTGACCTTGCTTTTGCAAGATGGATGATTGATGCTTCTGTGCCTTTCAATTCAGTTATTTCAACATATTACCAGCCTATAATTGATGCTTTTTGTAGCATGGGCCCAAGATATAAAGGTCCAATTTTTCATAATGTTTGTGGTTATTTATTAAATAAGTGGGTTGATGATGTGAAGAAACTTGTTGAGAAATACTGTGAGGTTTGGAAGCAAATGGGTGGACTAATTGATGTAGGTGGACTATAATCAACCTTTTAGTTTATTGCTCTAAAGGAACTAACTTTCTGAAGTCTGTGGATGTTTCTTATGCTTCTAAAACTACAAAAAAATTATATAAGCTTTTGAGGGAGGTAGTGTTATATGTTGTCCATGAAAATATTGTTCACGTAGTCACAAATAATGTTGCAAATTATGTTGTTGTTGGTAAGTTATTGGAAGCTGAGTTCCTAAAGTTATATTGGTCTCTTTGAGTGGCACATTGCATTAATTTAGTGTTGCATGACATTGGAAAATCAGAAGAAATAAGTGAGATTGGTTACAAGCTTCCAAAATTACCAAATATATATATAACCATTGTGATTCATTGAATTTGATGAGAAAGCATACAGGTGGAAGGGAATACTTCATCCTACTCCAACTCGCTTTGCCACTAATTTCATTGCATTGCAAAGTATATTGGCTCAAAAAAATGTACTAAGAGTCATGGTAACTTCTAGTGTAACATCCTAAAATTTTAACCATAGGAAATAGATCTTCTCCAATTATCTTATGCTTTGTTACGGGATAAATACTTGCTCGTTGTCGAGGTTTGTACCCTTACAAGTTCAAATAGGCACATGTATATGCATAATTTAACTTCAACATTTCTATAAATATATTTATTTACATTTTCAAGAATTATCAACTAAGCTTTCTTAAGTACCATATTTAAATTGTGAAGGCTGTTTTTACCACGGTCCTTGTACTCTTTTAAATTAGAATACTTTATACGAAGCATAAGTTTTCTAGTTTAAGAGAATGTATTATAATTAGAGTTTTCTGGATTTGCTACAAGAAAAGCTTATTTGGTATTAACATCACGATCCTTGTGATTTAAAAGAATAATATACAAGTTTGCAGCTATATTTATTATATTGACTTGTATTTGTTATAATTAACCTTCAAGTTAGAATGACTATTTTGCTAATGTTTAGTAAATTAAAACACTTTCACGGTGAGCTAATAATTACTATAACAACTATTTTATGACATATGAGTTATGATTATATTTTCATTTTATAGCTTACAATAAATAATTGAGTTTTAAACTAATGTATGCTTTTCTAAATTTAAATGTGTTATTTCAAGTTATACATTCATTTGATGTAATAACTTATTTTATGAGATTAAGCATAAAAGCTTATTAAATAGATTTCCTCAAGTTAAATTAAGTTGCTATAAGGTTATATATATATATATATATATATATATATATATATATATATATATATATATATATATATACATATTAAGCTTTCTCAAAACAAGTATTTTAATTATGAGTATAAGATGTTATAAAAGTCTTACTTAAATGCATGCATGAGTACAAAGCTTAAATAGCTATGCTTTAGTTATACTTAGTGGATTTTTTTTAAATCACGAACTAACCGAAATAATTCCAATATTTCCAAAATCTCCTCAAAGTCATATAGTATTGTTTAATTAGCCGTTATGAGATCATTGTTCGACTTCATTAATCCTTTAAAATTATTTCTACTGATCCCAAATTGCTAGTCTATACTTATATATCATTGTAGTATCTAAACTCAATTTCAATCAAATTATATTACCAACCTTATACCTCCAGCAATGCTACGTGCCACCATCCTTATTCCAATTCCATTTTTTTTCTCTTTTAATTTTCATATGCAAAAACACCTTATATCTCCATGTGTTGCCAGTAGCATGATTCCCACCGCCACAGCCTTTTGTTCCACTTAAAATTATTTAGACAAAATCCTTATGACTCCCCACAGTGAAGAAAACACCATGCCACCACCTTACACTAACCAACACAACATGCCTTTTTGTTTTCTCCCAGGTATAGCTTCTCGATACCTTACCTACACAAGCACACACCACGTCACTTTATCCATCCAAAATTAATTTCATCTCTTCGTAGCTAGCTATCATCATTCCGGGGCGCACCCACATGAAACCCTTCACACCGTGCATAATAGAACCACTCAGCATCGATTCTTTTCCTTTCAAGAAAAAATGGCAACCACCTCAATTCATGAAATTCATATCTCTAGTTCCTCACGGCTTCAATCCTCACATCACCCGCTTCAACAAATTTCTCAATTATCCCTACCTGCATGTCATGAACAACATAAGCCACAAACAATCATGCCAACACCTCCATGAGCCCTCTCTTACTCACAACCATGGCTCATTCCCTCATCAAAATGTAATTTTTCCCTTTGCGTGCAATTCCCTTCTCCTATTCTTAAGGCTGAGACAATCATAGCTCAGGGGAAACAAGTTAAGCTCGCGAACAGAGCTCAAATCGCACTGTCGTCGCCTTCTTATAGTGTAGGAACCAAAAAGGTAAACGAAATCGAGAACCGTTCCCTTTCCCTCTCTGTTTGAGCTTTCTTGTGGATTTCGGGCCACGGAAAGCCACATGCAAAGCTGTTTTTGTGTAATGCTCGTCATAAGCTTTGATTTGACAGGTCATACGTGTCAAACGGATACTTGTGCGCGAAGTTACGCCGATCGTAAGTTTGGAGAACAAAATGAGCGAGGAGCTCGAACGGATCCGTTAAGAACCATCAACGTACCTCTCGCAATTCAAGGTAAGGGGTGTGTGAGATAGCCTACAATATGTAAGTATTTAGAGTCAGTTGGGAGCACCTCGCTCCCGGCGACTTATATATAGCTCCAATTGTTTGAATTGTGTATTGTGTTGTTTACGTGTTATGATTGATCCTGTTTACTGAGATGGAACTATGTTTTTGCTGTTATCTATGAGTTAAGGGCGCCGTGGGGATCTAAATTGGGTCCCCGAATGGTCACGAAGCTATAAGTTTGGGTAGCTCATAGAGCTAATCGATATGCCACAACGAATAGTCAAGAAGCATGATTTGTCTTGCATTATTTTATTTGCTTTGATTCCCTTTATTCGAATCTTACCTGTGAAGATATACTTATAATTCAAATGCTTTAATCATGTGGATCGTGATTAGATTAGAGTTATATATATTAGAAATATGATTATGTACTTGTATGTCAAGTTTAGTGCATTACCAATGTGTAAATGTGTATCTTTTGAATCTATCTTGAGAGGTCTATGAATGCGTGATTCTCATGCTTAATATTTTCTTCACAAACTGATCTAGGTGAGTTTGGGAGTATTCTAGAATTAATTGTAGACATACATACAAAGTTGGCAAATTAAGCAACATTAGTTTATGTGAAAGCACTACATTTTGGTTTGTAATAAATTTGATTTTTACAGTTGCTATATAAGCAACCTGTGGTGTTTCTGCCTTAACCCTTTTAATCACTTAAGGAATGAAGTCTAAGCTTTATAAATCAAGTGGTCTCACCCTATTTCTATAATCCTAAAATTTATAACAATATTTCTTTTGGGACATGTCTGAGTTGGCAATTGTGTAGAGTTAGACATACATAACTTGTGTTCTGTAGCGTGCGACTTATACAACTATAGAAAAAACCCCCAAATCTTACATACCCTGTGTTAGTACTCCTCCAAGGTGCCTAAATACAACCTAAAGTCAATCCTAAGTAGTAGGAGTCATAGTACCTTTGAGAATTAACAAGATGTGCTTGCTAAGTTCTGACGCTGGATCTGCCTTGTTTTGTGTCATCTAGTGTGAGCAGGTCCTATTGAATCAGAACATGTCCTTTCACATATATTTAGTTTTAAATGACCTCTTTCCAACCAAATCAACCTCATAATTTTTAGAGTTATCTAGAATATTTTACGAATATTTTGGTGAAACAGGTTAGTGATGTTCAAGTGCAGGGCAGATTGTTAGGTGCTTGCTGTTTGCATCAATTTGAGTTATGTAAAGCTGAGTTATTGACTGTAACTATCCTCCGTATTCTCCTACACCTTGGAAGTTTCTAAACTTGGTCTTTCCCTAGTTTTAATCCCTGTCTAAGCCTAAGAGAAGTTAGATATTCTAAACTATAACTATAGATATAGTGCTAAATTGGCTTGTATATATATATATATATGTACTGTCTTTAACATTGCTATATAACTTGCACAAAATGAATCTGTTTTAGCCCTTTTAGATACTTAAAGTTTCATGTCTTAGCTAGTGAACTCAATTGATCCCATGGCATTACAAGCTCTGAGCAATTTGATATGAATTTTTGAATGTGACCCGCCCTGCATGCGATTCTGTACAGGCAGCAGTTATGTTTTGTGAATACTGTAATTATTGGGCAATGATTTTTCACAATTGGTATTTTTAGATTGAATTAGACATGTTATATGAACTTTGAGAGTTGGATTCACACCGATTACATTTTTGGATAATTTGATATGAATTTTGGAACGTGATGCGTTCTGTATGCACTTCTATACTGGCAGCGGCTGTGTTTTGTGAATTATGCCTTGATTTGGGCAATGCTTGTGCATAATTGGTATTTTTAGATTGAAATAGACATGTTATGTGAACTCGGAGAGTTGGAATCACATTGATTGCGTGAATAGATAACTGTATATAAATTACTCATGATGATGGCGGAGATGGTAGAACTTGGTTTAAGAACTTTGCCATGGACTAGGTGTCCACTGCTTTTCATGAATTCTTGAGTAAAACATGGTTGGAGAAACCTTGCCAGAGACTGAGTGTCCACTAATTTTACGAATTTGCGAGTAAGCCCTTTTTGAAAAATCTTACCAAGGATTAGGTGTCCATCAATTTTAAACTTTGTCTCATGAATTGTAAAAGATTTTAAGGATGCGGAAGCCAATTGTGAAAAGATAGACATTTCATGTATGAGGGCTTATCTCCTTAAAACCATATCTCATCCTCTCATCATGGCTGTTAATGAAGGGAAAGATTAATAATTGATCATGCATCACAACATCCCAGGACTTAGTGTCCACCTCCAGGCTTAGTGCCAAAGGCGCCATACAAATACTATTTTCGGGTACCCACACGCATTATGCATTAATCACAAGATAACTACTGACTGATTGTATGATCATGCGTGACATTCATAATAGGTGACTAAAGCTTAACAACTGGTTGGGTACACTTGTGTGTGATAGTTGTATTTTGTGCTTGGACTTTATGCTGCCATACTTTTGCTAAATGTAATGACACTACTTGTGAGATGTTATTGGTGCTTAAAGTGTTATGACTGGTAGGGAAAATGACCTCGATGAACTGTGATAATGAATGATAATAGTGACCCATGTTTGGATTCTATAACTGTATAATGGCTTGACATGATGGTACTCACTAAGTATTACTAAGGGTGACTAATGTGTTATACACAATGTGGATTCGATCAAGCTTGAGTTGTGAGTTATTTGTATGTGATCCAGTGATTAATGAAGAATGAGCATAAGCATGGTGATATAAATAGTATAATGTTTATGTTCTACATTATGTTTGTATGTGGAGGATTGCAATTTAAGGCAAATGGCATTCCCAGTTCTATTATGTTACTTGGTTACATGCTTGTTGGTGTTATATCTCACCCCCCCTTCTTGTTTGTTCCTTTGTTGTGGCCCTGCTTGACTTCAAGCAGTGGATGTATAAGTGACAGGGAGGATGATTACTCAGGAAACTAGAAAATGGAAAGTTTGTGAAGATCTGGAAAACAACGAGACTCATAAGAAGGTTATACCGCTAGGATAATCTCTTGGTCATGAACACCTAGGTAGAAATAACACTAAGTTAGACAACCATAGTTATCGTTGGATCTGGGTTGTATGCCATCTCATAGGTAAGTATGGCTATGAGGTGGTGCTTTTGATGGATGAGTGAGATTGAGTAAAGTGTTTTTTCCAGTGATGGTTTGTTGGGTTGAGTTAATTAGTTTATTTGGAGGAATGTATTTTAATTAATGATTATTCAAGTTTTTTTTATTATACAAACCTGTCATGCTTACTACTTACTTTTGATCATGAATGGAACCCTTTATTCTAATGCATGTGACAATTCATACATATTTTGCCCCTCCCAATACCTTGGAACCAATTGTTTATCAGGTACTAACGGACAATGACTCTGCCCTTAAGTTTTATTTAAATTTCATTTAATTGTTGAGAGATTTTGTGTTTACATGTATTTACAAGACATCATATGAAAGTATTGAAATACAGAGACTGTCTATCAGGTACTATGACATTACAGCTATACGTGATCAATCTTTTATACTTTCCCCTATGCAAACATATGCATGTACACTATTTCTTTTCAAAGGTTTCATAATTTATGATTTGAAATGCAGGTTTTCAATTATCGCGAAAAATTTACTCGTAATTTTATCAACCTTAATAAAACAATATTTTGATCTTTCAGTTTTGAAAGCAAACTAGTTAAGTTCTAACTCCAACAAACCAGGTCCTAACATCTAGAGAATGGACAAGCTCAACTTATGCAAAAAAAAACCAAGGCAAAAAGATTTGTGGAATAAGTTTTAGATTTTGGACTTTGGAAAAGATGTGCTCATATTGTGAAACTTACTGAACCACTAGTGTGTGTGTGTGTTACGTATTGTTGATAGTGAAGATAAACTAGCTTTGAGCTTTCTTTACCAAGCTATATATAAAGCTAGGGAGGAGATGGTGAGGAGGTTTTAAAGAAATTAGAAGAAAGTGAAGCCTTACTTGGACATCTTAGATAGACCTTGGGATTCACAGCTTCGTAAAAATATTCATGTTGTTGCTTATTGGTTGAATCCATCTTGTCAGTTTAATGTTCAAGAATTTGAAAACCATAAGTCCACAACATATGGACTTTGGATCTCTATGAGAATACCTTTCAATGACATCCAAAAATCCATATGTTTTGGACTTATGGTTTTCAAATTCCTGAACATTAAACCGATAAGATGGATTCAACCAATAACCAACAGTATATATATTTTTACGAAGTTGTGAATCCTAATGTCTATCTAAGATGTTCAAGTAAGGCTCCATTTTCTTCTTATTGTTTTGAAACCTTCTCACCATCTCCTCCCTAACTATAGCTTGGTAAAGAAAGCCCATAGCCGGTTTATCTTCACGGTCAACTATACATAACACACACAATAGTAGTTTAGTAAGTTTCACAATATCAACACATCTTTTCCAAAATCCAAAATCTAAAACTTGTTCCACAAATCTTTGTGCCTTGGCTTCTTTGGCATAAGTAAGCTTGTCCATTCCCTAGAAGTTACCATGGCTCTTAATGCATCTTTTTGAGCCAATATAATTTGTAATGCAATGAAATTAGTGGCAAAGCAAGTTGGAGTGGGACAAAGTATTCCCCTTCCACCTATATGTTTTCTCATCAAATACAATGAATAACAATGGTTATATATGTATTTGGTAATTTTGGAAGCTTGTAACACAGCATCACTTACTTCCTCTAATTTTCCAATGCCATGCAACATTAAATAAATTCAATGTGTTGCACAAGGAGACCAATATGATTTCGAGAACTCAACTTCCAATAACTTACCAACAACAACATAATTTGCAGCATTATATGTGATTACGTGAACAATATTTTAAGGGCCAACATATAACACTACCTCCCTCAAAAGCTTATATAATTTTTTTGCAGTTTTAGAAGCATGAGAAGAATCCATAGGCTTTAGAAAGATAGTTCCTTTAGGGTCTGCGTGCATCGTTTAGTCCACTCATCTACCATAAGAGTACAACCAATTTGCTTTCAAACCTCATGATACTTCTCAACAAGTTTCTTCACATCATTAACTCATTGATTTAATAAATAACCATGAACGTTATGAAAATTTGGACATTTATATTCTGGGTCCATGCTGCAAAAAACATCAATCCTAAGCTAGTAATTTGTTGAATTAACTGCATTGAAAGGCACAGAAGCATCAACCATCCATCTTGCAAAAAGCAAGGTCACACTTTTCTACAACTTCTTTATTTTGCAACACACATGTAAAGGTTGGTTGAGCTCCAAGAGTTGTTCTAAAGCAAAATAATCACCTACGTCACTAGTATTTTCCCCCTTCTGAGATTCAAGAGTTGTTGATCTTGTTGTATGATCATCATCTACTCTCACAAAATCTTTATCAAGTGGATGTTTATCCTCATGATCTTCCTGAGTTTTTATTTTCTTGCTCCTACCTTCATCAATGTTTATCCACTGACACTTTCTTTCATTATTCAACTTGTCCTTTTTCTCCAACCAAGTGACTCTTCAAATTGTTAATTCCACCTCCTTTAATAACTTTATCACAATAGAGTCACATTAAAAATGTTTTGTCATTCTCTCCAAGAAGTTGTTTACAATGTCCCCAAAGTTGGATTAGTTTCCCATTGATGCTTTGAATTTTGAGTCGATGCTTCTCTTGGTGATGGTTGTTTGGGTTTAGGAGTTGACAACTTTAAATCTGTAACAGACAAACAAAAATAGAATCAATTTGACATTCAACTGCAATATTGAAGTTTCTAATAACTGCGAAAATAAAAACAATTTATAAAAGTATGTTATTTTGCTTTTCGAATAGCATAAGGAACGAATGAAACTTAATCGCGGGAGCACAATACCTCACAAAGCAGAACTAAAATGCATAAAGGAACCATTTTATATTAATTTAAGTTTGTAACAACTTACATTCCAATGATCAATGGATTACAAAGCATGGACACCTCAAAAAGAAAGTTATGGATACTCAGATACAACTAATACTACGAAAAAAAATAGAATTAAAGTGTTGCAATGTCCGCATCAAAGGCTAGTTCGAGCCCGTTATTTCTTATTAAAATATTTATCATTAATATTTCTTATTAAAATTATATATATATATATATATTATATACAAATGAAAATATATTTATAAGGATAATATTTTTTAAAACAAACATTTATATAAATTAAAATTATATAAGAATTATGTGAATATAAAATTATTTAAATATATATTCATACTGATTTTGATATATTTTTTTAAATATTTATGTACATATTAATTAATATATACTTACATAAAATTTAAAAATACATTAAAAAATTATACATTATAAACTTACAACCCTGTGTAGGACGCGAGTTATTATGCTAGTTAATTAATATGTACTAGTCATATTCTTTGATCCTCTTAAAGGGACTTATATTGAAAAAAATTTAAGAATAATTTTGAAAAATAATATAAATTATCAACAAATTTAATTCTACTAATCAAATTAACTAACTTTATACCAACAAATCGTTGGTTCGAGTGGTACTGGACTCAGTCCCCTTAAGTAAGGTCTTAGATTTAAGCCTCGTAGATGGAATCATCCATTTTGGTAGATCTCACATCTAAATGATAAGTGAGATCCACCAAAATTGGTGATTTCTAACAAATTTTAGCCAATCACAAAGAGTGTTGGAAAGAGAGTGTCGTTAGCATTTCTCTAAAAAAAAATAACCAACTTTAGTAATGTGTGTGAATTAATTAAATGAGACTTATCTTTATGGACGAAGATACTCCATTCGGTTCTTTTTATAAGAAATAAATAACTAAATCATCAAGACCAATAAAAATAGTTAAGTGAGTTAGTTATAATTAATAATGTCATAAATTTTAATTTTATTCCAATAGTACCCCTTAAATTGATTGGTTTAAGTAGTGATTACATTAATGGCATTGCACCTCCACCAATAAGTGTAACTTGTATTGTTAATAGACCAATAAATGCATGAGAAATGAATAGGTGTCTCATTAATGAATTTCACAAGATGAAGGATAAAAAAAAAACTAGCAATTAATACATCTTATAGTGGATCTATGTTTCTTATAATTATGACAAAAAAAGAACATCCTTTTGTTTCTTATAAAAAAGACCAGAAGGAGTAATATAATTAATATATTATACGTAAAATTGATTGTCCAATAACATTAAATATGATCTTTATTAAATATATATAATCAAATTAATAAACATTTAAATATTGCATTTATTAAATATAACATTTTTTGAATATTTCATTAAACATAGTAGTAGTATATATTTAAAATGAATTAATTTTCACATCCATGAAAATCTTTAAACATTAAACACTTCTTAAATATAACATATAATCAAACTAAATAATATAGTTAAATATTGTATTCATTAAATGTAATATACTTAGTAACTATTTTAAAATGTAAAAAATAATTAAGAAAATAATAAAGACAAGAAACTGAAAAGAAGAATAAACTAGACATTTAATATAGGGTTAATTAAGTTTTTTTTTTATACGAAAAGTTAATTAAGTTTTTAATCTCTAAATTTTTTTAAAATTTTATTTTTAATCTGTAACAAAAGTTAGGTCCTTTAACTTTTTAAAATTTTGATTTTTAATATATAGATATGTTAAGATTGAAAAATTAAGGTTATGTGTCAAGAAGATGAAAATAGAGATGATGAAAATAAGAGAAAAATATTTGAATTAAAATAAAATGTAAAAAGTATGAATCACACATTAAAAAGATGAATTTTTCTCTTTCATTCCCTCAAATTCTCTCAAATCAAACATAGTCTAAATGAAAATTGAGTAAATTGAATGGAGGGTATTATAGGGTAGGTCCGAATGGCATAGGGTCGTGAATGGCGTACCGTAAAGGGAAGGAGGGAATTCAGGAGAGGACTGAGAGAGTCAGTGAGTGTGTCCACATTCATTCATTGCCATTGGTTTCCTCGAACGAACCCATAGACAACCTCAAACCAAACCCAGCAAAGAAAATAAAACCACTTTCATTCCCTTTGCTAATTTACATTAATTACATGACATGGCATAACACACACCACACCACCCTCTCTCTCTCTATATATATTTCGCTCCCTAAACCAAAACCTCATACATAACCTCTCAGATTCAGACACTCAATTGCTTTTTTTTTGCCTGGTACTCACTTTCATTCTTCTCTCCCCTTTTCCCTTTTCTATTTCCTTTTGTTTTGTGTCTCATCTTTTTTTATTACAAAACCAAATTGTTACTAAATAATTTGGATCATCTCTCTCTGTTCGAGAGAAGTTGCATGAATTTTAGCTGGATCGTGGGGA
Organism: Pueraria montana var. lobata; assembly: GCA_026413185.1. Classification (NCBI taxonomy): domain Eukaryota; kingdom Viridiplantae; phylum Streptophyta; class Magnoliopsida; order Fabales; family Fabaceae; genus Pueraria; species Pueraria montana. Next base: position 35,223,118 of record CM048650.1, on the reverse strand, counting down.
AAGGGTGGGTAGAGAGGACCACTAAATTGAAAATGTTTTTTGTAAAATGACATGGAATTGGAGTGTGTGGCCATTCCAACAATGCTTCAGTTTTCTTCTAGAAAGAAAGCAAAGCCTCTCGATGGGACTAATGGGCGTTGTGTTGGGCCCGTCCACATTCATTGGCTTTGTCATCAAAGCAATCATCGAGTTTGTTGCTTGTAGAATTGTCATGCATGAATCATATGTTTATAAAAGAAAGTAAAGGGGCTACATCTAGTTAATTTTATGAATCTTGTTTGGAAAGACACTTCTTTTTTTAACATATTATAGGTGCGAGGTATCACCAGTTTTGCCGATCACTAATTTATGTCAGGGAATCTGACTGGTCACATTTAGTGGGGTCTCTCTCCCAACTGCATTTTTTCCGTGCAAAAGACTTTGCTTAAAGGATCTGATTCCAGTTCCACTTGGATGAGACTTTTTGAAATATAACAGTGTCGGTTTTGGTTCATATTTTGAGGATTTGGATAGAGTGAGAAAATACTACTTCTTTTTATTTTATTGTAGAAGGACCCACCATGATTGGTTATATAAAGTCTAGGGGTCACTTGTTATATTTAAAATTAAAATTACGTCTTTCTCTTTTAAGTAGTAACGTGTCCTGATAGTCAAGAATAGTAGAGGATCCAAATCCATAGAAGAGGGTCTCATGACTCATCCTAAACTTTATGGAAACCTTTAATATGTACAATGTATGTAGACGCTATTTATGTCAAGCAGGTCATACTTCTTTTTGACACAAACAAGTGGAAGTGAGTGATGAGATCACCATTCCACTGTCTGAAATTGATGCATGCTGTCGTGCTTTCAATCCTGTGGCCTGTACTGCTGATATACTGCTTGCCCTGATGAAGCACTTACCAAGTTTCTTGCACTGTTGTATTACTATCATGCACTTCTATTCTAAGATTATCTCTTCTTATGTCTTGATTCTGCAGTAATGCATGGAATGAAATTGATAGCTTAATATTGATCCATAGAGAAGACTAGGGAACTTGTTTGCAATGGCAACTCTGAGCAATTCAACAAATATCTTTTGGCAAGATTGTCAAATAGGAAGGCCTGAAAGGCAGAAGCTACTTAACCAAAAGGGATGTGTTGTATGGATTACAGGACTCAGCGGATCAGGTTCATGTTGTTAATGTTATTGTCTTAGTGCTTACGATTTTTCACCATTGATATTCAGTTCTTTGTTGGCATGGAAAACATCATATAATTGTTGTTTGTGATGCTTGTGCTTTTCATTATGTTTTAGTTGCTCCTTGTATTTAGGTTTTCTCTAATTCTCTTTAACTTGACTTGATCGGCAGGTAAGTATTATCTGTCACATTGCATGGTAATTTACCAAACATGCTTTCAAGTCCGCATTCTGTTTTCATTTGTAATTCATGTATCTGTTCTACCAAGGGATATAACATTTACCCACTTTAATCAACTTTTCCCTCCACGACATGAAACAAATTGTCTACTTAATCTAGTCTCATGTTTATTAGTTCAACCAGCTGAACTGGTTCAATCCAATCAAAGCATATATGTCAGCACTGGACATTTCTGAGTACAGACAGTTTTCATTGGCAATTTATGGCTGTCAGCCTGATATAGATGATAGGATATTGACGGTAGTATATATTATCTTGTTTTAACATTATGCAGACTATAGAATAAATTGGTTAATTAAGGTTCAAACACTCTTGCATGTATATTTTCTGAAAACCTCTGGAAGAAGCAAATTAGGACCTTATAGTAGACCAGGAAATTTATAGACAAACTAGAAAGATTGAAAGAAACCTTAAGTACAAATGTTTTTCACTATTTTGATTCTTGTAATTATCCTCTGCCCTGATTGAAATCACTACAGTGTGCAGATGATATACTGCCTATCGTACCTATGGTTCTTCATTCATTTTATGTGTTTAGTGTGACTTGTCCTGAATTATTAAACAGAAAATGGGGGGCATAGAGTCCAAGCTCTTCCCAAAATGTTGCATTTATTCCATCTCATACCTTTCTAATCACATTTAAGACATGCTGTATTCCATGTTTTTCTTTTGACTCATGAATTATAGGTATGTAAGGTACCAGTAAATAATGCATAGTCTTTGAAATTCCTTTGACTAAGTTTATGTGTAATGTACCTTTGACATGTCGTATTGATTGCTGTCTCAAACTGTTCAGGAAAAAGCACATTGGCATGTTCCCTAAGCAGAGAACTGTACTCAAGGGGAAAGTTATCTTATGTCCTTGACGGAGATAACCTTCGGCATGGACTAAACAAGGATCTTGGTTTTAAAGCTGAAGATCGCACTGAAAATATTCGCAGAACTGGTAAGCTTGCTCCTGTAAATGAATGCTTTAAGTAAATGGAGTAACAGGAACTTAATAGTCAGTTTAATATATTAATTATTTGGTTTTGTGCCAAGGGTAGATATTAGAGTGATATTAGTAGTCTATATCAGCATGATAAATATTACTAGTGCTTTATCATGGCTTTTTTGGTGCACTGTTTTTCAGAAGTTGAAATATGGTAACAAATATCTGTTAACATAAGTAGATGTTTCAGTAATGTAGGTGGTATTTGCAAAAGGAAGTACAGGTAAATTGTTCAAGTGGAAGCATATTACCACGCCACATCCAAAAGTGATATATGTATGAAATTTTGATGTTTATATACATGAATCTGATCGTAGTGATCTACATGGTAGAAATAGATCATAGATGTCATTGGCTGAGTCAACTGTACTTTGGTTGTATCAGTTCTAGCTGCTGTATATTAAAAAATCTGATGCATATTTGTTTTCCAACTTGGTTTTACTGATCAGAGAATTATTTAATTCAGGAGAAGTGGCAAAACTCTTTGCCGATGCTGGTTTAATATGTGTTGCCAGTCTGATATCTCCTTACAGAAGAGATCGAGACCTTTGCCGTGCCATGTTACCTGATGCGAATTTTATTGAGGCAAGGCTCCATTAGGCATTTCTTAACATTTGTATTAGTTTGTCTATATGATATTTGATAGTAGAATTGTATTGACAGGTTTTCATGAACATGCCTCTAGAATTGTGTGAGGCACGAGATCCAAAAGGCCTCTATAAGCTTGCTCGTGCGGGGAAAATCAAAGGTGTGTTATTGTAATGTGTTTCACTTGCGTAGGCTTTGTCCCATCCATCTAACATAAGTAAACCGTGATTGGGACATAGCAAGAAAGTAAATAAAATGAAGGAAGCCCAAAATTAAGTTTGTTTTGCATTGTTAACTAGGATAGGAATGAATGCAATTCAATAATTATTCCAAGGAAGCATTTAACCCTGTGCTTTTTTTCTTGTACCTGTACATGATGTTAGAGTTAATAACTAGTTTGGTTCATAGATCCTTGTGGCTGAGTGTTTTGGGTTGAGCATATTCGGCTGTTGGCCAAAGTATAATTCAGTAAGGGTAGTTTGTCTAGGTAGCTTTGTGATTTCTTACATTAATATGAAAAAAAGTATTGTAAAAAATTGAACTATAATTAGTTTGATGCTAAAACGGGATTTTATATTTAATTATTCTGACTAGGACATATGTAGTCAATCATTGAATTCAGATGAATACTAGAGTGCGGAAATTATTTTCCTGGAGTGCGGAAATTATTGTCTTTATAATATAACTATTTAAGAAAATTAATTTAGGCAGTAGTTAATTGGTTTTGATAGGGTGCCTTCTGGAACACCCGTAGTAAGATGACTTGTAGGAAAATACCTATTCATATGAGCTGGTGTTTCATTAGTGACTGATAGTTGGCATTTGGCAAATGGGTGGAGTCTGAAAATTGTAGTGCTATGTTGATAATAAGGCTGTTTGTCAGAGATCAAAATTGTGGCAGCAGGTTGGTATTGTACAATATATAGTTTACTTGGACCTTTCACAGATCCATAAATGCTAACAAGAGATTAACAGATGGCTGTGATTCCTGTGTAGTTTGGCTATGATTATAACAAAGAAAGTGGAAAAACAGCTACTCCTTGGTCAGAGATTTGCTCCTACAACCATTGCCTGCTAATCCCCGGGTCTAACCCTAAATGGCAATGTTTTTAGACATGGTTGAACCCAAGATAGAAGAGATAATGAGAGAAAATCAGTAAATTGGAATTGATTGAAAATAAGGAAGATGATTACATCAAGCCATCTACTTGTCTTATATACAATGTGAGAAATAACTAGTAACTAATTCCTGACTAAGTAACTATGTCTCTAACAGGCAAAGAGCTGGCTTTCATAAACTCTTTCAGTTAACCTTGACTTCAGTTTACTGTGACTGACATTCAACTGAATTTCATAATTAAACTGCTGAATTTTGATACTCCAATAATGTGTTTACAAAGTTCAAGTCCTAATAAATAATGTTGACAGAATTCAGGACTTGCATTGCATCTGAAATATATTTTTCTTGCATTATCCTCATGCTTCCTCTTTGACAATTTTCCTTTATATCAAAACATTTGTAAAACATTGCTTGAATCATTTCTTAAATTCTAACTGCTAAAACTATTTCCCTATTTTGAATTCTACCATGTGACCCTTTTGATCTGTGAAATTGCACAGGTTTTACCGGCATTGATGATCCTTATGAACCACCCATAAATTGTGAGGTATATGTTCATGGAGCTACTAAAGTTGTTTATTTGTATCTTTTGCTGTGTGTGGTGCGTTACGTACATGTATGAGGTTTAGCATGATCATATTTTTTTTTTTTCAGATTGAAATACAGCAGGAAAATGGCGATTGTCCAACACCCACTATGATGGCTGGACAAGTAGTTACTTACTTGGAGAATAAAGGATTTCTTGAATATTAGGGTTTTGAAGTTTAATCGCATTTGCAATGTGATTATTCTCTAATAATGATGTTTATTCTAAATGAAGTTAAAAAGAAATCCTAGGAAGTGTGGGTAGGAGAGTGGTCAGAGGATATATGGACTTGTAAAGTTCATCAAGTACAAATAAATAATAAATAATTGTTACAATTCATTCTATAGGTTGATCAAGAATTTCAGGATTGTTTTCTTCGTATCATGTCATTTTTCAACATATGATATGATTGTTTAAACTCCCGGGTCTAGTTCAGTTGGTTGAGCAAAGTGTGTGAGTTGTTGTAAACTTTTCTAGTACCTGTCTTCGATTTTTACGGATAAAAAAAAAATTGTTTTCTTCGCATTGCTGATCATTATGGATGGTCCTAGGAAATTCAATTACAAAGGCTGTGACATATATTCATGCTCGTCCATTAATTGTAAATTTTCGTGCACCTCAAGATTATTGGCTCAATCTGCTCTGCACTACATATTTACCAATCCTCTAACTTGATATGGTTTGGTAAAGACAATTAAAGCCTTTGACAGTGAAAGTGTGACATTCGAGAATGGATGATTTATGTTGTGCCGTGTTATTTGGTACGTTGTGAATGCCTGAATGGTCTGCGTGTCTAGTCAGTCCCTGAAGATTTTTTTGTGTACAAGAGTCTTCAGTGTCACTTGATATTCAAAAACCCCAATGGAAAAATTGATATGGTACGTTAAGTATACACATATCTCTCCCATAATCAAATGTCAAAAAACTAAAACCAAACAATGCTGCCTACTTTTGAGGGACATTAGTATGTATTTACTGTTGAAAATATGTAGATTGTTATTTTATCACAATCTGAATTCCTTGCAATTAAAGTGTGATTGGTTATGCGTCCTAATGATAAGGGAGAAGGGTGGTCGGTGACAAAGAATGGCCAGAAGTGTCTCAAATTTGATAAAGGAGAAGGAATATAGTATAGAGGGTGCACCATATTAAAGTGAGAATGAGATTAATTAAAAGACAAAATTGTGGTGACATCCATAAAAATGTTTTCAATCAATATAGTTATTTTAACAGGATCATGTTACTCCAAGTCTCCAACAATATCACCTCACCTGTGGTTCAACAGGATCATGCAGTAATATAATTTTTTTAAATTACATTTCATTTTATAATTTAATATATAAAATTTAATTTTAATGGTAGATCCATTCAGTTGAAAATTTAACAGCAGAGGACCCCGATTCCATAAAATAACTTAATGAAATCTAAATCAGTAAATCTTGTCAATGGCTTACTTCCAAAATTTTAAAGAAAATGAGAATTATGTTCAAAACAATTTTTTTTTTTTTGCTGAAGAAACAAAATTTTAAATTACACAAATTTGTGTACATTCAATAAAATTATAAAAAAAGATGCACAATAATTTAATACGAGCTTTAATATCAATATAAATAAGTTAAAGGATATTTAATATATTTTATTAAATATTAAAAGACTTTTAATATAATAAATCATTTATTTTTATTAAATATTCTTAAGTTTTATTTTCTTAATCAGTATTTTAAAATCTATGCTTAATTGTATTTTTTTTTGCTGAATATGCTTAATTGTATTTTTTTGCTCTCACAGTTTTATAATGTTACGAATTTTGTCCCCCCAATTTTATTTATTTATTTATTTGCGAATTTTGCTTTCAATTTACAAAACATTACGAATTATGCCCCATGTAAAAAAATCGCCACAATTAAGACATTTTGTGACGATATTTCCTTTAAACCATCACAATTAAGATAATTTTGTATCGATTTTTTTTTTATTGATTGCAAGTGTCTAAGTCTAAGAAGGCATATGGTATGAAGAGTGCATTGTATTAAAGTAAGAATGAGATTAATTTAAAGACCAAAAATTGTTGTGCACGGTGATCCATCCGGTGGCGGATCCAGAAAATTTCTTTAGTGGGGGCAAAAAAATAGTGTATAATATTTTTTTTACAGAAGAAGAATATTAATTTTTATATTATCGTAATTAGAGTCTTTGGCTTTTCAATGGGATCCTGAAATATCCTCATAAACTTTGGTTCTTTGGATCGACTATAAGACTAATCCTCGGTATGAAGTTTAGTCTCTTTATCCCTTTCCAAATATGTATTATAAGCTTTTATAAAATACATAATCTTATAGCAAAAAATCCAAAATACTTAATATTTTACAAATTACAATGGTCCTCTATGCATTTTCATATTTTGAAAATGTATGATTTTTTTTATTGTCAATACTATAAAATATATCATTCTATAATGTAACAAAATAATCATTCAACCATTCATCTCTTGTATGATTGTGCATTCCATTCTTTAGAAAATTCATCGCAGAGAAAAATGTTTCAATCGTTGTAATTGCCATGAGCAAACTCAAAGCTAACTTCAAAAATCAAAAGTAAAATATCACCGGGTACACAATATGCTTTCTAGTTTTCATTAACACTTTAGAAAGATCAAGTATCCTATTTTTTTTATCACTCAATGTTAGTTGTTAGTTTTTATTAGAATGTTAGTGGGAGGATTCGAACCCACGACCTCTCCTCCCTCCTCCCTTAATCCCCTCATTCCAACTATCAAGTTAATCTTATAACTCCTATCAATGATCCTATTTAACTTCGAAAATTGATCATCAAAACAATATCTATAACAATAATTTCAAGTTGACTATCAAGTCCCAAAAGCTCGACAAGAAAATTTCAATGAATAAAACTTAGCCAAACAAATCAACATTTCACTATGTGTGTTTAGTATTAGAGAAGCAAAAACAGTAAAAACCGAAAGGATAAAGTGATAAAAATTAGTATAATTTTTTTCTCTCTTTTATCTCTTATAACTTTTTACATTCATTTTAAAAAAATTATTTTATGGGGGCAACACTTATTTTTTTATGGGGGCAATTTTTTTGTTAAATATGTCTAGGTTAAAAAAAAAATCTTTGTGGGGGCAATTGCCCCCACTACCCTATACGTGCATCTGCCTATGGATCCATCCACCCTATAATCTGTCCATAACTAAAAGGATCTATCTTAATTGATTGACCAGGATGTGAGTTATTGTAAATCTCCTGATATTTGCTTCAATTTCTATGGATTAAAAGAAAGAATCTATCCATAAAAATGTTTTCATTTAAAATAGTTATTTTAACTTTTATATATATATATGTACACACATATATATAAACACACACTTGAATAAATGCAATTCAATTAAATTTTTGCTTAAGAACCGAAGCACAAAAAATATGCAAAACCCTGTCACCAAACTTTATACTCCCTCCGATCCTTTATATAAGAAACAAATAACTAAATTGTCAAGACCAATAAAAATAATTAATTTAATTAGTTATAATTAATAATGTCATAAATTTTAATTTTATTCCAAAAGTACCCTTTAAATTGATTGGTTTAAGTAGTGATTACATGAATGACACTGTACCTCTACCAATAAGTGTAACTTGTATTATAAATGCATAGAAAATGAGTAAGTGTCTCATTAATGGATTTCACAATATGAAGGATAAAAAAGAAAACTAACAATTAATACATCTTAAAATAAACCTATATTTTTTATAATTAAGATAAAAAAAAAGAATATTTTTTTGTTTCTTATAAAAAAGACCACAAGAGTAGTTTATAGGGTTCTGATATCAAATGATAGTGTGCAAGTAACTAAAGTGCATCTGACAGAAAAGCACATCGCATAATCCAAGTCCAAAGCAACCTAACTGAGCATAATTTTCTCTTTTACGGTTCGAAGCGTCCAATAAGCACGGCCCGGTCTGAAAATAGAGTTTGACTTTGATCACGAAACAAACACGGATCAAGAACAAGGCGTGGAAGGAACAAAGTAAAGTAAAGGTAAAGGGGGCAGAAAACGACGACGTAGCGTAGAATAGAATAGATCAAGGGAAGGATGGTGCTGAACAGCAACGTAGTGGCGAGAGTGGCGCACGCATCAGCGCATCTCTGCCAATTCATCGCTTGCAATCCCGAGAGGTTAAGCAGCGACGTCGTTTTGCGCCTCCTCTTCTGCCTCCCTTTCCAACGCTTGTTTCGTTCACTCTCCTCCTACCTTGGCTATCGTCATCCACACTCCGATTGAAATTCCTATTTCCCATTCATATCCTCTCTGTCTCTCATGTATGTATGTACCATTAATTAATTATTCTCGTATATTAATATTATACTATATCTCTGTTTTCTTTCTCTATGTATCGTGCTTATGCCTTTCCCTAGGTTTTTGTTTAAATACATTTGAATTTGATTTGACGCTGTTTCTGTCTGCATCGCTGGATTAATTTTGTAAATTGGAGATGAAAGCAAGATGAAATTATTTATTTATTTTTAAAGGAGGTACTATTATTTTTATTTTATTTTTTATAAAGAAGGAGGTACTATTATTGTTACCCCAGTATAGAACTAAACTGTGGACTAATGCTGTTAGATTTATTGTGTTTTAGATTCTTCATTTTTGTTTAATGAATTTAGAAAGAACACCTTGTATTTGGTTAGTGGCTACATTTGTGGTTTTATTTATTTATTGATGGCTGCATAGTTGGAGAATGAATTAAAAAGTTATTAGTTTTTTTTTTTTTTATGTAGAACACAGTTATCTTCTATTACATGTCCCTTCAAGTATATGTATATTCAAGATTCAAATTCGAGATCACCGATAAAGTTAGAACAAGTCCACACCACTTGATGCACACACTTAGTGGTAAAAAAAGTTATTAGTTTAACTTTAATTAGTATAAAAAATTTCTTTTTCAATTTTTTTAGTTTTGGGAGAGTCAAAATTGAGTAATGAAGTATATTAGTGTTTTTTTTTTTTCTTTTAAAATCTTGAACCATAAAAAAAATATATAAAAATTCCTTCCTTCTCTTCTCCAGTTCATGATTTTCCTTTATTCAAAATTTCAAATGCTATGTAATTGTACTTCAGCTCTTTATACTGTGTTCCCATTTTGAATCACAAAAAGTAGTTGGTTTGGTGCAATGTCCATGGGTGGGGCAGGGAAGGTAACGGGAAATTAGTTTGAATTCTGATGCCTATACTTTTACTGTTTCATCGTTTTCTTTTAGAACAGTGCGTTAGTAAGAAATGAAAATATACAAATAATATGTAACGATTTTATTAAAATTCAAATTTATCTTGTTATTCTTGTTAGAGAACGCTATAGGTTTCTGAGTGGAGAAGACTAGAATACAGAATTAGTTGCCCCCTTCTCCTTTTGGGGTCTTTTTAAGGATTTCCATCCATAACTAATGGAATTTAAGTATTATATATGACGTTCATTGTACATTAGTAAGTCGTAATAAACCATAATAACTTGGCAACTTAGAAGATGAAGTTTGTAGTTACAATGTTCTGGCATGTAAATGATAGGTTGATTGTAATCGAGTATTAAGTTTTAAACTCAAAGGCAATATATTTGTAGCTGTTTAAATCGTCTTAGGGTGGTTAAAAAAAAATAATGGTCTAATATAGGTTGCACTAGCTCACTCCAGTCACTAATCCAGCCTTCGGCATCCCTCTCCTCGTCGTCAAGGTAACAACTTTGGGTATGACCAACATCCATAGTGTGTGAGACAGTATGTATAAGGTTCAAAAACGAATACACTGTTGTATGGTTGATTGGCAATTACTACTAGCAATTTTGGCTTCATGCAGGCAAGTTGCAACCTACAATCCCAACTAAGGATGTATTTTTGGAGTTAGGTCACCTTTTTGGGATCGGAATCCTTTTTGTATCATTCATTCTAGCATGTGTGATCGGTGGATTAAATGTGTAAGTTTGATTTGGGGAATCAATTGACCAAGATTTTAATTTATCATGATTGATGTTGTTTCACTATGTTACATCAGGGATGTCATGAGTTAAGAAGTGTCATGTGTTTGTTTTTTTGTTTTATCGTGCTTTCTCCAATTTATTCATTAGTGTGTTTCATTAATCGTGCCCCATTTATTATGCTCGCTAATGAATATAGTGAGTGCTTTATTTATTGTGCCCACTAATTATTGTAAGCATTTTCCTTTTGTTATTAATTTAAAATCCATATAAGCAACCTACATCTATCCTTGACGACGTTTCATTGTTACAATTAGATTATAGATGTTTCTTGACCTTCCATCATTAGATGATTTTTTGCGCTACGAATAAAACTTCCCAAAAAAAAATACTCCCTCTCTCCCTATTTATAAGACCATTTTTGAAAAATTTATTTGTCCCTTTTTATAAGACCATTTTTTAATTCCTAGATGCATTAATTTTTTTTTTTTTATAGTACCCTTAATTAATTATTCTATCTCCAACAGGGACAGATCCAAAAACCTGTTAAAGGGGGGACTGGATTTTTTTTTCCTTCTTTTATAATTGTTTAAATTTCTAACTTTTAACAAATAATAGTTTTTTAAAAAAAATATTTACTATTTTTACACATAAAATTGAAATTAATCTTTATTTTAAATAATAATTATCTTAACCGTTACCTTTAACAACAAACACATAACTAGGTTTACATGATTTTACACTAGTTATTATCTTAACTATTGCAATAACAACAACAAACACAAATAGTTTTACGCAATTTTACATTAGTTAACCTTAACTAGTATTATACTCCCTTCAGCTTCAAATATAAGCAAAAAATTAACTTGAGGTTTGGATTTAAATATAAGCAAATCTCAATTAATTTTAGTTCATTTAATGAGACTATCTCCAAAATATCCTTCATTTAATAAGGATTTTAATTCCAATGGCTCTTTCTTAATCTTGATATCAAATTCCAATGAAGGGGGGTTTAGGAAAATAACTTATTTTTTAATTGAAATCGGTGCAATTAAATGTTGTTAACCAACTTTCTTAGTTAACGTGAAACAATTTTTTTTTGCTTATATTTGGAGCCGGAGGGAGTAATAACAACATACACAATTAATTTTACACAATTTTACACTAACTAATTTTAAAATATATACTCCCTCCGTTCCAAATTATATGACGTTTTAAAGAAAAAAAATTGTTTCAAAATAGATGTCGTTTTACAAAACCAATGCTGCATTAAATGTCTTTTTCCAGGACTATCCTTAATTAATACTTAGTGGGAGTAGTGTACCATGAGTAATTAATTAGAGAGATAAAGGGTATATTAGGAAGTTACCTAATATTTTCTAAGAAATTCAACAAATTAATTGCATTCCTTAATACCTGTGCCAAAACCTTAAACGTCATATAATTTGGAACGGATGGAGTATGTATATATACGAAAAATCACGAGGGAGGGGGGCTGGGACCCCTACCCACCCCCCTTTGTATCCATCTCTGCTCTCCAATCATTAATTAATTAGACGAGAAGCAATTAAGTGGAGAGAGATTATTAATTTCAAAAAAATTAAGGACACTTATAGAAGAACAATACACATTATTGACAAATTTAATGTGACTAACTAAATTAACTACTTTTCTTATGGGATGTGAAGTAGTTAAAAGGATCTTATAAAAGGGACGGAGAGAGTAACTCTTTTTTTCCCTTACATTCTATTTTAAGGTTCTTCTTCTTTGTTTTTTTTTTTTTTTTTTTTTTGTTCATGTGACACACACATAATGGAGGTTAAGTGTCACATGACATTCATAGTGCATCAATAGGACATAATGAACCATAGTGACTTATTTACTAAGTAACTTCTAGCCTAGCAAATAGTAAGTCAACTGTTATCAATCCCAAGAGTCAAGCTTAAATGTCAAAGGCAATCTAGTTCGTAGGAGTTTGAAATGTCTTATGTCATCCAAATAAATAAATGGTTTAATATATGTTACACTACCTAGTTGATGGATTAAATGTGCAAATTTAGCTTGGGGAATCAATTGACCAAGATTTTAGTTTATGACGACTGATGTTATGCTACTTAAAAAATGTGAAGGAATGTCACGAATTAAGAATTGACATTTTTTTTTCATTAATGGTTTCTCCAGTTTGTAACACCCACTAAAATTTTAAGTTATTTATTTAATTTTTATTGAATATTTTAGTAAAAGAACTATTTTATTTTATTTTTTTTCCTTATATTATTTTTTTATTATTATTAATATTTCAAGATCATTATACGACGAAATTATTTTACAAAAATAACCATGATCTCAAACTAAAACATCCTGGCGTCATATATATATATATATATGCATCAAGTTTAATGTACATCATCATCAATGATTAGAGTCATATACACAACAAAAATACATCAGAAAGTCAACTGTAACTGCCCGCCCCATATGTACAACAAAATAAAGGCCTATGTCAGAGCAGTAACCTATCTATGTAATACCCTAAAACCACTAAGGGTTCCCAAAAAATATGATCCATCCTAAGTCAGCATCCTCACTGTGTATCCTCAGAATCCTCCATCTCGGAATCCTCATCATGTGCATATCCATTAGGCAGATGTCCTCCTGCCATCTGTAGTCCTGAACTACTGGAAGATGAAGAAGATGAAGCAGATAGCCAGCCATTGTCCATGCCTGGCTCATAGTATGGTGGGGACTCGTCCAAAGGGAGCTGAACTGGAGGCATATAATACTGGATAAAAGGAGCGGGTATAACAGCTAGATCAGGAGCAGGAATAGGTGCAACCTCCATGTAAAGATCATCTGCAGGTGGAGGAGGTGGTGGTGGGGCAACTCTAACATATCCAGGCGAAACAGTCGAAGAAGATAGAGTCATAGGGATAGTAAGCTGAGCTATAGGTAACCATACGCCAGGAATAGGAGACATAAAAGTATAGGTGACGAGTCCCTGGAATGTATTAATTCCAGTGACTACGTCATAATCCCAACGTCCTAATGGGCTATAACTGACGTGAACGTTCACCATCCCATGGAACGGGTCCATCGTCTGCTCGTACCGCGATCACATAATACAATACAGAAAACACAAAACAAGGAGTGAGGATTTATATAACCTCAATCATTTTCTCAATAGGTTCATAAGTCTAATCTATAACTTAAAGCACACAAGTGTTAGTCAAACAAATATAAGGGAATCTAAGGTGTAACCTAAATTGTTATGACTCAGCCACAGACCGTTTTCACACGTATGGATCCATACCTATTTCTGATGATTCTCCTCAATCATCAGGAACTTGGGAAGTGATTGGGAGCTCGTATACCTCTCCTAAAAAATAATGGTACTAACATCACGACTTTGACTTTATCTTCTCGAGAAACGAGCAATCTTTCAGCTCAGGGTCACAACCCTAAATAGAGGTATACACTACACCAATCTTGGTGATGCTGAGCAGGTATCGGGGTGCTCAAGCTGGGATCATGAGTGCCCGGTTCGAGGACGCGACCCTCGACCATTAGTATACTCACTTACTCGATGCCAAACCCCTTAGACCCTATCAAAGGTCCCTGCCTTTCATCCCGCAGTGTACCAAGCTGTGTCTTCCCTGACACAAACACTCATGCTTCAAAAGCATGATCTTTACACACTGGAACATATGTTCTCACAACATAGTCCAGATAAGACCTCTCAGACATTGGTTTTCGTTATATACCCTCTGGATACTCTTGGCAGAGTTTCCTCAATTACTTAGTCACAGAGATACACTTATCTCTGCTTTCAATCACAATAATAATAATAATAAAATAATAATAATAGTAATAGCCGTATGGTTATCTTATATATTTCAATGCTTACAAAAACTATTATTATTATTATTATTATTATTATATATATATATATATATATATATATATATATATATTTTAGACCATAACTGAATGTACATATTAATTAATCTTTATCTCCTTTATTTATTTATTTATTTATCTACTTATTAGTTAAAAAAATACGCGTAATAGTAACTTAGTTAAGCAAATTTACCTGAAATAATTTCCATTTAACTATACTAGTTATAGACGGTTATCAATTTATTCTAATTATCAATTTGTTTAAATTAAAATATTGCTTACGTGTGCCTGTAGGTAGAAGTCCATTTATATCTATAATCCTAATTAGTAATTTTATTTAAGTTAAAATTTATATTTATATATGGTATAGAAGATACTAACATATACAAATATAATTTACTACTAAATAACTTAATTTTACTAAATAGATTATCCCTTCAAACCAAGTGAACTCAAGCTACGTACAAATACCCTTGTTTCCTATTTCACTTGAATTCTTATAAATATATAAATTTTTTTTTTTACTAAAAATTGTCTTATTAGCTAAATAGTTGGTTGCCTTTATTTTACTGAACCGCAAGCTACGTACGTACACATCTTGATCTTAAGCTTTTTGCTTCTTGATATTCTTTTATAAAATAATTACTACTCATGTTTTTACTTTTTACTAAGTCAAGTACCAAAATTATATATATATATATATAAGTTTGGAAGAGGACCGAATCCTCTGGAAACCAAAATACTAATACCAATCATTTTTTTTTTCCAAACAAAATCATCTTTACCGTAAAATATTCACTAACAACATGAACATCCATTCTAAGCATAATCAAACCAATAACATCCAAGATTAAACACAAAACATTGAAAAGTAATTAAAAATAATTAGAAGCAGACCATAAAAATTTAAAACAGAAAAAAAAATAACACAACATATAAGGAATTAAAATATAAGTATAGTGGTTAATTAAAATAAATAGAGATTTAGGGGCAAATCCCTCCCACAACCTATTGATCAATGATGTATTAAGGCTATTCCCCACTCCCCCCTTACCTTTGATAAAACTTGGAGAAGAAAGGAAAAGCTTGATGTTGTTGATCTTGAAAAACCAAGTAAGCTTGTCTTGATTTTCTTTTACATTTGTAGAGGTGTTTTGGAATGTTTTTGCTAATGAAAAAAATATTTATAAGAAGTGAAGTAGAAGGAAGGAACAGTTCAGCCAGAGGAGAAAAAAGAAACTATTCGGGTGAAAATGTTGTAGTGTTAGATGGTGAAAGTTAATCTTTGTAAGGAAGGGAATTTAAAACATATTACTATATTATTATTATTATTTTTAATAAATTCTAAAGATAAAACAGCTGGATAATATAAGATCATTCTAGAGTTGCCGACTTACTAAGTCGGTTGGGAGATAAGACAACTCATACTCCAAGAATTTTTTTATTTGTTTGTAAAAGTTTAATTAATTATTATTTAATTAGGCAAATTTTAATATGGGCTTGTAAAATAATTCGTTGGGCTCCATTGGCTATCTTGTCCAATCTATAATCATTCTAATATTGTCCAGAATCCTTTCATTTGTTACATAAATTTTATTTTTATTTTTATTTTATTTTATTTTTACGTAGAAAATTAATTAATTACTTAATAATTATAATTTATTCTAAATAAATTTCATTTATGTGATACTTAAGATTCTTGCCTTCAAATAATAATTTTTTTTAATTTAAAGTGGCTTATTATAATTAATTTTAATTTATTTATTTATTATTTTGGGATTACAGGTTTTCTGGTTGGCCCATACAGTCAACCAAGGGTATTTTTGTCATCTTACCTTTATAATTTCTTATTAATTCTAAAAATTCTAAAAATGTATTTAATTATTCTAAGCATACTTATAACATAAAAATAAATTTTAAACAGTCTTATGTATTTATTATTTATTATTTTTCCTTTATTCTTGTTTTAGGAACCAAACGGTCATTTTACTATTTTCCGAGCTCCAAACTAAAAAAAATCTACACTAAATGAATCTCAATGTTCTAAACACAATAGCGTGTTCACATTATTGAGATTCTTCAACACATTTCCATAAAATATTGTGCAGAAAGAATAATAAAAGTGAGGGTGTTACACAGTTCACTCATCAGTGTGTTTCATTTACCATGCCTTGTTTATTGTGTTTACTATTAATTATTGTGATTGTTTTATTAACTGCGTTTTTGTTTACTCCCTCCGTTCCAATTTATATGACGTTTAAGATTTTGACACAGATATTAAGGAATGTAATTAATTTGTTGAATTTTCTAGAAAACATTAGGTAACTTCCTAATATACCCTTTATCTCTCTAATTAATTACTCATACTACATAACTCCCACTAAGTATTAATTAAGGGTAGTCTTAGAAAAAGATATTTAATGCAGCATTGATTTTGTAAAATGATATCTATTTTGGAATAAATTTTTTTCTCTAAAATGTCATATAATTTGAAACGAAAATAGTAGGATCGTCATGAGTTAGGAAGTGTCACATGTTTTTTTTCATCGGTATTTTCTACAATTCATTCATTAGTGTGTTTTATTTAATGTGTCTCATTTATTGTATTTGTTACTCCATCTGTTCCAAATTATATGACGTTTTAGGGGAAAAAATTGTTCCAAAATAAATGTCATTTTACAAAATTAATACTGCATTAAATATATTTTTTCATGACTACCCTTAATCAATTCTTAATGAGAATAATGTATAATGACTAATTAATTAGAGAAATAAAGGGTATATTAGGAAGTTAACTAATGTTTTATAAGAAATTCAATAAATTAATTATATTTCTTAGTATCTGTGTCAAAATCTTAAACGTCATATAAACTAGAAAGGAGAGAGTAATGATTCTCGTGAGTTCTTTATTTATTATGCTTCATTTATTATGTCCACTAATTATTGCCATGAGCGCTTTTCATTTATAGATTAATTTAAAATGTATCTAACGACCTACATATATCCTTGACGTTTCATTTGTCATAATTGGATTAAAGATGCCCTTAACCTCCAACTATTATATGAGTTTTCACACTGTTAATAAAACTACCTCAAAAAATAATTTCTCGCTTTCTTTCTTCCTTACGTTCCCATTCAAGTTCTCTTTTTTACCCTTGTTGTTCACATGTGTACTATCATTAGTGTGCTTGATTCTTCTTCTATTATTTATTTAATTGAATTTTTCTATTCTTAATTAATAATATATTTCAATAAATTTATATTATCTTAAGTTAGTCTTTCAAATTTTATTTTTTGTAACTATTTTTCTAAATTTATAGAACAATTAGTAATTAAATGTGTATTAGTTCTTAATAAACTATATAAATATTTTGTATATATTATTGTAAATAGAGAAAAATATATATTAATGTAATATACGTAATTATTTTTGTATTGATATTCATGTTCATAATTAAAAATATTAAATTAAAAATATATTCTTTATTTCATATACTACACAAGTATAAATACTATTTTTTCATAACAAATCTTAGTGGGTGTCCAGTAATTAATTTATCATGAGAAATAATTATTTTACCTTTTTAAATCTTTCTTAAATTTGTCAATTAAACGTTTATTTTCTTTAAAATATTGTTTTTGGTACAGTTTCTTTAAAATAATTAAAACACACGATTAGCTTGTTTTAATTAACTTATTATTATAAAGAAACTTATCTTTAAAAACTGACTTTAATAGTTATGCACGAAAAGGTTAAATTACTTTTTTTTAGTCCTCTAATATATTTTTAGGTTCAATTTGGCCCTCTTATTATTTTTTTAAGGTTCGATTAAGTCCTCTATTTTTTTAAAAAAGTCCAATTAAGCCTTTTATTTTTATAAGATTCAATTAGGTCTTTTATTTATTTTTTAAATGTATTCAATTTAGTCCAATTTAAAATCAATTTTGGTCTTATTTTTAAAATTTTCAAAGCAAATGAAAGAAAAATGAGACCAAATTGAACACATTTTAAAAAATAAAGGATCTAATTGAACCTTTTAAAAATAAAGGATTTAATTGAACCTTTTAAAAATAAAGGACCTAATTGAACCATTTTTAAAAAACACATGACCTAATTGAACCTTAAAATAATAAGAGGACCAAATTGAACATAAAAAATAAATTAAAGCACAAAAAAAAGTAATTTAACCAAGTTTCTGCGTTATCAACTAATAAAAATAATTTTTATTTATTAAAAGTTATTTCCTCCATCCCAAAACGAGTGTCTTCTTTTTTACACAGACCAATAAAATCTATTAAATAAAAAAAATAGAGAAGTAATTTTACAAAATTAACTTTATTATTAACATTGCATTGAAAAACTAAAGTGACATAATTAGGGATGTTAGCGGAAAAAAATAATTAATATTGTATTGAAAAGTCAAATGCGATACTCATTTTGGGACGGAGGGAGTAATAATTTTATTATAAATAGTGATTTTTTATTACATGACAGTATAAATATTATTTATTCTTAAAAATTAGTATTACATTCTGAAAAAAAAAATTGGAAGAAAAATTATTTGATCGGAAACAAATTGTTACCAAATGAAAACTTGTGTTGTGTGTTGGACTTGCGTTGGTATTTCAGTGTTTGTTCAGAAGAGGGAAGAGTTTGGTGTACACACAACACAACATGAAGTAATATAATTTTTAACAGGATCATGTTACTCCGAGTCTCCAACAATATCACCTCACCTGTGGTTCAACAGGATCATGCAGTAATATAATTTTTTTAAATTACATTTCATTTTATAATTTAATATATAAAATTTAATTTTAATGGTAGATCCATTCAGTTGAAAATTTAACAGCAGAGGACCCCGATTCCATAAAATAACTTAATGAAATCTAAATCAGTAAATCTTGTCAATGGCTTACTTCCAAAATTTTAAAGAAAATGAGAATTATGTTCAAAACAATTTTTTTTTTTTTTTGCTGAAGAAACAAAATTTTAAATTACACAAATTTGTGTACATTCAATAAAATTATAAAAAAAGATGCACAATAATTTAATACGAGCTTTAATATCAATATAAATAAGTTAAAGGATATTTAATATATTTTATTAAATATTAAAAGACTTTTAATATAATAAATCATTTATTTTTATTAAATATTCTTAAGTTTTATTTTCTTAATCAGTATTTTAAAATCTATGCTTAATTGTATTTTTTTTTTTTTGCTGAATATGCTTAATTGTATTTTTTTGCTCTCACAGTTTTATAATGTTACGAATTTTGTCCCCCCAATTTTATTTATTTATTTATTTGCGAATTTTGCTTTCAGTTTACAAAACATTACGAATTATGCTCCATGTAAAAAAATCGCCACAATTAAGACATTTTGTGACTATATTTCCTTTAAACCATCACAATTAAGATAATTTTGTATCATTTTTTTTTATTGATTGCAAGTGTCTAAGAAGGCATATGGTATGAAGAGTGCATTGTATTAAAATGAGAAGGAGATTAATTTAAAGACCAAAAATTGTTGTGCACGGTGATCCATCCAACCTATAATCTGTCCATAACTAAAAGGATCTATCTTAATTGATTGACCAGGATGTGAGTTATTGTAAATCTCCTGATATCTGCTTCAATTTCTATGGATTAAAAGAAAGAATCTATCCATAAAAATGTTTTCATTTAAAATAGTTATTTTAACTTTTATATATATATATATATATATATATATATATATATATATATATAACACACACTTGAATAAATGCAATTCAATTAAATTTTTGCTTAAGAACCGAAGCACAAAAAATATGCAAAACCCTGTCACCAAACTTTATACTCCCTCCGGTCCTTTATGTAAGAAACAAATAACTAAATTGTCAAGACCAGTAAAAATAGTTAATTTAATTAGTTATAATTAATAATGTCATAAATTTTAATTTTATTCCAAAAGTACCCTTTAAATTGATTGGTTTAAGTAGTGATTACATTAATGACACTGTACCTCTACCAATAAGTGTAACTTGTATTGTTAATAGACCAATAAATACATAGAAAATGAGTAGATGTCTCATTAATGAATTTCACAATATGAAGGGTAAAAAAGAAAACTAACAATTAATACATCTTAAAATAAATCTATATTTTTTATAATTAGAATAAAAAAAATATTTTTTTATTTCTTATAAAAAAGATCAAAAGGAGTAGTTTATAGGTTCAAGTAACTAAAGTGCATCTGACAGAAAAGCACATCGCATAATCCAAGTCCAAAGCAACCTAACTGAGCATAATTATATCTTTTACGGTTCGAAGCGTCCAATAAGCACGGCCCGGTCTGAAAATAGAGTTTGACTTTGATGACGAAACAAACACGGATCAAGGACAAGGCGTGGAAGGAACAAAGTAAAGTAAAGGTAAAGGGGACAGAAAACGACGACGTAGCGTAGAATAGAATAGATCAAGGGAAGGATGGTGCTGAACAGCAACGTGGTGGCGAGAGTGGCGCACGCATCAGCGCATCTCTGCCAATTCATCGCTTGCAATCCCGAGAGGTTAAGCAGCGACGTCGTTTTGCGCCTCCTCTTCTGCCTCCCTTTCCAACGCTTGTTTCGTTCACTCTCCTCCTACCTTGGCTATCGTCATCCACACTCCGATTGAAATTCCTATTTCCCATTCATATCCTCTCTCTCTCTCTATGTATGTATGTACCATTAATTAATTATTCTCGTATATTAATTATTATACTATTTCTCTGTTTTCTTTCTCTATGTATCGTGCTTATGCCTTTTCCTAGGTTTTTGTTTAAATACATTTGAATTTGATTTGACGCTGTTTCTGTCTGCATCGCTGGATTAATTTTGTAAATTGGAGATGAAAGCAAGATGAAATTATTTATTTATTTTTAAAGGAGGTACTATTATTTTTATAAAGAAGGAGGTACTATTATTGTTACCCCAGTATAGAACTAAACTGTGCTGTTAGATTTATTGTGTTTTAGATTCTTCATTTTTGTTTAATGAATTTAGAAAGAACACCTTGTATTTGGTTGGTGGCTACAATTGTGGTTTTATTTATTTATTGATGGCTGCATAGTTGGAGGATAGTAAGCTAACCTAAGACGCGGAGTTTGTTGATAAACAAGAGAGAGACTTGATAACTATGCAGGATTTTCTATGTATCAGAATGAATTAAAAAGTTATTAGTTTTTTTTTTTTTTTTTTTTTTTTATCTAGAACAAGGTTATCTTCTATTACAGGTCCCTTCAAGTATACGTATATTCATGACTCAAATTCGAGATCACCAGTAAAGTTAGAACAAGTCCACACCAGTTGATGCACACACTTAGTGGTAAAAAAAGTTATTAGTTTAACTTTAATTAGTATAAAAAAATTCTTTTTCAA
This sequence comes from Pueraria montana var. lobata, assembly GCA_026413185.1. Taxonomy (NCBI): domain Eukaryota; kingdom Viridiplantae; phylum Streptophyta; class Magnoliopsida; order Fabales; family Fabaceae; genus Pueraria; species Pueraria montana. The sequence goes on along the minus strand of CM048650.1, from coordinate 35,201,123 downwards.
TTTTTTTAGTTTTGGGAGAGTCAAAATTGAGTAATGAAGTACGATATTAGTGTTTTTTTCTTCTTTTAAAATCTTGAACCATAAAAAAAATATATAAAAATGCTTTCCTTCTCTTCTCCAGTTCATGATTTTCCTTTATTCAAAATTTCAAATGCTATGTAATTGTACTTCAGCTATTTATACTGTGTTCCCATTTTGAATCACAAAAAGTAGTTGGTTTGGTGCAATGTCCATGGGTGGGGCAGGGAAGGTAACGGGAAATTAGTTTGAATTCTGATGCCTATACTTTTACTGTTTCATCGTTTTCTTTTAGAACAGTGCGTTAGTAAGAAATGAAAATATACAAATAATATGTAACGATTTTATTAAAATTCAAATTTATCTTGTTATTCTTGTTAGAGAACGCTATAGGTTTCTGAGTGGAGAAGACTAGAATACAGAATTAGTTGCCGCCTTCTCCTTTTGGGGTCTTTTTAAGGATTTCCATCCATAACTAATGGAATTTAAGTATTATATATGACGTTCATTGTACATTAGTAAGTCGTAATAAACCATAATAACTTGGCAACTTAGAAGATGAAGTTTGTAGTTACAATGTTCTGGCATGTAAATGATAGGTTGATTGTAATCGAGTATTAAGTTTTAAACTCAAAGGCAATATATTTGTAGCTGTTTAAATCGTCTTAGGGTGGTTAAAAAAAAATAATGGTCTAATATAGGTTGCACTAGCTCACTCCAGTCACTAATCCAGCCTTCGACATCCCTCTCCTCGTCGTCAAGGTAACAACTTTGGGTATGACCAACATCCATAGTGTGTGAGACAGTATGTATAAGGTTCAAAAACGAATACACTGTTGTATGGTTGATTGGCAATTACTAGCAATTTTGGCTTAATGCAGGCAAGTTGCAACCTACAATCCCAACTAAGGATGTATTTTTGGAGTTAGGTCACCTTTTTGGGATCGGAATCCTTTTTGTATCATTCATTCTAGCATGTGTGATCGGTGGATTAAATGTGTAAGTTTTATTTGGGGAATCAATTGACCAAGATTTTAATTTATCATGATTGATGTTGTTTCACTATGTTACATCAGGGATGTCATGAGTTAAGAAGTGTCATGTGTTTGTTTTTTTGTTTTATCGTGCTTTCTCCAATTTATTCATTAGTGTGTTTCATTAATCGTGCCTCGTTTATTATGCTCGCTAATGAATATATTGAGTGCTTTATTTATTGTGCCCACTAATTATTGTAAGCATTTTCCTTTTGTTATTAATTTAAAATCCATATAAGCAACCTACATCTATCCTTGACGACGTTTCATTGTTACAATTAGATTATAGATGTTTCTTGACCTTCCATCATTAGATGATTTTTTGCGCTACGAATAAAACTTCCCAAAAAAAAAAAACTCCCTCTCTCCCTATTTATAAGACCATTTTTGAAAAATTTATTTGTCCCTTTTTATAAGACCATTTTTTAATTCCTAGATGCATTAATTTTTTTTTTCTATAGTACCCTTAATTAATTATTCTATCTCCAACGGGGACAGATCCAAAAACCTGTTAAAGGGGGGGACTGGATTTTTTTTTCCTTCTTTTATAATTGTTTAAATTTCTAACTTTTAATAAATAATAGTTTTTTAAAAAAATATTTACTATTTTTACACATAAAATTGAAATTAATCTTTATTTTAAATAATAATTATCTTAACTATTACCATAATAACAACAAACACATAACTAGTTTTACATGATTTTACACTAGTTATTATCTTAACTATTGCAATAACAACAACAAACACAAATAGTTTTACATAATTTTACACTAGTTAACCTTAACTAGTATTATACTCCCTTCAGCTTCAAATATAAGCAAAAAATTGACTTGAGGTTTGGATTTAAATATAAGCAAATCTCAACTAATTTTAGTTTATTTAATGAGACTATCTCCAAAATATCCTTCATTTAATAAGGGTTTTAATTCCAATGACTCTTTCTTAATCTTGATATCAAATTCCAATGAAGGGCGATTTAGAAAAATAACTTATTTTTTAATTGAAATCGGTGCAATTAAATGTTGTTAACCAATTTTCTTAGTTAACGTGAAACAGTTTTTTTCTTCCTATATTTGGAGCCGGAGGGAGTAATAACAACATACACAATTAATTTTACACAATTTTACACTAACTAATTTTAAAATATATACTCCCTCCGTTCCAAATTATATGACGTTTTAAAGAAAAAAAATTGTTCCAAAATAGATGTCGTTTTACAAAATCAATGCTGCATTAAATGTCTTTTTCCAGGACTACTCTTAATTAATACTTAGTAAGAGTAGTGTATCATGAGTAATTAATTAGAGAGATAAAGGGTATATTAGGAAGTTACCTAATATTTTCTAAGAAATTCAACAAATTAATTGCATTTCTTAATACCTGTGCCAAAACCTTAAACGTCGTATAATTTGGAACAGATGGAGTATGTATATATACGAAAAATCACGAGGGAGGGGGGCTGGGACCCCTACCCACCCCCCTTTGTATCCGTCTCTGCTCTCCAATCATTAATTAATTAGATGAGAAGCAATTAAGTGGAGAGAGATTATTAATTTCAAAAAAAGTTAAGGGCACTTTTAGAAGAACAATACACATTATTGACAAATTTAATGTGACTAACTAAATTAATTACTTTTCTTAAGGGGTGTGAAGTAGTTAAAAGGATCTTATAAAAGGGACGGAGAGAGTAACTCTTTTTTTCCCTTACATTCTATTTTAAGGTTCTTCTTCCTTGTTTTTTTTTTTTTTTTTTTGTTCATGTGACACACACATAATGGAGGTTAAGTGTCACATGACATTCATAGTGCATCAATAGGACATAATGAACCATAGTGACTTATTTACTAAGTAACTTCTAGCCTAGCAAATAGTAAGTCAACTGTTATCAATCCCAAGAGTCAAGCTTAAATGTTAAAGGCAATCTAGTTCGTAGGAGTTTGAAATGTCTTATGTCATCCAAATAAATAAATGGTTTAATATATGTTACACTACCTAGTTGATGGATTAAATGTGCAAATTTAGCTTGGGGAATCAATTGACCAAGATTTTAGTTTATGACGACTGATGTTGTTCCACTATGCTACTTAAAAAATGTGAAGGAATGTCACGAATTAAGAATTGACATTTTTTTTTTCATTAATGGTTTCTCCAGTTCACTCATCGGTGTGTTTCATTTAACATGCCTTGTTTATTGTGTTTACTATTAATTATTGTGATTGTTTTATTAACTGCGTTTTTGTTTACTCCCTCCGTTCCAGTTTATATGACGTTTAAGATTTTGACTCAGATATTAAGGAATGCAATTAATTTGTTGAATTTCCTAGAAAACATTAGGTAACTTCCTAATATATCATTTATCTCTCTAATTAATTACTCATACTACATAACTCCCATTAAGTATTGATTAAGGGTAGTCTTGAAAAAAGATATTTAATGCAGCATTGATTTTGTAAAACGACATCTATTTTGGAATAAATTTTTTTCTCTAAAATGTCATATAATTTGGAACGGGAGAGAGTAGGATCGTTGTGAGTTAGGAAGTGTCACATGTTTTTTTTTCATCGGTACTTTCTACAATTCATTCATTAGTGTGTTTTATTTAACGTGTCTCATTTATTGTATTTGCTACTCCCCCTGTTCTAGATTATATGACGTTTTAGAAAAAAAAATTGTTCCAAAATAAATGTCGTTTTACAAAATCAATACTGCATTAAATGTCTTTTTTCATGATTATCCTTAATCAATTCTTAATGAGAGTAGTGTATAATGACTAATTAATTAGAGAGATAAAGGATATATTAGAAAGTTAACTAATGTTTTCTAAGAAATTCAATAAATTAATTGTATTTTTTAATATCTATGTCAAAATCTTAAACGCCATATAAACTATAAAGGAAAGAGTAATGATTCTCGTGAGTTCTTTATTTATTATGCTTCATTTATTATGTCCACTAATTATTGCCATGAGCGCTTTTCATTTATAGATTAATTTAAAATGTATCTAACGACCTACATATATCCTTGACGTTTCATTTGTCATAATTGGATTAAAGATGCCCTTAACCTCCAACTATTATATGAGTTTTCACACTGTTAATAAAACTACCTCAAAAAATAATTTCTCGCTTTCTTTCTTCCTTACGTTCCCATTCAAGTTCTCTTTTTTACCCTTGTTGTTCACATGTGTACTATCATTAGTGTGCTTGATTCTTCTTCTATTATTTATTTAATTGAATTTTTCTATGCTTAATTAATAATATATTTCAATAAATTTATATTATCTTAAGTTAGTCTTTCAAATTTTATTTTTTGTAATTATTTTTCTAAATTTATAGAACAATTAGTAATTAAATGTGTATTAGTTCTTAATAAACTATATAAATATTTTGTATATATTATTGTAAATAGAGAAAAATATATATTAATGTAATATACGTAATTATTTTTGTATTGATATTCATGTTCATAATTAAAAATATTAAATTAAAAATATATTCTTTATTTCATATACTACACAAGTATAAATACTATTTTTTCATAACAAATCTTAGTGGGTGTCCAGTAATTAATTTATCATGAGAAATAATTATTTTACCTTTTTAAATCTTTCTTAAATTTGTCAATTAAACGTTTATTTTCTTTAAAATATTGTTTTTGGTACAGTTTCTTTAAAATAATTAAAACACACGATTAGCTTGCTTTAATTAACTTATTATTATAAAGAAACTTATCTTTAAAAACTGACTTTAATAGTTATGCACGAAAAGGTTAAATTACTTTTTTTTAGTCCTCTAATATATTTTTAGGTTCAATTTGGTCCAAATTGAACACATTTTAAAAAATAAAGGACCTAATTGAACCTTTTAAAAATACAGGACGTAATTGAACCATTTTTAAAAAATACATGACCTAATTGAACCTTAAAATAATAAGAGGATCAAATTGAACATAAAAAATAAATTAGAGCACAAAAAAAAAGTAATTTAAACAAGTTTCTGCGTTATCAACTAATAAAAATAATTTTTATTCATTAAAAGTTATTCCCTCCGTCTCAAAACGAGTGTCTTCTTAAACTTTTTTACACAGACCAAGAAAATCTATTAAATAGAAAAAATAGAGAAGTAATTTTACAAAACTAACTTTATTATTAACATTGCATTGAAAAACTAAAGTGACATAATTAAGGATATTAGTGGAAAAAAATAATTAATATTGTATTAAAAAGTCAAATGCGATACTTATTTTGGGACGGAGGGAATAATAATTTTATTATAAATAGTGATTTTTTATTACATGACAGTATAAATATTATTTATTCTTAAAATTAGTATTACATTCTGAAAAAAAAAATTGGAAGAAAAATTATTTGATCGGAAACAAATTATTACCAAATGAAAACTTGTGTTGTGTGTTGGACTTGCGTTGGTATTTCAGTGTTTGTTCAGAAGAGGGAAGAGTTTGGTGTACACACACAACACAACATGAAAAGCATGGTGACGCCATTGACGAGGGTCTTACCCTTTCGTCACCCAAATGGCCATAATACCCTTCCCTTCTCTATTTCACGCTACCCTTCCTCACCAACCTTCTCCTTCTCCCCTCTCACTCTCACTCTTTCCATGGCCGCTTCACCCCAATCCTCCGCTCCGGTACTTCTCTATTCTCTTCCTTTCACCCCCTTTTCTTCCACCCAATTGAACCATTCTTAGCTTGCACGCTTCAAAATTTGAACTTTGCATCACATGATTGGAATTTGGACTATTTATTTGTTGCTTGTTTTCTTGTCTGTTTTTTTTTATCGTGTGATTGAAATTCTGAATTGCTCAATGATATAAAGTATTTGTTCTTACTGTGATGATCAGTGTTCGTGAATAAATAATAATATTTGTGCTATTGGTGGTTTCTGAATCAGACTGTGCCGCCTGGTGATGTTAACATAGACAAAGATGGTGTATTTCAATTGATTCAAGCACATCAGGTATTATATCGGTTATCAATTCAATTCAATATGTTAGGTGTGAACTTCGACGTAGTTAATATTTATGTGTGTGTGATTGATTGTGTGACTGTGTGTTTGCTATGATAGGAAAAAGCTGCTAGACTTCCACCAGTTGAGGAAATTCGAACTGTCCTTGATCGTAGCGTACGAGGGATGCTCTCTACATTCTCAAAGGTTTCTGTGCTTTCCTTACAATGACTTGTACAACTGGTAGTTTTTTCCTATGTGGTTAAAAGTTTGGTGATCATAGCTGAGTGTAATTAATGAGGATCAAAAACTTAGGGTGTGTTTGGTTTCTGTTTTTAGAAACTATTTTTAGGTTTCAAGAAAAAAAACAACGAAAGCAGACACTCACACAGTCACACCAAGTTTGTGCCTCACCAATGCAGCATCAGTCCGGATGACTTACAAGCTAGGATCACAGAACAGAAGATGTGAAAACATCTCCCAGCTGTTTCTATTTTTTGGTTTTTAAAACACTTGTTTTTGCAAACAATTTTCCAAACTCAATATATGTTTTTATGAGAAATTGATTGCCGAGTAATATGAAATTATTTTTTAAAACAGTTTTTAAAATTTAAAAGTCGGAAGAAAATCAAACAAGCTGTTAATTATCTTCTCTGATGTTTAAATGAACTACAATTGCCTTTGATAAATAGAAAAATTGTGTTAACATACAGCTATTAACTTTCCTGGTGAGGCATGGAGAAAGGACATTTTGCCTTTTTGGAAGTTTAGTTGTGCCCTTTCTTTTATTCCCAAATATTCAGTTTTCTTTGGTACTAAGACTAAGGAAACTGCAAACACCCTTCCCACTCAAGTAACAACAACAATAACAAAATCCAAGTCTGGCAGAGCAATAAAATTGAAACCTTGCTGCCTTTTGTGTTCATATATTTTGCATGGAATTTTGTTTGTATTTATTGGCAGACAACTTAAGTACCCTCTTGTCATCTGGTCTTCTTTTGATTTTTAACATGCAGAAGTTCGATGGTTATCCATCAGGGTCTATGGTTGACTTTGCATGTGATGCAAATGGATATCCTATATTAGCAGTGAGCGACCTGGCAGTTCATTCAAAGGTTTTTCTTTTTTTTTTTCTTCCTCCAAAATTTTCCTATTGTTTGAAAATGATAAATATAAATAATTTAAATATTAAAATTGCTTTGGGTTGTGAACTGACTTCATAAGAAATAGGATTTGATGTTGAATGTGGTTTTGTGAACTGGCTTATATATAACCATTCAATTCAGTACATTGTGCCGAGCTTGGCTTGTACAATACCACAAGTTCAATTTCAAATCCTATTTTTCATGTCCTCAACCAGCACATGGTCTTTTTAACATTTATAATTCGTGAGAACACCTACCCAGTTAAAAGCTTGCTTCCATTGCTAAAGAGTCTTTTTTTTTCCTTTTCAGGACCTAACTGCCAATCCTAAATGTTCATTGCTTGTGGCTAGAGATCCTGAAGATAGGACTGATTTAGTGATTACTGTACATGGTGATGCTATCTCTGTAAGTTATGATCTTCTGTTTATTTCCCAGTTATACATGGTTTCTTTTTGTGTTTTCATTTCCTTTTACTATTGCATATTGGATTACATATTATATTATAGAATCATTATATGAAGATTTTGAAGTTTAAATGCACTACTGAATTCTTTTTCAGATACCTGAAAATGATAGAGAAGCCGTTCGAGCTGCATATTTGGCAAGACATCCCAATGCATTTTGGGTAAATTTGTTCATCATTCTTCTCTGTAAGTCATGCCTTTTCCTTCTGCTTATTGTTGTATAATTAACAACTATAAAACCTTCCAATATTGAAGGTTGACTTTGGAGACTTCCGATTCTTGCGCATCGAACCGAAAGTTGTACGATTTGTGTCAGGTGTTGCCACAGCTTTGTTAGGATCAGGAGGTTTGTTAACCCTGCCATTCTTGTTGGTTTAATTTGCTGATAATGCTATCCTGCAAGGTTGCTTTAGTTATGTTTGGATGGAGGAGTTTGGAGGAGAAGGGAAGGGAGGAATAACTTTTCATTTAAGTAAACATTTTGCTTTTTTTTTTTTTTAAACTAAAGGATATAATAGAAGATTATTGTGTAAACTTCTTGTCATCTTAATAAAGGCCAGAAAGTAGTTTGTTAGAATAATATATAATAGTTAGTTGTTAGAATAATGGTAGTTAATTATATTAGGTATGCTGGGCAGTTAAAGTGTTAGGGGTGGGGAGTTAGTTTAAACAGGAGGATAGGATAGAAGAGGGGGATGGTTGAAGGATTATTCATTATGGTTGAAGCCTTGAAGGTAAGGGTGATTTGCAGGCAATAGGAGAGGTTTTAGAGTTAGATTTGTGGGTGTTTGGTGTTGTAAAATTGGGAGAAAGATCTTCTAACATGAGCTTGTCTCTAAAGTGAGCAACATTAATTCATGCTTGATTTAATTTAAAGTGTATTATGATCTTAACCTACTAATATTTAAGAGTGTTTCATCCTTATTTTCTTGCTTTAGAGACACTCTTTTTCAGATGAGTTTTTTTTTTTTTTTTTTTTTTTTTTTTGTGAAGGTTACTTGTTCCTAAATAATTAAGAAACACTTAAGCCTCTAAGTGACCAAATCATCCTGATTCCTAGTAAATATTATGAAAAATACAACACCCAAAAATCAAAACTAAACCAAAGTACTGAGATCGCTTTAATTCTAAGTTGAGGATTTCTTGATGATGGTGCATGCTGCATCATATGGGATGACAAGAACTGTGTCTCTTGAGTAGGTTTCTTCAATTGGAAACGGTACTGGTTATCTGGTTTTAGGATAGCTTTCATTTTCATTGAAAAGAATGTGTAATAAATTATTGCATTTTAGGGTGAAAAATTTATCTTTAATATCTACTTAATTGTTGTTGATCACAATGGCTTGCCATCACAATTGGAAGCTTCAGGAATGAGCAAATATCATCTCTGGTCCATGAGTGAATTTTGTGTGTTCTCTATATTATCCTTTACTATTATGTTACATTTTTCTTTTAATTTTGATTTTCAGAGTTTAGTGGAGATGAGTATAAATCTGCAAGAGTTGACCCCATAGCTCAGTTTTCCAAGCCAGTGGCGGTAGTGATCTCTAACTGACCATCATAATCATATGTTACACATTTACAATGACTTTCAGAAGTTGGACATTTTTAATTCTAATATAAATTGTGTTATTTAACAGTCTCATATGAACAAAGATCATGCTGAAGATAACAAAGTGATTGTGCAGCATTGGACCTCAGTTCCAGTATGTCATCTTGACCATTCTACAGTATTCAATAAAAAATAAATAAAAGAGGCTATTTACTTGAATTGTGAATATCATGTAAAATTACTTTGTTAAGTGTGTAATATGATATCTTAATGTGTGATGTGTGAGAGTGATATCAGTGGGGTGCCATATTAACAGGCATAAAAGAATCTATGAGGATGTCTCTCAAATTGTCATGTATTCATCAATGTGTTATTAAATATTAATTCTATCAATGCTAGGGCTTTAGGGCACTGAAAAGGTCAATAACATAAAATAATATGTTTTTAAACAATATATGAACTCAAATCCTTGCTTCTTGTCTGCGGGAAGAGGGGCCGATGATGTTCAGCCTTAATTTAACTAAACTGATCATCATCATCTGCAGGTGGACTTTGCCTACATACTAGATTTGGATAGTCTTGGTTTCAATGTTAAGGTACTGCCTTCATTATTTTTTTTTTTTTTTAATATCATCTAATTGTTTTGCCCATTCCTTTAGGAACTATTTTTTTATTTTAAAATTTTTAAAATTCACTTATAAATTTGACAAATGTAGTCTTTAATAAGTTCGTCCTTTCGATAGTCTTTTATTCTCACCTGCAAATTTTGGATTGTTTTTCGAGTTTGAAATCTGTACCTTATTTATTAGAAGAATTAAATTTTTTTTGTAGGCTGGTTATCAAGGTGATACTTTCAAGCTTCGTGTACCTTTCCCGCGACGTGCAGAAGATAGAAAGTGAGACATCATATTTGATATAAACTACCATCTCCTGCAAAAAAGGACATGTCTACATTCATTAGATCAAATATGCTCTTCTCTTTTCCAGTTTACTTATGCAATTCCATGCTCGTGTGAACTTTGACGAAAACGGTAGCATTACTGTGTTAGTCTAGGCTCTTTACTGTTCAGTGGGTTAAACTTGATGCTGTTAATCGGACAAATACCTCTTTTCTGTCTTTTATCATCCTTTTGGGATGATGAGATTCATCATGTCCATGCCAAGGACTCCTTGCTGAATAACTAAGTTGTGAGCTTCCTATTGCCATGGGCTTTTATGGGTTTCTGATAAGGAATTAGGAAGAATAACCTCTCCTGCAGCATGTTGGTTTTATTTTCCACAGAGAAGTGATTCTTTTACTGTTTTTCTTTTAGGGATGTGAAGACTCTCATTGTTGAGATGCTTCAAGCTGCTAGGCCTAAAGTTGATTGATCATTCCACAGATCAATGATGAACAGGTGCTCATCCAAAATTCATCCAATCCTTCAATTCAATTCATGTGCTTCAGTCTCCTAGATTTGTCATTTTTCTTCATTCAGAGTTTAGTTGGCTATGCCACGCAACTAGATATTCATATACCACATAATTATTAACACTATTTATGCCAAATAAATACTTGCTAATGCCTACGTATTGGTAATTTTTTTGTCTGCCACTTTTAGACCAACTTAAAATTATGTCTTTGGTAATCCTTAAATTGAGTTGCCTGGTTTGGTGATAGTCAAAGGAATGTTTTCAATCTTAAATTAAATTGGATTGTAATAAAGTTTGCAAAAATGTCAAAAAGTGGTGAAGGAGATGCTTAAAAGATGGGATATTATAAGAGGTGCTTTCTGTTCTCATCCCTTTCTGTTTAAAATGCTGCAGTACCTGGCAGTCATCCTTCTTGGGGAGAGGACAAAATGTATACATCGAAAAAGTAAATGCAGTTATAATTTCCAAAGACAAAGATGACAAAGCAAATGGTTGACTTTTTTCATTTCTTGTATACACACTATCTGGTATTCTCATGAGGGAAAGCACTTGAAAATTCAAACATACAAGTGGTGTGATATTTTATCAAAGAAACAAACCCTGTATACATAAATGATTTTATGTGTATTTCTTCCAGGTGTACCCTTGTAGAGAGTTGAAACTATGTATGGATAATCCTTGAGAAACAACAACAATAATTATTTATTTCGTACCTTGATCTATCATAAGTTCAAAGAAATGAACACTTAGAAACTATATCTGCGTTATGGGAGAAGGTACAGCAAAGTCACATCTGTTTGTCTGCTGTGATGATTTTTGTTCTTTGACATAATGGGAACACAGTGGCTGTTGCTGAATGAATGTTATGTCAATCAAGTTTGCTAAAAGGCTAGGGACTTAGTCCACACCATGCCCTCTTTTTAAGACGTAGCTTCTTCTGTTGCTTAAAAAAGAAAACACTATTAGGGAGTTTGAGTTATTGCACCTAACGGTTTCTAGAACTTGTTATCATGGCTTGAGAGAAACCTTTCACTGATAATTATAGCCTACAGTCCCGGATGATGAGGCAGTATAACTAATTTTAATCCAAACAAGCAGTAAAGAATTAAGAGTTTGTTTGGAAAACTGTTCTTTCTATCATAACAAATTTAATCCAAACAAGTAAAGAATTAGCGTGTTTGAAAAATCGTCCAACATAAATAAACGTTGAACTTAATGGCACACAAGATTTGCTCATACGATTCTTCTCTTGGAAAGTGTGAATGTTAGTTTCCAGTGTTCACAATGGTAATTCAAACATACTATTAATAAGTTTTGTCATTTATGAAAACATATCATTGCATATACAAAACGGTAATCTAAACACACTATTCATGTAAGTTTTGTTGTTTTGGATCATATATCATTGTATATTCAAAACGGTATTTCAAACACACTATTAATGTAAGTTTTGTTGTTTCGAAAAATTTATCATTGCTTACAGCAAGTATTGTTTATTTGATTTATTGTTTAAAGAAAACATTTGTTTTAATCAAGTCTCAGCTAAATGATCTTTCAACAAAACGATAGGAAATTAATGGATTTTTTTTTTTTGGAATGCGATGTTTAAGTATTTTAATGTAAAATAATTTGATCAAATAAATACACTTCTATGTTTTTATAATGAATGATATTTAAATTCTTCTAGAAATAACTTAAACGAGAGATATTTGACAACGAGGGAGGGAGTAGTAGTTGATAGGTGCGCACGACGAAAGCATAGCGCGTTGAAACAAAGTCCTTTTTTATATAGCGTCCCTTCTAAAAGCTAGCAAATGGAAAATGGTACCTCCAAAGCTGCAAAGATGCACGTTTTTGCATAGCTGTCTTCGGTGTTAACACGTCAATTTTTATGTTCATATGATTTTATGAAGCGGTTTACTCTTATTTTATTATATACTTTTATAATCACTGATTTGGTTCGTATTATTACATAGCCACTATTTTTTTTTTTTTAAATGACAAAAGGTCAATTTTCGTGGCGAGTGACAAGAGATAAACTACAATTTATTTATCCAAATTTCATATCTAGCAAAGAACTTGGGGGACAGATCTCTTGTCCCATTGTGGCTGAAAACAAAAGCCGACCAAGACCAAAAGGGAAATATTTGCTGCCCTTTGTTTCTTTCTTTCTTTCTTTCCTCGGCGTGAAATGCGATCAATTTCTGGCGCTGTGAACGCACCTAAACCGTTTGTTTTCTTATTCTTTTTTGCTAATGCTCAAAGAAATTAATAAAAAGTAAAAATTAAAATGTAGCACTTGGCAACTATATTATCATATATAATAACCTTTCACGTGCCACAACTACCTTATGGAAATTTCGGTGGCACACACTTAATAAAGCCCTATTGGATTGTGTAAGCGAAAATGAGATTGAAAACTTTCAAAAGGTGGGCGCATAATTGAAAATTTGAAATACCACGGAACATATTAGCATAATCTATATACCATTTTAAAAATATATACTCTACTCCGTTTAATTTTCAACATCAAGCTTAAAATAGCAAGCATTTGGTGGAGAATTGTGTACAAAAGAGTATATAAGAACGCACATGGTCCAAAATTCCGGAGATTCGCCTCAATTCGTTTTGATCAAAATCTCATTTGCACTAGTGTTTAGACTTTAGATAGACACAACAAAATCAGTGAGAGATACCAAGGTGGTACAAGTAGATGATGCTTTACTATTTGGCCTCATGCTACCTTGCTGAATGATGGATATGCCTGAGGCTCTTACAATCCTTCAAGTATTATTTCTTTTCCTTATTGGTTTAATCCTACGTCCTACCCTATCTTTCAAGCTTCTGACAGTCAAAAACACTATGATTCAATAACAACATCCAAAGGTACATCGTAGTGCTATGTCGGCAAACCACAAATGTGGGGCATAACATCATATGCATAAATGGGTTTTGCCAAAAGATCGTCCAATCTCCACGCTACCCATTTTCATCATCGATGTTTCTCTTCAAAAAATGAGAGAAAAATAAAACACCATGAAGAGGGTTGCTGGACTTAATTAAGGAGTGCACGCCATAAGATTTGGATCAAAGAGATAGAGAGAAGGAGATGAAGAATGATAGCAGGTAAGAAAATAATTTTTCTTAATTAATTGAAATGGATCGGATCTTACTCGTTTACAAAAAACATGAGGGGGCAACATACATGCCACACAAAATATAAAAAACTTGAATCATCATCATCATCATCATCATCATCATCAATTCAAACATCATCATCATCTCCAAAACATTTTCATGCTCAAAAGGGCTTCTTCCCCCTCTCTTGTTTTTTTCCATCCTCATTCAGAATCACTTTCCATGCTTCCCATAGCCTTCAACCCTCTTGGTCTCTGCATCAAACAAAAGAGAATATTATAAAATATATATATATATACAAGTTACATAGAAGAATATTAGATCTAGTCACAAAAGTAAAGGTTAGCCCACAACCACCACCAACAACGTACCTTCTTGTTACTTTTCTTCTCCCTAACTTCATATCTCTCTTGGCACATATCAGTCAACCACGCCCCAGGACTCACCAACTGTAACCCAACACCAACAACAAACCAAAGACAAGATAAGGTGGTGAGAATAAAGATCAACCCCAACCAAATCAAATCACCCACCACAATTTCCCCTTTTTCCCACAAAAACAAAATACCCTTTTTTTTTTTTAAGGAGAGAGAAACCAAAACAAAACAACTCACAAGTAAGCTTCTTTGAATGATTTTAGCCCTCTTTTTGGGTCGCTGAGGAAGCTTGCAACCCTTCATGGCGAGAAAATCTTCCTCCTTCTCCTTGCTTGAAAGAGTGATGTAAAGCTTAGGCCACACAAGGGCTCGTTCCTCGCCGTTGTTACCGTCGCCGGCGACCTTGCCGTTCTCCTCCGCCGAACCCCGAGTTGTGTAGTACCGGTCCTCCTTCTCCGGCGACGTCGATTTCCTAGTCTCGCCGGCCGATGACCGGAGAATCGCCCCGTCGGAATTCCTGCACCCAAATTTTCCGTCAAAAATCACAAAAATATTATAAAAAAACGAAAATTTCAGACATTATCTCAGAATTAACAGATCCAATGCCCTCTTATTCTGAAAAAGAAAAAAATAAAAAAACCGTTACACCCAAAAACTTCATGCTTACCCCATCTGGGTATGTTAAGAAAAAACTGATTTTTCACTTCATTATATCATCAAAAACCTCTTCTTTTTTTTTCTGGAAAGAAAAAAATTGAATTTTTTCACCCTTGGCTGCTTCTCATCTTCTGAGAGAATTCCCAGCAACCCAAAAAAGGGAAACAGAAACACCATTACACTCCATCAATCAAAACCCCCATTTTTTCTTCTTGGAATCAAACAAAATGAAAGAAAACTGAAAGGTGAGGAGAAAAAACAAAAGCTTATCCTTGACGCTGTGGTTAATTGCTTCTCTTCCTCTTAAGAGTTTTCTGAGTACCCAACTAGAGGAGAAACAGCATCATTACATTCCACCAACCAAAAGAGCCAAAAAAAAGAGAGAAAAAAGAAGAGGGTAGAAAAGGGGGAAGAAAATTATGAAGAAATCCCTTAGTTGATGTTGTTGGTGTAACTTGTAAGCACCTTGTGAGGCGATTGGGTTGATGATGATGATGATGAGAGGTTTCTTTGTCGGGCACAGTGAGCCCAGAACGATGATCCAGTGCAGAACCAAGTTTCCTTCTGATTCCACCGTTGAGCCTCGCTGAAATCCGAGGGTCCTTCACCCTCACACACCTCAGCCTCTTCCTGTTCCCCCACTGCAAGAAAAACTCTGGCTCCGAAGCCTTGCACCCCTTCTGGTTCCTCTCCTCTGTCTCCATGCCTACTGCACCACACAACAAAAACAAAAACCAAAATCGCTCATCAAGCTTCGGTTTTTCACCAGGAAAGTGGCGAACGAAAGACCCAATTCGGGTTCTGGGGTGTGTGTGTGTGGATTGTGCAAAACGAGATTCTGATGAAGGGATTGCCTCCAACCTCAAGATCTGTGTCTCTGAAGAGACAATCCTTTTGTGAAAAATTCTCCTGCGAGGTGAAACCAAAGAAGGGGTGGGTCAGAACAAGGTGCGCGTGAAGAGAACAAAACAGAGAGACCCTTGAATGAGAATAAGAAGAAAACTTACAATGATACAAATTCAGGCTCAGAAATGATAAAGGGTGTGTGTGTGTGTGGGTGTTTTTCTCTGCAAACAACAACAAAAAGAGAGAGAAATCACAGATCTTCTTTCTGTGCTGTTAAATTTGCAAGGTTTCTTCCTTTGCAAACGTTTTTTCTTTCAATTTTTACTCTCTCCCTCGCACACCTCTCTCTGTGTATGTCTTGCAGAAAGTGGTGGTGTATGTATGTGTGTTTTCTTCTGCAGCAGTTTCTCTCTGAGAGTGAAATGGGGTTTGAGGGTTATTCTCCTCTTTCTCTTCTTCTCTTGTGTGATGAGTAATGAGCATTGTTGTTGTGTGGGTTTGTTTGTGTATTTATCCTTCTTGTGGAGTGAGGAGAAAACTAGAGAGAATCAGGGCCGTTGGATGGGGAACGAAAGGTTTTGGTGATTGATCACAATTTTGGGGGACCCGCACCCTCTCAGGCTCTTCTTCCCTCTTTTCTTCACTCTTTTCTCAATAATTGTCAAACATAAAATTAAATAACATTATTTAATGATTTTATATTGTTTATGTTGGAGTAGGAGGATAGGAGATGATGGATGGGGTTTGTTATCACACCGGACCTGCCCCAATCAAGCGGGCTTGGGTTTGGTCTTGGGCTTGGATTTGGGCCTGCCGTTTTTTCGAGACTGTGCAGTGGTTGAATTTGTCCTGTGGGCATAAAACTAACTAAACAAAACTTGATTTGTCTTGGTCATATCATGGCTAGTCATCTACAAAAATTGGCCTCTTTTTGTTTTAACCTAAAATTTAATTGTCTTTCTATTTAGACTTTTAAGTGTAAATAGAAAGACAAAAATTTGTCGGTGGTGGTGGCGCCAGTGACGTGATAATTGAGATATTTTAGGATATGATAATTGAGATCTTTTTTATTTTGATTTTTGTTCAAAGAATCTTTTAGAGATTTTTTTGTGTATACAATGGTCGCACTGAGATTTGAACCTATGACCACATACATTCTACCCCAACCCCTACTACTAAGCCAACCGTAGTGGGTTAATCTTTTAGATATTTGATTATTATATTAGATTTTAATTTAAATTTTTAAATATTTTAATCTCAACCATATATTATTTTTAATCTTGATTTAATTATTGTTATTAATTGTTCTTATATTCTCATTCACATAAAAAAGTGTTCTCTCATAGGAGTCGTAACATATATATATATATATAGAGAGAATTTTTTTTATCTTATTTTGTTAATTCTAATTGATTTTCTGCTCAGGATAAGATAAGAAATAGGATAACACGATCATGTATAACAAACAATGGATTACAATAGGATAGGATAATTATATCATATCCTATCTTATTATATGCTACCCACTAAATAGACCCTAAATGTATTAAAAATGTTAGCATAATTAATCAATAAAAAAAATTGTATAACTTTTAAGATAAATATTATAAATAATAAATAGTATATGCACTAATAATAAAACAAAATTTACATTATCATTTAATCATAAATTTTAACACTATATAGAAATTAAATCCTATTACAAAATTTAACAAACTTATCATATATGTTATTTATAATGAAATGACAAGATAAAATAAGCTTTTACATTGTTAATGTATTTACTATTTATTCTTTTATTTGTTTAATCTACACCCATTATTATTTATAGAATCTAAGACAGTGATTTCCTAGAGTCAGTTTAGTGGCGAGAGAATCTCAGTAATTTGCACGAGGAATTAACTTCTAATCCTAGTGTGGTCATTATAAAAAAAATATGTTACCAAAAAAATATAGTGATTGTGTGATATATTATTAATATTGGGAGGGTAAATTTCAGGTTGATATTGTGGTGTTACTGTGTAGTTTCAACTTTGTCATTTGTAATTTGTTCCATGTGGTTAGTTTCGTTAGCATAAAGTCTGTGTTCATTTCATAACCCAAACGATTTACCAACACTTTGCTCTCAATTGTTGGAATCATTTTAATCTGAAGTTCTGAACTATGTAAGAGTATTTCTAAGCACATATAGAAAAATGGAATGCAATACATTATGTCAATCAATATTTTTTTTTAAAAGCAAAAGTTGTTTATACAAGCAATCATGTTTAATTTATTTACCATTTCTCACCCCTCTTACAGTAGAATAAGTAAGTATTACAACTATTATTTAACTGTAAAAATAACTTAGGGAGTGTTACTTCGAGAGTTGTTCAAGCTATTATAACAATAAGTGTATCAAAAGATTACATCATTGGAACTGCTGATATGACAATTACATATAAGAAATGATTATTTATTTAAGCAATAATTACTTAACTAAAAAAGAAATAATAAGTAGGACCCATTAAAATTGTACAATTAAAAGAAATAATTGTTTAAATTACATAAAGTTAAAATCAATATTATAATAAAAAGTTAGATATTTTATATATTATAAAATTATATAAATAATAGAATTACACCAACACTAATAAATTATTTCATTATAAACGCTTTAATGGGCATAAACACAAGCTCCTCCGGTTCAACGTAAGTAGAATAGCATAAATAACGACAATTTATTCCGCCCTCCTCTTCCTGGCAGCTTTTGTTAAGATGTTTAAAACATGTTGTTTACTATATACACAAGGATGAATCTAGTAACCTATTAAAATGGGAGCTGAATTTTTTCTTTCTTTCTTTATAATTATTTAAATTTCTAACTTTTAATAAATAATAATTTTTAAAAAACATTTACTATTTTATCATGTAAAATTGAAATTATTTTTATTTTAAATGATAATAACTTCAACTATTACCATAATAACAACAAACACACAACTAGTTTTACATAATTTTACACTAGTTATCATTTTAATTATTACAATAATAATGATAAACACAACTAGTTTTATATAATTTTATACTAATTAAACTTAATTAGTATTATAATAATAACATATACAATTAATTTTACATAATTTTATACTAATTAATTTAATATATATATATATATATATATATATATATATATATATATATATATATATATATATATATATATATATATATAATTTAGAAGTAGAGGAGCTGACGCCCTGTCCGCCCCCTCTCTATCCGTCCCTGACTATACAATGCAATGGTAATCAATAATCATCGACACGTTGTTGCACGGTTGCACCTGTTATATGAATATTTCATTGCTGAAAATTACCCGAATATTGCATAGTAAATTAAAGTAGCAATTACTATTAAATTAACGGGGAAAAAAAAAAAGCAAAGTGAACTAAAGAGTGAATTACGATAATTTTTTCAATAAGTATTTATAAAAAAGCAAAATTAAAATAATCAAATTCTCACATAAATTAAAATAACCCATAGAAAACGTAGATAAGAAAATTTTCAAAAAAGTTATGTATAATTAATAGAAAATATTATTAATGCATTTATACTTAAATAAAAATAACAATAAAAGATTTAATGAAATTAAAGGTTTTACTATATTTAAATTTCAATAATTTACTTTTATTAATAATAAATTTTATTTAATAAAATTATTAAATATTATTTATTTAATTTCCTTAAATTTCATTAATTAAAAATTATTTATTTATATAAATTAATATTCTTTAATTATTTTCCTTAAAAATTATAAATTAAAAATTTAATATTTGCATAAGTTAATATTTATAATATACAAATATAAAAAATAAGAGTGCTATTCATGAATATTCTAAAAATTTTAATTAAACTCAATACTTTACTTTTATAAATAAAATAAATACTTAATAAAACTATTAAATATTAGCATTATCCTAAAAACAAATAAATAAAATTAATTATTTTCCATAAAATAATATTCTATAAAATGCAAAAAATAACTTTTATTGCTATTCTTATCCCAAAAAGAAGTATTGATTAAATTTTTTAATGTACTTAAACATTAAATATATAATTACCAAAAAATTAAATATGTAAGAAATTATTTTTATATTTTTAGTGTAATAAATACTTTTTTTTTTATTAAATATTGCTTATTTTATACATTTCCCCAGTGTTTTAACATTTTATAAAAAATTGAAAATATATAGAATATATATTGAGTCTCATCAATGAGTTTCCTTAAAGCATTAATTATTAAATTTTCTTATATTCATAGGAAATTAGGAATTGATTTCATATATTAGGAGGTTTACAACAACTCATAGACACTACTCAATCAACTGAATTACACCCACTTATTTATTAAATATTTATTGCATGAATCAAAATATGCATTGAAAATTAAATACTAGTGTATAATTAAACTATCTGCACAATAATACTCTAATAAACACAACTTTTTTGGTAATGTGATACTTGATAATATAACACAAAATTAACTAGGCATAACAAAATAGAAGTAATGTTCTACTTCTACTTCTAGAACATTACTTCTATTTTGTCATGCCAAGTTAATAGAAGTAATGTTATCAAGGTGAGTTGTTATACACTTCCTGATACATGTTTTCTATTTCTACGAATCCAAAAAATTAGAAGTAATGTTATTGGTTACTTTAATTTAAATTTGTTATTTCTTTAAGAGTTAACTATGAAAACTCATCTCTCAACTTTTGACGAAACTCATCTTTAGTTCTTAAATAAAAATTTGATTGGTTTTAGTCCTTGAAATTAAGGGACTAAAAATGAATTTTTTAAAAAGATGAGAGACTAAAAATATAATTTAACAAAAAAAATATTTTTGATTGTCACATCATACTAGTAATTCAGGTAACAAGTCACGAGACTATTAATGTAACTATTACGTTATCACTTAAAGATAATATTTGATGATATAGAGACTAAAAATGTTAAAAAAAAAAGTATAAGAAATAAGATTGATCTAAAGTTTATTTAGGGACTAAAAAAGAAATTCATCAAAAGTTAAATGAGGATTTTCATCTTTAACCCTTTCTCTTATGTCAAAAATTAATTATTGATCTAAACAACAGTGATCATTTTTCTTTCTCTCTGATATTTTTATTTTACATGTATTATTCAAAAATTAAATAATTAATTTGAATAATTCACCCAATGATTTAAATAAATATTAATTTGGAATTTTTGTCTACGTTAAACTATTGTCTCCTTATAATGTTAGTATTTTTATATTACCAACTTGTAAAAATGGTTTGTTAAATTTACATGCCAAATAATCAATAACCTTCAATATGTCGATATTCACTTATCATTTTGCATGTCTGGACACTTCTATTACTAATAATGTCTTTTCATGACCTATTATGAGCTTCAAACTCAAATCTCCTTATTAATAGAGAAGTTTCACCCATGTATGTATATTTCAACTTAAGTTTAAAAAAAATTAATGATTTTCTTTTAACAAAATGTCCATTTCAAATTATTTGCATAAAGTAAACTAAAATATGTATATATTTATTTAAGCGTGTATTTTCTCTAAAAGTATTTAACAATATTTAGAATCTATTACGAGTTATTTCATCTACTGAATGTAATAAACTAATAATGATGCAATACATATATTTATAAATAAAAATAAGAGATAATAGACCCAAAGTAAAAACATACACACATTATTTTAATTAAATAATAAAAATTATCCTATAATTTTTTTTTAAAAAAAAGTTAGTTCTATATTCCTCCTCTAAAAAGAAAAATGGATTTTTTTAATAACATTACATTTGAATTTTGTATTTATTATATCTTTCAATAATACATGTAAGATGTATAAATTAAAATTTTCAATCTAATTGTTTTATTCATTCTATATAATTATTTAATATATAACATATATCCTGTAACTGTATAACATTCATTGTTTAATTGTTCATTTAATTATTTGTCGTAAATAAAATTTAAGTTTTTTATATTATATGCATAAAATAAAATACAATGAGTAAAAAATTATTACATTAAATCAAATGTTAACATACAACAAAATTTTAAAAACTTTAAAATATATTAGTATGAATTTTAATATAGTTCCTTTAAATATATTTTATGAAAAATAATAATTTATAACTAAACAATTAAATTTAAAATACTAATTAAGGATGGAAATTAAGTGATTAGTTATTATTTTTATGTATATATACATACCCCCCCCCCACCCTCCGCCCCCCCCCCCCCCCCCACACATATATATATATATATAATATTATAATAATAACTTTTATTTAATAATAATTTTTTAATATAAATAAATTCATACGAAACGTTATATATTGAGAAGCATTTATTATGTTTATTAAATTTAATATATTTATATTGTATTTCATAAATTCTTTTAAACAATAATAAAAATAAATAAATTTTAATTCATAAATTAATTAATATATATACATACCCATATATCATGATTTGCTAATGTATACCAACTTATTTTTTAGTTGGAATACATTAGTAAGCTAGACCACTATCAGTGTACTTTAAGAAAGTCTCTAGTTATATCTTGCTAATGTACTCCAACTAAAAACAAGTGTGTGTACATTAGCAAACCTCACAAACATTTGCTAAAGTACATTGATAATTGTTGTGCATACTTACATTTGTCCTTAATTTTCACAGCAATTATCTCACCTTCTTCTCATTTATTGCTTTGATTAGTCCCTTTTAGTTAGAAATTACTTCCTTTTAGGATTTAGTTTTCATGTAGTTAGTTTTACAATCTTATTAGCTTTTTAACTATGTTTTTTGGCAGAGTCCTAGTACACTAGAAGAAAAGCTGAAGTTGAGGAATTCAAGTCAACTTGCTCAGCGAGCTGATGCTGCCACTTAGCGAGAGAAGTCGCTCTGAAGAAGACACATGGCAAGTTGAAGGCTAAGCGAGAAGTTATGTTCGCTTAGCGAGATTAGAAGCTGAATAGGCAATTTGGACACGTCAAGATCGCTTAGCGAGTTTATGCTGGCTAAGCAAACTAACTTCTCTACCTAAAGGAGAAATTGGATTTGTTGTAATTCACTTAACAAGTTGTTGCTCGCTAAGCGAGTTGTGCCTTTATGCAGAAGTGACAAAACAGAGATTCTCAGCCTATTTAAAGTGTCTTGTCATTGGGATCAAGAGGAGATCATTCTAGGGTTGTGTGCTGGCGGCTGAGGCTCTCACCTAACACATTCCTTTATTTCTTCACCATTTCTCTTCCATTTTTCCTTTGTCATTGTAATTTTTGGTGGCTTCTCATGACAATGAGGAGCTAACTTCTTTGTAGTTGGGGATTTGGTGTACTAGCAACTCTCATGTAATTACTCTTACTATCTATTTAATTAATATTCAGTGTTAATGTTATTCTCTGTGTTTAATGTTGGTTCTTGGCTTGATCACCCAAACACTTTTCTATTTGTTTTTATTGTCATTGGGAAATGCTTTGAAAACTGAGATTTGATAATGGTGTCTAATGAATGTTTCATCTAGGAACGGAGTGATGTTTGTTAGTCTCTTAATGATCCTTGCTTTGAAACAAATCATTTAACTTCACTTGCTAAGGGATTAGGAGTAGAGTTAAGTGCTTTAGCTTCTTTCACTTGGGGAATCAAGGTTAGAAGACTTAAGTGGGTTGAGATAGCATTAGGGTTTTCATTAAATGGAGAAAAATCAATTATATTAATGAGATGTTTGCCAAGTATCACCAAATACCCCCAACTAATTCATTTAATCATTGATTTCAGCCGCTGCACACCAACTGTTTGATCTTTTACTTACTTGAATTTTGTTCTGTTTTTAGTAGTTTATTTTAGAACTTAGAGTTAATTTCCTAAACCATTTTCACTAAAACAACATATTCTTTTGCCTAGATATTGATTTTACACAAAAACCTAGTACGAACAAGTCTCTGTGGAGATGACCTTGTACTCAAATTTTGAAAATACTACACTGATTAGTGCGCTTGCCAAAAAGGTGAACATACATGCACTTGTTTTCTAACTGGAGTATGTTAGCAAGTTACACCATTGATGTATTTTAAGATAATATCAAGTTATAACTTGTTAACGTACTTCAACTTAAAAACAAGTGTATGTAGTGAATCCTTATATGTGCTCTCATTGATCCACATCTTTTCTCATTTAAATACTCATTTCTCATGAAATGCTGAACTTCACTCTCCTTAAATGCATCTAATATATATATATATATATATATATATATATATATATATATATATATATATATATATATATATATTCTCTTATGTTTTTCATGTCTACTGAACAATAATTTAACAAACTGTAACCAAATATATATATTTTTTTCAAAATTCAAATACACTCCTAACTTGCATTTGAGATATGATCTTATGTTTTAATATCAACTGAATGATTTAACTTAACTTATTATCTCTTTCCATTTATAATTTTCAAAAATTTTAGTTGTAACTTTAATTTGAATTTAAAAAAATATTAATAATTAATAATAACAATATATCAAAATATAAATTATTTACCATAATTTAAAATATAATTAATATGTTTAAAAGTGTTTATTTATTACAAATTTTAATTATAATATAATTTATATATTTAGAAGTATTTATTTATTTATTTTAAATTATAAATTTTATTTGTATAAAATATATTAGTATGAATTTTAATATAGTTTCTTTAAATATATTTTATGAAAAATAATAATTAAAAATAAGAATTTTTAAATAAATAATTAAATTTAAAATAATAATTAAGGATGGAAATTAAGTTATTAGTTATTATTTTTAAGTATTTATCAATATATATTATTGTAATATACATTTAAATTTTCTATTTTAAAACATATTTTATAAACTAATTCCTTTAAACAATAATAAAAATAATTAATTTTTATTTCATAATTTAATATATATACATACCCGTATATATATGTATATTAAATTAATATTATAATAATTACCTTTATTTAATAGTAAAATTTTTTATACAAATAAATTCATACGAAACGTTAAGAAGCATTCATTATGTTCATTAAATGTAATATATTAATAATTTATATTGTATTTAATAAATACAGTACTTATTAATATTATTAAAATTAGTTATATATTATATTTATTAAATACAATCATTAATACTATATTAAAAAACATTTTTTTTGTATAGATTATAATGGGCAACAAAACTCTCTTTAACTATTTTTAATCTCAGTATTTAACAAAGTTACATATCTAAGACTCAAACTCGAAACTACTTATTAAACTGAAACAATCTTACGTCAATTGATTCACACATTCGATAGTAAAATTTTTCTATTTACATATAAATAAAGTTAACTACATAATAAATAACATTAAATATTACATTAATATTTGTGTCCAAGTCTATATTATATTATATAATCACTTTTATTTCCAGTAAAAAAATTACTATAAAGCTCTAGGATGGTCGAATGCAGGTTTGTTGTGCAATATTAATAACGTGCCTTTTGTTCATATTCATGGTGCTAAGTCTGCTGACGTAAGCTATTGAAGATGTGTGGAATGGTGTAACTTGGAGCTTTGAAAAATTGAGCACTAATTATATGATTAAGGAGGTAGTAGGATTGATCTTATGCTTGCCGATGCTCTTCCTAACATAATTATTATATGGGGACAAAGATTGAGTTGAACTTGTAATGCTAAAGATGAAGGATATCAATGGCTAACTAATCAGAGAACAAAATTTTCTAAGTCTACACGGGGAAGGATTTGGAGATTGAAGATATATACCAATTCTTCCTTTGGTTAATTTTTCTTGAGGCAATTCCCACTAACTGTTTCAGATTTCTAAGACTTTTGTCTGATTCTCCTATATGCAGTAACTATGCACTCCAATGTCTACGATGAAGATATTCTGTACTGTATTGTTTAAGAGAATGCTGTTTTGCTTTTCAAATCTGGCAAGTCAAGGGTTTCCTCCAAGTCAAGAGATTGGACTTTTCATCATACCTCTGGAAATGTGTTGTTTAATTTGTTAGCAACCTTATGGCAAGTTTGATTGGCCAGGAGCTCTCATGTTATTGCTAATCAATGATTCCAACATATGTTCTAATATTCAAAGTATTGCCCAGTACCATAGAATTTTGAGGAGTGATAGCAACACACTCTCTAACACACTCCTCCTAACACACACTCTATCATTGGTTGGAATTTATTGAAAACTACAAAATCAAGAGAGAGAATCATTAAATAACAAGTGAGACCCATAAAAATTTGTGATTTCCAATAAATTTTAATCAATCATGGAGAGTGTGTTCAAAAGAGTGTGATAGAGAGTGTATTGCTAGCATTTCTCATAGAATTTTTGGTATTGTTTAGATGGGAGCATCACAACAAGACAAGTTTGGTGTTCTGAGATCCCCGGCCCTATTAATTTGCATCAATGATTGCTGGGTAATATTGTAGGAGTAGCTTTTTTTAGCGTGTAGTTTTTCTTGCCTTTTCCTTCTGTAACCAAAAGAAATACAAAAGAAACATGTTTTACTTAAATAAATAAAACAATTATAAAAAAGAACACTTCTTGGGCACTGCATACAAAAATAGAAAGGTCAATACTTAATTTTTTTTTCTTTTTTTATTAGCAACAAAAGGTCAAAAGACAATGATATTATTA
Source organism: Pueraria montana var. lobata (assembly GCA_026413185.1). Taxonomy (NCBI): domain Eukaryota; kingdom Viridiplantae; phylum Streptophyta; class Magnoliopsida; order Fabales; family Fabaceae; genus Pueraria; species Pueraria montana. The sequence continues at coordinate 35,174,779 of CM048650.1, read as the reverse complement.
CTAAAAATAATTTTTAAAAGAAAGAAGGATAAAATTTTATTTTTAAATTAAAAGGGAAGATAAATTTCCTAATTAATAATACATGATTTTGAGTCAACTAGCAAATATCCTACACATTGTACATATATATTTTCCAAATATATATGGAATATAAAAATATAAATTTAAAAAATATTTTCTTGATTATAAAAGATATAGAATAAAAATAAAAAATACAAATATTTAAATTTTTATTGACAAGTTATATTGTACTGTATTTAATCCACTAGGGTCGGCCGATTGGACGTTGGAATAAAATGCATGAGATCATAAGTTTTAAGATGACAATTAAAAACTAGATCAACAAACTAAAAACAGAACTAAATTAAGCATGAATGGGAGAATTTAACATTGTCAAATTAAACACAATATTATTTTTATGACCTCATTGAGGATAATAGTAGGAATTGGGTGTACGGATTAAGATTTAGGGGCAAAATAAATATGCTCCAGGCATCCTCCTTTAAGAGCTTGTTGGCATTAAATAATGCATAGCATAGCCTGAATGAAACAGAGCTCTGAAGACTGACACCATGGAAACCTATATAGATTAGCTTCTGGCAACCTTTCAATAAGCATGGCACAGAACTGGATCCTCTACAATTCAACACTGAACTCCACAAATTTCAACTCTTCAAAATATTTACTCTCTATTAAAACAAAGCATAAATTATTTGCTTTAAACAATTGTGACCATTAGATGGAAAACTGCATCTTCTGCAAATCAGTATTGAACTGTAGAGGATCCGTTTCCGGCTTGGAATTATTATTGTTGCTGTATTAGGGAGCTCTCATGTCTCCTGGGAAGCCAGCCAGTGTTAATTAATGACTTTATAGCTAAATAAAAGTCTGACAATTCTTGATCCCCTCCTACTAGCATAGAATTTATTATGCTTGATGACTGGTTAGTTATGTTGTTTAAGAAATTATTTTTGTACTGTACAACATAGTTTTATAATTTTTTTTACATCAATATATAAGAGTGAGAACTGTGTAATAAGATAAACATTGAAATAAAATAAGAGGATTTACAATACTCATGTACCCTATTCAACCAACTAAGCTAGACCCCTCAATATTATATGAGTAATATAACTCTCTTTTTAGTTTGTTTTCTTCTCTCTCTTAATTAGTTATCCAATATTTTTAAAATTATTTTAATTAGTGTTCAATTTTCAACTAGACATCATAAATGAATAATAATTGATAAATATAATTTAAATAATAATTAAAATAATTAAAGAAATTAAAATTTCTAATTAAATAAATAATTAAAATAATTTAATTTGATAAAGAATTATAAAGTGTGTGTAAAAAATAAATCTACTCTATTTCTATTACAGAGTTCTTCTTAATCATGCATATCAAACAGTTAGTCTAAACCATGTTCTTCGTCAAACAAATTAGTGTGCAAATTTCTTGAACAAATTAGGAGTTAATTGGTTATTTTTCGTGGACTTAAATATGTTTTTAATTTGTATAAATATGGATAAATTTATTTTTTAATTTTAATTGTTTTATTAGTTATAGTTGTTATAATTTAAAAAAAAATGATTCTAGATATTATTTAATAATGAGGTAATATGTGTTTAAATATGTTACATCAATTATTATGTGTATGTGTTTGAATGTGGAGAACTCAAGAGTATTTTTACTTTCAAAGCAGTAAATTTTTTTCTCTTTATTTTGTACCTTGAAACTTGAAAATGTGTATTGAAATTCCCAAAAACATATTCCCAATTTTATTCAAACATTTATCCAATATTCATCATTAGAAAATAGTGATAGAGATTTTTTATAGAAATATTTAATTGGTCAAAATGAAAAAAGAAAACTAAAACTAAATTTAATTATCTATAACTATATATAAAGAGAATAAAAAGTTTTTAATGTACACATTTTTATACCCATTTTACTCCTATAACTATCTTTACAAAATCACTCACTATTATATAACTTCCATTATTTTTTTTATTAAAAAAAATGGAGAGTCAATAGAGCAGGAAGCGCCTCTTTTTTCCTAATATTTATATAAATTAGAAAAATATTTCACCCTTCTCTATTTTTCTTCGTTTCTAAAATTACTCTTTCTATTGGATTGCAGTTGCTATCACTAACAGATTTCTTAGCGGGATTTTATTTTAAAGTTAGACATAATTAATTTTAGAGTTACACTCTCATTTAATATAAATTACTTTTAAAATAATTATTACAAAAATGAATAAATTTATATATTTAAGATAAAATAACTTTGTGGCCTCAGCAATAGCAAATGAAAACCCTATGGTTCCAAAACTGATGATAGAAGAAATGGCTCTAAGCAGAAGACGACGCTGCACCCGCTGGACACTGCCAAACAATCTTTAACAACAAGAATCTATGTTGGGCTTAAAATGTTTAAAAATCATCAGTGTTTTGGGACTCAGAATCTCTCTCTCATCTTTCCAGAAATACTTAAATATACCGTGTTATGAATTTGTTTTACTTCCTTTTTATTTCAATTTAATTATATATGTTGACTCAAACTTTTAAAAAAAAATACAAATGTTGACTCTACCTTCCAAAAAAAAAAAACTCTATTAAAAGAAATTCAAGATATAACATTTTTTAAGATTAAAGAGACTTCAAATTATTTTATGATTTTTTATTGGTTCGTAAATTTAGAGAAGTTTCTTTTTTTTTTAGCATTACACAAAATTTGGATACTATTTTTTTTTTTTTGGTGAATTTTGGATACTAAATTTTAGTTTTGCATGTAGAGTTGCATAATTCAAATGCTACTTAACTAAGTGTGTGTTTGGATTGACTTTAAAATCATGGTAAAGTATGGTGAAGTGGATCAAACTTAATTTTGACCAAAATTTTGTATATTTGGTTACCTTAGTATAATTAATTTTGATGGAAAAAATATGGTGGAGTTGAAACAAGTAGGAGTACCTTCTACTTCTACCAAAATCAATTCTAGTTGGATTTTGTCTAATTTACCCTCACATCAAATTAATTTTAAAAGTGTATATAAACATTAAAACTCATTTTGGTCATTACACCTTCAAAATCGATTTTGATTCAAAGTATCCAAACAATATTTTCTTAAAAAATCATTTTTCTGATATCTATTATCCAAACAAAAATTATGTTACTTCATAATCAATTATAACCATAATTAATTCTATAAAATCAATTTTATTCAAAATCAATTTTGTCACCGCCAATTCAAACACGCACTAAGTGTATGTTTGGAACTTCATTCACAAGGTAAATTGTCACCCTCTCCTCATGCCTATTAGAAGCAACAATAAGTCGTTTTGGTATCAATTGGGCCTCTTCATGTTGTAGTAGATGTGGTGCAATCGAGGACGTTGTTCCAAATAAGACGTGAGACTTCAAAAATTATATATGGAGCAAGATCATGATCAAGGTGATATGAGGCATATCTTTCACACCAAAATTTGGATACTTGCTTTCCATGAGTGTTCAACTAGTTCTTCGACTTTGATTGTGCAACTTATCTTACATTGAGCTGGCATGAGCCTATTAGTGATTTTTTTTTTTGGATATTCTATTTATCAATAAAATTCATCATTTTTAATTAGAAAAGCAATATTTAGATAAGGAAAAGAAAAAAAAAAAAAAAGGAAGGAAATGTAACAAATGACGGAGGATCAAATCTTAAACATAACACCCAAAAACGAAATAACTAAAATTGTGCTAGTGATAAATAGTTTAAAGAGAATACGAGGGATGGATTTAAATTTCGTCAACTTTGTGTCCAAAACATAGAATACTGCAAACTAAAAAACGTGTACAGTACCAATTAATATACAAACTCAATGACCATATCAATAATAAAAGGCATGGAGCATTTAGAAAAGGAAATATGACTTGATTAATTGAGGACCAAATCATTAATTAAATGAAGGATCACATCTTTAATTAAGATCTACACAACACTCAAAACTTTCAAACACATTACAGTACTACCAATTTTTTTTCCAATGATTGTACTGAAATTCAAACTTATAACCGTGTAAATATTATTCCAATTTTTATCATTAGGCGGATCCTAATGATTCAGTAGCACCGGTTAATTTACAAAGTACAAACTTAGTTCATTGACCGTATAAATTTTAAAGACTGACATAAGACGTACCCACGTATAACTCAAAGGATTGGCGCAATTGCGTTCACATGAGGAGGAACGGTCTAATTAGCGGAAAAACCCGTATTTGATTCCCTCCGTGTGCAAAATTCCTTTGGACCAGTAACAGTCATGTATCGCGAACGAGATTAATCTCTAACCCTGTGGGTTGGGAGACACCGTGGTCTCTGGCATGGGAAAAAAAATATGTACCCACGTGTCTAAAAAGAAAAAAAAAGGAAAAGTTGTAAAGAAGTCAACAATCCTGAGAAAGAAAAAAAATCAAGAATCCTACATTTACAAAAATTGGTGTCTGTATTATTCTTTCTTTCCTACAAAATACGGTTAAGTGGTTAACTTTAATATGATGGCCGGAAGTCCAAAGTATACACAGAAATATAATATTTTGTTTGGATTAAGAATGAAACAGAGAAAAATAAATTTGGAAGAAAAGAAATAGAAAAAATATAAATAAAAAATAAGAGTGAAAAAGATATGCTGTTTCAATGAATAGAAATAAGATAAAAAGGAGTGAAAATTTTCTATTCACTTGTTTAGATGAAAAAAAGAAAATAAATAATAAATTTTATGAAAATATTTTTATATCAATTAATTTTTTTTTACTTCATTATTTTTTAACAAAAAAATTATTATTATTATTTTTTAAATTTTTATATTATAAATAATTTTTAAGCAATCATATATATACACTCTTCATTCCAAATCTCTATCCACAAAACTCGAATATGAGATATTGTTTAAGGAATTTGAACCCAATTTCACTTGAATCAACAACATTTTGATCAGATTTCTCTTATTTGAATAGACTTTTGTACTCCTTGTAAAACAAAATTACCATATTATTTTTTTAAAATTATTAAATGAGTAATAAAAATTACAAATTTAGCATTGGATTTTGAATATCAACACTAAATGTGGGTTCCTTTTCATGTGAGGATTCAAACTTTAATTTGTCACATCATGGGGATTTGACTCAACTCCCATTGGTATAAAATTTTAATTTATGATATTATTAATCAAATAAATTAAATTATTTTCATTAATTTTTTTGTTGTATATTTTCATTAATTTTGATACATTAGTGATTTGTTTCTTATATTAATTTTTAAGCAAATCTTTATTTAATAAAAGTTAAAAAATTATTTAATAAAAGTTAACAAAGTCATTAGTTGGAACACAACAAAATTTTAGCAGTTAATTAAATTTTTTTTACATTAATTATAAGAAATTATTTGGCAGATGAATGAAATTGCAGGATCTAGAGTGACTAGTTTAACCTTTCTTTTTAATTAAACCAATTTTATGTTGAGTTAGATGAATAAAGTATCACAAGAAACAGATGACATGCATAGGGTTCATGATTGGTCAATGGCTATTGGCTAAGCGACATCGATCTGTTGTCAATCTTTGGACTGGAAGGAAATGCTAGACAAAAATTTACGGTGCTGAAGAATGCTTTGTCTAGACAATTTCAGAAGCCTCACCATTATCCTCTATTGTAGAACAACAGTTATAAATTATGTGTTTCTTCCATAATTAATGTTCACAGTAACAAAAGTGGCAACTTCTATTTTTAACATGGCAGTACGATCAACATGCTGCGCACATTTCAGCTTGCCACTCTTCAAAGCTGGTGGAAGAGAGAAAACAATTGAAATATTGAATGGTCTGCATTTAACTTGGGAAAAAATGTTCTTTCATACTGTTTAAAGGTATATATATAGGTGTAGGATAATTTTCGTTAAGTATCATGCATGGATGTGGTTCGTTGCTTCTTCAAAGAAAAAATTTACGTCATGTTAACTATTTGAGTAGCAATTAATACTGATTTTCACAGCAGCTATTTCCTAAGAAGGCTTTGTGGCACGAATTGCAGGAAGTTATACGTTTTCATTTTTTAGAAAAACAAGTAACAAACAGTTTGCATTTGACAGCATACATGAGTACCCAAATTTGAAAAAATAACCCATCAAACATCTTTTTGTTTTCATATTTATCAATATTTTAGAAAGAATAATTATTACATAATGTGTATAGGCTATAAAGTATATAAAATATATGTTACCGGAAAAATTATAGCAAACTAATTATATAAGATTATAATTTTTTATAATAAATGTAAATATATTTTATATCAAATTTTAACTTCACAACATAAATATATAAAAATAACATAAATGTTTTTCAAACTAAATTTGCCTATAATAATAATAAACTCCCATATATTTTTATCTCTATAATTTACTTTCAATTTTAGTTTTGATCACTATATATGCTTTAAAATTTTAATTTTTAGTTCTTATAATTTCATTTTTTTTTTTGGTTCTTGTCACAAACAATATGTCACCACACTTATTTTTCTTTTAATACTATTTTTTTTCTTTTTAATTCTTTTGATGATGTATCAATAAACATGATTAGATGTCAATATAAAATTTTTACCCAATTAATCAAATTTAAACTAAAAAAAAAAGAAAGAGGCATTTGTCAACGCCCAACTCAGTAAAGAAACGCAGTTTAATAAATTTGAAACCGAGATATTTGACAATTATCTTATAAAACATATTCCCTTACAAGAAACTAGCTAGCTAGATTTTTTAGAAATATACTAGTGGTAGCTCTATGATTTAACACAACAAGATTCGAAGACATGTTGACAAAAAAAACAAAGTTGCAACGTTGCTAAGTTCGGAAGCAAGTTAGGGGACCATTCGTTTGAACTTTCCTTTCCCTGCCTCGCGGTCCATTCCTGGAAGATAATATATGTGACGGTACATATTGTTCTCTTTTGTTATTTGTTTGTTGCTATTATTGTCCCATTGAACTTGGTCACTTGAAATTTAAAGCCAACAAATTTGTACCCATTTTGAATAGAGTATAAGAGAATAATAACTTCGCCACAATTTCAGTGGAAGTGGGGGCGGGGGGGTCCCATTATGCCATGTTAGGTTATTAACTCAAGAATCAAAATCTCTTCATTCTCATTTTTCTGAAATGCAAACCTATACCGTTATGAACGCTCCTTTTTGAAAAATAAAAAAAAGTTGGGTTAGGAAAAGCAAGAGCGCTGTTAAGGTTTGAATTTGGTGTTGAGTAGCACAGAGTTTTGCACCACTTTAAAATAACATTAAATTCCCGTTATGGCCAAAGAATTGACACAAGACTATGTCAGCAAATTTGTCGGTATCAATTATTTGATCTGGTTACTAATCCACCGTTCCTAATTGAGCACAACCCATCAACTCGAAGTGTAAAATTCACGTTATGTTCACCATCTTTATTAAAGTCTCTTTTGTTTGGATGTAGGGTTTATTGTTTTGGATAATATTCATTTAAAGGCAAATAATTCATTTCAGCAAACATTTTTAGCTGTAAAATTACAAGTTATCGCTCTCCAAAAAAAAAAAATTACAAGTTATTTTTTTACTATAGTCATCATACATTTTTATGTTTAGAATATTATTTAGGTAAACTACTTTTGTAAATCCACTAATGTCCACTTAGTGATGGAAAATTTAGATAATTTGTACGAGATCATCAATTTAAACCTCGTTGTCTTTACTGTAAAAAAAACAAACAAACACTTTTGTGAAAGACGAAAAGGGATAACATACAATTTTATGAAAATCACAAAGGTAGTCTCCCTTCTCTTGTCTACCATGAGCTAGTCACAAGTGTGAAGTTCGTGACTATTCTTTGTTCACAATACCAAAAAAAAAAAAAAATCTTTGTTGAAGATGATATAGAGTAATAGGAATGGGTTAGCCAAATCTTCCAAGCTGGCTATAATTAAATGGCAGGGGAGCGACTATAACAATACAGAGTGACTTTTCAAAGTGTGAAAAGGGAAAGAAAGATTAGTAATTAAGTATAGCATTTGAAGCACCTAATAACTATTATATTAGATATTTTAAAAGTTGAAGTCCCACGTTGAAATTTTTAAAATCTTTATAAATGAACTTGCGATAATTAGAGTTTACAAATAAGCTAGTAAGAAGTTTGAACTCACGTGCATTTGATTGGGTTAAGTTCACATTGTTGTAGAAGGCAAATTCACCAATTTGCTCGTTAGGTGGGTTAACTGGGTTAATTAGTTAATTAAGTTGGTTTTTTGAATCTCTTTCCATTTCTTTTTTCTAACTTTTGCTATAAGCTCCCCCTTTTTCTCCTCCTCTATTGGGTTTCACATTTTTTTGGCTTTGTTGTTTTGCTACCTCAGCTCAAACCTTAGTTGAGTCAGACCTATTATATCTAAGATTTGTGCATCACGCAGATAAATTCTTGAGGTTAGCATGCACACCTCAATTAAGCTTAGTGTTGGTTTGTTGGTTTGTTTTGGTTCATGATTTCATTGTTGTTAGTCATTTACAACTACAATAACAACATGGATGCAGTGAAGTTAGGGTCAAAATCTCTATTTAAGATATTCAGATGCAGTGAAGGTATCTACTCCATTCCCTATCGATAATTATCATTGACTCGATGATCTTCAAGGTGATTACAATCATCACCACCTTTGAATTGAGGGGAGCATTCCAACCTTCAAACTCATCATTGTAACAATTAGCTAGGTTGTCCCATGGCAGTGTATTCTCAATGCACTCTTCCATTCGGTTGACACATTTGGTTGTTATACGAATCAAGACACCATGTCCTAAATTATATTCTTGAATTTAAATGTGAGTCAAATGATTCATACATGTTAGGCCTAATGGTTGGTTCAGTCCTAAAGGATATCAGGTAAACTAACTAAAAGATGGAAAATAATACTAACATATAGCTTTAATTTGATAATGTAGAAAGATTCTAGTAATTAATAATAAGAATCAACAGGATAAGCACAAAGCACATTCACGAGTAAAAATTTGATCGAGTAACTCAACTACTTTTGACAAAAGAAGAAAAATATTAACTATACAGAGTTAATTCCAAAATGTGAAAGTTATAGTAGTAAAACTGAAAGCCACACAAAACTGAAAATGCTTGCGAAAAGATTACCTTACCTCTAAATAAAATGAGCAACATCTTGATCTTATGAGGTTCACGCAGAGAATTGTGATGGGTATTCATTCGTACATGGATATCTGAATTGTTGCTTGTGAATTAAAGGGTAAGGGAGTTATGAATGTGAGGTCCTGATGCAACTCTCAATTAGAGGTGTAAAATGCAATGGCCATTAATGATACATATAAAAAATATCTCTCATATCCTTTTATGATTTGATTTATATATCCCTTTATTAAAATTTAATAATTATGTAATTTCATATATTAAATTATTCTAGAACATTCTTCACATTTAATAGGAAAAATCTTCCACCGAAAGAAAAATCTTGAATTCTCTTAATTAATAAATGATAAATTATTAAATAAATTCTATATTAAGATATTATACATGCTTAGAAGTACTATGATGATTTTTTTTTTTAAAAAGTTGATGTGTTTTAGAAAGATATTAAAGAATATTTATGATAATGACGGACCACATGGGATGAGAGAATAAGTTAATTAGTTTGTTGACAAAAAAAAAATCAATGTCCAAATCATACATTCACAGACAATTGGAAGAGTCGATGACTCTCTATCCAGGTAACAGAACTGAAGTCCCAACCAGCTCAACAGTACTCACACCCATGATTTTGTTAAAATTAATTAATTAATTTCCAAATGATTACAAATAATTAAGTAACACCCCCAATTTATTATGAATTGTTGCCAACCACAAGGCACATATCAGTTCACCCCCAACTATATTCCTTTAAACAAAGCCCATGAAAAAAAGTAACATTTTTTTTTATTTGAAAAAAAGGAAAAGGCAACTTTGTTTTTTAAAAAAAAAAAAGAAGGGTAACCCCACAAACCGTTGGCGACAGCTGTATGGCACCAAGAAATCCAACGAAGACACTCTGTCCAACAAACCGGGCAGGTGCGGCTGCCGGGCAACCTCGAACCTGTCGACAGCAAGAAAGTTCGGGCAGCCTGCCCGTCTTTTTCCTCTGCCCGCATCTATATAAGATTACCCATTGCCTTCCAACAACTGCAACTACTCATTGTCTCAAAAACCTTCTCTCTCTCACCAAAACTTAGAACAACTACATCACCCAAAAAAAAGAAAAAAAACTTTGAACAATGGAGGCATCAAAGATGAAGTTTTTCTTGGTTTTGGTGATTGCCATGTTGGTGATGGCAGCAACTGGGGTTTCAGCTGCTGAGGCACCTGCCCCAGGTCCTTCATCCGATGCCACCACCCTCTTTGTTCCCACTGCTTTTGCTTCTCTCTTTGCTCTTGCATTTGGCCTTCTCTTCTAATTCTCCAACAACCTTTGCTTATTTGTTACATATATATGGAGTTCACTTTGTGCAGAGGTGGTGGTTGTGTTTTGTGTTTCGTTCTTCTCTTTTTTCCAACTCTCTTGTGAGTTGTGACTGTGACTATATGGGTTTATTTTTTTGAGGATGCATTGGAGATTTTGAGTGAGGGAGGAAGAGAAGTAGATGACACATATAGGCCCTTTTTGTTGGGTTTTACGTTTTCTATATTATTATCATCATTCTTATTCTTATGTAATGTAACAAATTCATTATTCCTCATTGTACTTTTTATGGGTTGTGACAATGTAATCCTATTGTGATTTGTTTGGTTCCCCCTCGTTTGACTCGCTTTTATTATGGTTAAGCTTCTTTTTTTTGTGGGTAATCAAGGGTGCAGCATTATTCTTTTTCAATTTTACTAGTATGTCGTATTGATTATTGAACTGACATTAATTATTACAGGCAAAATTATTAATCCAAAAAAGATCATTTTTCACTAAAAAGTGTTAAAATTAAAACCATTGCGGATATTTTTCAAAAACAATTGTGGTTTGTAGCTTGGTTATATTCAGCATGTTTGTTTTTGCGTTTAAAATCCTTCAAACCAATATTCAATCAAAAGCAAGGGAGTCTTGCTTCTCACAAAATCGTGTCTCAAAACGTATGAATGTTGCATTCGACGTGGACACAAACACGCTCATTGTCACCCAAAGTTTTCATTATTTTTCTTGAAGTAATAGAAGAGAATGTGGACCTCTGAGTTTCTTTGTAAGAGCACTAATGGAGTTCTGTCTACTATGATAAGTTTATGGTTAAAATTAAATTTTTTTGGTACTTAATGATTAAAATTAATTTAAACAAATATTTGAATTACATCAAAGATTTCAAATAAAGTTTATTAAAATTAATTCTACTCAGTTTTAAGAACCTTTTTACTTTTGAAATGTGTCGGCAAGTCTATTACAGGAAGGAAAAAAGGATCATTGGCGGTTAGCTAATAATGGAACAAAAGTTCAGTTTTTGTATCAACTGTTGATATTTAATTTTCAGTTTTCATTCATAATGGACGAGATTGTTTGCATCTGCGTAGACAGTGGACTCCATGTGATTGTGCGAGGTTGGTCCTGAAATTTAAAGGGTAAAATATGTGTTTAAAATCAAGTTTTTATGAAATTATAACTAAAAACGTATTTTATCCAAATTTAAACAATCATATTGAATATCATATTGTGTACTTATATATTTTTTTCTTTAGTTTTTAAGCATTATTTTATAATATAATTTTTAAAATATAGTTTTTGGAGAATAAAAGTACTAGAAGAAGATGCCTTAGAATGAAATTTAACATAAATAATAAAAAATTAAAATTGAAAACTGGAAATTAAAATTCCTTTAGAGATAATAGCAAACAAACATTCTCTAAATATTTATTAATCATTGATGAATTAATTTTGATAAAATTAATTTTAAATTATTAAACGTGACTGCAAAATGTGTTTAAATATTTTATTAAAACATGTATCACAGTATCAAAATTGCTTTTACTTTCAAACTAGACGGAGGCTAACGGTGCCATAGTTGCTTAGGTGGTGCACGGTGCACCATGCACAAATTGTGAACTGTAGATTTAACATTGCTATTCGCACCCCCAAAATTGCTATTCACATCCCACGTGCTTAATTTTTTTTTTTACTAAAAATATCTTTTCCACGTAATCATGATTCCGTTGTATAAAATGTACAACGGAATTATGATTCCGTTGTGTACCTGGGGGTGCAAAAAAAATACGAAATGGAATCATGATTCCGTGGGCAAAATACGAAATGGAATCGTCATTCCATTGATAAAATACACAACGAAATCATGATTCTGTTGTGTATTTTTTTTGCACCTCTAAGTACACAGCGGAATCATGATTCCTTAGTGTATTTTGCCATGAAATCATGATTCTGTGGAAAGGATATTTTCAGAAATAAAAATAATTTAGAGCACTACCGGGGCTTGAACGTAATTTCGCTGCTTTAAAATAAAAAAAGTAACCTATTAAATTAAATATATATTTTTTGCTACAGTAAATTACCGGGACTTGGACATAATTTCGCTGCTTTAAAATAAAAAAAGTAACCCATTAAATTATATATATATATATATATATATATATATATATATATATATATATATATATTACTACTCTACTTACAGTAAAAAAAATTAAACACATGAGATGTGAATAGCAATTTTGGAAGTGCGAATAGCAATGCTAAATCTACAGTTCCACTATTGTACATGGTGCACCGTGCACCACCTAAGCAACTATGGCACCATAGCCTCCGTCTTCAAACTAAATGGATACTAAAACTTGACTTGTAAACTAACAGTCTAAGTAATTTATTTGTCCACTAAAAAACTTTTAAAATAATTTTGTCATTTTTAAAGTTCTAAAAAGTAAAAAGAAATGCACCCAAATATCATATATTTTATTTCTTTTATAAGCAAGCACATTTACCTTTTATTTCATTTCAAAAATAAAATTAATTACTATATATTTTATATTTTTAAATTTTATATAAAAAATATTTTTTATATAAAATTCAAACAAATAGTTATTTTAAAAATTTTCACTAAACTTAGTTTATATAATTAGTTATTAAATTTAATTTTTTATTCACAATTAATCCAACAAAGGGTGTTAGCCATCTCGAATCCTTCTCATCATTGCCATGGATGAGTTCATCTAACCACCCGTGAAACTAGCTAGTGGGCCCCACCCATAACCAATGTTGTTCCTTCCATACACCTCTATCACCCCAGCCACAACACATTAGAACTGAGAGCAAAATCTCTTCTCATTAATGGATGGCCCATCTCATACACGAATAGAAGAAACTGTCATTAATTGACCTAACAAACCAACCAACTCAATAGCTAACAAATAATTTAAATTAGTTTTTAATAGGCATTAGTATGCACCATTACTTGGGAGGCCTTGGCTTTAATGGGAGATTGCGTGGCCAATTTGGCTATTTTAATAGCTATAACCACCTTGTTGGGAGCACTCCTAACTTCTCCATACACAAACAAATTAAAATATAAGACCTTGGCGCAAACCCCTGTTGGGAGCAAAGCTATCTAACTTCCTTAGGAAACCAAAATCAAGAAGAATGGATAAAAGAAAATCCCAATTCTCACAATTATATATATGCTTATTTTAAATCAATCTTAAAAAACAAAAGATCCAGACTTTCCCTTCTTAATATAGTTCATATGATGAATCAATTTCTGAGCCACCGACCCATTTTGGAAGGGTCCAATAAGATTCTGAAGAAAGGGGCATAGGTGATTAACCAAACCAAAACCTTAGTGAAGAAAGGGGCATAGGAATTTCTTCAGTCTAGCTAGCAACATATCACCCAGTCTAGGATTATAGTCCCTGTATTAAATTTATAGTCCTTGTGACATGAACAACTTCACGTACAGGCTACGGGCAACGACCTAAAAGAGGGTCTTTACTCTTTAAAACTCTTCAAACTCTTTAATGATGTCTTATAGGTAGGTTGACCAACAAATAAGGAAAAGATTCAAGGCAAAAAGTGAAAAATAAAAAAGAAAAACAACTGAAGAATCAAAACAAGTCGAATTATATCAAGAGAGTATAACTCAATTCGTTAAACAAAATGTTTGAATTGTTATAAAGCTTTAGGTACCTGTCTTCAAGATCAAAGAAAAAAAAAAAAAAAGCAAGTCAAATTATCTTATTTCTGGTAAACTATAGTCTAGCAGTATTCAGTAACCAACAACAAAGATTCTCTCATATAATGTTCAAACTTGTTTTTTTTATCCCTATGTTTTGAATGTTGAGTTATTGAAATCCATGGCTATCGCACACGTCGCCACATGACAAACAAGGTCCAACTTGGGTTGAATTAGTTGCCATATGGTTCCCTCCTTCTTTAATTTCCAAGTACGTGGTATTCAACACGTGATTCCAACGAAGCCATCACGTCATTCAATTTCTCTTATTCACCCCATACAGCAGCCAATGAACACCGTGTCCCATTTGTGCTCGTCCATAGTCTCATTTTCTCGCGAGGGGTCATGTCTCAACATATCTCATTTTGTCTAGATAGTTTGGTAGTTCAATTCGTCACTTTCTCTCTTTGCAGCCTCGTGATTTGATTTACACCACAAATATCTTGCTTAATTAACGGGAGAAACCTCATCAGTTTACCCTTTGGATCCATTTGGTCAAGTCCCATTTTAACATATTCACATTTTAACATAGCCGTAAGCACAACGATAACAAACTTAATTAGAAAATATAATTTGTTATATCACCGGTGTATTCACCCGTACAACTGCAAAGTCTGCAATGCTTGCCTTGAGTTTTTATTTTTACAAGACTAATTTAGGTAAAAATAGTACTTTGTTTTTTTAATTTATTTATTTTTATTTCAATTTGGTTCTTTAGTCTTTTATTTTGTTTTTTACCCTCTGATCTTCATTGGACCGAGCTTGATAGTTATGAACTTTATGCTTTAGTCCCTTTGTGCTATTGCTCTCGAGACTAAGGGGTTGTGTACCCTTCCATCTCAATTGGGCCGAGATCGATGGTTAAGAATTTTATGTTTTAGTCCCTTCGTGCTATTGCACTTGAGTCTAGGAGGTTGTGTACCCTCCGGTCTTCAATGGGTCAACCCGACCATAAGCGTAGATCACACCCATTGATGCCATTATTATATTATAGCCTAAAGAATCTAATCTAATCTAAATCATATCTAATCATATCCTAATTCTATCGTATCCTACTTACCTACTTGTATCTATATCTCCTATTCATATCTTAATTCCATCATATCGTACTTGATTAAATCATATATGCAAGAATCATGGAGATATAGATATGATCAGGTCTTATCTTCATAATCACTATATAACCCATGCTCAACCATATAGCAAGGCAGAATACACTTTTATGTTCTGGATAGGCAAACTCAAATCCTAGGAAAAATCTATACCGGAACAGTTTTGATCTTTGATTTATTTTTTGTTTCATTTTTTTATTATCAATTGTGATAGTTTTTGTAACTGATTTTTTTTTACTACCACTAAAATTAATAACTTAACAAAAATGATCAAATTGAAATCACAATTTTTAAACAAATTAATCAATTAGAAAACAAAATAATCGATTATCTCAATGCTTTGTTTTTAAACAAGTATCATAGGTGCACAGATAATCGATTATCTACTTAAGATAATCAATTATCTCGAGCTTGAGAAAACTTAATTGATTATTTTGTTTTTGCTTTGTCTAACATACTATATGAACAAAATAATCGATTATCCTTAGGACATAATCAATTATCTCTATTTCAGGGCTATAAATAACGAATTTGAGAGAAGTTTTCATATGACTCCTATTTGAGATCAATTTTATACTTTGTTTTTTAGAGAAAAAGTGAGAGCCGTATCTTGGTACTTTGAAGTTTCATTACTCCTAACAAGAATTCAACATTGAATTGCTTTTCATGGATCTCTCAAATAATGATTAAGAGTCTTCTTAGAAGAAACTAGGATAAGTGCTTTAATTGTGATATCCATCACAGTCAGGTGATATCTTTCCTTATCTTTTGATTTTTTGTGTTTTAATCTTTGAGTGGAATGCTCAAACAATTTGTGTAACGAGTGCTACAGAGAATTTGAGAAGTTCTTGTGGGTTCAAAAACTTAGGCATTTGTGGTGTGCAAATTGTTTGTGAAATTGTACTTGTAAACAATTGAATTATTTAGTGGAAACTCAAACTCAATTTGTTTGAGTAACTGAATATATATCAACGTGTGTTTGAATCGGTATAAAAATCTCGAGTTCTCTTTCTCTTCTTTACATAATCTTTTTAATCTTTCTTTTCTTAGTCATATCTTAATTGAATATGAATATATCTAAATGGCTTAAAAATAATTGATAACTTCCAGAAAAGTTAGAAAGTCAATTAATAAGCATCTCACAAATATTTGATTCAAAGAAAAATTGATTTGTTTTTCAAAGTATTTCAAAGAAATTAACTTATAGTTAATTTCTTTTGGGATATTATGACATTGCTGTGAAGTACCACTAGTTTTATTGATGACTAATCTTTGCCAGAAAACTTGGTTGACCTCCTTTAATGAGTCTCCCTTCCCAACCACATTTTTTCACAAGGCTCAAACCTAAAACCTTGCTTGAGGGATACAAACATAGTTTTAATGGGACCAACGACATGCTAGTTATAGTTGATTAATTTGCATAATTGAATTTATTTTAATATATATTATTGAATTTAAAGATTTATTTTTGCACGATATTAATTTTATTTTAAAAAGAATTAAATACAACTTTTCATTAAGAAAATAAATTAATTTAATTTTTTATGATAGTTTTATACTCTAGTGCTCTTATTTCCTTCTTTTCTTTAGTGCTCTTATTTCCTATTTTATAGGTCTTTCTCTTCCCCTCCCTCCCCCTCTCTATATATAAGGAGAAACCATATTAATGAAAACATAAAATGTGAAAAAAATACTACCTTCATCTCTATTTATAAAATATTGTTGACTAATTTATGCATATTAAGAAAATTAGTTAATTTAAGTATTAGCATTAAATATGTTTGTATTTGTAATATTTTTTCAAATTTGCCCTTAATATTAATGGGAGCCTATTCATCTTCTCCAATCTTCATAGGAGAGAAAAAGAGACAATTTAGAGTAGCATTTAATTATGAATTAAAATAAATAAGATATTTTAGTTAAAAAATAATTAATGCACAAGATAATTGAAATGAAGTCTTATAAAAAAGGACAAAAAAATTTCAAAACTATGTCTTATAAATAGGAACGAAGGTAGTAAATCTTAACTATAAAATATACATAAATAATTAAGATTATTTAAATTAATTTTAATCTTAATATTTTTAATAATTAGTATATGATTAATTTTTTTTTGGGTAAGCACTATATGATTAAAATTCACTCGTGTCTAACCCGTCATCTTTTCTCATATGTTTTCCTCTGTTTACTCTATGCATAAAACTTGTGATTATATGTGAGCTTTTAGTACCAAAAATAGGATACCCTGCCACATTTCCACGTGCAATCGTTTTTAAAGCGTAGAAGCATTAATAATGGTAATTGAGCTTCACTAGTAATGGATCATTAATTAAGCAATGGGCTTTTCTTTATGACTTGACTTTATTTCCAAAGCATTAATAATTGTTGCCACACTTAGTTCTGCCTACTTGTGCCAAGTGCCAACATTTGGGCGAGCATGCCTAACAAATAACAATAAAATCAAGTTTCTATACTCATTCATTTTGAAAACCTTTCTTCGCAATTGCTCCACCACTTGGGCCAACTTTCAGATAAACATTTTTATCCTTCAAAACCAAATTGATAAAATAATAATTATAATAATAAAGAAGCTCCTAATCTGTACCTCATTACAAGACACCATTCCTCATTACTTTATTTACAATATATAAAAAAAAAAAAAAACAAAACTATTTGATAGATCCATAATAGAGTTGACCCATTGTACCATCCCAAACTTCCTTAATTAATGCCTCAATCAAAGAGCATCATAGTAACCACCACAGGTTATGTGAGCTCTACTCAGAGGAACACCACTCAGTGCTGACATTGCTTCATTCAATTTGGTTGCACGCACCACTTGCTTAATCCTCTGCAGTCACAATTAAAGGTCATTTCAATAATTCAATATCCAAAGATCCATATCTAAGAACTATTCAAGAACAGTAAAATTGCATAGTTGATGCAAAAGTAAGCAAAGACATAGTCCTCCCCCAATCCCCCACCTTTTTTTTAATAACATCATTTCATAAAATGATAGAATTGGCCCTTCCATCACAATCCTATACTAAAATATGCATAAAACCATGCCTAATTTTTTTTTTAATTGATAAATGATCACAAACCAAAAGAAAAGAAAGTAAGACATTTGCTGACCTTGTCATCAGTGTAGATCTGGAACCGAATCTTCTGATCCTGCTGGATTTTGCTGTTCCTTTGCTGGCTTCCAAGAATTAGGACACAGATTGTGGCAGCAGCAAACCCAAAAGAACATATAGCCCCAACACCATTCAAGCTCCACTTCCAAAAGTTAAAACCACCACTAGAGTCCTCCACTTCTTTGTCACTGTCCATAATAATAGTCAATTCTTTCTCAATCTTCATTCTGGGAGAGGCCATGATCTCTTGTGCCTCACCACCTTTGTCCTCAAATTTCAAAGCACCTATATCAGGTGAAGGGAACAATCCTCTACCAATGGCCTTTGGGGACTCGATTTCCTTGATCCTGGAGAAAAGGTGTGAAACAGTGTCATAATCAGCTTCCAAAATCCCTCCTTTGATTTTCTCAATGGTAGTTGGTGATGGGACAAGAGGAACCTCAACATGATCCCTAGTGTTTTCTTCCACTAACCCTTCTTCTGGGGCCTTCTCAATTCTTGGTTCCAATTGAATTGGAATATGAAGAACCTGTTTGGGCACCACCCTTGGATGAAAATTCCTTGATGCTTCAGAGGCTTTTGTGAATTTTGGTGAGGTGCAGAAGTCATAGTCATCCAAATCAAGAATACTTTTTGAATCTAAGGAGACATCAAAAAGGCTATCATCAGAAACGACTTCCCAGTCATTAGTGTCCATCTTCACACCAGATCAAGGAGTAATAAGAAGAAAGGTAAGTTTATATAAGAAAAAAGAAGGGAAAACAAAATGGGATTTTGAAAATTGGGTGTTGATTTGTTGAATCAAAGAAGGTGGCTTTAGTGGAGTTTTGCGTGGAATTTCATCACTGCTAAGTAACACACAAGAGTAAGTGCCACCATTTCGGTGTCTTGTTGCTCTTTGAAATATAAAGGCTGAGATCACATGCCATTTACACATGAATTGAGTGTGTGTTTATCCATCTTGAAAATGACAATTTGGGGAAGGGTGCAATGGCCCCCACCAAGCATATTAGCCTCTACGCTAGGAAATAGGATTCTTCTCCTTGTTTGTTTCTTTTCAGTTTTCTATTGGAAAATTGGACTATTAAATAATTAACTATGACTGTTAGGCTGTTAACTTTGGATAAAGGAGAATTTTGTAGATAAGTAGAAAAAATAATGAGTAATGACCAAGTCTTGTCATCAGCAAAAAAGATAAGAGGGTATTAGCCTAGCCAAGCCAACAAAATATTCTCATTCTCTTTTTATTTTCTTATTATTGGTATGATGATTTTGTAGCAAGAGGGTGATTTTTATTTTTTCACTACTAACTAATAAAGAAAAGAAAAGATTCTTTCTTTCATTACCTTCAATCTCTTTAATCGTAGAGAGATAGAGGGAGATTGTCGGTTGCTTGTTGGAGTGAGATGATACTGATGGGTTGATGTATTCTGGAAGTGAAAAGAGAATAGAAGAGATATCTCCCAAGTACAGGTGTCCACGGGTTGGTATATTTGAGTATCTCATTTATGAGACGGATTGCACTGTGATAGCCACTGATCATTGACATATGTTAATTTTTTTTTCCAGTTATTATTTATCAGAAGCAATTTTATTCCATATGTAATCATATATTAAACATGAATACCTCTCTTTACAAGAATTCAAATCTTGATGCATGACGTTAAAAGAACTAATTCCTTTCATCAGATCTTTGGTACATGTTACTTATCTTCATCTCATGTTCATGCTACAAATTTATATTGTTGAAAACATTGAAAATATTAACAATTTATTATTAATAAATTACTTATATTCTTCATTTTTAATTTGGGTTCAGTTATTTTATCACTTTAATATTAATATAATAATATAACTAGTATTATAGTTTTTGTATTTTATGGAATAAATATTTATTTTTTATAATTAAAATTTATTATAAATAAACATTTTTAAATATATAAATTATATAATAATTAAAATGCATAAAAAATAAATACTTTTGAATATACACGTTATATTTTAAATTTATGATGAATACTTTCAATTATAAGTTTTTTAATTATTACTATTTTAAAAACTACTAAAATTAATTTTAAAAATAGAGATAAAAAAGTAATAAATTATAAGGGATAAAAAATTACAGAAAAAATATTTTAATACTATGATTGAGCTAGAATTTTTTTGGCTAATTGTGGAGATAATGTATGAAATACAAATGCAAATGAGAGAAGACATAAACTGTTCCTGTCTAAGAGGGTACTGGGTGATTCTCAGCTTCTTCAACGTCTTCAACAGTAAAAAGGGGGGGGGGGGGGGGGGGGTACCTGCAAAAGCACTCCAATGCTCAAGTTAGGTTTCGGTTGAGAGCATTTAATGCGTGTAATAAATGAGGATTCAGAGAGATCGACCTTGAGGGGTCTACCCTCTTTTATACTTATATTGTTGGGCCTGGATCCTTATGGGCCCTGACCATTCTTCAGTGGCTTATCCGTACTGATTAGAGTAGCTTGATTATCCTCTAACCCCCAATTTATCTTGATAATAATCACTTAAAGGGATCTGCACCGTCTGGGTGCTATGCTTAGTATTCGGCTGGGGTGGTGCCGAATACCCCCATAATGATTATTCGGCTTATATAGGTATTTGCTCGTTGGGGCCACATGCTTGGGGACATGTTTTCGGCTAACTTGTGGTCGAACACCTGTATTCGGATTTTCGTAGGGGGAGGTATTCGGCTGTTCGTATAGCCGAATACCCCCACCGGTATACATGCCCCCAGCCTCAAGTGATCAAGTGATGATGAAGAGGCTTTGATTCGAGACGTGCGGTTCATGGTGCCGTCTCATATTCCGCCCTTATGACTGAAGGAACCGTTTAGGTGAGGGGATCGAGGAGTCGTGTTTTGTGGACCGTTAGATCATGGTTAATCCAACGGTTGGCGATGCTTGAAGCTTTTGGATCATCATGGGCCTGGGCCCTATAAATAGGACGAGGGATGTCGTCTTTGCGTCCCTTATTTACAATCCAACAAATATTTCGTTTTCGCTCTTGGCCGAGTACTTCTTTCTTGCTTCTTCTCTTTTCGTCTTAGCCAAGGTACGAGAGTTCGACTTTTTTCCCTTTTATATATTGTTACCATGAGTTCATCTGGTCATAAGCTTTCCGGGAGAACCGAGGTGGTTAACCTTCGGTCATCTGTCTCGGCTAGTGAGGAGTCTTCGTCTTCCTCGTCTTTATTTTCGTCTTGTCCCTCATCTTCCCCTTCTTCGCCTCCTGCCGGAGAGGGGGTGGGTGATAACATAATGTCCCATTCGACTGGGGATGATGATTCCAGCAAAAAGCCGAGGCGTAAGCCTGGGGTTACTCAAGGGAAAAGGATATTCCCGCCGATTACCCTTAAGGGGTACGAATGGGTACACGGGGAGATTGGGTCATATTGGTCTCGGCATGATGATAAGCGTAGTGTTTCCAACCTTGTAAATTATGTCGATATTTCTTCCGTCGTTGAGGACGAGTTTTGTCCTATAGCTTTACAGTGTTGTCGGTGTGAAACAAATGCCGAATTTGTTTTCATGGGAAAGGGCTCGTCTTCGAGGTTTATATGTATGATTGCGTGTTCCGCGACCTACATGTAACAGTCCCTTTTGATGATTTTACTATGGGGGTGCTTCGGGTTTTGAACGTGGCACCCTCTCAGTTGCATCCGAACGAGTGGGCTGCGATCCAGGCCTTCCGCTCCCTTTGTATTTTTAATTTTGTAGAGCCTTCGGTAAGTGTATTTTTGTATTATTTTTGTACTCGGCCTAAGAGTGGTTTGTGGGTGTCCTTGATTAGGAGACCGAAAAGGCCCTTATTCCGATCTTTTACCACGTCTTACAAAAATTTCAAAACTGGCTTCTTTAAAGTGTTAGTGAAGCCGAATATAGGGGCTAACCATTTCTATGATAAGGATGGGAAGTCCTTGTTTCCATTTTATTGGGAGAGAAACCCTCAGCGTTATGATAAATTTCCTAAATTTATGATGACCGAAAGGGAACGCGAGGACCTCCTTTTCCTTGAGTCCCTCCCCCGAAAGCTTCCAGCTAGGCAGCTCGTGGCCTTGTTTAATTCTTCGATTGTTATAGCCGATATGTGTGGTAAGGCCTCGGTTCTTTCTATTCTGTCATTCTGTTGCCTAGTTTTTATTGTTGATGAAGTGTTTTGTGGGTTGTAGGTATTATGGCCGATGCGGGTGGTGATGTGCTTTCCTTCTGAAATGCCAGGAAGAGCAGAGCTCAAGCAGTGGGGAACACCTCGGGTGTTGCTTCAATTCCTCCTACTGTGAAGCAACCAACACCGAGGCCTTGTCCTGTGGACACCTTACCCCCTCCGGCGGGAGAAAAGAAAAGCAAAGATAAAGACCACAAGAAAAGGCACCGAAGCCGTGAGGCTTCGGGGGAGGAGAAGTCAAAAAAGTTGAAACAGCAGACATTGAACTTTTCGACTTCGGGGTCTTTGTCTTCAATTCCTGCCCTGACCTCCGAAGGCTTTTTCTCAAGGGATTTTTGGCCGAAGAAAATGATCAGTTCTAGTGACATTTATGAGGCCGGAAAGGATATCCTAAACAAGGCTGATGCCGCCTCCAACTGGTCGGCGTACTGTGAATTTCAGGCAAGGGCTTCGGCCATTGCTTATCATATGTTTACGACCCCATTGAAAGTGAGCGAGAAGCTTAAGAAGAGTTTGAAGGAGTCCCAAGCTTCTAACCAGCAAGCCCTGGAAGCCAACATTGTTTTAGCATATGATAACGCTCGTTTGAAGGAGGAGGTGAAGCACCTTTCGGTTAACCTTGATGATTTAAATGCCAAGGTTTTAATAGCCGAAAAGGATGCTAAACTTCAAGCTGAAGAGATCGAGGGTTTAAAGGTGTTGTTGGCCCAGGCTAGGGAGGAGAGGGACGCCAAACGTTCTGCCAAGGAACAGATTATCGGTTCGACGCAGGATAAAATTATTGCCGAACATGAAGCCGGGTTCCTTCATGCTGTTCGGCAGATGCTCTTCTTTTATGACGTCTGGAACCCTAACTTTTTTGACATGGAAAAGGATGTCTTCGAAGGCCGCATGCTTCCACTTGACGATATCCCAGAGGATGCGGTTCTTGAGAACCCTCTGAGCCAACCGGCTCCGGATGGCGATGACGATGGTGACGGGGATGCTAGGGCGAATGGGGGCAGGGAAGATGCTGTCGATGCCGGGGTTCAAGAGATCCGGCCGAGTGATGTATTTGTAAATTGGGCCGTTAGAGCCCCTTTTTGTTTTTCATTAGTCTTTTGTAACCAATCCCTTCTTTTGTGATTAATAGAATAGTTTTTTATTTTTCGGCATTTATTTCTCATTTATACTTGGAATAATTTCGCAGATATTTATAGTCGATGTCTTTGTAAGTTCATCCTAATGTGAGTCGGTGTATTCGGAGAGGAAACCGCTTGTGAGAAACTACGAATGGTGCATCCTTAACCGAGTAGGAGTACTCGGGAGGAAGACCATTTGCGAGAAGATCCGAATGGTGCATCCTTAGCCGAGTAGGAGTATTCGGGAGGGAAACCATTTGTGCCGAGTAAGAGTACTCGGGAGGGAAACCATTTGCGAGAAGATCCGAATGGTGCTGGAACCAACACATAGTAGGTAGTTTTATTGATTTAATTGAAAAAAGGTGTGCCTCGTTAAAACCCTTTCGTATTTTTTAGGGATAAAAAACCAAGTCAGGAAAAAGAGTACAACACCCCTATTACATGATTAACTAAAATAATACTTAAGGTGCGTCGAGTTCCATGTTCTCGACACCATCTTTCCTGAAAGCTCTTCTAACTTGTAAGCGCCGTTGTTGAGGGTTTGCTGGATTCTGAATGGTCCATCCCAATTGGCGGCAAGCTTTCCTTCCCGAGTATCCCTTCGTGCATTTCCTTGCATCCTCAGAACCAAGTCTCCTTCTTTAAAAGCCCTCGGCTTCAGCTTTGAGTTGAACCTTCTGGTCATTCTTTGCCTGCATGCTTCGGCATTGAGGCATGCTTGGTTGCGTACCTCGTCTACCAGGTCGAGTTCATGTCTTAATGAGACTTCGTTTTTGGTTGCTTCGAAGTGTTGTTTCTGGAGTGAGGGTTCCCCTATTTCTACTGGTATCATGGCTTCGATTCCATACACCATTCGAAAGGGAGTTTCTTTGATTGTTGTTTGTGGGGTGCACCGGTAAGCCCACAAGATCTCTGGTATCTCTTCGGCCCATGCGCCTTTAGCCGCACCCAATCTCTTTTTTAATTCTCCCAAGATGACTTTGTTGGCAGACTCGGCTTGTCCGTTTGTTTGTGGGTGCTCGACCGATGTTACCTTATGTTTTATTCCCAGACCTTCCAAAAAGGCATTCAATTTCTTGTCTGTAAATTGCAGGCCGTTATCGGTGATGATTACACAAGGAATGCCAAAGCGTGTGATTATATTTTTCCACAAGAATTTCTGTACGTTTTGGGCCGTGATGGTTGCTAGCGGTTCGGCCTCTATCCACTTTGTGAAGTAATCAGCGGCTACGATCAAGAACTTGCACTTCCCCTTGGCTATAGGGAAAGGGCCCAGGATATCGGTTCCCCACATAGTGAAAGGTCAGGGCGATGAAATAACGTGCAGTTCGTCGGCTGGCTGGTGAATAAGGTTCCCATGCTTTTGGCACTGGCTGCACTTTCTTACATATCTGGCACAATCTGTTTTGAGGGTCGGCCAATAATACCCCGCCCTGAGTACTCGGGTGGCCATTGTTCGGCCCCCAGAATGCATTCTGCATACTCCTTCGTGGAGTTCTCTAATGACATACTCGGCCTGGCTCATGTCAAGGCATTTAAGCAATGGTGTGGAGAACTCTCTTCTATACAATTCTCCGGCCACCAGGACGTATCTTGCCGCAGCGGTTCGCAACTTCTTGGCCTGACCTTTGTCTTCCGGAAGGGTACCTTTAGATAGGTACTGTTGGATGTCGGCTATCCACCTGTCTTTCAATTCCGAGATATGCAGGCACTCTTTGGTGGTCACACTTGGTTCGGGTAACATCTCTTGAAAAAATGTCCTTAGTTGTCCAGGCTTCCGAGTACTAGCCAATTTGGCAAGTTGATCAGCTCGATCGTTGTGTTCTCGAGCCAAATGCCTTACTTGGACCTCATCGAACTCTTGCTTTAGTTGCATGAAGGTATGGTAATACTTAAGCAGCTGTGGGTCTTTGACTTGGAATGCGCCATTAATCTGTTCGGCTGCGATATGGGAGTCGCTCCAACACTCTACTTTCAGGCTCCCATTTCCCTGGCTAGCCTAAGGCCAGCCAGTAAGGCCTTGTACTCGGCTTGATTATTGGACGCTTTGAATCCGAATCTCACAGACTGCTCGAGTCGAATCTTGTTCGGTCCTTCTATCATGATGCCCGCTCCGCTGCCGTTTTGGTTGGACGATCCGTCGACATGCACTACCCACCATTCGTCATCAAAATTCTCGGCTGGGTGTAGTTCATTGACAAAGTTTGCCAAAAATTGTGCCTTTATAGGGCCTCTCGGTTCGTAGCAGATGTCAAATTCTGACAGCTCTACCGACCACGCCATCATCCTGCCGGCCAACTCAGGCTTTTTCAGCACTTTCGCAATGGGACAATCGGTTCTGACGATTACCCGGTGGCCTTGGAAATACTGCCTCAGACGTCTTGCGGCATTGACTAGTGCTAGTGCCACTTTCTCTATTGTTTGATACCTGGTCTCGGATTCTTGTAACACTCGGCTGATGAAATATATGGGAGCTTGACCTTGCTCATATTCTTGTGCCATCACTGCGCTAATGGCTTCTTGGGATACCGAAATGTATAGAATCAGACTTCTTTGGGGATCCGATTTCTTGAGTATGGGTGGTGCCGAAAGGGTTTTCTTTAGTTCTTGAAAGGCCTTTTCACATTGGGGTTCCATGAAAAGTTTTTGTTCACCTTCAACAGCTGCATGATGGGTCTCGCCTTTTCGGCTATCCTAGGTAGAAATCGCGAAAGTGAGGCAATTCTTCCCGCGAGCTTCTGGACCTCTTTTGGTGTTTTCGGGCTTCTCATCGAAATGACGACCTGACACTTGTCAGGGTTTGCTTCTATGCCTCGGCATGTTAACATAAAACCCAAAAATTTCCCCCCTTGCACACCAAAAACACACTTTTCAGGATTCAACCGCATGTTGTGCTTTCTGATTTCAATGAAAATTTATTGCAGGTCCTTTGTGTGTACCTCGACCTTAGCAGACTTAACCACCATATCATCAACGTATACTTCGAGGTTTCGTCCGAGTTGCCTTTGGAAAATCTTATCCATCAGCCTTTGGTAGGTGGCTCCGGCGTTCTTCAATCTGAAGGGCATGACTTTGTAACAGTAGTTAGCTGATTCGGTTATGAAGGCCGTTTTGTCTTCGTCTTGGGGGTACATTCGGATCTGATTGTAGCCTGAATATGCATCTAAGAAACTGAGACAAGAGTGTCCGGCTGTCCCGTCGACTAATCGGTCAATATTTGGTAATGGATATGCGTCCTTGGGGCAAGCTTTGTTGAGATCGGTATAATCTGTGTACATTCTCCATTTGTCGTTCGCTTTCTTTACCATAACCACATTGGCTAACCAAGTGGTGTACTTTACTTCTCGGATGAAGTGGGCCGTTATCAACTTAGTTACCTCCTCTTCCACAGCTTTTCGTCTTTCTTCACCCATCTTTCTTTTCTTCTGAGCGACAGACCTTGCTTCTCGGCATATTGCTTGCTTGTGGCAGTGAAATTTTGGGTCGATACCCGGCATGTCCGAGGCCCTCCAGGCAAATAGGTCGGCGTTTCTCTTTACGACCTCTTGGATCTGAATCTTATCTTCCTCTGGCAAGTTGCTGTCGCAGTATGTGATCTGGGTTACTGTTTTTCCAATCTGGAAAGTGCCAATCTCTTCATTTGGTTCTACTTGCTTGCCCTCATCGACTCGGGGGTCCAAGTCTAGGGTTGGGGTTGAAGGTTCGGCTGCCGAGATTAGATGTACCGCCCTGTATTGTTCTTCTTTCAGTTGGGTGACTTTGAGACTGGCCAGGTAGCACTCCCTGGCCGCTTTTTGGTTAGCATGAATTGTGATGACGGTGCCTCAACTCGAAGGAAATTTCATGGCAAGGTGCGGAGTGGAGACTATAGCTCCGAGGGCGTTCAGAGATGGGCATCTGAGCAGTATGTTGTATGAGGTATTAGCATGCACAACTATATATTTAACTTTTATAGTTTTGCATTCCGTCTCCCCATAGCCGAAAGTTGTGTCCAGCTCTATACACCCCCTGGTGTGAACCCTCTCTCCTGCGAATCCGACTAGGGGTTCGTCATAGGTCATAATCTTCCCTTCTGGTATATCTAGCTGCTTGAAGGTGCTCCAATACAATATATCAGCCGAACTCCCTTGATTTACCAGAGTTTTCCGGACTGTGCATTCGGCTATGTCTATACTGATGACCATTGGGTCGTCCTGCACGGGGTCAGACCCTTGAAAATCTGCGTCGGTGAATGTGATGGGTGGCATTTTTAGTTTGCTTATCGCCGATGTCATGTTGACTGATCGCATCAATCGAAGATGTTTTTTCCTGGCCGATGACGTGTTGCCTCCTCCTGCAAATCCTCCCGCGATTGTATTTATGACCTTTCGTGGTTTGGACGGATTTGTTTCATGCCTCTCGCGAGACCTGCTTCTTGGTCTTTCAGTTCTTCGGTGATGTTCTTGGTTGTAACTGAATTGCCTTCCGTGACTTCCATCATTGCTACCGTGCTTCGGGAATTGTGGCCTTTTAGCTCTATGGTCATGGAGGAAATTTTTGAGGTGCCCCATCGTAATGAGGTCCTCAATCTTATCTTTGAGTGTTGTACATTCTTCGGTCGAGTGGCCTCTATTGCGGTGGTATCGACACTGCTTGCTGTAGTCGGCTTTTGGGGGGGTGTTGGCTCTCGTTGGTACTGCCAATATTTCCGTTGCCAGGGCCTGTTCGAGTATCCGGGAACTGTTAGCGTTGAGGGGGGTATAGGCCGTGTGTCGGGAACCACGGTACTCCCGTTCTTTGTGAAACTTGTCCTTACCCTTCCCCTGACCGTCCTTCTCATGTTCCTTTCTTCCTATGCTGGCTTCAGTTCGGACCTGGTTCCCGTATTCGGACAGCTCTTCCATCTGCATGTATTTAGCTGCTCTTCAGCGGAGGTCATCCATGTCCAACGCCGATTTCTTACAGAGACTATTGAAGAAAGCCCCTGGCTTTAGGGCTGTCACAAGATGATGCATGGCTACCGCCGACTCAAGGTTTCGGATGTTCAGGGATACTTGGCCAAATCTTTCCATGAATGTTCTGAGGGATTCCGTCTTTTCTTGCCGAATATTTACCAATGCGATTGAAGTCAAATGATGAGGTCTGTTTGTTGCGAATTGGTTGCCGAATCTAGTTGCAAGTGTTTCGAAACTGTAAATGGAGCTGGGTGGGAGGCGGGTGAACCAATTTAGAGCTTGTCACTTTAAGGATGTGGGGAACACTCTGCATAGGATGGCGTCTTCGGCAGTGTAAAGACTAACTTGGGTGACGTAGACGTCTATGTGCTCGTCTGGGTCGGTGCTACCATCATACCTGTCTAGGCTAAGGCTCCTCCAGTTCGGGGGAAGAGGGGTTTCCATGATTCCGGCGACGAAGGGGTGCCTGCAGGGGGGTGACTGAGTGTTCGCGGTAAAGGTTGAAAACCGATTGGTTACTCCATGGATACTAAGGTTGGCCGCAGACTCAACCTCTTACTGCTTGTCTGGTGTCTGATCCTCTGGTCTCCAAGATCTGTTCAGATTTCTCAACTCGACGTTTTCCTGTCGAAGGGCTGATATCTCTTGCGCGTGCTGCCTTCTCATCATTAATATATCGGCTTTCAGTTGTCTTAACTCTGATGACGGGCTCGCTTGATCTTCTACATTCTTCATGTTTTCGTCGACGAGGGGCTGTTCTGGTAAGTCTATGTGTGCGTGACTTCGGGTAGTAACCATTCCTTCAGGGGCTATGGGGTAAGTTTTATCGGGCCCCACGGTGGGTGCCAAAATGTTCCTGTCTAAGAGGGTACTGGGTGATCCTCAGCTTCTTCAACGTCTTCAATAGTAAAAAGGGGGGGGGGGTACCTGCAAAAGCACTCCAATGCTCAAGTTAGGTTTCGGCTGAGAGCATTTAATGCGAGTAATAAATGAGGATTCAGAGAGATCTACCTTGAGGGGTCTACCCTCTTTTATACTTATATTGTTGGGCCTGGATCCTTATGGGCCCTGACCATTCTTCAGTGGCTTATCCGTACTTATTAGAGTAGCTTGATTATCCTCTAACCCCCAATTTATTTTGATAATAGTCACTTAAAGGGATCTGCACCATCTGGGTGCTATGCTTAGTATTCGGCTGGGGTGGTGCCGAATACCCCCATAATGATTATTCGGCTTATATAGGTATTTGCTCGTTGGGGCCACATGCTTGGGGACATGTTTTCGGCTAACTTGTGGCCGAACACCTGTATTCGAATTTCCGTAGGGGGAGGTATTCGGCTATTCGTATAGCCGAATACCCCCACCGGTATATAAACTATGTTTAGTTTAAAGTTACAAAAGTATGTTTGCAAATTCCAATGCATAAAATGAGATGAAAAAACAAAATAGTTACTTTGAGAGTAAAAGTACAAGTTAACTCAACTTTAATCTAAACATGCACATAAAATATCTAGAATTAGTGTCTAATTGAAAGAGTGAGAAGAGTGAAAGTATCACTCTCTAAATCATGTATTCTAATTTATAATATATGAGCAAATTTTAGAGGTAATTATAGTGAACCTTTTAAGTTCACTTATTATACATTAACATTTTTTTATAAAAAAAAATATTTATATGAATTTAATTTAAATATACTTTTGTAAAAATTTTGTACACTATCATTTAATAAAAAATGTTATATATGATAAGATTGTTGACTTTTATAATAATTAATATAAAGTTTTATTAAAATAATTTTTAATTAGTTGATAATATAAAATTTTCACAGACGATGAAATAAATTTTAGTTATGTTTTTATTATATTGATTTTCTTACACTATTTTTTAAAAAATGTATATACATTCCTTATTTTAAGTAAAAACTCTACAAATTTTTTTTGTAAAATAATAAAATAAAAAGGTACATAAATTGTAACAAAAATATGACCAAGTATGTAAATTAACTGGTATGTAACTATTCTAACTTAATCAATTGTTCAATTCTTGATCAAGCCATCATACCACAACGTCCTTGGTACCTAGAAGCATGCTATCTCAATAGTTATTTTCTTTTTATTTATGTTATGTCATTTCATTTTGGATGTTAGTTTTTTTCTTCTTCTTAAATTAGATTGAACTTTGAAGATATATTTTATTTATGTTTTCAGTAACAATATAATATTTTAGTTATTTGTCATTTTTTTTATGCTTCAAAAATAAATACACGAAATAAAAAGAAACAAGAAAGGCTATCTACGGCGAAGGAACTGAGTTCCAGTTACATCAGCAAACAGATGAACTCTACCAAGCTGTCAGCACTCAGCAACACTATTACCTTCCCTCAGTGAATGATGAAAGGTAAAAGACCAATCCTTGCGCATGTAATCCTGAATCCAGTTCACTAACCCTTTGTTTGGTTGCAATGAAAGAGAACAGAAAAAAAGTGAGATGAACAGTAAAATAAGGTGGAATCCACACTTTTAGATTATATTTTAATTCAAAACTTTCATCTCAATTCATTTTCATACCTCTCTACCAAATACTAGCTAAAGGAGCATTAGGGTGGGAACTTTCCACTCCATAAAAAATATAGGCTTAAATATCTTTTTAGTCTTTATAATTTAAGATTTTTTTGTTTTTCATCCTTGCAAAATATTTTTTTTGATTTTAGTCATTGCAAATTATGTTTGTTTTGTTTTTCGTCTTTAAAGTGATTTAGATAGCGCTTTTTTTACTATTCAAAGAGCTATCTAAACTGCTTTAAGGACGAAAAACAAAACAAACATAACTTGCAAGGACTAAAACAAAAAAAAAATTGCAAGGACGAAAAGCAAAAAAACACTAAATTGCAAGGACTAAAAATATATTTAAACCAAAAATATAATTCAGGTAAAATGTTATTTGTTATCTATTATCTGAAGCTCAGAGATTTTTTTGATCCGTAGGAATTGAAGATAGTACAAAGGGATTTACAATACCCACGCACCATGTTCAACCAACTGAACTAAACCCCTTTGGTGATAAACTCGGAGATTGTTATATCCTAGTATTATAGTGGATTGTAACTTATAATAATTTTATTTAACTCGAACAAAATTGTAATAAAAATATGTAATTTTAAAAAAAAAAATTAACTCTTCTAAAGTGAGAATGTATACTTTAGAAGATAGTCACTCACAATCATTTATAATTAGAAATTTAATAGTTGAAAATTGTGATGATAAAATCAAATACATATAACAAAATCTAAATTTAATTACAATCTCAATCCTTGATTCCTAATTAATGGTTATTATTGCACTTTATCTTCTAAAATGCATTCTTCTTAGGGATGGCAATGGGTAGGGTTTGGGTAGGGTCCTATAGTACCCGTCGCTATACCCGCGTTTAAAAAAAATATCCATACCCAGTCCCATACCCGCGCGGGTAGCAACTTTAATCCTCATCCTCGTATCCGCTGGGTACCTATATATCTATACCCGTTATCCGCTACTCACACTTTACTTATGTATGAAGTTAATAAATCAATAAAAAAAATAGGCTTAAATGCAATTTTGATTCCATATTTTGCACCATCCGCAATCTTGGGCCCTCAATTTTAAAATAGAGACATTTAGTCTTCCAATTTTGTAAAATCTGTAATTTTGGTCCTTTCATCAAAATGAAAGCATTGACAGTTAAGAGATTAACATTGACCTTGACATGACCCAAATATAATGACGTGAAAACGAGATTATTTATTTATTTTTTTAATTACTTTAAATATTGGATAATAATTATTTGTTTATCTACATCACTAAAGTACATGTCATGTCGATTTTAATAGTTGGGATAGTCGTGAGTCCTAATATAAAAATCACAAGTCTTAATCATTTATTTTAAACTAGTTCTACGTTGTTGAAGCACATAGCACATCGTAGTCAAATAAATGATATTACCATTTTTTTAAAATATATTTTTCATCAATTATTCTACTATGTATTTAAAATAATTAAAAATTAAATAGATAATCTCGTGTCACGTTATTATATTTGGACCATGTTAAGGTTAACGTTAATTTCTTAACAATCAACGCTTTTAATTTGATGGAAGGACCAAAATTACAGATTTTACAAATTTGGGGGACTAAATGTCTCTATTTTAAAATAGGGGGACCAAAATTACAGATTGTGTAAAATAGGGAGACTAAATGTCTCTATTTTAAAATAGTGGGACTAAAATTACAAACTGTGTAAAATAGAGAGACCAAAATTGCATTTAAGCCATAAAAATATTAATTAAAAAATTACTACAAGTAAATTGAAGATTCTTGCTTAAATAATTCAAATTAACATTAAAAACATTCATACATAATATTAAAAATATAAAACTATTGTAAGTTATAACATAAATCTTTTATTGTTTGTGTTAGTTTATGGAAAATATATATTTTGTTTTACAGAAAAGTATATATATAACATAATTATTTATTTAGGTTATTTAATTACATATATGTGTGTGTGTGTGTGTGTGTGTGTGTGTGGTAGGTGCGGGGCGGGTACTATAGTACCCGTACCCTCAAAAAAATGCGAATAAATACTCGGCCCCAGCTCCAATAAGCAAGTATTTACCCGATCTGCTTGCGGATATTTTTGCAGGTACCCGTTGGGTCCGGGTACACTCTGCCATCCCTAATTCTTCTCACTTTTGAGGAACCAAATCCAAAAAGTAACAATATACTACTCTTTCTGTTCATTTTTATCTGTCTTTTAATGTTTCTACATAGAAACCAAAAAATACAATAAATTTTCTTATTTCTAATAAAATAGTTGTGGAGTTTTCTATTTTATTATTTTCATTTCTACTCCATAATAAATGCATATGGGTAAATTAATATAAGATTAGATGAAAAGTAAGGGTATAATTAATAAATAAAATAGTAATTCAACGTTATCTTAAACTTTAAAAATGACAAATAAATACAAACAAAAATTTTCTAAAAAATCGATAATTAAAAAAGAACAGGGTTAGTAATTCAATAAGCATCAATTTTTAGGAAAATTGGTACTCCCTCTGTCTCAAAATAAGTGTCGTCCTAAGTTATTTTACACAGATCAAGGAAAGCTAATAAATAGATAAAAGAGAGTAGTAATTTTATAAAACTAACCTTATTATTAATATTACATTGAAAAACTAGAGTGACACTTATTAGGAATATTAGTGAAAAAAATTAATATAAAAAACTAACATGACACTTATTTTGGAACAATTTTTTTTTATAAATACGACACTTATTTTGGGACGAAAGGAGTAACATAAAGATCTCATTTTCAAAATCATCGTAGAAAAACACATGTCAATATTAGCATTGATGGTATGTAACTCTGTTATTTAAGCAACTATTTAGAATTCCTAAACTCCTTTAAGACTTTTTTGTAAACCCCTTGTCCAACTTGATTAACCAGTCTTTGTCGTTTAAAATAACTTGTTTCATTTTTGTAATTTTCTAATTATTGCAAAGTCATATGAATTGAATTAATTAAACTCAATAACACAACTTTATATACGGGGATTATTTCATAAGCTTATTATGTTTATCCTTCGCGTGAAATCAAATAACACTATATTATGTTACCGGTTAAAATGAAAATTTCCCTTACAATTATCAAATACAATTTAGTAAATCATAGGAGTTGGTTCTAATAAAAAAGATTAGTTTTTTTTATAAAGTAATAACTAATAGTTTGAGTTCCCATTTAAAAATGATATTCACATTTAATGCTTCATCATGCTTTAAAATTATCTCCTATGAAATATATATCAATTGTTGTAACTAATAATAGTCCATGTTTAATCTTCTAAAAAAAAAAAAAATAGTCCATGTTTAATCATTTTTCTCTTATGTGGACTATCAATGTAAGAAGCATACACATACCGTTGGTCAAAAAAAAAAAAAAAGCATACACATACCGGAATAATAATAATAAAAAGACAAATTAGAATTTTGAATTTTCATCAGAGTTTTATATGTGACACTCTGTTCACAGCTATATTTCAATACTCATGATAATTTTCTTATTGTCATATTTAAAATAATCCACGAGACAAAAGGAAATCTTAAAGAAGAAATAAAAATTTGAACATTTTACTTAAAATATTGAAGATAGGACCGCTACAAGATTCTAAATTTTGTCCTTTGATTTTGTCCTTTTATGGTGTGTTTGAAAAAATGTTGGAACCAATAAAGGATAGAGTAAATTTCACGGATCACTCATGATGTTTATTTTTATTACATCTGATATTCCTCTATTTTTGAATTCTACAGAAACTCTTCCTAATTTTTGAACTTTCATTACACCGACCCCCCTCTTAAGCATAAATTGTTACACTGACCCGCCTCTTAGGTTTGAAAAATCTTACACTAATCTCCTCTCAGGAATACTCAAAGTAATGTAAAAAAATGGAAGATACTAGGTATAATAAGAATAAACCTTAGGAGAGGTATGTGTAATTAACTCTAAAGGATATAAGCATTGATTCTTCTGGTGACTATAAAGGATATAAACATGATCTGAAATTTGTGCTAACATGTTCTAAATGAAATTTGCATCAAAATTATAATTTCGGTGTTTAACTGGAAAAATAATAGATGACTATTTTTATGGTTAAAAAATTCACTTGAATATATAAATTAATAAAAATATTTTGATATTTTAACACTACATTATTACTTTAACAACATTTACATATTTCTATTAATAATTACACATACAGAAATGATTATTATCTATAAATTACAAATTAACAATATTTTTACCAAAATTACTTTTTTAATAAAGTTCCCAACATAAATCACTACTTACAAATTTACTTATCAAGAAAATCAAGTTGAGGCAAAATTAAGTTTGTAAGTGTAAACACAACCTCAAAAGAGCAGCCAGGTACAGCATGTCAATGTCACTTGGTTTCTTACCACATTGGATGTTAGCTGCCAGTTACATCGATTAACAATAACTTTGTAGCTGCGTGATTGTTAAGATTAATTATGCAGGGTGTGATACTGGTATACGTCGTCTTCGTGTAAGCTACGTTTTTTTTTTAACCTTTTGAAACTATGACTTAGAATTTGGAATGTTCAATTGTTTGTGTGCATTGCCAGTTGTTAAACAATATATAAACGTGATAACCATGTTAAAAGGGACTGAAAGTTAAAAAAAACAAATTAAAAAATCACATACCAGAATATACCTGCTTACATGACTCCTGATTATGTCGAAAAGGAATTGTGAGTTTCATTTGTTATATTATTAATGCTGTGTAATTTTTTTTTACTAGATTACAAGTATTGTTCACGAAAAATAATTTTGTTTGAATTGGATAAAATTATTATGATTAACAGTTTTTGCTTCAAATATCTAATGAAGCTGTATATCTAGAACTTGAATTTCAAATCACTAATTAAGATAAAACATTACTGTACTAATTAATTCACATGCTAGATAATTTTAAGGCTGCGTTTAACTACTCATTTCACGCGTCATAAGAAATAAAATATGAAAGGAATGTTTTTGTGCATGTGTGTTGAGTTACCAATTAGAAAAGTTATACTTTTTCCAGTAATAAATAAAGTAAAATTAAATTCTCATAAGTATTTAACCTTTATTAAAAAAAAAATCCTACATTAGAAGAGAAATCCTGGACGAAATCCAATAAGTACTTAACACAACACGTAAATAAGGATTTTTTTAGATTCCTATATTTTTGTTTTTACATTAGAAATTCTCAAGTTTTAATTGTCTAAACAGCCTACGGTTGGCCCAAAATAATGAAAGAAATTGCTCAAGAGTAGCAAGTCTTACTATTATTTATTAGCCCACGGCCAGTATTTGGTATTTTGTTGAAGTAGAATTCAATGATTCTGCATTCTTGGTGTTTTGTGTGGGCTGGTTAAGCACTAATGCAATACCTTAACAAAATTCTGGCATGCCTCTTTAAATTTCACTTGCTCGTAGGAGTGAAAATAAGTCAGCTCGCTCAACATGACCTTATGATCTAGTTTATATCAGGCTCAGATTAGATAAGACTTTTTCGGTTAGGCTTTGAATTTTTTAAACAGGTCTATTTAAACAAAGTCTTATTCAACCTAACTTATTTCCACTCCTACTTGCACGACAATTAAAGTTATGTAATGTAAAGTCTCAAATACTATTATTATGAAAGTGTTGGAAGAATTCACACCTAAATGCACACTTTTGAGGAGGCAGAAAATTCAAACCCTTGCATGAAGGATCACACGCTTCCCATGAATTCAATATAAGGTTAGACACAGAGTTGTACTT
Source organism: Pueraria montana var. lobata (assembly GCA_026413185.1). Lineage (NCBI taxonomy): Eukaryota > Viridiplantae > Streptophyta > Magnoliopsida > Fabales > Fabaceae > Pueraria > Pueraria montana. The sequence goes on along the minus strand of CM048650.1, from coordinate 35,137,668 downwards.
GTAGTTGTAGGGATATTAAACTTGCTCCAACTGAATTCTACATAATCCACTTTGTAGTTGTACTAAAGTTTTAATTTCCAAAATTAATCCAACCATACCAAAATCAATGGTAGTAACATTAATTATAATAACATGATTAAGACTTTTCAATTGTTCTTGCAGCAAAAATCAATTATAATACAAGTGACTCACAAGTCACACGTGTCTTCTACTATTCACAACATTGATTATAAAGCGACACCAATAAATTTTCACTTGCACAAAAAAACAATACTAAAAAAGTAACTACATCCTGTAGTTTTCAACATCAAATATTCTACAAGTTGCACCCTTAAACAGCCAAAAATAAAACGTATGTCGTTTTAGTTGTCTTTAATGACACAGTACCCCCAGTTTTTGAAAGAAGATACCAGTGTAACAGGTGACAAAGCTGAAAATGAAATGGACCTTTCTTGCTACTATGCCAAACATTTGTTGAACATGGGAAAATAATACCTGAATCAGTTTCAATATTAATTTCCTCCCAAAGAAAGAAAAATAAAATAACCTTCTATTAAACTTAGATAACGTGTATACACTGATATACAATCAGAATTTACAAAGGGAAGTTGTTCCCAAATTTACACGCCTTCACTACCCTCAAAATGACGAACTAGAACAACATTGTTAGTTCAAACATTGAGATTTGAGACTATCACCTAGCTGATGAGTCACCAAGGGAAACAGAAGCCAGAGATGATGCCCAAACTCGGGCACTCCTCACCCTTTCATGAAAGTTCCTGGTCTTGCATAGTCTTAGCTTGGTCCAAATCCTCTTCACATCAATTACATTAAGAACAACACGTTCCATCACTTGGCCAAATATTTGCAAGTTCAAATGAGAAGCGTAGGAAGTCCAGAATGCTTGCAGACGCGACATAATCGTGGGAAATACAAAGAGAATAGTCCTCAAGCAGAGAAACAATATAGATAATGGCAAGTAAGGTTCCCTGCTAAATATTTCTTTGAGGGAGAAGCCATTCATAGTTGAATGTTCTTCACTCATCAAGTTGCTTAGTTGACCAACAACAACATTGTCCTTGGCTTCTAATCCTGAGATGAGACATGGTAAGGTCATTATCATTTGTCAGTCATTGAAGTTTGAAAGACTCTATGCAAATGGCTCTTGTTTTCAACACATTATAAAACACCAAGTTATCAAATCACAAGAAGGTGAAAAATGGTGGTTCAGGATATGCTTACCTGTGTTTCTCTCATAAAATTCTACAAGGGAGTTAAGATTGTTTGGACCATGATATCTCATCCTAGATGTCTGGTTCACCAGTAATATAGCAGGCAAGCTATGGATACCATATTTTGAATATAAGCTGCAGGAAAAAACACATGATTATGAAGTTTGCCAAATTGATTATGCCATATTCTTCAAATTCCATGTAAACATTACAAAGTAGCATAACATACCAAAGAATCTACTTTAACATTATTTCATCGCATAGCCTGCCAAATGCAAGCTGAGGCACTGCTGAACAAAGAATGGACCTAACTACTGCAACTAGCATATGAACCCTAACGTATGTATGTGACATACAGAAAAGGAATTAAAATTCATAATTATCTGGATACTATAGAACAGAAGGATATATGGCTTCAAAACCTGGGCAAAGCAGATGATTGCTCAAGTGCTACATGTTGTATTTGAGGAAACATGGAACTAAGAATCTCAAATTCAGGAAGCATTCTGCTAGAAAAAGGACACCAGGAAGCATAGAAGATTATAGAAACGTATCCAACCCTCTTTCTGCCAGACAAAACCCCTTCTATGAAATTCCCATCCACCTGAACAAATCAAAACAATAAATAAAACAGATGTCACCAGAATATGCATGTTGATACAAATTAACTAAAAGAATAACCAAATAAATCAATCTTCAAATTATTGTAACTATTAGCCCCAATTATGAGGTTCAAAGAAAAATAAGCATTTTCAGGAAACTCTAAATCACAATGATGCACTAGAATCAAAGCTAAAAACCATTGCTGGTCCAGACACAATCTGTCCACTATCTGCTTTAATGGGTAAACTGAGTTCTACCATCCCTTCAAAAGGGAGGCTGTTAAGCCATGTGATTCTCCTTATTATTTTGCATCAACTAACAATAAAATAAACTGCAATATTTTCAGAATTTAGTCCATTTGGTTTCACCTTAAAATTGAGGATTAGGGATGAGTTTTTCATACAATGTCTCATATATATTATAAATTTCTTATCCTTATTTTTAATATATGCCAAAATGACCCTAAAAGCAATCTTTTCTTATTCTTTTTAACTAGATGGGCAGGTGCATTTTACTTTACAAGTACAAGGTTATAAGGTCTTCTCATTCTCATTATTTTAGTTTTCAAGACCAACAATAATATCAGCAGAGCAGACTATAAAAGCAAAATATGCGGTTTCATACAATGAAAATCTCAGATCAAGGAGAAAGACTGAATGAAGATGATATCCATTAAATGAGCTATAATCCAGTTAAAAGGAAAAAACAAAGTGAAAATTCAGAGTCCACAGTGATTAAGGTTCTTAGCTGAAGCATATTTATTCATAAGAACAAACAGAATCACCTAGGACAAATATGAAGACTGCTAATACTCAGTTTGGTAACCTGAGACTCACCAGGTAAACATAACTAATAATGAGCAATGAACAAACTATAGGTTATATATAAATGAACTTTGAATTACATCTCAGTATAACTACAAGCTTAGCAGTTATCACTTATCACATTTCCTAATATATGGCCTATGGTAATGAAAACTATGTTAAGAGACATTGACTTTATCGACAATGTCAGTTTCTTTTTTTCACACTCAAAAATTAGAATCAGGACAAAAAATATAGAGGGTGAACCCTGGTGCAGTGGTAAAGTTGTGCCTTGGTGACCAATTAGTCATGGGTTCGAATATAGAAACAACCTCTTTGCATATGCAAGGATAAAACTGCGTACAATAACCCTCCTCCATACCTTGTTATAGTGAGGACTGAGGAGTCTTCTGGCACGGGGTACATTAGTTTTCTTAACTGTAAATGACATACTGTTTTTGCTTATAGATTATGAAACAAAAGGTTCAACAACAGGAGAAACTAAATTTGAGACATATTTGGGCGTGTCTGCAGTTGCAGCGTAATGACTTGTTTGAAATCATCAAAATGTCATCTATTTTCATGAGGAAAGTAATTATTATTGTCATTCAAAAGATTTCACGGATTAAAATTTTCCTACAAGAGATTTTGATGACAAGTGTCTCATCTTGCATTCAGAAGATCCTCAAGGAGATAATATAATAGTACTATTTGCCAAATTAAATAATGCATTACGTGACATATCATCTGTAAAACACTGCAATGTTAAAACTGAGCATTTAATGCAATCTCCTCATCAACACTATAATTTGAAACTGTTTGGATAAACTTCATACTTATAGGAGAAGAAAAATAAGAAGATAAAATACATTGAGTTTCTCGTAAACTAAAATCAACTTATATGCTTTAGATTTTAGAGAAGTTTAATGAAAACAATTCTATAAATGTTTAATACGTAAGTTGTTTTTAACTTACTTATACAAGAAGTTTAATTCATTTTACTTTCTTATTTTCTTTCTCATATAAAAACTTATGGAGAACTTCACCCAAACATTTAAAACAAGTAAACTCTATTGATAGACAGAAAGGATCACTCCCTCGATTGTTGCGAAGGGAATCACATGGATGCATTTCAGTAGAAGTAAAATCAATCAATTAGACCTCAGTTTTCAGTCTGCTAAAAACAATATAATTTTTTTGTTTATCTAGATGCCTAGGATTGGACCACAGAACAATTCCTAGGAAGGAATCAATTAGATCCCAAATCTTAAACTCACAACAACTACTTCTCTAATTAACCCTGATACTTATATATATATATATATATATCAATATAGCCAAAAGCAAAAATAGACAAGACTTAATTTTGTCCAAACATGTTGATATTTTTCCTTCTCTACAGTGCTAATGGAAGCTTTCTAGGACCATAACATATGTTGATATTTTTCCTTCTCTACAGTGCTAATGGAAGCTTTCTAGGACCATAACATCACAGTGAATTCTATAATTTGATTTGACTTCGAAAAAGCAGCTCTAACAAACATATATCAACAAAATACAGAAGGAAATTATCCCAAGTCCCAACACACTATCCTTCAATGTTATACCCTCAACTTTCCTCCATAATCACAAATTTCCCAAAATGATTCCCATGTAGTTTGGCATTAGATGGTAGCCAACACAGCACCAAATATTCCGATTCCCCATTTTCAAATTATCAAACCAGAACCTTATTCTTCAAAGGAGGATACCATGAATCGAAACAATTAACATCAATCACATGTGAAGCATTGGCATAAAACAAGAAGCCATAAAATCAAAGACATCATATCATATCAAGGAATAAAAACAAATTCCCACGTTCAAAATCACTCAAAAGAACAGAAGAACACATAAAGAAAGAAAATTTTGAAGCGACAGTGATAGAGACAGGCACTTACCTGAAGAGGAGGGTCAGGGGAGATGGCGAGGGAGCACTGAGATTGAAGTTCATAGAGAAAGGAAGCTGAAGGAGAGGAATACGAGGATGGTAGAAAAGAGAAAGTGATGAAGAAGAGAAGAAGAAGTGAAGTAGCCATTGAAGGTTGAATTGAAGAAGCTAAGAAGGGTATGTTATTTTTTATTGTATGTAGAGTGAACACAACACAAACCAGCGGGTTTAAAGGAAATAAGAAACGTGTTATGTTGTGTTTGTTTGTGCTATGTTGTTGTTGTCTCTTCTGGTGTCTCTATATTTGGATTGAATAGTATCTGGTAATGTTGATGGTGTGGAGTGGCGTGTACTGGGGTTGGGTTAAGATTAAGGTAGAGGTGGATGGTGATCGTGTAGTGGGTAAAGAAAATGGCTAAGTTGGTTTTGGTTTGGTTTGGTACGCTGATTCTAACACAGGGAGTCCAACAAAGTAGGAAGGAACCTACTTTTCCCAGCTACTACTTTTCCATGCCACATTTTATTGAACAATATCGCACAAAAGGTCTTTTTTTCTTTCCTTGTTTTTAAAAACAAACGAAATTTTAAGAATGTTTTGCCACCTTTTATTAAGGTAAAGCTTCACCCTTCTTATTCTTGTATTCTTACGGTCGGTAATCTTTTCTTGCATCCCTGAGAGCCACAAATTAATGGTGACAAAATTTGTTTCTGTTATCAGACATTTGGGATTTGTGTTGTTGGAGATAGGAGTCACTTAATATAAGTTGATGTAGTAGGTCATTATGAAAAATGTGTTCATCTAACCATCTTCATATTAATTAATAAGACATCTCTTTTTTGCCAGGTTCATGTTTATGGTGTATGATGCTATACGTGATGATGAGCTTTGGAATGAGATGCGTCTTTTCAAAGAAAAATACCTTTGTTCCTTGGTGCCTAGTAGGTGATTTCAATGTTTTCCTCTATGATTGGTAGAGAAATATTGGTGGCTCCCCTGTTAATTAATTCTTCATCTACCTCCAAATTCTCCAATTGCCTTAATGATTGTGCTCTTACAGACCTTGGTTGGGGCTTCCTTTCACTTGACAAAAGGATATCCTTGAAGAGAGGCTAGATAGAGTTGTCGCTAATAATAAATGGAGATTAACCTTTGCTATTAATTGTCTTATAAATGTTCTGATGTAGATCACTACAACCACTTGGGGGGGTTTGGATTTGCCTTAATAAGAATACTTCAAATTTTGGTCTCCATGCTTCAAGAAGAATCTTGAGAATCTTTCTGACTTTATCTTTATGGTCAAGCTCTTTAGCAAGAAATTTTACCATTGGTGATAATTTGAAATTTTCCTCTCATCTCTTGAATGGTCTCATCTTCAGCATATAATATTGATGTACAAGCTTGACTATCTTGGTTTTCCTAACTTTGGTCAATTCCTTTATGGACGAGTGCAAGCTCATCCCACACTTCCTTTGCAGTCCTACAATCACAGACTTTGTCATATTCATTTTTGGATTGAACATGTGATAAAATACTTAATTAGCCTTTGTATTAAGTTGGACTTTATTGGTTTGTTTAGTAATCCAATTCTCTTTAATTTGGAATCACTTAGCCATCAACATCTTTGGGTTCATAGTCACAATTTGCAATAACAATCCATAAGCTATATTGGGAGGATTTTATGAACAACTCCATAGGATCTCTCTATGGGTAGTCCTCTTCAAAGAAAGCAAGAGGTCTTGTGACTAAGTCTCCAACTCAATCATGACTCTAAATCTTTTCCTTTGCACTTGTTTGGGGTTAAACCTTGAAATTGAGCTATTATACCAATTGAAAAAGGAAAATTGAGAAACACAAGATGGAGACTGAATTAAGTTTTACCTTCTTTTTAGAACTTTTATGAAATTTTTTAATAAAAACAAAGATCTCTCGAAGAGACATTGAACAAGCGTCTGAGTAGTCAAATGATAGGTTTTTCTTAAAAGGTTTCTTGAAAAATGTGTTTAGAAAATGTTCTCTTCAAAACAAAATCTCAAATCAATTCATCACAAGGTTAGTAAAAACAAGAATGATAAAAAAGATGAACACATGAAGGTTTATATTGATTCACATATGGCTACATCTAGTCATCCTTAACAAAATAGTAAAGATTTTCACATGTAATGTGTCCTAATTGATTACAGTTATAGAATTTAACTTACTACCTAAAATGTTTTTTTTTCTCTTCAAAATCAAGTATTCTTTGTTTAAGCTGGTTGGCTACTTTCCTAGAAACTCAAGGTAAAAGATGAGAAATTTAATGTTATTTGTATACAATAAAATGCTATTTGAAGGTATACAATAAAAAAACTCAATAATAGCTAATAATAGAAGAAATTTTATATAAAAAATGAAAGAATTTAAGTTCAAAGTTAATGAATGATAGGAGTAGGTGCAATTGTGTTCAGTTCCTTAAATTCTTTAATCTTCAATATTTACAACTTAGATATTATTTCTAGTCGTTGAAGATGAAGCGTGTAATTCTTTAGAAGTTATAGGTTAATATTTAATTCATGCATGTAATGCAAATATATGTTGTTTCATATCTCTCGCACAAAAACTATTTTGCATTATCATCATAGCATTTATATCCTTTTGCATTAAACCCTTTGCGAGCGAACTTTCTATTATGAACTTATCAATTTGTTGCTTTTACTAAGAATTTAAAATGTCGTATCACCTTTTTAGATAAGGGCACGGTGTTCAAAAATGGCTTTGACACGTGTGGATATCTTCTAAAATGCTTATCTTACTAGATTCTTCTATCTCTATTAGACGCTTGGAGACACTTCATTTTTAATCTTATCATACACTTCATTTTACAAAATTACTTTGATTATGCTATGCACTTAACACACATATAAGCTTTTTTATAAAAATTCATCCAAGTCATAATACTTTGTTAATTTGTCAAAAAATTTGGGATGTCAACCATCTTGACTCTAACACAAGGTAATACTAATGCATACGTACGAGGCTTAATCACTTGTTAAATTAAATTATCATCTTATTTTTAGCTTTGAGTATTTAAAATCCATAATTGTCTTTGTTTCTATAAATTTAAAGTAGAAAGAAGAGGAAGAGAATTGCAATAGATTCTTCTATTTGGTTATAAAAATTGGAGAGAAAATGAAAAAAAAAAAAAAAGTGTTATAATCGAAATCTTTTTTAGGGAGAGAAGATTTCTTACATGGAGAGTTGGAGGCAAATTCTATTTTGTTTTTTCTTTTCAAAAATGCCATTGACTAGATTTCTTTCCAAGTTAAAGTGGGTCCAGAAGATAATAAAGTAATTATATATATAACTATTTTTTTTCTACTTAATTTTCTATATAAACAAATAAAAAAAGAAAAATCTAACTTCTCTTATTCCAAATAACTTATTTTAGTTTATTCATTTTCTCTTATCTCATACATCTTTTTATCCTTTTTTCTTTGCTAATCACTTCTCTTCACATGCAAGTAGTAAGTGTTTTTTTTTTTTAAGGAAAGTAGTAAGTGTTATATTAAGGAAATTTAGGCTTTTTTTTTTTTTTTTTGATATTGAGGAGGAGCAAAGCCCCAAAACAGGAAACTACAAGCAAATAAGACGGGGTAAACACAACCCCATAGCATCTCTAACTAGAGATTGGTAACAGCTCAAAGGAGGACTATGAAGCACATGCAGACCCAGATCTTGATGATGAGCCGAATTTGCAAGAGAATCAGCCACTCCATTCATTTCTCTGAAAGCAAGTAACTGAAGTATAGAGTCATCCAGAGGACTATGTGGATGAACTCTATCAACCCCATGCTTAATAAATTGAATCACAATCTTCGAGTCACGTATCGTAAGGAAATTTAGTTCAATTGATTGAATAGTACTTATAAATTATTATAAACTCCTTAATACTTAAGTTTGATTTCTATCCATAAAAAAATAGTAAGTTTTATAAAATTGTTGTTCCGGTCCGTTACTTTTTTTTTTTTTCCTGTTTGGTGGGGCGTTTATTATTGTGAACGTGTGTTAATTTTGAAGCAAGAAATATTTGCTTTTGTGTCATTTTGAATTTTTTTATGTAGATATGTTGGAAAACACAAATTCCATACTCAAATCCAAACACAGTATCTAATAAAAAAAAAAAAAAAAAAATCCAAACACAGTATTTGTCATTCTACATCTCTTCATCAAGAGATGTGAATAGTGGGAACCATTAACGAAGCCTTTCAGGATTTTGATATCAATGCTGTAACTCCTTGAGAAATGTGATCATATCTTAATAAAATCATTATAATGTGATCATATCTTAATTATAAAGCTAAGAATAATCTCCTCTGATGAGAAAATATAAATTTGTTGAACTTATATAACAAAATTAAATTCCCAGCAACTCCTCTTCCACCTAGGGACATGGAGGTTGAAAGGTTAATTCAATTCAGCCTTTCATGCTTCAAAGATCCGTGGCAGTGGCAACTGACCTAGCCAAATGAACCAATCACAAAGAGGTCTAGTCTGTCCATTGTTCTACACGAAGTTAGCCCACATAAAAGTACAGAATTGCATGGATAGGAACTAGGAAGTTTCTTTATTAGCTTTGCTGAGTCTTTCTTCTTTTGAACATTCTCAACCACAGTTAACTCTAGATTTTCCTATCATTGTTATTCTGTTATCACTGATTTTGGTAGGAAGGCTGGCTGTACTATTGACCCATCTTGTCAGGTGTCAGGTACCAAAATTAATGGACCAACATGGTATAGAAAAAAAAAATCATCACTAATTATCACTAAGCACAGTAATTAATCAATAAATCATTACGAACATAAGAAGTAAGGACACACGTCATCATTGATTAAACTCTAGGCTGCAAAAATAAATGGTCTTTTTTATTTCAACTTTTTAATCCCTGTTAATTTTTAATCCTAATCTAACAATTGTAACTATCACTCAGTTATTATATATCATCCTACACGTGGTGTGATAAAAAAAAAATCTGTTACATTATAAGAAAAATTTCTGACTTATCAGTCTTAAGTGAAGAGAACGTGGAAGAGCAACGTCAACAGCTGGATAGCTGTACCAGAGCCAGCCTCAATGGAAAAAGATGTGTCACAAATACAAGATAGATAGTGCATAATGGATGTAGATATTTCCGGAATAAATAAATAAAAATATATATGTTAATTATGAATAAATAATAGGACAAATTTGTGTACAGTTACATAGATGTTTTTGATTTTATTTTCCTATCAGAATTCGAATATTGTCACTATTTGGATCCATTTTTAATGCAAATATTTATTAAGTGAATTAGTTAAAAGAAATTTCAATTATGATGGTAGAACAACACCAAAAATTTATAAGGAACTACGTTTAAGTTTTGTTTTAAATAATATGTACCGATAATGTAAAAAAAAAAATTATACTATCATCTAATTAAAAATCCCAACAAGAGAATGGACCCCTTCAACCCCAACAAGCAGTTATCTCCAAATGAGGGTCCCCCACTTCATTATTGCAAATTCAATAATTTAAGATATTTATCAACTGTAAAAGTTTGTAACCATTTGACTTTTTAGCCATCCTTCATATTGTGTTTATGTCTAGTTATAACTCCAAGGAGATAAAACAAATATCAAAGAATCTTCTTTGCTTTCTCTCCTTTGCACTTTCCTCCTCCTCCTTGTGATTTTTGTTTGCATCACAGAGAGAAACTGAGACACAGAAGAAGATGAGAGAGATAATTAGTATTCATATTGGACAAGCTGGAATTCAGGTGGGGAATTCATGTTGGGAGTTGTATTGCCTTGAGCATGGAATTAACCCTGATGGCACGATGCCTAGGTACACTGCTTTATATGATCATTGCTGTTTTATGTGTTGTTTGCATTAATTCTGTATTGGGTAGGTTGTATCTTCATGGAATTGGCTTGATTATTAGGTCTTTTTGAGTTTGGTGTATTTTTTTAACTTAATTTTTGGCCTTGAATATAAGAAAGCTTAATTTGATTGATTTTCAACTAGGAATATCACTTCAATTTGATATATTTTCCAAAGTACTTCAACTTGATTGTCTTACTTGCTCACTTAGATGATGTAATCCTTAAATTTGATATATTTTCCAAAGTACTTCTAAGGTCCATTGTTTAGCACTCTGCCAAATTGGAAAACTAGGAATATCACTTCAATTTGGATCAACATATTACTACTCTGATCTATAGTTATATGTTTAAATGTAATTCTGGAATCTTATAATTTAATTAGCTCATGTTGTTTCTATTTGTGTTTCCCATTAATTGGTTGAGTTATTGTGGAGTCTTGGTGGGGTGTTAAGAGTATAAAACCATTTGGAGTCCAAATTCATATTGAACGAATTTTATCACTTTCTAAGCTTATAATTTCTCATTACTCTAAAACTAGAACTTGATTTTTGTTTTGACGAATCCATTCTAATTATTTTTCCCTTTTCTTTTGTACCAATAATTGTCATTTCTATCTGCTTGCAGTGATACCACAATTGGCATTGCACATGATGCTTTCAACACCTTCTTCAGCGAGACCGGATCAGGCAAGCATGTGCCAAGGGCTTTATTTGTTGATCTGGAACCTAGTGTTATTGATGAAGTAAGAAGTGGTTCTTACAGACAACTCTTTCACCCTGAGCAATTAATTTCTGGCAAGGAAGATGCTGCTAATAACTTTGCAAGGGGACACTACACTGGTAAGTCAAATTCTGATGCAGGTCAAAATTGGCTATTCTCTTCCTTGTTTAGCTGGACAATGCCACTTATTGTGTATCTATGCTGCAGTTGGAAGAGAAATTGTTGAACTATGCCTTGATCGTATCAGAAAATTAGCAGACAATTGCACTGGTTTGCAAGGATTCCTGGTTTTCAATGCTGTTGGTGGTGGTACTGGTTCTGGTTTGGGATCACTACTTTTGGAACGGTTGTCTGTGGATTATGGGAAGAAGTCTAAACTTGGCTTTACTATCTATCCTTCTCCTCAGGTATTTTCTTACATCATTGGAATATAACAATTAAAGTAAAATGATCTGTTTGTGGTGCATCAAACACATGTTAACATCATTCCATCTTCTGATGAAGTCTTTGATTCAGGACAGTATTCCTGTAAAAAATATATTTCTTGCCTGACTAATCAAATTCAAACTGAAACAAATCCAGTGAAATATAGTAGCATGTGCCCTATTTTATTTTTGAATATTTTAAGATGCAATGTAACATTGTCACAAAGGAAACTACCCAGTAGGCTTATATTACTAAGAGATACAGATACTTTTTCTCATTTGTTGCTCTACATTCTCTTGGGATTTCTTGGTTTTGCTAACTCATGTTTTATTGTTTGCTTATTAATTGTTTATATGTGTATACTGTTATTGATTATCCATGTGGAATGCCCTTATGGTAGTACTGTTTATCATGCAGGTATCTACTGCAGTTGTTGAACCTTACAACAGTGTCCTTTCCACTCATTCTCTTCTTGAGCACACTGATGTGGTTGTGCTTTTGGACAATGAAGCAATATATGATATCTGCAGAAGATCATTAGATATAGAAAGGCCAACTTACACTAACTTGAACCGTCTGATATCTCAAATTATCTCTTCCTTGACCACTTCCCTGAGATTTGATGGTGCCATTAATGTGGACATTACCGAGTTCCAGACTAATCTCGTGCCATATCCTCGTATTCACTTCATGCTTTCATCCTATGCCCCTGTAATATCTGCTGCAAAGGCCTACCATGAGCAGCTATCGGTTCCCGAGATCACCAGTGCTGTTTTTGAACCATCAAGTATGATGGCTAAGTGTGATCCAAGACATGGCAAGTACATGGCATGCTGCCTGATGTATCGCGGAGACGTTGTTCCCAAAGATGTAAATGCAGCTGTTTCAAACATCAAGGCAAAGCGAACAGTTCAGTTTGTTGACTGGTAATTAAACTTCCTTGGAATGTCATATCATGGGTGATAGTTTAGAATGTGTCCCTCTCCTAATGGTTTTGTTCCTTCTATTGTAATTCTAACAACATGATACTTTGTGCAATAATAGCTAGTTTGGGGACATGTTCTTTGGAGTTTTCCATTTTTCATGACAAAAGTCTTATAGGGTGATTTTGATGGCAAATTTCAGGTGCCCTACTGGTTTCAAGTGTGGTATCAACTACCAGCCTCCAACAGTGGTACCAGGAGGTGATCTTGCCAAGGTGCAGCGAGCGGTTTGTATGATAAGCAACAACACAGCAGTTGCTGAGGTTTTCTCGCGCATTGATTACAAGTTTGACCTCATGTATGCTAAGAGGGCATTTGTCCATTGGTATGTGGGTGAAGGAATGGAAGAAGGTGAATTCTCTGAAGCCCGGGAGGATCTTGCTGCTCTTGAAAAGGACTATGAAGAGGTTGGAGCAGATGGTGATGTAGAAGAAGAACCCGAGGATTAGGCAAAGTAGTCAATCATTCATCACCAGCTACCTTACCTACATCTGCCTTCTTTTCTCTGTCTAATGTCTGTCCTTGTCCATTGTTTTTTAAGCATCTTTCTGTTGTGTGCTAGCTCTGCTCTTAATATTGTTACATGTTAAAGTGTTGAGTGAGACAATTGCTTTCCTCATGAGCAGCAGTGGTTTATTTGTCAGTTTGAATCAATTGTAAGTTTCAGTGAAAGAGCAAAATAATGGACAGCTTAGGAATGCTGCAATTTCCATTTCTTAAAAAAAATCATATGTTTAATATATAGCAAAAAGAAAATGAGGGACTGCAGAGATAAATTGGCTATATAGTATTTTCTGCCAATGGAAGGATAGTTAGGATTAGAGTTTGCTGATAAACTATAATAATGTGTATCCAAACTTTCAAATGGTGATTGTCATCTAAACTAGCCAATGTATTTGCAATATTAAACCACAGGTCATGTGCTGCAAAGCCACAGAAGGCGCTGTCAACATAATTGTATGTAACTCACTTCTGCTGAGCTTTTTATAACTGAAAATAGGCTAGTGGAAAATGAAGAGGTGAAAAATGGTAATGTATTTGGGCGCAATATATATGTCATATAATATCATTTCCTACATTCATATTCACTCCAACCAATCACACCCTCCCATAGTAAATCCAGAAACAAACTATCTTGATCAGGAGAAATTCTGTATTGCAAAACCAAGTGTTTGAGGAAAGGAAAAGTTGAAGGTCTGTGGTTCCACTTCTACACTTCCATGTTATACAACATTGGTGGAAACTATTGTTACATGGTCTTTGTACATAAAAGATCAGGTATATTAATTTCAAATTCTGAAGGCCTAAGCAGAATGGGAGGATGCAAGCTTTATCATAAACCAATCATAGAACTTGCCTACTTCGTATTGGATTAAAACCCTGTTATTTTTTCACGTTAAAGGCAGAAGAGAGAAAAATAACAAATCTCATCATGATAAAAAGAAAAAAAAAGAAAATTCCTACCATTTGTATTGAAAGTGGAAGACTAGATTCTAGAAGTCCACCATGCCAAGAATATTATAATAGTGGTGTTACATAGCATGAAGCAAGCCTTTTTTTGTTATTGAACAAGTTACTTGTTTGGTCAAAAAAATTTGACTCCAATGTCTTTGCAGGCTCCGCCCAAGCGATTCCTTTTTACTTAATCTAAGACCATACCTAAGACCAGGTTCAGACGTGATTTGTCTCCACTCTTGTTCTGTAGTGTCATATATCTATCAAATTTGACCTCTTCAACAAAATAAATGTACTAACTTATCCTTCACTACAAATATTTTTATTCCTTTTCTTTTGTAAATATTGTGCTGAATTATTCCTTTTAAGCATGCCTTTAAGAATGGTTCTTTATTCTTTGCTAGCCTCTCATGCTGACGAATTTTGGTCTTGAATTTTTCACATCATTTTTTACACTTCCCATGGGGTTTGTCTCTTCTTCCAACTCATAAGACCAACAGACATTATTCTTATATCCAAACAACCATTGTCTAGCTTTTGCCCTTACTTGCAGAGTTTAGCAATTGGTAATATCTAGATGGTTGTTTTAGAGTGCTATTCTTGATAGCTAAGTCTCAATGCAGTCTTCACGAGCCAAATGGAAGAGAAGAGAGGATGAGGATTAAGAAAGTAGAGTGTTAAAAAAAGGGAGATTCTGGGTCCACAAGACTGAGCAAGATGTTACCTTATCCTTGGATGTGATGGGTAATTTAATCTCAGTCCTATCACTTAATCTCCGAAGTTATTAAATAAAGGATTCCAAAGTTAATCATTTCTATGATGGTTCACCCGCTAAGGTTTGGGACAAGAGAATTGAGACAAGTTTATGTATCCATAATTGATTGGGGTAAATAATCATAGCCAAAACAGATGACCAAAAGGCATGAGTTATGCAAAAGCATTGGACCAAAATCTGAGAAGATACGGAAGCATATTTTTCATTAATTACTAACAAGGCAAGCATAGTACTTGTCCCTTTCATGTATAAAGGAAATTAATGTGTGTGTTTCTACTGTTTATCCATGTAAAGCAACGTGAATAGTCATTTTGATTTTGGCTCTAAGATCCAAGATTCCAATTTGCTTACTTTTCCTCCAAAGTCTAGATTTTCACACTGACATATTCCTAGAAAGGAGACTTTGATACGTAAAGACTGGAAGATTTACTTTTGACATTTAGGATGTGAAAAGAGGAACATAAATGCTTAGACTTTTTACATAATAA
Source organism: Pueraria montana var. lobata (assembly GCA_026413185.1). Classification (NCBI taxonomy): domain Eukaryota; kingdom Viridiplantae; phylum Streptophyta; class Magnoliopsida; order Fabales; family Fabaceae; genus Pueraria; species Pueraria montana. The sequence goes on along the minus strand of CM048650.1, from coordinate 35,122,358 downwards.
TGATTGAAAAAGAGCTTTCACAATTGCAACTCATGGATCTTCCTGCTGAAAGTAAGCAGTTAGGATAACAAAATTATATGTTATTGTAATATTTCAATCAATCCTTAGATCCCACACCCCTTCCTCAAATTTTCAATAATAGTAAAATAAATAGGACTAATGACATTGAGAAGGAATAATTGCAGGATCATTTAGACCTTCAAGTTTAACAGAACAATGAGCATAAGGGTGGAAGATCCCAGAGAGTTTCATTGGCGTCCTGAACAGTTTCCATGTACTCTTGCACTCCATTAATTGCATAGAGTGAAGCTGATATTTGTCTTTCAACTTTCATTCTTTCAAATTCTGAAAGCTCCAAGTCAGCTGTATTAGTGAGGCCATCATCAATCTTTGGTATATCCAATATTTGAGCAATAGGAAAACGATCAAAGACAGGTCCAAAACCCCATGAAGTATTGGATTGATGACCTGACTCAAAGTCCTCCCTGCAATTGCTCAAATCTGGTTTATAAGCATCATCAAACAGATTTGAACTTTGAGTTGTCACAGTAGAAAGAGACTTGTCATTGTTGTCATTTCCATTGCTTGAATTATTACTAGTACTAGTACAAGTACTAGTGCTAGCATTGCTAGTGGTGCTAACTCTTGGGGCAGGTGCATTATTAGCATTAGCATCTTCCTGTTTTTTGATACCTTTTCTGTTGTTAAGCAGATTTCGAATTCGAGAAGCAAGAGGGGAATCCAAGGAGACATGAGTGATGAAGTTGGTACGAGTGTTGGATCCGCGAAGAAGGCATGCTGCTTCATCATAGGCTCTAGCTGCTTCCTCAGCTGTCTCAAATGTGCCAAGCCACATTCTTATCTTCTGAGTTGTGTCTTTGATCTCAGCCACCCATCTTCCTGAAGGCCTTTGTCTCACCCCAACAAATTTGTTGGTGTTGTTGTTTCTGCTTCTCCCTTTGAACTTGCCTCCTTTGGTGATTGCAATGCCTGCTTTCTGATGCTGCAGGTTTGGTTGTTGGAATTGAATTTCCATGACAAATTTTATTAAACAAAATGGTGTGTGAGTGGGAGAAGTTGTGATGAAGATATATCAAAAAAGAGACGAGAGAAGCACAAAGTGTTTTATCTCTCACAATTTTGATGGAAAGCTAGCTATTACTTAATTTTTCATGTTGTTGTTTGCAAGCTGTGAGAATATATATATGTGTGTATGAAAAAGGTGCCTAACTTTTCAGCAAGCAAGTGGGATTAATATATTACACGCACATCTTCAAATTTGTTAATTGTTTAATTTTTTGAAAGTGTATTTTAAATTTACATGATGCAGACAGGGTATTCTTCAAATTCAATATTTTACTTTTTCAACAGAATGACCGCGCCTATGTGTGTCATTTGTGGGCATTGCATTACTGAAAGAGTCAAGCCTCAGTTTGAACGTAAAGAGAATCAATTTAATGTAGTTTTAGTTGTTCTTCTAATCTGTTTTCCTTAATAGCATTTAATGTAGTTTAAGTCATACTCCTAATCTTTTTCTTTTCTTTCTTTCTCAAAAGTATTATGTTTCTAAACAAACAGGAAAAATAAAATTAACTAAAAACATTCTAAGTTCCAACAATACCTCTCCCAGGCCCTAAAATGGCTCAGATTTTTTGCTTTTGATTCTAGAATTTTCTCAAAAGGTACAATATGATCCATGTCTATCTATCCATTTATTTATATATATAGAGTATTGTTTAACAATTATCAGATAAATTGTATTATAGGTCCACACATATGAAAAAAAATATTTAAAAGTCAATCTTTTAAATGGATGTCAATATTTCAAGAGATTAATCCTTGACTCCTGACCAAGAGACACTCTATATTCATCCAAAAAACAGATAAATCCTAATAACGTATGTCCATGAATTTTTTTCTAGATCTAAAAGACTAAAATCTCCATTTTAAAATTTAAGGACCAATTTAGCATATAATATTGTATCGAATTAATAACATCTCTTAAATAGAGAGACATAAACCATTTTAATGAGAAAATTAAACTAGATCATTCTTTTAACCCCCAAAACAAAACAAAAAAAAAACTGTTAAAAAATCTTAAAATATGGATTTAAACCTAACTCAACCCTATAAAACTCAAGTCCTACATCACTTAAAGATAGTGTCTAGATAAGATATAAAAATGAAAGACAACTCTCATCTTATGAATTACTCCCTCCGTTCCAATTTATATGACGTTTAAGGTTTTGGCACAGGTATTAAGGAATGTAATTAATTTGTTGAATTTTCTAGAAAATATTAGGTAATTTTCTAATATATCCTTTATCTCTCTAATTAATTACTCATACTACACTACTCCCACTAAGTATTAATTAAGGGTAGTCTTAAAAAAGATATTTAATGCAGCATTGATTTTGTAAAACATCATTTATTTTGTAACAATTTTTTTTATCTAAAACGTATATAATCTGAAACAGAGGGAGTAACTTTTTGAAATTAAATTAATCTCAAATCCATATTCTAAGAAGGCAAATGCTAACCAGTGCCCTTAGGGCACTGGTTAAGAAGCTAAAAGGAGAAGAATTTTTATTGGAAGGCGGAAAATTGCGCTGCCCATGAACTTTTTTACGCTCTCCTATAATTTCCACAATAAATACTTTTTCCTTTTAATTCTTTAATCAGTATCTTAATAACACTGGTTAGCAAGACCCTTCTAAGAAAAAACATAAAAGTAACTGTATTATCACTTTCCTGCATCTTGAAACGGTCATAAAGTTAGGCCTTAGGTCAACATCCGATTTGGTGAAGAATCCTAAGGGCTACCTAGATAAAGACAACAGTGAAAAAAACGAAATAAGAAACTACAGTATACTTTAGAGAGATTGAGAATACCAAGTCCTTGTCCTCACTCTTCCCAACATTTTGCTAGGTCAAACAGTTGAAAGTATGGTATGAATGCATGAATGGCTGCCACATGGAGGCTCCAAAATGATCCTTCAGATGCACCCATAAACTAAGAGATCATTAAAGCCATGCTTAGCACTAAGGTGGTCTCCTCACCTGTGTGGCTACACATAATATAATAATAATATACTACCTAATTATAAATAATATAAGATAAATTATTAATACTAAAAAAAATAATTATTACAGTTTTTTTTTATTAATTCTGTCAAAAGTTCAATTTTTATTTTAAAAACACTCTTTACTTTAAGTGATTATCATAGTTAATAGAAAATAGAGTAAACACAATAAAGTAAGGATATAAAAAAAATTTACTTTAAAAATGAATGATTGTTACTTATAATTAGGACAAAAAAAAATTATTTTGTTGTTTATAATTAAGATCAGAGGTACTATTAAATTAAGATTCATGCATATATTATATCTTATAATATCGTGCGTGCTGCGTTTGTTGTAAGTTGTACCCCTCTTCTCACGTCACCGAGGACATTTTGTTGCCCTCTATTATGTTTTATTCATAGATTCTTCTTCGTCATCTTTCAACAAATTCCGAGTTTTTGATTTGTGACATTGTCCTTGTCTACTTTGTTAATTGATTGAGAAAGACAATTAGCTAACATTAGCTAACCTAAAACGACTATTCAATTTAAGTTAATCCTCGAACTGTTTACCTTTTTTTTTTTTGCTTATTTTTTAATTATGAAATGAAATTTGAATAATTAAATATTACATGCCACTAGAAATTTACAATGGATCTCACGTTAGACAAGAATGAAGATACGGGGAAAAAGACACAAGTTTATTGTATTAAATAAATTAGCAATCCAATATGGTAGTGTTATCTTGGAAAATCTTTCCGAGATCAAGTTTATGATAGCATTTAGCATAGTGATCATAATAATTCATTAATCATGTTAGCAATAATTGTGTCCTTTAACGTAGCTTGAAAATTTATTATTATAAAGCAAAAGGTACGTAAAGAGATTAAGCTCCGTCAATTTGAATAGTATGGTAACTTTTGGTACTGATTTGAATAGTGTGGTATGAATAATAGCTCTACAAGTTTAAATGATATGACAAAAAAGATAAATTAAATGAATAATATCAAACAATTAATAATAATGAAGTAAAAAAATAATTAATAGAAACTTAAACTGTCATGCATAATAAAATAAAAAATGAAATTGCAGTAGAACTAGAAAAATGTAAACTTCCCAAGGATTTGTGTAGAATTGTTAAAGGAAAAAAAAAAAAAAGGGAAGAGTCCAAGTGCCCTGTGTTCCTTTAATGAACAATATTTTTCAATTGTCAATTAAGAGGATAACATTGAGGAACGTCTACAAGGAGATGCCTGATGTTAGATGCTTCAACTACTAATGAGGTAAAGGGGACCTTTAGATTTTGAATGAGAATCTTTCCCATAGAATAACAAACCCAAACACCCCCTTTTCTCTAATTTTCTATGCATCATTATCCTTTAGTTTCCTTGGTTGTTTATCAAATGTAGCCTTTAGATGCCTTTTAAAGTTATTAGCTCATTTAAAATAATCTAACTCTAATGTCATTTGAATTTTTTTAAGGACCAAAATGAATTGAAATATAAGCACATATTTAAAGTCAATGATGCATGCTCATGCTGTTTTTAATATTTGCCACCCATATACTTCCATATTTGATACCTACTACAACTACTACTAATTCCTCTGAGTTCATGAAAATTGAAATGAGTAGTACTTAAGCGTAGTTAATTATGTAGACATTGGAGAGACAAATACATGAATGATAATTGATATAACCCCTCTAATATGATAGGAATCAAATTTTTTATCATTTTTGTCAACACATGCGAGTATACCAACAAACTATAATATTTGATTTGATCCATTGACAATGCTAAAATGTTATACTGATATATATATATATATATATATATATATGGTACCACACAATTTAAATATATATAGTCCTAAACTGTTCATCGAATTTAAGCTATAAATTATGGAGTAGTTTTTCAACTCTTTAAATTACACTTTCTCGGCCGGGGAAAGATAGAAGATAATAACGCTTTTATTTCTTGGCAGGGAAAGAAAAAAAAAATCTACTAGTTTTTTTTTTTTGGTAGGTGAGAAACTTTTTAAGTAACGGAGAAGTTAGTGTGTGTTTGCATTGGTGGTGACAAAATTGATTTTGAATGAAATTGATTTTACATAATTGATTATGGTCAGAATTGATTATGAAGTAACGTAATTTTTGTTTGGATAACATATATCAGAAAAGTAATTTTTGAAGAGAATGTTGTTTGGATGTACATTTTTCTATTATAATTAGTTATACATATATATATATATAATTAAAATTAAATAGGCATAATTAAAATTAAGAGAATATTGGTATAATATGCTAACTTTTGAAATAGAATCACATCCCTTATAAAACATTAAAATTAGATAAAATAGATAATAAAAGTATTAAAATTAACATAATCATCAAACATAAATGTATCTAAATTAAAAAAGTACAAATAAGAAACATAATATAAAGTGCAATACAACTTTGGCATATATTTTTTAAATCAATAAATAATAAATATATGCATGAGGGTATTAATGTAAGGGCAAATTAGACAAAATTCAACTAGAATTGATTTTGGTAAAAGTAGAAGCTACTCCTACTTGCTTCAATTCCACCATGATTTTTTCCACTAAAATTGATTCTACCAAGATAATCAAATATGCAAAATTTTGGTCAAAATCAAGTTTGACCCATCTGTTTTACCATGATGTTAAAGGAAATCCAAACACACACTTAGTTGATGGATATCGGATAGCTCATTTTTTGGAGAATGGCGTGCAAATACTAGCAACACATTGTATTTCATATTCTTTTCAATATTTCTTTTAATACACTCTTTTAATGAATGACTTACTTTTTTTATTTACTTTATGTTTCATGAATAAATAGTACAGTGTAAAGAGTTTTTATATTATCTAATCATATATATCATGATTTTTTATCGGTTGATAGTGTAAAAAATTTTACACTTACTATACATAAAAATTAAAATCATGTTTCATTAGCTATTTAAAAGATACTATTTAGGGTGTGTTTGAGAATTAAGTTTTGATAGATTAATATAAACTTAATGTTCTAATCTTTATTTAATTTATAAACATTACATAAAAATGTTATTTCTACTCTTTCCTTTCGAAACTTCACCCCTAAATTCTTAGTTTTACCCAATAAACATATTTCAGAAACTTTAAAATAAACTTAGTAATAAACAATGTATATAAGAAAAATTAATTTAAAATAACATATTTCATCCAATAAATTATAAGATAGTGGATAGCGGTAAAACTCATTTCAGAGCATTCGAAGAACCTACATAACGTAATAAACTCATTTCATCCAATAGCCTTTAACTCTTACTAATGAAAATATGTAGTATATAACAAGTTACAATTGTCTTTCTGCTCTCAAATACTTTTTCATAACTAATGTATGGATGTTAATTTCATAAAAATATAGGAAAGTAGATAGTTTGAGTAAGATGGTGAACTCATGAATAAATTTAGTCTGAATTGAATCATTTTTCAAAACTAAAACTGAAAATTGATCCTCGCCGTGTATATAAGTTTGTTTCTATGTAAATTCGATCCGTTTTCAAGATTGAAATCGAAAACTAATGATCTTTTTCTATAAGAAAAGTCAGATATAGATAAAATAAAAATAAAAATAAAAACTTCATTCCCTTGAATAATCCAATAAACCAAAGGAGAAAAAAAATAAAACTGGTGAATCACTCTTCACTACAATGAAAAGTGAGATAAAGATGACATTTTTTTTATATATACCAAGTTTACCCTTCCCTTCTTTCACTTTGCTACATATGAATTATCTCATGCAAGAATAAATGTCCTTATACTAAAACATTTTTTTCTTCTCACTTAAAAATAGCTTTTCTTTCTTTTCTCTCTCAATCCAAACAACTAAAAGTTAACTTATTTTTTTAGCCTCCTAAATTTTTCTACTTTACCTGCCTCTATTTCCCCTATCCAAACATAGGGTACATGATAGGGGGAGGGGAAGCGCAAGGAAAGAAGCATGCAGATATACAAATTAATTAAACTATGAAAATTTGTTTCCAACATCCAAAGAAATGACCCATCAAAACTGTTACAACTCAAAATAAACAAAAGAATGCTATGCGATTTACCTGAGTCGTGCATGACTCAGGGTCACACCTCGTCCCCATCATCCACAGACAGGATCGAGTCACTGTTTCATTTGAGAATTCCTTCTGACTATAACACAGTATACACATTCCACACCAAAACTGTTTCCCATCCAACCAACTCAACACTGCTCTGCCTCTGCGACAAAGCCGTACCTCGAGTCCTGGCTTGCATAACCAAGTATGGATTGAGCAATCATGAAACACGAACCAGACGCAGCTGCTTGTCTGAAAAAGACACTCCAATGATGCTAAAGGAATGAACTTGACCTGACAAAGCAGCTTCTGAAAAGGCAACTATGACATCCCATGACAACAGATGCGCATTTTCTGAAGGTGACAAACCCAAAATAAATACTAGGATGATAGGATGGTCTGAAGTGCAAGCTGCTGCTGAGGCTGCAAGGATGACCAGGTTGAAGCAAGGGTAGAAGGTGGCAAAGTCTGTTGAAGCTGCCTCAATAAATTAATCATCCGACTCACAGTTTGTTCGGTTGCCAGATGATTTCCCGCACATAAAATCTACATCATTGTTGATGCAAAACACATTTTAGAATGGAAAAGTGGATCCAGAATCTAACAGTAGTAACTAAGAAAACTGGCATTGAAAGTACCTCGGCAAAAACTGCAACAATTTTGGGAAGATATTGATTGTTGGGACCTATAAGTTCTCTATCCGATCTGAAATTGAATAGGAGTGTGTATCAATACATATGACGAATATTAAAGTCAATAAGCAACAGGAACAAGAGGAAGCACATTAGGTAAATAGCAATCAATCAAAACATGTTCTGGATCAGAAATCTACCTTTCAACCATTGAACAAAGTTGGTCATGCACAACCTTAGCCTCAATCAAATCACCTTTTATAGGCAAGCAACTTAGCCAGGCAGGAACAACCTGATACCAAGCAATAATCGATTGAAGTTAGAAATCAAACACACAAGCAGAGGATTTTGCTCTAAACATTCATTTCCACAAGGATTTAAAAAATCAGTGTCAAAGATTTGCAGCCTAAAAAATTCTGAGAACCCACCAAGTAATTGATAATAACAAATTATGAATAGAAAATTCATCTCATAATTGTATCCAAATCCTCTGCAGAAAAGTATCAATTACTGGACTTGAAGCAGAGTTTTTCTGATGTGAATGACTTGGGCAAAGTCCTCTCTAAGCCTCAATAATTTATAACAGTCCTTAGGTGTAGGGATTGACTAAACTTAATATAGAAAGCATATAATCTTTCCCATTCTATCAATAACTAGCAAGCAAAATAGTGTTCAAAGTCTTTAATTATTAACAAAAATATTAATAGTAGTCTACAAGATCATTATTAAGTTTGTCTCTGTGTGTGTATCCAGAAACCACAAATCCCAAGAAGCAGTTTTCCCCACACTGGAGAAAACGGAGGCCTGCCCATGAAGCCACAAAGTAATTTCAGCAAAGGCTGAAAGATGACAGCCCTCAATATTATCAGGACTGCATCTGGATAAAGGAAAGTCAAAACCATTATTCCAATGATAAAAAATCATTATGAGATGAAGGGGTAGCATTACACATACTAACCCAAGCACTAAGACTACCAACATATACTATTTCAAATGACATTAGGATCAAAAGCAAGATTAAGTAAACAAGAACAGCATTTTAAAAGACAGCAGACACATGGAGAACCAAAATGTAACATACCTGTGCTGCATTTATGCTATCACGGTGGAACTGGCATATTTTTCCAAGAGCTGAAACGGCATTATCATATGCCATTACATTATCAGAATGTAGTGCATTTGGATGCCTTATCACAGCATCTAACCTTGAAAGTGCCTCTGCAATAGAGCAGAAAAATTTATCCAAATCCAAGAAATATATATAGTAAGGCACAACAACAAAATAAGCAAATGGTATTGTGCAACTAACCTCCAACAAGGTGTTTGAAAACAGATCCACCAAACTCGGCACAAACACCAACACCATAAACAGCAGCCTGCAAAGACATTTAATTGTTGTGTGAGATGAGTGTCTCAATTACATCCCAAAACTGAATAAGCAACATTAATATAAAGTAAACCAAGCAGGGGGCAATGAACCTGTCGAACATCTGGATATTCATCATTGCAAGCTTCAAGTAAGAATGGAAGATAAGAATCATAATATCTGTAGCAACAACATAAAGAAGCATTAAAAATATAGAACAAAATCATTCAGAGTAAAGGGAATAAAATAATTTTATGCATGAAATTGCAGACAATTGACATAAGAACAAAAGAAAAGGGGACCCCCAAAAGGAGAGAGATCCTACTTAAGAGCAGCTTCACGACAGTGCTCGGCAACATCATCAAATACACAAATGGCAATTCTCCTTTCCTCTGAGGTTTTGTCTTTTCCCTGATTATTGATTATCATTAGGGGAGGAGGAGAATTGGGTCAGAAAACAGAATGGCAAACATGTCTAAGCTATGGCATCTGTACAAACATAAAAATGTGTATATTCACAAATACATATTAGCAAGCAGATTGATGGTAAATTAGTAATTGACAACAATCCAAATTATTTTACTTGTGGATCGGGGAGGGGGCAGCACATCAGCAAGTTCCATTAATAAAAAAAACACACAATTTCATACAATAACATTTCAGGAGGAAGCAGTGTCATAATAGGGCTAGTACACACAATATTCTCCACTTTTTGGCTAATTACATGGCTTGAATGCCTTCAAAGGAAAGAAAAGAAAAGATATTGCTCGCCAAGATAGTTTTTCCTTCAAATTAAATGCCTTGAGGAAAACGATTTGACGAAAAACAAAAGATGGAGAAGTGATGAGAGGAAAGATAATACAAGACAACTTTTAAGCAAGAACATAAAAAAAAATTATGACACATTCTAGCAGCAAAGGAAGATACATTATTAGAGGAATAGAAAGAAACTTACAAACATAGGTGTTAGGTATGAGGACAGCTCTTCAAAGAAAGGCAAGAAAGATGCCCTGAATGTTTTTATCAAAGTTCCCAAGCAATCACCAACCTAGAACACATTGATTTGAAATAAGAGTTAGAACAGCACATTTAAAAGTATTTAATGAAGTGATTCAGATTACAAAAACAGATTACTGAACATACTTGATCAAAAAGTTCCTCTTCTTGCTCATTTTCTTCCTTGAGTATTTCTCTTTCTTCAGCATCAAAGTCCTCTTCTTTGGCCCTCTCTGCTCTTTCATGTTTTCTTGATGAACTGGCTGTAAGGACTTGTTTAATCTCGTCAACAATGCTCCGGACTTGCTTTTCATCTAGATGTGATCCAGAGACCTGAGAGAAACAAATCCTTGCCAGCTTCAGTTTTAAACAACACCTTAAAGAGAATTGATGACTTAAGAAATACATTAAACAAAATCACTGAAATTTTAGGTAGAGACAAATATCGACACAGATGGATAGAGATCATTTTCCTAATCTTCTATACAGATGCAGAATTATATGGCAACATAGAAAAGCCAGAATAATTTGATTGCAGTTTCCTAGTACAAATTCATTCCATTTCCAGATTAACAGAATAAATAATGACAAACAAGTAATAAAAAATTGGACAAAATATTCAAAAATAAATCAAGTAAAGATAGTTTAGATTGCCATTCTAAAGCTGAAAAATCCATCTCTACTGCACACTTTCTTCTTCCACTCCATTGTTCCTGTTCTCTTCTGAGCCTTTGTTTGCTGGGTTCACAGGGTGGTTCTCTTCTGCATCTGGCTCACCAGGTATAGCAAAAACCTAGCTGTCCTCTTCTGTGTTTAAATTTTATGTCTTGGCATTTGTTAAGAACTTGGTGTTTAGTATTTTCTTAGGCTTAAAGTTGTTATTTGTGACTTATGAGTTGTTAATGGCCTTATGGATTTTGAATTTAAGTTTAATTAAGTGTTTGAGGTGATTTAAAGGTTTTTTTTTTGCTTATTATGCTATTTTATATGAATTATAAATTCATAGGATCTTACAATCTGTGTTACAATCCCATGTTTTCGGATCTTAACTTCCCTTTCCACGATGTTTGCTACCCTGACTTGCATATGCCATTTCTGGATCACTATCCATATTTTTTTCTCAAACCACCAGTGATTGAAATATCAGGATAATTGTGACTTGTGAGTATTGAATAATGTAACAAGAATTTATTGTATCCAGGGAAGTTTTAGTATTTTGGGGTTATTAGGAATTTTTGCTTTTGGTCCACATTGTTTGACTTTAATCCCTATAATATTTTGTCCATGTTGAATTAGTCTTTGTAATATGATGACTATATTCTTATTTTAAGGACTAAAATCAATATAGTAAACATATTACAGGGATTAATTCAACATGAACAAATACTACAGGGACAAAAGTCAAACAAGGACCAAAAGCCAAAAATCCCATGTTTTCGGATCTTAACTTCCCTTTCCACGATGTTTGCTACCCTGACTTGCATATGCCATTTCTGGATCACTATCCATATTTTTTTCTCAAACCACCAGTGATTGAAATATCAGGATAATTGTGACTTGTGAGTATTGAATAATGTAACAAGAATTTATTGTATCCAGGGAAGTTTTAGTATTTTGGGGTTATTAGGAATTTTTGCTTTTGGTCCACATTGTTTGACTTTAATCCCTATAATATTTTGTCCATGTTGAATTAGTCTTTGTAATATGATGACTATATTCTTATTTTAAGGACTAAAATCAATATAGTAAACATATTACAGGGATTAATTCAACATGAACAAATACTACAGGGACAAAAGTCAAACAAGGACCAAAAGCCAAACATCCTATTTTTCAGGGATTAAAACTGACAAGAATTTTTTGTAAGGACTAAAACAGAAAAGGGTGTATATTATGAGGACTGAAAAGTTATGTCTTAATAAATTACGGTTATTTGGGATTTTTAGTAATTCAGGATTGCCTAGTTATCAATCTTTGCCTAAACCTAAGGATTGCCACCAAGGGAGTCTAGCTCAGTTGGTTGAGCAATGTGTGTGAATTGTTATAAATCTCCCGGTACCTAAGTTCTATTCCTTCCATAAAAAAAAAAAAACTAAGGATTGCCATGTAACAAGTTTTGGGAAACTTAAACTTTATTTGAGAACTGAAAAATTGCTCCTTTTATTTGTTTGTTTCTCCATCTTCAATGCACTTGTTCCCCCCCTCCCTGTCTTTCTTCTCCAGTTCTACCCCTTTCTGTCTCTCTCTCACATATGCTCAATTTCTTCTTCCCTTCCCTTTCTCCCATCCCATCCTACGTGATCATGGATGCTTTTTAGTTTGCAAAAGAATAAACTGTATTTTATGATGTTTATACTTTATAGGCACTTCATAGAATGAATAAGAATAAGTAACCATGCCACTAATGTTATCCTCTTCCTATTGCAGAAAGTCAGAAAGAAAGTTCCCTAATTATTCAATCCATGCTATATTTCATATCTTGTAATATACAAATTTTATTCTATATAATCCAAGACACAACGTTACAGCAGAGCCAGAACACACATCAAGGACAGAATTATCTCCCATAAGTCATTCTGGGTATCAATTTTTCCTTCACTCACATAATTATTTGACAGAATAAATAAGATTGTAATATTGTATATAATGGAACTGTAATATAATTCCAATAAAAAAAGATGAGTGTAAAAATCTTCCATCCTGATAGATGAATGTTACAAACCTGTATGCATTCATTCAATGCGTCCAACATGCTTGCACAAATTTCTACTTCTGGCTCCTGGAAGACAGCAAAAATATATTGATACAAACCCAAAAAAACTGCAAAATGGACACCAAATCACCAGTAGATAGGCACAACTTTAACCTTGTGTAAAGCCTCCACCAAATTTGGTATTATATAATCAGACAACTGTTTTATGTAAGTCTCATCACGTCCTTGTGATTGTCCCTTCTCTACAGCTGATTTTGCCGAGGACAACAGTTCCGGCATGGCTATAAACAAAGCAGACAAGTAACAATTAAAAAAATTTCAATAAGGGCTACTGGAAATAAACAAATTTTGGTTCTGACAGAGTCAAGAAAATACCTGAAACTGCTGCCTTCCTAACTTCTTCATGGAAGTAAAATTTAAGAAGAGGAACCAATGTGAAAGCAACCTAGATGATTCCACAAAGTTAGCCAACAAAATATCCTGGACTGGAAAATGCCAATAAAATATAAGACAAAGTCAACCTGGTCAATCCAAGGAAAAAATCCTTCCTTCAACTCATCAGCATAGCAGCATAGCATGTTACAAGCAGTAGCCTTCTCCTCCAAGACACTAGTCTTAATGCCTATCCTTTTATCCCCAAGTGTGATTGTTTCAATGCTACAGGAAGAACAGCCAGATACACAAGTATTTAAAAACAAAATCAATATATCCATCAGTATAATCTGTATCTCTTTCTTGTTCATTCTCTATACTTATTCCCTTCTTTCTTTAGATATGAGAATGAGTGATCATATATTGCAGGGAATTTCATTTGCTTTACTTAAAATTTAAACTTAAGAGAACTCAATGGACCCTGGAAAGTCTTTTAACTAAAAATGCTTGCTTATGGACTAGTATAAAGGATCTAATACATGGAAGTCTTGACAATAATAGTCATACAAATATAAATTAACAAAAAGAAGCAATATGTAGCTCACATTATCCCAATTCCCAAATGGACAAAAACATATTTTTAAAATAAAGCCAGATGTCAAAGCTCAAATACAGAGAAGGACAACCCAAGGAAATGAAATGAAGAATAAATTGCATATCAAATCATGCTATAAAATGGATATCAATCATTTATGACATCAACAAGAACTGAAAGGGCACCTGTCATCATCTTCATCAAATTCAGTATCAGAATCCGCTGATGTAATGGTCACATCAGGCTTAAGTTGTGCAGACTGGAGCAGAGGAGGCATCACAAAACCCATATATGGGAGAAAATCCTGCCCGAGGCACTTGCAAAGCCGCGCCCATGCCTGAAAGCATGGCAGCCAATTGAAAATTTGAGATTTGTAAGAATTATAACTAGACAACAAAATAAATATATTGCCAAGTTGATGCCAAAAGCTGGTAAAAAGACCATACTTGTAACATGTAACTTGCAGTTGGATCATCAGCGTCCAGTTGAGATTGTTGCAGTGACATCAGGACATCCATAACCTAGTAAAGGAAAAATGAAAACTATACATTAGCACACTGAGAGTGAATACAGAAAAGAAAATATAAAAATTACTACTTCTAGCAATACATATGAATTTAAAAAGCAACACAAGAAACAACAATGTGAACTAAATTAAATCACCTGTTTGGCATCATCCCTGAACTTCTCCTTTCCAACGGCCATTCCTACCAAACTAATGCACTCCATTGCTTTGGCTCGAAGCATACGATTAGATTTATCATTTGCATTCACTAGAATAGCTTTTAAGTATGGCATCACAGCATCATAATACTTTTGAAATTGCTCCTGTTAACATGACATTGTTATTTATTAAGTATAAAACTAAAAAGCATTGTCATTACTATGAAGAATATTGGATACAAAAAGCACCTGTGAAGAATCTGCAACTGATGCTAAAGCTGTCAAAGCCCCTTCTTGAACCATTTGCTTCCCATTCTAGAACACGCGCAAGAAAAGAAAAGATAACTATATATTTGTACATTAATCATCTGAAATGCATAAAATATGAAACATGCATGTCAAAATATTTATTATTGGTTAATTATAAAGAATTTCACAACAAAGGATCAAACAAAATTTATAGGATGCATACAATTATTAAAAAAATTAACAAAATTACAAACCTAAGTGCTTGATTGGTTTAGCTCATTTTAAGGAAAAGATCTTAAGGAATTATTCCCTCCAGAAAAAACTCTCCCAAACATGCTATAAGGCTTGCATTGCACTAACCAAAATCCAATTAAGATTAAAAAAATTAAATAAAGGGCAAATGCAGTTCCGCTTGGAGACTAGAAAAAAGAAGCCAATGATAATTCATAAAGTTCTATTTCTTTCAAACCAAGATGTCCAATCAAGGAAAACACCATATGATCTCCACAGAGATATTATTATCCAAATATTCTACAATTTTATTGCCAGCTAGATATCAACAACAGTCAAATACCTGCAGGAGTACCAAAAGTTTGCTCACAATCCCATCTAAGTAAGGTGTTAGGATATCTGGGGTACAATTCTCAGTAAAATTTAGCACTGCAGAAGCAGCATGAGCCTGCAATATACAAGTAAAAAATAATGGACCAGATTAATGAGTTTCTGAATGTAAATGAAATGACTTATCAAAGATCAAGAAAATCAAGATTCATATTTACACAGACACAAATCAAAAAATAGTGGCAATAAACAGAAGATCCACTAATTATGAAGAGAGACTTGGGGTAGAAGAACTCTAATATTTCAACGAAATTACTCATACTAGAACACTGATCCTGTGCAAAGCACGGGCAGTGAAATTTCAACTTAAAAAACAAATGCAGAATGTAAAAGAGAGAGAAAATGCAGGGTAAAAAAGTTGGTGTAAAATGTTGACGTGTCTTATTGCTGGACAGTTTTTATATATCTATAGATAAGCCATATTCAACTGATGAAAAATAATAACAGAATATCCAAGATGTTAAAAATGCATAGCCCAGAAATTTCACCCCAGCCATTTAACTTTCTTAAATCTAAATGTCTAATAGGATTGAGAAAAACCTCTGCACAAAGCCTTGAGATAACTGAGCATAGTAATAGCAGTAATTACTAGTTTTGCATTTATATGTGACCATCAGAACCTATAAACAGTAAAATACATTAGATAACACATGATGATAGCTGCATGAGATTGCTTTGATCATGTGTAACCAAACTTGACTAATTTATAGAGTCCATCTTAGCATAATATGAAAGAGAATATGCAATGGAGAGCATGACTTGAATCATGTGGAACCAAACATAACACAAATTTTGCACATTTTTAGAAAAACAAAAAAAGGAGAGCGTGACTTGAATTATTACAACAGGAGACAATGTACCTAATCCAGATAAAAAGCACAATACAAACCTGTACTCTTGGATTTTGAAAATCATCCATGGCTCCAGCCAAAGCCGGCATCACTAAGTGGTGAAATTTAACCTGCAAGTCTGGCCCCAAATCCGTGGACAATTGCCCAATTGCATTTATGGCAGCCCATCGCACTCGAGGGTGGGGATCGCGAAATGAATTTAAAATCATCGACAATACCTGCTCCAGATTCTTTATCATCACCTGCACCATCAAATATCACAATCTTAGAGACAAACACAAAAACACACAGAAAAAGGGAATCTTTTTCCAGCTAATCACGAACATGCATTCACACGATGCATAAAAAACACAGGCATAGTTACACAATTCTCTAAAAAGCCCTGCATGCCACATACCTAATCTACCATACCACATGCCACATTCCGAGTTCTCTTTAAAGGAAGTCTTATAATAGTAAGATAAAGAGTAACGTATTGCATACATACATGAAATACATATGGTACCCATACACAAAGGTTTAAACACAAAAGCACGAGAACACCAAACAAAGTTGCAAAACAACCTAATAAATAGTAAAAAAATCAATTATGAATGGCCAGCACATAAACCTTATATCATCACCTGCATCATCAATTTTCACAATCTAAG
This sequence comes from Pueraria montana var. lobata, assembly GCA_026413185.1. Lineage (NCBI taxonomy): Eukaryota > Viridiplantae > Streptophyta > Magnoliopsida > Fabales > Fabaceae > Pueraria > Pueraria montana. The sequence continues at coordinate 35,105,476 of CM048650.1, read as the reverse complement.
AGACAACTGCGCACACAAATTAATGGATCTTTTTTCTACTAATACCTATCAACATTCATCCGCACAATGCATAAAAAAACAAAGCTACAAACAGAATAGCAAGAAAACGCCAAAAACACAGTCACAAGAACCTAGTAAATAGCAAAACAACCATAGCAAGCAACGATACCTTCGAACAACCCTCCGCGATTTGCGCAAGAGCAATGAGCGCGGCATGGTGCTTCTCCCACTCAGGAGCAGCCAAGTAAGTCGGCAACAACTCAGAAGCAACAGGCACAATGGTGTTCCCGCCGAGCGAAATCGAAAGCCTATCCAAACACTCCTGTCCAAACCCATAGTTACTGGTCTCACCCGCGTCCTCATCCTCATCCACTGCACCGTGCCACGCAGGATCATCCTCTATATCAAGCAACAAATTCATCAGCACACCAAAAAGCTTCCTCACAAACTGCGGCAGCTTCCTCATCATTCCGGGGGCGCGTTCCCTCGCCTCGGCGAGAGTTACGACAAATTCAATCGCCAAGTGTCTTGTTCCTTCCTCCAAGGTCTCAGCCTCCGCGACCTGCAGCATGGACCCGACGACGTCGGCGATTTGCCGCCGGAGGAAGCGTGGCTCGGTGCCGGCGAGCTCGATGAGGAGCTCGAGCGCCTCCTGCGCGACGGCCTCCTGGCCGGAGTTCAGCGCCTCGGTGAGGGTCTGCATCATGAGAGGGAGGAGGTCTTGGAAACGGTCTCTGTCGGAGGAATTTGCGAGGCACTGGATGAAATTGATGCTGGCGGCGAGGGCGGCGATGCGGACGTCGGAGGGGGCGGAGGAGTGGAGGCAGCGGAGGAGGACGGAGTGGAGAGTGGACAATTGAGGGAGTAGGGTTTGACCTATGTAATGAGCCAATTGGGCGAATATGAGGAGGGAGATTTCCTGGAGCCTCGGGTCGGAGGAGGTGACCCACTGGAAGAGGAGGGGGAGGAGGTCGGGCCAGGCGGCGGCGTCGTCGGGGAGGATGGCGGCGGCGAGTTCGGAGACGGTGTCGCAGAGTTTTTTTGTGATGGATTTGAGGGGCTCTTGGTGGAGGGAGGAGAGGAGGAGGGAGTGGAGGGAGGAGCGGGCGGGGGCTGTGAGGAGGGGCCAGAGGAAGGACTCGTGGTGGCGCGTGAGGTGGCGGCGGAGGAGGATGGCGGACATGGTGCGGGTCTCGGGGTTGGGGGAGGAGTGGAGGAGGTGGGCCAGGCCCAATAGGAGGGACTCCGGGCGGGCCTGCTTGCAGAGATTGAAGAGGGACTCCGCCTGGGAGCGCTGCTCGTTCGAGGAGGACATCAGGTGGGAGATTAGGGATTCCAGGTGGGCCGAATCCGGGCCCAGGATTAGCGCCACTTGGGCTTCGCTCTGCTGCCTCGGATCGCTCGCCATCGGAATTGTATGTGACTACTGATTGAGATGGATGAAGAATTCAGGAATTGAAGATGAGTGTTGTGTTGTGGTGAGAGAGAAAGAGAGTGAAGAAAGCGAGGGAAGACGAAAACGGCAAGGGTTTGGGTTTGGGTTTGTGTTGTTGAGAGAGGGATTTTAAATGGCGGGTTTGGATATATGCATTTCTCTCAGGTTCCTTATCCTACGGTTTTTTACAGTTCCAATGCGGTTTCCCTTGCGCCGCGTTGGCTTGGTTGGGTTGGCTTTTACCTTTTGCGCACTCGCTCACTCTCATCTGATTAGATTAGTAACCATGTCACTGAACCAGTGGTTTTGTTTTGCCTTGTTGTCTTTGTTTTTGCTTCTTGGTAGTAGTAGCAGTAGTAGTAATTCATAGTTGGCATTTGAGTTACGAATAATAGTAGTAGTAATTCCTATTTGGCATTTGAGTTAATAATAATGATCAATGGCAGTGTTGTAAATAGTTTTGTACGTTGATCTTCAGTTTTGGTAGAGGATTAATTAGAGAAGTTAATTGCACACGATGTCATATTTATTATCATCTGTCAGATTTTGACTTACACTTTAGCAATTTTTTTAAAGAAGAAGTTTGTTAAAAAATTAAAACAAAAAATATTTTTATTAAGAAATATTGTTGATGTACTTTTGTTGTAAGTTCAAATGTGTAATTCTTAATAATAAAAAAACTATTAATTCATTATCTAATATTCTTAGAATACTAGTTAATAAAACATTTTGATTTCAATGGTCATTTTATTACGAATAAATAATATATATGCATAGATAGTGTAAAGATTTTTTATATTATCATTCAATTACAAACTATCATATATGATAAATATTTTAACCTTTGTAATTTATACCAAAAAAATATTTTCATATTACATGTCAAATCTACAAAGAAAGTTTCTCCACTCAAACGGATGAGCATTTTTTATCATTCTATTATATTCATCCCTTTGGCCATTTATAATTATAAAACATATTTAAAGGATTTTTAAAAAATTCTGGCAGTCAAAAGGCGCCACAAATTGCTAATTCAATATTCCTTGTTTGACACTTTTGGGGAGAGAGACTGAAAAAACATTTCTCAAATTTAAAGGACTAAAAAAGGCATTTCTCAAATTTAAATGACTAAAAAAAGCAAACTTTAATTTGGAGGAATACAAAAAATAGACCCTCAATTTAAGGGACTAAAATCATATTTAAGACTTAATTGTATAGCATAATAATGTCCTTAGATTAGGCGGTTCGTTCGATGGCAGATCAAGTGTGACTTGATTGTGAGATTCATTGAACAAAGAAACATTATTCTAAAAGTATTCGTAATCAAGTATTATTATTGACTAGGACGACAATAATGCATTGAGGCTATTGTGTGAGTAGACTAATGACCACATCTCACAGGACATGAATATGAGATATCAAGTTGGCACACAAGTATAAATATTGGGCTTCATAATAATTATGTAAATGTCATAAGCACTTTTCATGGCAACCGTAATGTGATAGTAGTCCTTCGATTTGAAGTCACTACGATTCCTACATGTAGGGGTTGTAGACTTTAATGTTATCAAACTTGATCATAAAGATAGTATTTAGACTTGCAATAAATCATGCTGAGGGATGCGAGTGATGTAGATAGGTTTCGTCCCTCCTACATAGCGAAAGTTATGTCTTTGGGCTTCTTGTTAGAGTGGGACGTGCTATATGTGTGGCCACACGGAAATAGGCTAATATGAGATATTGGGCCCGTTTGTGTTTACGCGTCCATAAGGTATCAAGGAATCAATTATCAGACTTAATGATGATGACACTCTTATGCCGTATTCGATTAAGACAATTGGATGAAGGGACAAAGGCTACACAGGTGGATATGGTTGCAATAAGGTTGAAATCGGAACAATTTTCCTATGGGCTGGATGATAGCGATGCATTGCTAGATGTCAATCACTGCCTGTAATATTTAAAGTTATAAAGATAATATTTAATATTATTGTCAATCTAGTGGGAACCCATAGGGTCACACACATAGAGTAAATAATGGAGCAATTAATTAAATTAAAGTAATATCTAATCAAAGGTTAATTAATTAAATATGATTTAATTAATTAATAAAATATTTGATTAGATAATATTTATTCAATATTTAATTGATCAAATATGATTTGATTAATTGATAAGAGATGTAATTAGATATGATCTAATCAATATCTTATCAAATGTGATTTGATTTTATTAGATAAAACTTGATTTAATTAGATGTTAATTGATTAGATATGATTTAATTAATTGACATGGTGATTGATTAGATATGATCTAGTCAAATATTTTATGGGGATTATCTCAAAACATGACACATGAAAAATACATTAGTGGCATGAGCTCTCTCTAAATCCTTGACTGCCGGCTAGCACCAAGACCCCGCAGGTAACATCTAAATCCTTATGGGGCGTTTGGTAAGGGAGAAGTTTTTTGTTTACTGTGAATCTTAGATTGGGAATTTTAGTTAGTTTTCTATGTTTGGTATCTATTTTAAAAAATAACATTCCTGGGAAAGCATGTTTCCCGGGAATGTTTTTAGTTAGGTTTCCCACAAAAACTTTCCCATGGGAAAGTGGGAATCTAACTTTCCCAACTAGATGAAAAGTTTTAATTATATGAAAATACTACAGTACCTATTTTCCAAGTATAAAATACACACAGGTTCATCTTTATATTTTTTTTAAAATGTAGATCTCTCAACTACTTTATTATTTAAGTTTATCTCATTATTTATTATTTGAAATAAGTTTTGTTTAGTTTTCTTTTGCAAATATTTTTTTTTCATATAAATTTATTTAAATCTTATAATTAAATTAGGTAAGTGTCACATTTGTAATAAAATTTGAGTAAATGATATTTAACGAAGTTATTTTAATAAAGGGTATATTTATATTTATATAAAAAAAATATTATATACCTAGAAAAGTTCTACTGCAACCAAACATGGGAAACTTTAATTCGCAGAAAACATATTATGACTAACGAAACATATTTTAACCATTTTTGAGGAATCATGATTTCCAGGAATCGACTTTCATAGAAATCATGATTTCCATATATGAAAAACACTTTTTCCTTACCAAATGCCCCCTTAGTAATTCATGTGTAATGTGTGGTACATGAGATGAGGTTCTTTTCGCTTTGATCTCTTTAGAAAATTTGAAATTATAGACCATGAAACCCCAACATACATTAGGAACCTGTAATTTTTTACAACTTTTCAAGGTGTAACACCCTAAAAATTACAACTCAATAAATATATAATTGTGTGGTTGAGTTATGACTTATTTGGAATTTATGTCTTTTAAATAAGAAAAGATATGTTTGAGTAATTAAAATATAGTTAGTATTATTGTGAGATTTTTGGGACTTTTACGTGAGTTCCGTAAGTTGTAGAAAAAAAAAAAAAAAAAAGAGAAGGGGGGTGTATTTATAGGAAGTGAGGTGCAAATAGCAATATTGTAAAACAATCACACCAACATTAAAAACGTTCACGATGCTTCTGATTTTTTTTTATTTTTCTTCCTCCACTGTGCCGATACTGTCTTCTCCCTGCTCCTTCTTTCTGCATCTTCTCTATGATATTTGAGCCTCCAAATCAAAGTTTCTACCGAATAATCTTGGATATATCATAGAGGGAGACTAGAGCTTCAATACCCACCGATTGGATTTCGATTTCGTCGAGGTATGGAGGGGTTTCTTTTTTTTTCCTAAGCTATTTTCTTATTTTATTGTTAAATATGGATTGTGGCTGTTGTTAATGGTCTGTAAATAATTTTGAAAACCCATAATAAGCTACTTGATATTTGGGTCCTGTGACTGCGTTGATTTTTTGTCTCGGTTTTCGTGCACTATTTTGATGATGTAAATATATTTTCCTATGTTTTGATGCCTCTGGATGTCGTGGTATTTTTCTCAGATTTTTTTGAGCACTGTAACTATTTTTACCGGAATTATTTTCGAAAACGGTTAATTCCGAGAATGGGACTGTTTTGATTTTTTACAAGAATTTTGGGACGCGATTTTGGAAAACTGGAACCATGTGTTCATTTTATGTATCATGAGGGTCATCTCTGAATTTTTTTCAAGATTAGGAAGAGTCGGGAAGTAATTTTAGAAAATTATTGTTGTGAAAAATGAAAACTGGACAGTGGAGAATTTAAATGGGAAAAATACCCTTTTTGTACGAATTTGGCTATGAGAAAACTTTCTAACCTTATTTGGATTATGTGGAATATTTGTGAATTTTATCGGAATTTTATAGGCATTTTTGGTAATTATTTATGTTTTTATATGGGAGACTATGTTCTGAGACAGAAATGCTTTAAAAATTCAAAAAGGATATTTTTGGTGGGTTTTTGATACTAAGGAAATTATATGTGATGGTCCACATGTTGGAGATATTCTCTGTAAAATTTCACATAAAACGAATTTGATATGCTATTTTCTAAAAATATGGAATTGTGTTTTACAAAGCATATACAGACACTGTTTTTAATTCAAAAATAATATTTGTGGGTTAAATTTTCGTGAGATAAATTTATATGATGAAATATATGTGATGTATTATGTTCCTGTAAAATTTTACGAAATTCTAAGTTAATTTGATAGGTCAAATAATTTTTGGTATATATGTACAGCTATAAGTATATGCATGAAAATTAATTAAGTGATTTCGTAATTATGCCTAATGTCATTCGTTGGACTTGCTAATGGATATTTCACCTCAAAAGGGAAATTCCTATAGAAAATGTGTGTATGATGTTGTTTAATGGATTATGTTGAGTTATTGAATTATTGATTATTAATGATTGTTCTATTATTAACTGTGAATTGGAGACCGGGAGGAATGTGATCCTCGGGCAAAGAGTGTTGGAATTTGTTTGTGCATGTGAATTGCTTGTGATGGTTTGATGGTTTGTTGATTGTGGGAACGAGAATTTTTCATTCTTGTGTGGGAGCAAATGAACTCCAAATGGAGTACATTTGTGAATACTAGAAGGTCATTCTAGTAATCAATAATATTCACTATGAGCAATAGTGAATCAACTATAATTAAGAGTGTGAACTTAATAACATTATGGATTAGCAATTAGGAATTTCCTATACACATGGAGGATGCCGGATGTTTGGACTTAGAAAGGAATTTAGGACCCTTGCATGGATTTGGAAAAAATGACTGAAGTAAGCATAAAATGTGAGAGTGGGTGAGGATTTCCATAAAATAAAGTAAGACAGTTAAGAATCATGATGTGGGTCATGATTGGGTAAAGTGCGATACGCACATGTGTTTGAAAGTTTGTGAACTGTGATTGTCCGAATCGTGGTGAGAATCGAAAGGAGGAAGGAACCTCCAACGCTAAGTCGTGTGAGACGGTTGAACGGATTTGTTCGTGGACAAAGCTTGAACGGATAATTGTGAGACAGGTCGTGTGGAGGCTTTATCTACGGTGAGCATTGTGCTTGTGAGATGACGGGGTCGTAATGTTTAACCACTGTGATAGTGGGGGAGTTTGATCTCCGTGTTGTATGTCTGAGACATATGTTGATTGAGAACCGCCATCGAGTGCCTTTGGTAGAAAAGCTCACACAGACCTGTGAAAGGTCGCATGGGATATTTCAGCTGCAAGTTATCTGTGAACCAAGGTCGGATTGCGAATGACGCGTCACTTGATGTGATGAGATCGTTACGATGTAGCGATAAAGGCAAAGTCCTTAATTTATATATGCATATGTGAGCGTAGAGGTGGTACCTTTAGCTCGGCGTCAATTCGTCCGCACCTGTACCATGTGCAGCGGGAAACCCACATGCGACGAAGAAAGAAAATAAACTCGGTAAGGAGAGTGTTGAGGAGTTAGTCCTCGGAGTAATGGATGACCACAGTTGGTACCTGGGAGATGATCGTAAGGAGGCAGTCCTTGGGGGATATATGGCGCCGAGTTGTGACGCTAGTCACATAGCCGACTTGGCAATCCCGACAGAAATTACGAGTCATCATCGATTGGTGAGAGCCCTGCCATTGTACCGTGGAGAAGGGTGTACTCCCAATATGTCATCCAACTCAAAAATATGTAAGACCACTGAGTTCTGGAAGTTCCAGTGGCAGCTGGCCAGTGTGAAATAATTTACAAGAATAGTTGTGGAAACGAATAGGTTTCGAGTGAGACTCGTGAGAGCACCACTGTGAAGTGGTTGATGTTGTATGTTTGTTTGAGACCGTAATGGTCGTTTGTTTGTTAGTTTAGTGGAGGAGAGAGACTCACTCCATACGCCTTTATTTTTCAGATTTAGACAAATGATCTTATGCAGACAACAAAGATGGAACGAAAGGCTATAACAATCACTGTGAACACGAGTGGAGGTTTTAAGAGAAAGAAGAGGATCCTTCTAGGATGTTACTTGGGTTAATTAGGTATTTTTGAAATTTTCATTGAGTCACTGCTCTGAGTCTTAGTACTTTCTTGTATAAAAAGGGGTAGACTTGGTTTTAATATTATGATGTACAACTCTTCATACGTGGCTCAAATGAATAATGTGTTAAATTCCAAGAAGGTAAATGCATGAATATATTCGGTGTAATAGAATAGTATAATGCTGGATATGAGGATGTTTTTAATTAAAGAAGATTTTGTTATGTTTCATGGTTTGCATCGAAGTTAATGTCTTATAAAATGAGTCTGATTTATTAAGACTGATATTTCATTAAAAGGAATTTTTATATATTAATAAGTTATTGGGGATGATTTTTGTTAGGAGTTTTAAGTAACAACCTTTTTAAAGGAAAAACAAATCTTCCCGAATTATAAAGGCTATTTCAATAATTGGATATCGAATTACTTCACAAATTTCTTAATTAATAAGAAAATCTTTAATAGTAAAAAGGGGTGTTACACAAGGTCACAACATTACAATGCTCACTAAGATTAATCTAAAGTTTTCCTAGAAATTTACATAGGGATCTACTTAAAGTATTCACTTGTTGAGCAATCTATGTTTCTAACATCTTACCATGGATAATTAGACTTTCTACTTTAGATGACAACTTCTTAATGGCCTCATTCACGAACTTAATTTGCTTAGTTTGAGTTGAAATAAAATTCTCAAGAAGAATCTCAAGTTTAGAACTTTGTACCTATTAGAACCCTACAATTGGTCTACCACTACCTTGCCCAACTTGGTTCTTATTGTTCTTATAGAATAAGTTAGGGTGGTTATTTCAGCTTGAGTTGTAGCTTGTAGGTATTTGAATATAGATCATTTTGGCTCTTCCAGTTGTAATAAAAATTTATGGACAACATCCACATTCTCCAAAGTGTATCTTGTGAGGTTGGGATTCCAACTTGACAGTCCATAGTTGAATGCCCCATACTCCACAAATCTCACAAAAAAATAGCACTTATGATATTAACTTAACTTTTTCCCACCTAGCAGAGCACTGATTTAAAACATCAAATTTAGCCATAATTAGATCAACATCGCCTACCTTATACTTACCTCTAGAGATCCTCCTTGGATTGTTGCCTTTCTCACCTCTATCCACTGGTGATGATTTACCATGATTGCCTAAATAATGTTGTAGACTTGATTAAGAGGCCTATCCATAAAAGCTCCATTGACTACAAAATCAAAATCCACTATAGAAGGTGTGGACAACCAACCATTTGTCTCTATCCTATGATGTGGGCAAGCTTCTATTAATCCCTTATATCTCTCCTAGACCTCCAATAAAGATTGAACAAGGTTTAATCGAATGGTTCTTCAAAAGTTTTATAAAAGTTATAGACAAATTAACTCTTTGATCTTGAATTTAAGGTTTAGGCAAAAGAAACTTGTTTGTGGGCCAATTTTAATATTATGATCCAAGTTAGAAACAAGCCCAAAAGATAAAGTGCTTAAAATTAAAAACATGAAGTGTTTTGTTGAAGAAATGATTCACAATTTTCTTAAATGAATAACAAGAAAAGGTTTTATCAAAATTTTGTTAAGTTGAAATTGGGTTCAAATGAAAAACAATAAATGGCTTTTCTAGCAACTCATGTTTTAGTCTGTGCATTGCACGAGCTTATTCAAAATTTCACTACCTTATTTATATAGTCAATAGAAAGAAATTTGAAAAAAAAAACAAAAGATTATATAGCACATTGAAAGAAATTTGAAAAGTAAATTCAATTAAAGATTTGAAATTAATGATGAAAGAGAGAATTAAAACATAGAGTTAGAAAAATTGATAAAAGAAATATTAAAAAAAAGATAGCATCAGATAAAGAAGTGAATGAAGGTAGTTATAGAAATATTATGAATGTGGATAGTTACAGAAATTGACAAGAGAAATTTTACGAAAAGTAGAAAAAACCAGATGCATATTAGGAGAGTGAACTACATCGCTTCATGAGTTGAGAGTATTCAAATGAGAGTGAGTGTGACAGAGAGTGAGGATAGTGGAGCAATGAGAGAATATATAGACCTGTTTATTTATATATATATAAGGAGATTAGTGATTTAAAAACAAGTATGAAACTTATTTTGAGTATATTAACCTGAACTAGGATTTCGATTTTCAAAATAAAAATGAAAAAATAAGTTTTTGTAAATTTATTAATATAATCCTTTTTATAAATAAAATTCCTAATTAGTTAAATTAAAATAAAGTATCTAATTTCTTATTAATAAATTAGATACTTAAATTGTTTATTTGTGAACCTGTGTATTTCTATTGTATTATGAGTTAATAACGGCTACATACTACAATATTGAGTTTTGTCTCACTGAAATTGAAACTGAAGGAATCTTTGTCAAAAGATGGTTATTGAAGGGACAAATGCTTAAATCTTCATGCAGGCAGTGTTGGTCCTGACATTTTATGGGCCCAACGTGAAATAATAGTTAAGACCCCTTATATATAAGTATTTTAAAGGGTAAAATATGTTTTTGGTCCTTATACTTTTACTAAAAATTGGGTTTAGTCCCTGTAAGGCACTAGCAATGAGTATATAAATATACAATTGGTGTTTTGCAAATTACAATCCAAATTCTTTTTGAATTATATCACTAATCACCCTATTCCACTAGCTATATCAATAATTTAGTATCAGTGTATCTCCCTCTTCTACTTCTTGCCTTTGACATTATTAACATCCATATTTTTCATGTCTTTTAATATAATTTTTTTTTCCGTTACCATAAACTTAGAAAAATGTGGAGGGTCCTTTATTGTTTTGGTGGAAATTGAATGCTGGAAAGTTGGAATTTGTAATTACTAATTAATCAATTGGATAATTAAATGGCAGAAGCTAAAAAGCCAAATGTGAAAACTGTCATTTATTTTTGGCTTAAATACCTTTTTAATCCTTATATTTTAGTGTTTTTTTTGCTTTTTGTTATTGCAATTTTTTTTTTTGGTTTTAGTCATTGCAAATTATGTTTGTTTTGGTTTTTGTCCTCAAATCGATTTAGATAACGCTTTGAACAGTGAAAAAATGCTTTGAACCGCTTTAAAGACAAAAAAATAAAACAAACATAATTTGCAAGGACTAAATAAAAAAAATTGTCAGGACGAAAAACAAAAAAACATTAAGGGAAGTGTATTCAATTAGGATTTTAACAGACTTTTTTTTTTCATAAAAAAATCCTGTGGATTTTAAAAGATTTTGTATGAATGTAATGACTTTTAAGATTTTTTTAAAAGACTTTTATGATTAAGATTTTGTAGTTTGAATTTTAATGGATTTATAAAATATGAATTCATAAGATTTGAAAGGACTTTATGGATTTACAAGATTTTAAAGGATTCCATGAATTTTTAGAAAACATTCAAAATTACTAAAGTCGATAAAAAAGATAACAAATAAATGATAAGATTTAGATAAAAAAATAAAACCAATACAATTTTTTTAATCTTTCTCTATCTTTTTCTCTTTTTTTAATGACTGTAATAGTTTTAATGCCAAATCAATGATAACAAATAAAAAAAATAAGATTTGGATAAGATTTGGCTTGATTGTTGGTCTCGATGAGCTAGAACTCACTCCATGCTCAAATCTACTCCTCTTATGATGGCTTAATTTTTTAGCGAAAACCTTCGAACCTAAAGGAGAATGGGATGATGGACTTGGTCAGGTGATATAGGTTGGTAGGTGGTTCGTAGTGATTTGGCGGCATGAACAAATCACTGTTAGGATCATATGAAAAGCGTGTGTAGGAAGAATTATAAGAAATAAATGACCAATTACTCTACTTACCGCCATTAAGGATGAGAGAAAGTATGTGTGATGATGGAAAAAAGAAAAAAAGTCTTGAATGGAAGAATAGAAAAATCCTAAGGGTTTGGGCATGATTGTTTGATGTGTGTGGTATTTATACATACAACTAAAAAGTCACACAAAATTCATTAAAATCATATTTAGAAAACAATCCATCGAAATCTATATGATTTTGAATACCAGATGACTATTTTTAAGTTGTAAAAAATTTTGATTAAATACCATCGGATTTTATTGTCTTGAAAAAAAATCTTGATTGAATATTATAAGACTTTTTTATCTTCTTTAAAAATCCTAATTGAATACCACAAGACTTTTTTATAAAAAAAAAAAAAGTCTTTTAAAATCTTTCAAAATCTTAATTGAATATACCCCCCTAAATTGCAAAGACTAAAATTATATTTAAACCTTTATTTTTTCTTGAAATATTAAGAGTAAAATTTATTTTTGGGCCCCCCTCAAGTAGGGGCCCTAGGCCATCGCACTTGCTAACCAAGCTCAGGATCGGCCATGCAGGACGCCTTAAGAGGGAAATTACTTCCTGCATCCCTTTTTTGCTTCCTGCACCCCCTAAAAACTCCAAAGAGACCAATATACCCTTTGTCTCTCCCAAGTCCACCTCCACCCAATATCATCACCGATCCAAACACCACCACCACAGTCACCCAACACCACCGTCGCAACCACCCAACATCATGGAAGTAACCGCAAAACACCATGTAATCGAATAATCGAAAAAAAATACCATCGTTACATAATTATGGAAAGGCTTTTTCCAGAAGGAATTTTGTTTTCCAGAATCCCTTTTCCGGAAAAAAATTCATTCCAAACCCCCCCTTCTAGAAAAAAAAAATCATTCCAGAACGCTATTTTTGGAAAAAAAAAATTCTGGAACAACCTTTCTGAAAAAAAAAATTCATTCTGGAAAGAAGTTTTCGAAAAACAACATAAAATTATTTTGTCTTTTACTTCCTGCCTACCCCTTTTTGTTTTACGCACTTTTTGTTTTCTGGATAGGGAGTTCTGGAATGGTTTTTTTTTCCAGAAAAGGTGTTTCGAAATGATTTTTTTTTCTGGAAAGGGGGTGATAGAATGATTTTTTTTTCTAGAAAGGGGGTCCGGAATGAATTTTTTTTTCTAGAAAGTGGGTTTCGGAATTAATTTTTTTTTTCTGGAAAGGGGGTGCTGGAAGTATTAAAAAAAATTTGACTTTCGGAAATGCCTATCCGGAATGAGGTCACATTTTATACCTCTCTTCGTCCTTGACTCCATTCGCGTCTTCTTCCTTGCGCCATAGTCGTTGACAGCAGTGTTGGGTGGCGGTGCTTGTGTGTAGCGGTGGTGTTGGGTGGTTGGGCGGAGGTGGGGCACGATGGTGTTGGGTGGAGGGGTAGTTTTGTCTGTTTAGGGGTTTTAGGAGGTGTAGGAAGCAAAAAAGGGGATGCAGGAAGTAATTCCCCCTTAAGAGTCACACAGGTAGACATTGATGCGAGGTGTACATATCGAAGAAAGAGAAAAACTTGCACATAATCTTTATATTTTTTTTGAATGTATTTCATTTCAGTTGTATTATTTTGTATCTGACATATTATTATATATGAATATATTGACTTATTTTGATTTGTCTAATATTTTTGCCTTATATTTTATTTATCAAGTTAATTATTCATCTATTAAAGTTATTTAAAACAAATAAAAAATTAAATGCAAAAATTAACTAAATTAAATGCATTAATATAAATATTTTATTTAACAAGTTATTCAACTCATAAAATGATTAAATTATTTAATAAAAAACAAAAATTAAAAACACATAATGAATAGGTAAATAAATTAACTATATTACAAAAACTAGTTTTTGTAGTGAATTTTTCTAAAATAAATTATGAAAACTAATTTCCGTAGTATATTTTTGTTGAAATATATTGTGAAAATTAGTTTCTTTATAGTTTTACATTTTTTTTAAGTGTTATAGTTTTAGAATTCTTGGTTCTGGGTCAGAGACTAATCTCGCTCGTGGTGCGTGGCTGCTGCTGGTCCAACAGAATTTTGTATACGGAGAGAATCGAACATGATTTCTCCCGTTGAATAGATCATTCCCCCAATATGTGAACGCAATAGGACCTTACACCACTGTGTTAACCTCCTATGTGAACACAACGGGCTTACACTACTGTGCCAATCATACGAATGAGTTTATAGTTTTACATTTCTGTTAAGGGTGTTTTTATAAAAAAAAAAATGTTAAAAAAATGTAATAAGAATTGCAAAGAGTAAAATTCGGTGTCTGAATAGCATGAGCCTAGAAAACATGTAATGTCTGCTATGGACTTGACCTGCCCAAAGTTTCTGCGTTGATGTTACGGTGTGTCAGGTTTGGATTCAATTACCTATTATTCTTTTTGTTGCTTATCGGTATCAAACGTTTGTGTTCTATTCTTTGTCTCTGTTTGTTCCTTCTATTCTCTCTTTCTCTCTTTCCACATGCCATGGTTCGTTCTTCCTTGCTCCACTACTACTCTCAACGCCGTGTTGCAGGCTCTTTCAGGGGCTTCTTCTTCATCCCCACAACCTTAGCTCTCGTCACCTCTCTCTTCATTCTCTTCTACATTTACTCCACTTCAAACCTCTTCACCCATCACAACCACCACCACCACCGTTCCACTTCTCATTTCAAATCACCCTCTCCCTTTTCCACTACCCCTTTTATTTCAACCACACCCCACTTCGTCCCTATCTTCCACAACAACGCTTCTGAGTCCACCAAGCCTCGGACTTTCCAATTGGGGTATGGCCCCAGACCGCAAAGTCAACGGGGTCTGCCTCTGCCACCGCAATTCCGCTCAAAGGGTACGCGACGAAAGTTTCATTTTTTACTTTTATTTTCTGTTAATATGCTTCTGGATAGAATTTTTTGTGTGGCTTTCACATTGCCTAATGAATAGTATCAGTTGAATGATTCATTCGTTCATTTTAGTGCGAGGAGAATTTGAGAATGTTAGTAGGACCAGCAGATATCTGTACTAGGCTGTAGTTGGAACCTGGATTTGTTTGGCTTCTGCATGATTTGGGGTATTCTATGGTGTATGTAGATGCTGGTTACATAATTGATAATTGCTGTTGTTATTCAATAAGAGAAAGTTATGTAGATTTTGTATGCTACCTGTAAGAAGGGATATGAACATGTGTAAGTCGAATATAGAAGGTTTCAAAAGTATATTACTAATTTGCTAAAGGTAACTGAATCCAGAATTTCGGAAAAGTAAATGTTATGTATATCAACATGTGAAGTACCAAACCTTCTAAGTGTAGAAAATGACTCACACTAACGCTACCCTATGAAGAGTTGGAAAAATGATCAACGTCCTGTTGGAATTCTCCACCCAGCGTCCACTTGACATAGCTAACTACTTTTAAGGCACAATTAACAACCACTAGACATTTCAAAAACCTTGGGACACTATTATGTATTGAGTATTAACCACTTGTGAGGAATATTTAACCATTAGTGCCACAAGTACAAATTTAGAATTATATATAATCACATTCATTTACTCTCAATATCTTGTGAGACAAAGATAACCACATTTACGTGTATAAGGCTCCTCACTTTGCGAAGGTATGGGGGAGGGTCATTGTACGCATCCTTACCCTTACATATGCAAAGAGGTTGTTTTTGGATTCAAATCCATGACCAACTGGTCACCATGGCGCAATTTTACTGTCCTCATATTTACACTTATATAACCATATAAAATGACTAATGGTTAAATATGTATTACAAGTGGTTAATAATGTCATGAGGTTATTGAAATGTCTAATGGTGGTTAATTATACCTTAAAACTGGTATTGGTTAAATGTGCCGGCCTGCCTGGTGGATGTGAGGTGGTGAATTCTAGCGGGATGGTAATCACTACTTGAAGAGTTACTGTAAAATATAGCACTTATAGACTCAAATAAAACTTGTGAAATGATATCATTATCAGCTTGCTTCTGTTCTGTTGTGGATTTACACACTGAAAGACTATTTCTGACTTTCTTGTTAGGTTTTAATGAACAGTAGGTTATCTTAATACTTCTATTATTTCTGCAAATAATGATGTTGTTAATCTTAGCTATATTAAGAGATTTAAGCAAGATAAATTGAAAGGTTAAAGTTATAATCCTCTTTTTTAATTTTCAAGTGGTTACCACATTGATTAACTTCAGGTGCTTCATCATGTTAGTGGGTTCAATAGGTAGGCTGATGAAGCTACAGTCAATGTGTGTAAACTTTTCCGTCTTAACTCCAGTATCTGGGGAATGTTGTTTTTCTATGGTTCAGGAGAATTTGAGAATAACAACGACGTGTTCCATGATAGAGATATCTTTCTGGAAGACTATAAAGAAATGAATAGGAGCTTAAAGATATATGTTTATCCTCACAGGGAAGATGATCCTTTTGCAAACGTGCTTTTGCCTGTGGAATCTGAACCTGGTGGCAATTATGCCAGTGAAAGTTACTTCAAAAAGGTACTTATGAAGAGCCATTTCATTACAAAAGACCCAACAGAAGCAGATCTTTTCTTTCTGCCCTTTTCCATAGCAAGATTGCGGCATGATCGTAGAGTTGGTGTGGGAGGTATACAGGACTTCATTAGAGACTACATTCAGAATATCAGATACAAGTATCCATATTGGAACCGCACAGGTGGTGCCGATCACTTTTATGTTGCTTGTCATTCAATTGGAAGGTCTGCCATGGACAAAGCACCTGATGTGAAATTCAATGCCATTCAAGTTGTATGCTCATCTAGTTATTTCCTAACTGGGTATATTGCTCATAAGGATACGTGCCTACCACAAATTTGGCCAAGAAAAGGAAATCCCCCTAATCTTGTTTCATCAAAGAGGTAATAGCACTTCTTCCTCTAGGTAGTGAATATTCTGAATAATGCATGCTCTAGAATGCAAGTTCTAAACCTATCACTTCCTTTACTTTGTCAACTAAATATGTTGTGGACTATTTGCACTTATATAGAGCGGTTTTTGAAAGTGTTGGCTTAACCATTGATATTGAAGGGGACCAACCAGTAAGCTAAAATTTAATTGGGTTCATGTAGTGAATGACCTGCAAGCATATGATTTCAACTCGACCAACAATCAATTAGTTTTGCTGAATATTTCAGTCTAAAATTAGAACCTACAAGAATAGATCCTTGTAAAATACTTAATCTAATATCAGTTAATGTAACTTTTTGATAGAATACAATTGACTTTGTTTGGTTCATGTAGGTCCGCCCCACTTAGTGGGACAAGGCTTTGGTTGTTGTTTAATATGATAATGTAACTGCAGCCAATAAGAGGATAATTTCTCAAACAATTTATTACATTTTTTAATTAAAGGAATCTTTTCTCATTGGTGCAGTAGGCATGGAGAAGAAAAAGGAAAAGATAGTCTTATCAATCTATAAATGAAGCAGCATCACAACAATGATTTTATTTAGTATATCATGTAAAACTCATTTTGGTGACTTTTTTTTTTTTTTTTTTTAATCACAGGAAAAGGCTAGCTTTCTTTGCTGGAGGAGTAAATTCCCCAGTACGTGTAAAGCTTCTTGAGACATGGAAAAATGATTCAGAAATCTTTGTTCACCATGGAAGACTTAAAACACCATATGCAGACGAATTGCTAGGAAGCAAGTTCTGCTTTCATGTTAAGGGCTTTGAAGTGAACACAGCTCGTATTGGAGACTCTTTATACTATGGTTGCGTTCCAGTGATCATTGCCAACTACTATGACCTTCCATTCGCTGATGTGTTAAACTGGAAGAGCTTTTCAGTTGTTGTTACTACCTTAGATATTCCCTTACTGAAAAAGATCCTCAAGGATATCATCAGTTCTAATAGATATTTGATGTTACAAAGCAATGTCTTGAAGGTGAGGAAACACTTCCAATGGCATTCACCCCCGCAAGACTTTGATGCATTTTACATGGTTATGTATGAAATATGGCTTAGACGAAGTTCTATAAAAATTTCGTAGGGAGATTCTTTGAGAGTTTAATTTATATATATGCCACTGTAAAATATTTCTATGCAAACATTTAATAGGAATTTACCTTATCATGGTTAAATCTGATTGGAAGTTTGTATTGAAATATTTTACACTAATAGTGGATATAAATTAAACTCGTAGATTTATGTAAGTTGTAGTGAAGGTAACTTTGTATAATAGCGTCATTCAAGAACCAGTGATTTTACATTATTTGTACTCTTGCTACCAAAGTGGATCACGTGGCAATAGAGCAAAGTATAATTGCTTTTTCGACAGAGTATCTATTTGTTTGGTTTGTTATGAACACTTGGGTCTTTAAACCAAGATTTAGGATTCGATCTTCTGTTGTATATTTTGGTTAATACACTGTTTTAATGATCAGTTTTGTTTTATTACCTGTTGGCCATTACCTGTTTAATGTGTATTAATATCATATTTTAATTGGCTTTATTACCTACTTTAAATATATTAATTAACAATTTATTTCCTATTAATTAACCTTATAAATATTTCTATTGGAAAAGGTTTTGTAGAGGCCGAGTCCCACATCTTTTCTTTCTCCTTTTCCTATGTGAGTTTTTGGGTTAGTCTCACTGAAAACTTGTCTGTTTTGTTGTCCCAAGTTATTACTGGAAATAACCTGTTATATCCTAGGGGACTTGCATATTATGCGGATAAGTTTTTGAAGACAATGTAAATTTACACGTCTCAGGTTTAATCTGTTTGAGACCATACATGTTTGTAGACCATGGTTTGTAGATGATCAGTTCGTGATTTGTGAGTAGTTCGTGAATTTGAACATTGAGGACAACATCTTCGACTTAAGCATAAAGTCGCAACTGAAGGTGTCACTTTATTTTAAAATGAATCAATCTGGTGAGAAGAAAATTAGATGGATACCAAATAGAAACCTTATATACTTTTAATCACACAAAACAAAAAATAAATTAAGGTTGTTTCCTTTGCTTGGTAAAAGAGTAAAGAGGAGCTAGATGAATACATATCCAGGTCTCTCTCTCTCTCTCCTTCTATTGCCATGTCCGTTCCTTGTGTTTTGAGAATCCGAGTGGCAGTGGCACAACAGGTGCCGGCACACGGACAAACTTACAAGTTACAAGTGTTTGCTAGCCTTTTTCCTTTATTGTTTGCCAAGCTTAAGAGATAGGTTTTGTCACGTCTAACAATTTTTTTTTATCTATAGAAATCATCAGTAGTAAGAGATTTACAACATTCACGTATCTGTTCAACCAATTGAGCTAGATCCTTTGGTTGTCATGTATAACAATTACTTCATACTGAAAAGTTAGAGATAATTAAAAAGTTGGAAGTTAATAAGTTAAGTAGCATTTTAACTCCTGCAAATATACGGAGTAATTTTTTTATATAATTATTTAATTATATAAATTAAAATATTTTTATTATCATGATGGTACGATAATGAGATTTGAACGCATGATCTCACGAAAATTACGTTTAGTCTCTTGTAACCCAATCCTTTTGACTTTTAATAACATTTTTTAATTGTAATGAAAAAGAATGTTTGAAGCATCCAAAAGATTTATTTATTTTTTGGGGGCAAAAACTTGCCTTTGATGACTGTTAGTTAGATTTTACTCATTTCAACAAAATAATTTTGGTAAGGCTTTTTTCTTACGAATATCTCAAAACGGTTAAGGAAGGAAATATGAAAATTATTCTATAAAATTGTGAACTTTTTAATGCATTAAATATTTTAATTTTTATTTAACATTTTTAATGTGCTAAATATTTTACTTTTTATTTAGTATTTTTTTTTGTTTCTTAACAAATTCCTTTTTTGTGAAAGCAACAAAATATTTAAAACTTAGAATTTAAGCTAGTCGAGGTACAAAGGCCATAAATTCTAATTAATAAGTATAAATGTAACTATTTGATAGAAAACATTGTATATAATTAAATAACATATTAAAAAAAGTGTGTTAGAATTTTTTTTTGTTAGCACCTAAATATTAAAAAAGCATCAAAGATACTCGAGTGAGGCCGACTAAAATTTCATACTTTAGTTACAATAATAATAATAATAATAATAATAATTATTATTTGGTTTACAAAGACCAAACATATTGCCGAAACATTACGAAAATAATATTACTAAGAAAACTATTTTTCTATGGCAATTTAATTATTGAAATTATTTATTAAGATCAAAGTAAGTTGGAGGAAGATTTTAATTATTTTTACACAATAGAAATTATATAATGGTTATCCAATGGGAGATTCCACGGATAGAACACGGGAAGATGAGAAAAAGCGCACCGCCAAGGAGGGTGAATGACCCCGACAAAACTTTTTTTTCGTAGAAAAATGAAAACCGCTTCATCGACATTTCCTTGCGTACGCGTCAATCCGTGTGTAACCGACACGTCACTAGATGTTGCATTCAATGGATCCGGAAAATGCTATAAATACGTCAGACACAGGCCAGTATTAAGTCACCACCAACGTTCCAGAAGCTGCTCCTTAGTTTCTCCAAACCCAAGCTTTCACGACAGGTACGTTTACTCTAGACTATTCATCTAATCCTCTAACGTTATCAACTGTTTATTTATCTTCTTTCGGATCATGATCTGTGCCTTGCATCATGGAGAATTGAATTAGCTGAATTTAAAAGTTTAAATTTATGCATGATTAACGGGAATCTAATATTGATCGATCTTGTTGATTACTTTTTATGGCCAGATTTCGTTTGTAAATTTGTTTTTATTTTGATATGTTTGATTGGCTTTCATTTAATGAGATGTAAAGAATGTTAAAAGAGAAGAGGCAATTCAGCTACGTGTAAGGAGGAATTGATTCGGATTTGGATGCTTGTGATTAAAAAAGAAAATGTTGGGTTTTGTACTGATATGGCAGAGGTTTGCACATGTTTAATCAAGCAAATAAGGATGTGTAAGTGTAACGTTGATGTGTCCCCTGTTTGGCATCTTTTTGTGCTTGGATGGGCCTTGGAAAGGAATTGGTTATTAGTTTTTTTCTGCTAATTAATTGGTTGAATCTGGAATCTGTTGGATATTGTTGGTTATAATCTCAGATCTTGTACATAATTTTAGTGATTCAGTTTTTTTTTTTTTTTTTAAATTTTAAATGTAGTTTGTTTTGGGTGATATGTTATTGTTGTATGATTCTGTTTACTTGTCCAAATTGAAGAAAAAAAAAATGCAGAGTCAAACTGATTGGGAATTATTTTGCTAGATATTGCAGTTTTAACTGAGTTTGGTTTTGGTGTTTTCTATTTCCCTGTCTAAGAATAATGGAAGTTGTTTGTAGCTGGTGATTGAGAATTATTTTGTTAGAAAGTTCTTTAGATATTACAGTTTTAATCAATTTAGTTCAACTTGATTAATGGTTTAACTGAGTTTGGTTCTGGTGTTTTCTAATTCCCTGTCTAAGAATAGTGAAAGTTGTTTGTAGCTGGTGATATTTTTATATATCAGTATGTCATCCTGATGCTTGGTTAGGTTAGCCTTGTTGAGTATTCTGTATGAACTTGGTTGATTTCCATTTGCCTAGCTTGGGCTGTGTGTTCTGTCATTGCTTTTGAGGAAGGTGTATTTATTAAACTGTTGATTAACTCAGTATGTTGGAGTTTAACTAATGTCTTGCAAGTGATTGTATCAAGCAATTTATTTGAATTAATGGCTTGACTTTACTGTCACATGTGCATGTTTCAGGGACCTGTCAGATTTAGTTACGGTTTTTACATCATCACTGTGTGAAGGTAATATAGATATGGAAATCTCCAATGACATCAAGATCAAGGATGACAAACTAGGTGATGTAAAGGAAGAGAAGATTAAGATAGAAGTGGAACTGAAGAATAAATCAGTTGAGAAAGAGCATACAAAAAGTAAAGAAGAGAAGAAACACAAAGATGAAGATAAATCAAAGAAAAAGAAGAAAGAGAAGGGGGAAGAGGAAGAGGGAGAGAAGAAAGAAAAAGATTTAAAAGCTAAAGGGGAGGATGGTGAGGAGAAAGAGAAAAAGGAGAAGGGGAAGGAGAAGAAGAAAAAGGAAAAGAAAGACAAGGATGACAAAACTGATGCAGAGAAGGTCAAGGGGAAAGAAGATGATGTGGAGGATGATGAAGAGAAGAAGGAAAAGAAGGAGAAGGAGAAGAAGAAAAAGGAAAAGAAAGACAAGGATGACAAAACTGATGCAGAGAAGGTCAAGGGGAAAGAAGATGATGTGGAGGATGATGAAGAGAAGAAGGAAAAGAAGGAGAAGGAGAAGAAGAAAAAGGAAAAGAAAGACAAGGATGACAAAACTGATGCAGAGAAGGTCAAGGGGAAAGAAGATGATGAGGAAGATGATGAAGAGAAGAAGGAAAAGAAGAAAAAGGAAAAGAAGGAAAAGGATGACAAAATTGATGTAGAGAAGGTCAAGGGGAAAGAAGATGACGGGGAGGATGATGAAGAGAAGAAGGGAAAGAAGGACAAGGAGAAGAAGAAAAAGGAAAAGAAGGACAAAGAAAAAGAAGAAGATGGAGATGGTGAAGAGAAGAAGAAAAAGAAAGAGAAGGAGAAGAAAAAGGAAAAGAAGGACAAGGATGAAGAAACAGACACATTAAAGGAAAAGGGAAAAAATGATGAAGGTGAGGATGATGAAGAAAATAAGAAAAAGAAAAAGGATAAGAAGGAGACAGAGAAGGATCACAAAAAGGAAAAGAAGGATAAAGATCAGAAGGAGGATGGAAAAAAAGAGGCTAAGAAAGAGGATAGCAAGGTTGAAGTTTCTGTAAGGGATATTGATATAGAAGAAATCACGAAGGAAGGTGAAAATAAAGAAAAGGATGGTGGGAAGGAAGTGAAAGAGAAGAAGAAGAAAGAAGACAAAGACAAGAAGGAGGAGAAGAAGAAAAAAGTTACTGGAAAGGACAAGACCAAGAATCTTAGCACACTGAAGCAGAAGCTTGAAAAAATTAACGGAAAAATACAACCACTCCTTGAAAAGAAGGCTGATATAGAAAGGCAGATAAAAGAAGCTGAAGCTGAGGGTCATGTAGTCAATGAGAAGGACAAGGATGAGGTAAAGTAGCTGTTCAGGATACACTTACACTATATTGCATAATATACAAACTATGTTTGCTCTTTTTAAGTTGTTTTTGTGTAATAAAGTTGTCCTTTTATTTGAGTGATAAGTGATACATTTGTACACATTCTTATGCTTCACGTGGAATGCATTTCATTCCCAACTAACTCCCTTTGTCAGTGAAAGGCTGTGCTACTTTATTGTGTGCCTAACATGTCAACTCCCATTCAATGGAGGCATTACTTAAAATTCAAACATCCAGCATTCTGTTTAACCCCGGATTTAACTAATAACTAAGATTTTATGTTTAGGGTCAAGAAAACAAATAATGAAAAGGTCAATAACGAAGAGCCATCTGGCGAATCAATGACCAGTTACTAGGTATTAAGGTATCCGGCTTTTGCAGTACATGACAAAAAGTCTCCACAAAATCAAGCAGATCTATTTCTTAGTATGTGTTTTTACTCTGCATTTACACTCCTCAATGAATGAAATCACTGGACTAACCTTCGGTCTCTAAAAGTTAATGAAAGATTCGTATGTATGTGTTAACTGCATAATTCTGCTTTGTTTATTGAGCAAAGATAAAACAATGCAGTCTCACAAATGCCTTACCAGTTACCGTTTTTCTTAAAATTATGTATATCATGTCACATGGTATAATCTGAAAAGAAAAAGAATACAGATGTCTTTGTTTTGACTGACATGTTCTAGTTAGATTCAAGCAAGATAACTTGTGGTTAGAGAGGCAAGCAAAATGAAGTTCTCTGTAACTTATCAGTCCTGTTCTGATTAAACACAACTTTACGCGGAATTTGCGAGATTATGTAATATATGATGATTCAGAATTTAAAGGTCCTAGATCTTAGAAATCAGAATGGCATGAAACTGGGAGAAAGAGAAGACAGTTATTGGAGAGGATACAGGAATGTATTTCCACTGTGTTATTGGAAAAAAAACTTGATGCAGCTATGCATTGTGTTATATAAGAAAAGTATGAAAGCTACCAACAAAATATGAACCTATTCAAATATAACTTTTCCTATTACCATTCAGTTACAACAGAATCCAACTAACTGAATAGCTCTGAATGATTTTCTCCTAGCTGAATGACTTGGGCACATGCATATATCTAGACTCTAGTCTCTCTTACTTGATGAGCATAGTGAGGAGCAAAAAAAGTATTTTACTTGAAAAAAGACTAATAAAAAACTCAATATACATTAATCACTATCCATCTTGATTAGTGGTTATTCTTGATCTCTACTCAGGATCTCGATTGTTCTCGAGCTTTTTCAAACTTGCTAATATCTGGGATGCTGTATTTCCTTAGTAGTTTAGACTTCAGACAAAAGAGATGCAGTCAGGTTAACAGACCCATGAGAATCCTTACATGAAAAGTATTCTTGATTCTAGGCAAAGAACACCCCAAACCTAAAATCAATTAATTACCACTTGGGAAATCACTTACATGAACAACCTCCATAAAGGAGTTTAAAGCAAAAGAAGGTACTGAATGAAAGAAAATACAATCATTACTTAAGGATAAACCAAACTTAGCAAAGCTATCTGCCAAGCAATTTAAATTTCTAGTAACATGGGAAAACAGACAGAAGTGGAAGCCATCCTTCAATCTCCATATCTCAGTCACAAGATCAGAAAACTCGTTATCATGAGACAGATAATCATCAATAAGTCTTATTGCATCCAGGCTAGCCGATTCCACAGTCAAATTATCAACTCCTGCATCACAAGCCATTTGCATACCATATAAAATTGCCCACAGTTCAGGTTCAAGCACCGAACAGTGTCCCAATCTTCTGGAGAAGGCTCGAATAAATTCACCATTACTATTCTTTATAACTGCTCCACGCGAAGCAACAAGAGCAGAATGGAGGAAAGCACCATCACAATTTAATTTATAACAATCAACCAAGGGTCGCTGCCAACACTCAGTGATGTTATTCATAGTAACCGTAGCATCAATTTGCAAAATGCTATGCATCACTTTGCTATAATTAATGCTATTCATTGAATGGTCCAAACATTAGACAAGTTAGTAATTTTCTAGCTGTTTTATGACAAGCAAACAATAGTAATTGAATCGTTAATATATTTCTTTTTGTGTAAGAGATTTTTCGGGGATATAAGGAACAAATTGAGAAGTGGGACCTGTGAACCCAATGGTTGGGTTTAGTTGCATGATTGAATCTACCAATCTACATAACTCAACCTAATGTAACCCTCCAACCTAAGGGTCAACGACAGGTTAGGTTGGGCTAATCCGTTAGATTGAGATTTATTTTTTAAATATTTTTTAAATTTTAAAATTGAAATATTTGGATAGTTTATTATACTATTAGCATAATTTATTTGTATATATAATATTGGTTTATGTTTTTATTTTTAAAATTTTTATTTATTTGGTGAGTTAACTCACACGTTATCTTTTTAATATTTTTAATCTTTATAGTTTTTGGTGAGTCAATTCAACTCAATCCACTACGGGTTGGGTTGAGTTGAGATTTCCAACTTAATGGAAAAACAAATTCAATTCAACCCAATCGAACCCATTTTTTAGCATGTTAAGAGTGGACTGGATTGACTTATTGAATGAGATGAATTTTTAATTAAATATAAGAGCGGGCGAGGGTTTACATTTTTTATCCCTCATTCACAAGTAAAAGAAAATCCAACAACAAATCGCTAGGATAGACTTTGATACTATCTTAGAAAGAGGGTTTGGACCTAATTCAATATCACAAAACCTGCTTGTAAGGTGAGGTTTGCACCTCACTTATATACAATAATTTAGTCATATCACTAGTCAATGTGAGATTTCCAACACACCCCTCACACCGAGGACTAAATATCTCGAGCATGAAGTTTTGCAGGATTGGACATCTGTGGGTGGTCTGATAGCAACTCGATAACGAGTGGCACGATAGGCCGAACAACAAATCGTTGGAATGACACCATCTTAGAATGTGGGTTTAGGTCTAACTCAACCCTACAAAATCACCTTGTAAGGTATGGTTTGCACCTCACTTATATACACTAATTTGACCATATTACTATTTGATGTTGGATCTCCAACAAGATTAAATATTTTATTACAAATTAAAAATAAAGTGTAATAATTAAATAGTGTAATATTAAAGAAGACATGTTTATTAAATAACTGATTAATATTAAAAGAGATGACAAATGAGGAATTTTATTAGGAATTAAGGATATAATTAAATAAAAAATAATAATCTTAAAGTTCAACCACTAGAACATTTTAAAAAAATGTTATAAGTTAGTGAAAGAAACTTATTTATATTTTTTTGACAGAAAAATAAACTTATTTTATCAAACATATGTAGTTTGATCAAATTATAAGATAGCAAATAAGTTACAATTTAAGTGAATTGAGAAACGTAGTCTAAGACAGTGCTTTCTTGCTGGCCGTAATCATTATTTTTTATTTGTTTGGAGATACACCTAACTTCTTAGTCTCATTAGCTATCATATAAAAGCTAGAGACAAGTATGGATGATAAAAACTTATACAATCCGGCTTGGACATTATGGAAGAAACAAACGTGCCGGCAATATCAGTTCATAAATTTCGTTCCGATCGACCTCGTCAATAAGGCTTGAAACTATTTTTCAAACCCAATATTTTATTAGCAATTGTTTGAAAAAGGCTTTCTGAATTCTGCAATTTCTTTTGTCTTACATCATCGGCCAAGACATGCACTAATTAATTAATCAACTTCAACCTATATATAACCAATATATACGACCGATTCTTGCCGAAAACCAATCTCCATTGTGATATTTATTTATTTATAATTAATTTTAATTTATTAATTAAGAAAGTCCATGCTATAAAAATCTTGTTGTAAACATGTTTCAATTGTCTAGAAAGTAAACAATAATTGCTATGAAAAATCATTTCTAAATTTCTTCCGACAATCAATTTTCTTTGATCTTATATTTCCTTTCCAGCATATAGATCTGTAAAAAAAATCACTTGATGGTAAAAGGAAAACAAAAAGAAATGATTTTCTCAAAAGTATTATAAGTATTTTCATAATAATACAAATTATCAAAGTTGTATTCATTAATGAATATGACTCTTAAAACAAATCGGCAGCAAATAATCATATATAGACGGTTTCTCGAAGAAAGAAGACAAATTTACAACATAAGGTTAAAAGAAATTTCACATTTTCTAGTTTATCTATTCTTTTTGGGGGCTCAAAAGCCTACAATCTATATAATTACATTTTGATCTTGCGAAGTGGTAGAGAGGCTTTTTCACTCAACAATCTCATTTGAAACAATTCTTCTTCTCTTGTTCCACCAATCATGGTGACCTTTATTTCACAAACTTCCATTCTCTTGCTTCTACTTTTTTATGCAACCACATTCAATACAAGTATGTCCAACAATCTCCGCGAAGTTCGTTGCAATGAGAAGGACCGACGAACATTGTTAATCTTCAAGCAAGGCGTTGTTCGTGATCCATTGAACGTGCTCACCACATGGTTTAGTGAAAAAGATTGTTGTGCATGGAAAGGAGTTCAGTGTGACAACATCACAAGTAGAGTTACAAAACTTGATTTATCAGAACAATCCTTGGAAGGTGAAATCAACTTATCTTTGCTAGAACTTGAGTTTCTAAATTATTTGGATTTGAGCCTTAACTACTTTAATGTTATTAGCATTCCACCTACTCATTCACAATGAAGTCATATCTGACTCTAACCTCCAACACCTTGATTTATTCGGGAATGAAGATATTTCCATGGATAATCTTCATTGGCTTTCTCAACTTTCTTCCTTGAAATATCTCAACCTTGGTCATATAAATATTCAGAAGGTAACCAATTGGCTTCAGTTGTTAGCTATGCTTCCTTCTTTGTCAGAGTTACACTTGAGTTATTGTGGGCTAAACAACACTAGTCCAACTCCCAAGCATGTGAATTTTACTTCACTTGTAACTCTTGATCTTTCTTTCAATAATTCCAACTCTAAATTACCACATTGGCTGTTTAATCTCAGCAATGACATCTCTTATCTTTATCTTTCATGGAGTAATTTATATGGTGAAATACCTTCAAGTTTCTTCAACTACCAACAAAATTTGAAATACCTTGATCTATCCTACAGCTTGTTTTCTGGTTCCATTCCTTCGACTTTGGGAAATCTCACATCCTTGGTTTCCCTCAGGATTGAGTCTAATTCTTTTTCTGGTTCTATTCCTTCGACTTTGGGAAATCTCACATCCTTGGTTTTCTTGAGTATTGGCTCTAATTCCTTTTCCGGTGTAGTATCTAAATCACATTTTTCTAGACTTAGCAATTTAGAACATTTTGACTTGAGCAATTTCAAAATTTTCGTTTCATTTCAATCCTAAATGGATTCCTCCGTTTCAACTTAAACGACTTTTTCTGGCAAATACAATTCAAGGTCCTGAATTTCCACCATGCATATATACGCAAAAGTCACTTTCTAGTCTGGGGATGTCGAGATCGGGAATTTCATTTGTAGACAAAGAGAGGTTTAGGAGCTTAATAGCTAGAAATTATTTGTTGCTTGATATGTCCAACAATTCAATTAGTGAAGACATATCAACCGTAATGTTGAATTCTACCAATATAAAGTTACAGTATAATAATTTCACAGGTAGGCTCCCACATTTATCGCCAAAAGTCATATATGTGGATTTATCTCATAACTCTTTCACAGGATCAGTTCCTTGTGGTTGGAAGAACTTGAAATATTTGCGTCATATCAACTTGTGGAGTAATAAGTTATTTGGTGAAGTTCTTGTGGAACTCTCAAACTTGACACGACTAATAGTTATGAATCTGGGAAAAAATGAATTTTCGGGAACTATACCGGTCAACATGTCCCAAATCTTACAAGTAGTGATATTGAGATCTAATCAATTTGAGGGTAGTATTTCACCACAACTATTCAATCTCTCTTCTCTAATTCACCTGGATCTTGCCCACAATAAACTTTCAGGATCAATACCTCAAGTTGTCTATAACACTACTGAAATGATTGTGTATAATGATTACATAGCTTTCTATGTTTTTGATGACATCATCAATTTCTTTACAAAATGTCAAGTTTATGAATATAATCTCCACAAGCATAGGTGAACTATTGACCTTTCAGCTAACAACTTGTCCAGAGAGATTCCCTCAAAATTATTTGGGCTGATTCAACTTCAAACGTTGAATTTATCTTTACAATCATTTGATTGGAACAATACCAAAGACAATAGGAGGCATGAAACATCTGGAATCTCTTGATCTCTCTAATAATAAGCTTTTTGGAGAAATTCCACAAAACATGGCTACATTGTCTTTTTTGAGTTATTTGAACTTATCATGCAACAATTTCACCGGACAAATCCCAACTGGGACCCAACTTCAGAGTTTTGATGCGTCAAGCTATATTGGGAATCTAGAACTTTGTGGAGCTCCTTTGACAAAGTGTAGCATAGAAGAGAAAGATCCTACGAATGCAATGCAACATATAGGAAATGAAGATGGTGACTCTGAAAAAAATCACTTTATCTTGGGATGGGAGTTGGATTTGCAGTTGGCTTTTGGGGTATTTGTGATTCTTTGCTACTTTTTAGGAAATGGAGACATGCATACTATTGCTTCCTTGATCGAGTGATGGACCAATTGTACGTTACTTATATGGTGAAATCCAACCGCTATCTTAACAAAGAAGCACCTGCTAATCGACGTTAGTGAAACCAACTTTAGATTTTGGTTTTTATCTTACAATTATTTATACTAATTTAAGTTTTGGTTTCAAATTACATTAAATTTCATTTTTATTTCGACATACATTCTTAGTTTGCAATGCTATTAGTGAGATATTGAAGGCAATCCAAAAATAAATTGGGAGGCAATTTCATCCATCAATATTAAAATTGTCTACATATATAATGTTGCAAAAAAAAAAAAAAACACTTACGGTGTGATTTTGACTTCAGTAATATGAAACATAAATGACAGTTAAGAATTTTTAAAAAAAAATTGTACTTAAGAATTTTTCCAAAAAAAAAAAAGAGGAAATGCAAAGGCATCACAATAGTGTCCTGGATCCCTATGAGGTTGGCACCTAAGAAAGCAACTACCATTTGCAGCATCCCCAATATTTATTATTATTAATAAAAATGAAAACTTAACTATACAATGAACCACAAAGGGGACATTAATTGTGCCAAAAACCATGGGAAAACATTAATAAAACCTATATTGTGGTAGCCTAATTTTGTTTCTGTATAATCAAACCTATATTGCGTTGACAAGCTAGCCAATTTTGGGTTACAGAATCAAGAATCGGTTAAGTTATATTTTTAAGATATGTTCGGCAAAACTAGCTAAAAGCTGAAAAGCTAGCTGGTAGCTTGAAGCTGAAAGCTGTTAAACTAGTTTATTAAATCATAAGTGTTTGGTAAAACTACCTGTTGAAGTAGCTGAAAAATGTAAAATGACAAAAATAGACATATTTATATGATATTTTTATATAAATTTTAATTTTATTTTATGGATAAAAGTATATTTTGAGGTGTTATAATTTTAATTTTAAACTCTTGTAATTATTTATTTATAGATAAATTATTTTCATTATATTTTTAGTTTCAATTGTTGCATTTTTTCATATTAAGTATTATACTATTTATCTTATATTATATCTTTAAATATTTTTAATCAAGTTTAAAATAAAATAAAAAAATACACTTAAGTATATATTATACTTTTATTATGTTAATTAGAGTATAGTTAAAATAAATTGTCTATTATAAAGTTATTCAAAAAATTAATTTTTTTTAACATTTATCATTGACAATTTTTTGAAATATAATGTTGAAATAATAAATTAAATATTATAAATAGTACAATGGTTAAAATAAATAGTGCAATATAAAAAATGTAAAATAAAATAATAAATATAAAATAAAACAAATAAATAATAAAATCTTGTTTTATTTAAAAAGGGTCATAAGGAAGTTTAATAAATATTTTAAGGATAAAAGGAAATAAAATATAAAAAGTTAAAAGATAGAAGCTAGCGTTTTAAAAAATGTTACTCCAAGTAGCATTTCAAAAAACGCTAAAAGCTACTGAAAAAAACTTGTTTACCGAACAGTCAAACAAACTTTTCAGCTAGTAAAATAAGCTAGAAACTAGCTGAAATAGCTTGTTGAACATAATCTTAGTCTCTTTTTTTTTATTTACATTATTTAATTTGGTCCCTCTATTTTAAAAATATTTAATTAATATTCGTTTGAAAAAGCCAAAATAATTTATCAATGATAAGTTTTGGGTACAAGGTGTACAAAAGCTTATAGGTAACAATATATCACCAACAGTAGCCATTTTGCAGGGTATACAGTTGGCTTGGGACAGAGGCTTCAAAACTTTACTTATATAGAGTGCATGTTTGGATTAAAGTTTGCAAACATAAATTTGAATTAAAAGTATGTTGCAAACTTAAGTTTGATAAAAATGAGTTTACTATAACATGATTTATGTTTGAGTATTTTTTGTTCAAAAGTATGTTGATAAAATGAAATATGTTTGGATAATACCAATGAAAAGTACTTTTATTTCATGTTTCTATTGTAAATATACAAATCAAAAGTACTTTTACTTTAAAAGTATCAAATTTGTTGCTTCTGATCCAAACCCGGATTTGGTCCAAACGTAGGTTACAGAATTAATTTTTAGAACTTCCAAATATGGTGTCAAATTGAGTTTGGAGCTTCAAAAGTATGTTTGAGGTACCCAAACGGGTATCCAAACATAGCCACAGTCTGATTCAAGGATAGTCGTCTCTTTGCTGGTGGAATGTTGCGTTCAGTCTCTTGTGTGATATCTGATTATTTAGAGTATTCTTGCTTTCACTCACAAAGGTGGATGCTACTCTTGGGAACATATTTTCCGTGAAGCCAATCAAGTGGCAGATGCATTGGCTAAGTTTGCTGTATCTTTAGGCAGTTATGGTAGAATTTTTAATTTTGCTCTTGATTTTATCTGTGCTTTGCTCAAAGCGGATGTAGCCTTGCTATCTTTTCCTTGTGGTTTTAATTGAATACTAGTAGGAGTTCCTACTGTTCACAAAAAAAAAAAAAGTAGTCATCTACATGTAATTACAAAAGTCACAAACTAGCCAAGAGGCAAATCCAACAAATTTGAATTCGCTTCTAGCTATAACCATTTGTGCATATTCTGTGTGAGCCTTTTATAACATCAACAAAAGGACAATATTGCCCTTCCATCTGATTTCATTAACGTTAGTGTCAATTTGAACAAAAGGACAACATTAAACATTTTTTTTATATAAATTAGAGGACCAAATTGAATATTTTAAAAATACAGCTACCAAATTGAATGATATAAATAATAGAGAGATAAAAAGAGTAATTTAACATCTTATTTATTACTTTTTCATCTAACTAATTTATTATTTTATGCTATCTAGATAAATTTGAATTTTTATTTACCAACTTAATATTTTCTTTTATTATTATGAATTGATATATAATTGAAAATTGTGACTTTTGTAATAACTATTTTAAGAGACGTGTGATAGGAAGAATGTTCTCGAGTTAGAAATGATGGTTTTCCATGTTGGGTATGCAATTAAAAAAAGGAAAATCCTATTAGTACGAAACCATTTTTGTCAAAACAACACGAATGCATGTTTTCTGTAAAAAAAAAAAAAAAAAAAACCCACTTTATATTTTTTAATTTTTTAATTTATAATTATCAATCCACATGTTAATTTGTTCCTTGCAAATATTTTCCTACTCAATAGCAGTTCTATAAAGAAGATTCCCAATAAACATTGTTTTCCATAAATGCTTTTGACCTATGTTCCCTGCAAATTTGTTCTTATGAGGAGAGGTGAGAATCCATCATTCCTATAAATTAGAAAAAATGTTTTAATGACATGAAAAGACCTCGCTCAATAGCTCACTCAATAAACTTGTATAAGGTTTTAAAACATTTTCTTATTAAATATTATAAGAATATATATAAGAGGTACCAATTTGTATAAAGTTTTAAAACATTTTCTTATTAAATATTACAAATACTATTTAAAAATGCTCTTAAAATATTTATTGTTTAATTTTTTGAGCTAATTTACAAATTGTTAAAATATTATTATAGCAATATTCAAGAAATATTTTAGTAGAAGCCGTGAAAAAAAAAAACAAAGTAGAGAGAATAAAAAATTCAATAATGCATGTGAAAGTTAAATAAAAATATTAATAATCATACTGATATATTTTACAATTTTAAAATTTATGAAAAATAAAAAAACTTATTCAAACTTATAATTTGATCAAATTGAATAACAAATTACTCACTGATATAAAACAACTCAGTCTCACAAACGTCCTACCAGTTACCTGAATTTTTTCGAATTGTGTGTATCATGCCACATGACATGGTATAAATATGAAATTTGGGCTTTAGCCCTTTTGCTAAAAAAAAAATGTTATGGCCCTTTTGCTAAAAAAAAAAGGTTATAATCTGAAAAGAAAAAAAGAGTATAGATGTCTTGGAAAATTCTTGATTTAGCTAATGTTTGCTCTAGGTGACACCACACGTGAATTGTCCAAATATTAGACAAGTTAGTAATTTTCTAGCTAGGATTGTAATAACAATAGCAAACAATAAGAACAATTCCTTAATATATTTTTTTTCATAAAATTATTTTATGCATATTAGTATGTATAAGAGACGTGGTTCACTGTTTTGCAAAAATACCCCTGAAAAGAATAGCTTTGGATTTGCATGATACCATTGCTTACAAAACAGGAAAAGAGAATGAACACCCACGCAAATACTAAATGGCTTACCATTTTCAATTTGTCATTATAAATCTAAGAAAACCCTTGTCAGATCATCCTATATAACATATATCTTGGCCTAAGCCACATGTTAGTTGCTCCAAAAGACCACTTAATCTTGAAACCCTAACTTCACTCTCTGTACACTACCACCTCACAGACTTCCTTCACAACTGATAAAACAAAGAAAGAAAGAATACCTTTACAGATTTTTTTTTTCTTAAAAAAAAAAAGAAAGAGCAACGGAAAAAATGATTTGATTTTTAAGTGTGATGAGTTGCATGCGTGTCAAAATCACATGGCACCCCAACAATTTTTCTTGCTGGAAATCATTGCATGTGCATACTCCCATTAAGAGGATCTCCATCACAAAACTTTCAAGCATAATGATTTAGTAGAATTGGAAACCTCGTTGCAGGGCACAGTAGCTGCTGCTTCATCATGCTATCAAACACTTGATTATTAATTACGCATTTTAATTATAATATAATTTATATATTTAAAAATATTTTTTTATTATAAATTTTAGTTGTATAAAATAAACATTTATCCCGTGTAATGCACAAACTAAAATACTAATATTAGGCAAATTAGTCATTATCTAGCAGTGTTATAACAAGAGCAAATAATAATAACTGATTCCTATATATTTTTTCATATAAGGATTCCTTAATATATATTTTTTCATATTCGTTACAAAACGCTGTGGTTAACTGTTATGTAAAAATACCCCTGAAAAGAAAGATAAAAGATAAATGGACACGTACAATGTTATTAGACACTTAGTAAGAGAGAAAGAAAAATATAAATATTATAGAATTTATGATATGATAAGTAAAAAAAAATAGAAAAAAATGAAAAATATTGATATAATATTTAAAATAAAAGAATGTTCAAGTATTATTACTTGAAATGAAATTAACTTTGGATTTGCTAGAAGCCATTGCTTACAAAACAAGGAAAAGAAAATGAACACCCACTTAATATCAAGTGACAACCGGCAAATACTAAATGGCTAACCATTTTCAATTTGTCATTATAAATCTAAGAAAACCGTTGTTAGATCATCCTATATAACATATATCTTGGCATAAGCCACACAACGTTAGTTGCTCCAAGAGACTACTTAATCTTGAAAGCCTAACTTCTCTCTCTGTACACTACCACCTCACAGACTTCCTTCACAACTGATGATACAAAGAAACAATACCTTTACAGGAAATTAAAAAAAAAAAAGAGCAACGGAGAAATTGGTCTGATTTTTAAGTGTGATGAGTTGCATGCGTGTCAAATCACAAGGCACCCCAGGAATTTTTCTTGCTGGTGGACCTAAGATCATTGCATGTGCATACTCCAACTAAGAGGATCTCCATCACAAAACTTTCAAGCATAATGGTTTAGAAGAATTGGAAACCTCGTTGCAGGGCACAGTAACCGCTGCTCCATCATGCTATCAAACACTTTCTCATAAGCAGAAGCAGCCCTCACATGCTTCCCTTCAACATGTGGAGCCTGTCTTTGGAAAATCAAAATAGAGGTCTCAGCAGCAGAGTTCAAATCCGTCAAAGCATCCCCAAGAGGCCCCAACGCAGGCTCCTCCAACACAGGATCCACCGTTTGCGCCAAAGACATCTTCCTCCCATACCCTCTCCCCACCACATACAAATCAAACCCTTTGTTCCCTATCTTGTTCAGAAGCTTCACCGTTTCCTTCTCATCCCTCACCACCTTCTCCAAATACCTAACCCTAGCCATGTCCCCCGTTTGTTGCACAAAACCCTTGATAAACTCTTTATCCGTTTCATCAAACTCATCATTAGGGTTCTCCCAAACAAGCCTCACCACCGTTAACTGCACCTCAGGGTTCCTACTCATCCTCCATGCGTACGAAAGTGCTTCGCGGTCATCGGCACCGGCAATGTAAAGCATAGCCACACGATGCTCCTTTGAACGTTTGTGACTCAACCCTCTGTCCACAAATATGGCCACACAACACTTTGCATCCCTAACTAGACTCTCCAGCACCACTTTCTTCTCGTCTTTGCTTTCATGGTCGCGGTTAATGATGTTAACAGCTCTTGCAGTTGCAACTCCAGCTCCTAAACCGTCATAAGTCGGTTGCTTGCAAAGTGTGGTTAAGATAAGTGTCACCCCTCTACGCTTTGCGAGGTTTAAGATGTCCTTGTGCATGGAGCTGTAGTCTGAAATTATTCTCATTTTTTCAGCGAAGATGGCTTGGCTGAGGTTGTCGAAGCTGCCGAGGGTGTCTTCGGTGTCGAGCTTCGAGGATTTTGAGGTGAAGGAGGGTTTTCGAGCGTCTCTTATGATGAGTGATGCGGTGGGGCGGTTGGTCATTTTGTTCAGTTCCACTGCAAGCACTTGGATTGGGGCTCTCACTGAGGGGCACGAGGCTTTTAGGAGGTTGATGATGACGTTGGCGTCGCGCTTTGTGTGGATGCAGGCTAATAGTCTGAGGGGTGCGTCTGGTTGTGTGTCTTGCATGCTCCTGCGTTGGCCTCCCAGAACCTTTCTGCTTTTCAGGGCTTTTGTTAAAGCGGATGAGACTGGTCCCACGGGAATTGTCATCAACCAGCATGCTAATAGCATCACCCCAAAGGTCTGGTTGTCCAGTTCCTGCATCAATGCATACACTTAAATGTTAACACCAATTATGCACATATACGATACATGTATCACATATATACGTATCAGTGAAATATCTGAGTATCGATATTAGATATGGATATGTGAAGTAAATTGAACTATTAGTGCTGTTAATGACTTTTTAACTAATGTGGAGATAAATGAATTTGTTAGTGGATTCAGATCACCTATCCCTAATCCCCGTCTCTTTCTTGATTATTACAAGTGATTATAGAATGACCAAGAATACGTGATTTCAGTCTATTACAAGCAACTTTTGCATGGAGGCCTATCATCATGTAGCCATTAGACACATAAGCAATCAAAAACTCTAGGTGTGGCACCCAAATAATCTAACAAGATCTTTTTAACATGTGTTTTTTTATTGGTATATACATAATAGGCATGCACTATACTCCTATTTAGGATTTTAAATTGCAGTTCACAATTACCATTGTGATTGTAATATTAAGGTTTTGGAGTTCTCCACAATTGTATAGTGACCTTAATTGTTTTGTGACCCCATCTGCTGAATTTGTTTATAATTTTTTACAATATATTAAGGTTTTTTGAAAGTCTTTAAGCCTTAAAATCTCAATGCAACTTAGAACCTTGCTAATGTTAAATTTGACTGATCAAACCTTATATTGGGAAAATTGACTATATTTGTGCCAATGCATCATAAATATAGCATGTTACCATGTTAAGTTTGTAAGGTAACTTACGCGTCTGTCCCTGCCGGTGCAGAGAACGATCAATGGCATTATTCCTTTAGTATTCATAAGCAGTGCAAGGGATAATCCTTCCAAGTGTGGCATCTGGTAGAACCAAGAGACCACCATAGTGCACACAATCTTTGACACCAATGCCAACACAACAACCACCACCACAGTTGTACAATGAGTGTCCAAGGCCAAGTCTTGGATCTTAATTCTCTCTCCAACAGCCACAAAGAACAAAGGCATCATGAACACAGACACAAAATCCTGCACCTTGTCCTGCACCGCATTGTTGAGCGCACCCTGAGGGATCACAACACCCAAAAAGAAAGCCCCAGTGATGGAAAGCACACCCAACCCATCAGTTAAAAGCCCCATGACTAAAACTACATGCAGCACAAAGATTACTTGTGACTCAAGGAACTCACGATCCCCAGTGCCCACATTGTTGAATAGCCACTTGAAAAAGGGGTGAAGTGCCACATAACAAATCAACACAAGCATGACCGTGATGACAAACGATGACACGGAAGCATAATAGAATTGCGTTAGAGCCAACACAAGAAGGGTCCATGAAAACAAGTCATTGATGAGGGAAGCTGTGAGAGCCAGTTGTCCATTCTCCGTGAGGAGAAGCTTGAGGTCTGAAAGGATCTTTGCAATCTCAGGGAACTCACTGCTGCATGAAAGGGTGATTCCCCATAATATTGCACCCTTTGGTCTAGCATTGACATGGGACAATGATTTTCGCCCCATGTCGGTGACAAGCATGTAGTACAAGCCAAACCCCATTGGTAAGGTGAAGATTGTGCTGGCAATGGCAATAACCATGGCCTTCTTGTGCAACCTCGATATTGGTTTCAAGTCTATCTCTAGACCCACCAAGAACACGTAGTAAACAAGGACCATCCCTCCCACGGTCTCCAATGGTATCATGTTACTGAAAGGAAATGCGTTTTTCATAAAAGCATGCCAACGTCCCAGAACAGATGGACCCAGTAGAAAACCAGTCTAGGAACATAATCACAAAAGTTGAGGTTGATTAGTAACAAATCAATAATTAAAATCTTAGCAAATTAACATATATGGAAAACTTCCTTTCGTAAGAAAATAATTGTTTGTTTTAAAAAAACTTTCTCTTAAAAACAAGTGATTATTCATGGAAAATTGATTACATAATTTAAAACTATCGTTCTGATCAATCATCATATAACACGTAATCACATTTTTTTTAATTTACAAGCTTGTTAATAATATGTCACAGACCACGTATTCCTGACTATATGATGATTTTTCTTCTTTATGACCTGTACCGTAATGGTAGCACATGAACGGTGATTGTTGATTTTTTATATAAATCATTTCTTAATAAATAGCACTATGATCTCATCTCATAAAGCCCTTTATTCTTTATCCTATTCTATTCACGTTTGTTGTTTAATTATCGTCGCCATGTTAAGATTGGAAATTCAATTTATGAACCAAGGATATATATCATCATAAGCTGAAAATACTTACAAAAATATTGGCAACAATACGAGGTACAAGGTATTGTTCTGAAACAAGGAGCAAAAATCGGTTGATTGCTAGGATAATTGCCAATTGCAGGACAAATGAAGGGAGTGTTTTCTCCACGGAGTTTTCTATCCAAAGGCCAGAACCGTGGTATTCACTACTATTGAAACAGACCTGCAGCGTGTCGTTCGAGTTTATGATAATGAAATCAGAGGTTCCGAAGTCGGAGGAATTCATCTGAATGGTTCACTCCGATAAAGTATTTTTTCTTTTAATCTAATTTTCTTTTTTTTTTTTCTTTTCTGATTTACAGATTTCTGAACACAATTAAGAGAAACATCAAAGGCAGAAGGAAGGGGTTTTGACCAAAGTTTCAATAAGAGATGAACAAGGGACACAAAATTCCAGCTAGATATCATAATATTATGATTAAGATCATACGGTTGCTTCACTTGCTTGCTTAATTATAGACAAGTCGTTTTCTTTGCTCTATTATATATTTCTTTTTTGTATTCTATTGAAGGTGTGCATGTCCCATCTGTATGTGCTTTAGATTTTCACACAACAATAATTAATTTATCTTCTTAACTAGTGTAATAGCCGGTGATTTGCACGTGTATTAAATTTGCAACTTACAAATTTGTTATATTATTATAATTTTTAATGTATTTTTAGTTATTTTTAATTCTATATAAATATACATTAGCGAGTTACACCATAAATGTATTTTAAGATAATTATTAATTATAACTTGCTTGCTAACGTAGTCTAACTAAAAACACAAGTGTACATTAGCAGATTATACCTAGATGCATTTTAAGATTAATTGTAGTTATAATTTACTAATGTATTTTTTTTAAAAAAATAAGTGGTTTACATTATAGCAAATCCATATATATATATATATGGTCAGGATTCGTTGATACCAAGTGTAAGTCATTAGATTTATACCAAATCTCTGCCGTTAAAATGAGTTAATCTAACTATTAAAATTATTTGACTTAAAAAATAAAATTAAAAAGTTTAACTTAGTCACGTTACTGTTTTTCCATATTCCGTTCAGCTTTTGAATTCCATTCACAACGATCCCCAGTACCTGTGCCGGTGGCTAAGTCTTTATTGGTTGGGAAATTTATTGGTGAAAGGGCTGGGAAGAAAGACTGTAACCACCGGCATAGGTATTGAAAGATGAAAATGCGAAGAAAATGGAAAACTTGACGCCTATTGGCCTAGCAATTTAGTTTTCCCTCTCATCAAGATTGAGAAGCAAAATTGAGTATTTTCCAAATTAAAATAAAAATAGATTTAAGAACAATAAATTATTTATATTTAATTTAATTTTACTTTATTTTTTATTTCATTTCCATTTTATAATATATATAATACATAATATATAAAAGATGAAAGATATATAATATATAAATAGATAATATATTTACATTATACATGAGCCCAAATTCTTTCCTTGGGCTGACTCACCCTCCATTTTCCCTATTTTTTTTAATGACAATAACTAATATAAATTAATTTAAATTTAAAATAATAGTGATGGTTATAATTTGAAATAAACAATTATTTAATTTGAATTTGATGATAATAATAAATTCTTAATATCAATAATTTGAATTTAAAAAATATAAAATCTTGAAAAACAAATTCAACACTCATAGGTCGTCTGTGGAGATCATTGTAATAACAAATTCTTAACTGAACATCTATTTAAAATTAAAAATAATCATTGGACCTGTTTAGTTATTTGGGCCATTTTTATTAGTGTTAGTATAAATAGGTCCTTAGAGCACATTTGTAAAGAGCTTTGATCATTTTTGAAAATTAACTTTGTGCTAAGTTGAGAGACTAAAAATCACTTTCTTTGTGGCGAATCCTCGTAGACTTATCAATCGAGCTTCGATTATGATGTCATCTTTCATTCCTTATCTTTTTGTTTTATATTTTCTTCACCTTTTTTATTTCCGTAATTTTCGTTAATGCTGAATTTGAGATCCGGAAAAGTAATTTTTATTATTTGATTATCAGAGCTGGATTTATCATCAATTTCACTTTATTTGTGTCTTGTTCGGTGCCTTTGATTTACGCCACCTATGGATTCCGAGAGGTGCAGGAACCAAATTTTGATCGGGCGTGGCATGTGATTTCTTGATTTCGGATCAATTTTTCTGCTGTTAGCGTCACGATCTGCACTCCAATTCAATCAGTGGAATTTGTCCTCTTGTGCATATTGAAAGCTGGCGTCAAATTGCTTGCGTCATTATGTTTCTATTTCGTTTGGATTGCATTGTGTCAAAATTGGTACTAATTCAATCCTTTTGTCATTACTGTCTGATTTGCGTTATTCTGATTGCTTGTGTGCCTATTCGTAAATCTTGTGCGTCAATTTTGAGATTTTGGTACTGTTCATCAAATTCAGAATTGGTAATGTTCATCGATCTGGTACTGTTCATTCCGAAATCTGATTCAAATTGTGTTGAAATTACTTTTTGGCACATAGTTTTTTTTTTTTTTTTTTTTTTTGCTATTTGCATCATGTTTGTTGATTTTGCATCATTATTTTGATTGAGTAAAAATTCTGCACTGTGTGTTCTTGAGTGTTCATCATTGTTCATGTGTGTTCTTGAGAGATTTGACAAATCCTTCTGTTTGATACATAAAAATTTGAATTAAGTGAATTTGGATATTTTTTGTAAATATTAAAAAGCTTGAGGACTTAAAGATAAAAAAAGAAAATATTGGGACAAAAATGAAAATACAAAAAAATATAGGGGCCCAAGTGCAATTATGAAAAGTTTAGGGGCCAAAGTGTAAAAAAAAAAGTTAAAAAAATTAAAAAAAAAAAATTATACCATTGGAAAGAAAAAAATATGCCCTATAAGAAGTCCTTATACACCATTGCTTAATTCTTTCTTTTTCATACACTTTTATACCATTTTAGCTCTCTTGAATACACTAGTTCTTCACAAAGTTGAAAATTTTGAGTTTCTTAGTTTGTGTTGCTCTTATTCTTGTGTCTTCTAGTCTTGTCTTTTCTTGAAATTCTATTTTGAATTGTCCTTTCATTTCTTTTAGCTTTTATTGCTTGTCTTTAAATTTCTTTGGTTTTGTCTTTGAGTGTTCATTTCATTGGCCCCTTAAGTCAAGTTTGGATTTGTGACATATTTCTCATTGAAAATTCTTTGTTATTGAAATTTGGAGGTTCTTTTCAAGAACTAAAGAGGAACAAGAGTGAAAAAAAGGCAACTGTGCACATTATAGAAAAAGCCTAAAAAGAGAGAAACACGAGTGGTTTTGAGTGAAATACTTAGTGAGTGGTGATGTTCATATTTCTATTATTTGTGCTAATCATTTTTGTGTAGGTATGTATTATTCTTCTTATCATAGAAGTGATGGAGGATATAAGGATGAGAGAAAAAGAGTTACAAGAAAAGGAAATAAAAGAGAAAGAGATAAAAGAAAAAGAGTTGAGAGAAAAAGAGTTAAGAGAGAAAGAAATGAGAGAAAAAAAGTTGAGAGAAAAGGAAAAAGAGATGAGAGAAAGAGAAATAATTGAAAAAGAAAGTGAAAAAGAGAAAGCAAAAGATAAAGAGGAAAATGATTGTTTTTGTTTTGGTTTTTCTTCTAACTCTTTCTTTGATGATGAAGTCTCTCATGTGAAGGAAATTGAAGATGAGGTCTCAAAGGAGGAGTGCAAGACTCTAATTTCTTCTCCTAGATTGGATTGTGAATTTAATTCTTTTTGTAAACTTGATTGTGCACCTAACTATATAAATTCTTTTGTTTTGATGCCTAAAGAGGAATTGTACATCAAGGATCAATGGGCAAGATACTTTGGAGAAGAAGTGGAGGCATATGAGGACCAATACAACCATAGAGAGAAGAAAATTTTGGCTTACACCATCTCTAAACCTTGTGATTTAATTGATATGTACCATGTGTTAATCCAAAATGCTTGTGAATTGCATGTTACTTTTGGCATGCATGATATTGTTTTAGGTGATGGTGCCAAGTTCTTGAAATTTGATATTAATGCACTTCATTTGGACTTGTATGATCATGATGAGTCTTCCTCTAGGTGTATTGTTGTTTATGGGAAAATTGAAAATGATGAGTTCTATAGGCATAAAGAGCATATGTTTAAAGATGTTGCATTTTGTGTGCCTAAATATTCATTTCATGATTCATTGATTGGAGGAACTCATAGTAAAAGTTTAGTGATGTATGAACATTTCTTTTGGAAGTATATGAAGCATGAAACAATTAAGTGTCTTGATAGATGGATTGTGCATAAAATGGAAAAATCTAAATTTTCTATTCTTGGTTTGAAAATGTCATTGCTTGTTCATAATTTTCATTGTATTGACTTGGTTATGGATTTTATGTTTAAGCATTTTATTTTAGTGTTGTTTGATGGTTTCTTTAGGCTTGTATTTGATCCGGGAGGATTGATATATAAGCACATAGATAACAAGAGATTTGCCTTTTTAAGGGATTCAAGTCTCAATATATATAGGATTTTCTTTTTTTAATATTTTCTCAAAACTAAAACATGTTGTTTTGTGTTGTTTTTGTGATGTAGGTACCTTGGCTCTAAATTCGAGGTCGAATTTCCTTCAAGAAGGAGGGAATGATAGAGGACTAGAATGATACATGAAGAGCTTAAAGTAGAGCCAAATCTTAAAATAGAAGTTTATGTAATTTGGGCCAAATTTGGGCTTTTGTTGAGCTTTTTATATTTTTAGTGATGTTTCATTTTGTTTGGTCCATTATCACTTGTGTTGGGTCTTTTTAGTTATTTGGGTCATTTTTAGTTATTTGGGTCATTTTTATTAGTGTTAGTATAA
Organism: Pueraria montana var. lobata; assembly: GCA_026413185.1. Classification (NCBI taxonomy): domain Eukaryota; kingdom Viridiplantae; phylum Streptophyta; class Magnoliopsida; order Fabales; family Fabaceae; genus Pueraria; species Pueraria montana. Next base: position 35,062,017 of record CM048650.1, on the reverse strand, counting down.
ATAGGCCCTTAGAGCACATTTGTAAGGAGCTTTGATCATTTTTGAAAATTTTGTGCTAAGTTGAGAGAGTTCTCTCTTGGTTCTTGTGATGAACCTTTAGATTCTTATCAAAGAAACACTTTCTTTGTGGCGAATCCTCCTAGACTTATCAATCGAGCTTCGATTGTGGCGTCATCTTCTATTTCTTGTCTTTTCGCTTTATATTTTCTTCACTTTTTTGGTTTTCGTAATTTCCGTTGATGCTGAATTTAAGATCCAGAAAAGGGGTTTTTATCAATTTATTTAAAATCCAAAATATGATTTATAAATTTAAAAATATATGGTTATTATGACTTTTAATAATAATATAATCTATAAAATTATAAATGCTTATTCATTATGAATTATAAATTAAAATACCCATCTTGAGTGAGAGTATTTTTAGGATAGTTATATATATAACTATAATGTGTGACCTATGTCATGCACAGGTAAACATTATTTAAGAATATTTTTATAAAATATTTTAAAAATATTTTCTTAAATCTGTATTAGGAATTATTCATAATTAAATTCTTTTAAATTTATTTTAATCATGTATTTAAATAATAATATTTTTAATTATTAATTATTGTTGTCCAATATAGATATATAGTTGATTATATATTTAGTAGACTATAATTTTTAAAATACAATGAGAGAAATAAATTTTTTTTTATGAGTTAAGTTTAATTATTGTGAAATTTATAGTCTAAAGTGAGAGGTTTTCTTTGTTTGGTATTGTTTTAGGGATTACCCTGAAGTAGACACAAAAAGTCGGTTGATGACAAAAGACCGACATAAAAGGTAAGACCGGAAAAAGAGGCGAATCGGCAAACTTAAACCCAAAAGTATGGGACCCCCAACGCAAATAAGAACATGACATGTGGCAGAGGGGACCTGTCTGCAATCACTACAAATAAGAGAATGCTTACGAAATGTAACCAACTATTCTCATTTTAACATAAACCTAAACAATAAATATGAGATATTCTCTCTTATTCTCTTTACCTTTCAAATTATCTCTATCTATATTTTCTCTAAATCACGAATCTTCTATCCCTTGAAGTGAACTCCATAACAATGGCGCCAAGCAACGTCGACTTAACAAGATTGAAATGAATATTTACCCCAGAATAGTTGTCCCTGAGCCGATATTGCTTTGAAGAAGCAATGTCGACTTTACAATATTGAAATGAATATTTACTCCGAACAATTATCAATTTAAAAAAATAACATTCCAAGGAAAGAATGTTTCTCAAAAATGTATTTTAGCTAGGTTTCCTACAAAATTGTTCTCATGGGGAGGTGGGAATCTAACTTTAGTGAGTTAAAAAAAGTTTTAATTAATGTGGTAAAAATATCATGTTACTCTTATTAGACCATTTAATGTGTGGTAAACTGATTTAAAATTACAAGAAATTACCTTAATTACATATATTTATTAATTACTTTTATTGTTTTAAATATTCATTTTAAAGTCAAAGGTGTTTAACTCAGTTGATGTTGATTGAGCAGTTTAAAATTATTTGAACTCAGAATATAATTACCATAATTTAAAGTAATCATACTTTGCTTTTTAAAAAATATATGTCATAGTTATCTTTATTAATTCAAATTAGAATATATATAGGTTGTAAATTTGTAATTACCTTATTTATTATAATAATTTAAATGGAATGAAATATTAGTTTCGGGTAAAGTTAAAGGAAAAATCAATTGATTTCAAGTTTAAAATGCTATATTTAATTAAAAGTCAATGGAAAATTTTGTTTTGTTTCCATTTAAATAAATGAACTTTGCAAATAAGGCCAAATTAATTATTGATTTTAAATTAATTGTCCATTTCAAATTCTAATCTATCAAAATTCTACCAAAATGCTATTAAATTATTTCAAATTAACAACATGTGTAATATACAAATAATTATTATCGGACCTTCACCCAAAAAAATAATTATTATCAGACTTTTGAGTACTCCTCTACATACTCTTGCTCGAGACTCAGTGAGTTACTCTAAAATCTTATTTGTTATGTTACTACTGTAAACATGGAGAAATTACATTCTGATTCGGGACCATCACGTCAGCTATGATCCTGCCCAGTAGCAACATGACACGTGACGACAAAAGAGCCAGCTCTCAATCCGTTGAAGGTTAACGCAATAACCGCGAGAAATGAAATTTAAAATCCGATATCATAAATGTAACCGCATATCTTGGAGAAATTTAAAATATGATTAACCACATATCTTTTACAAATCACACTTACAAATTACAATTATATCAAATTTAAAACTTTCAAAAACAATTGCTCTATTATCACGTTTACATTCTTTCACGTCACTGGAAATTTACACTGTTTCACGTCGCCGGAAAGCCGCTCGCTGCTCTGCCATTGCTGTACCAAGAAGCAACCACAAACGCTTTGCCATTGCTATACCGCAAAGCAACCGCGAATGGGAGAATATTGCTAATCGTCAATCGATCCCACGGCGATTATCCTGTCAAGATTATTCGTGATCGTCACATAGCAACCACGAATTGGAGATTATTCGTAGATTCCGATTATCAGTTTCTTTGATACCCTCGTCAAATTTCCAAATCACTCTAACGCTCCAACCTTGCTCGATTCCCTGCTCTCGCGGTTTTGTTATGTACTCGTGAGCAATATTAGCTATAACTTTTTCCTAGTGGGAATTATTTGATCCAATATGATTATCCCTTCATCATTATCCTTGAAATTTTGCTTGAGTTTTTTTTAATAGGTCTGCATTTATAACCTTCTGCTCAATCTAACAACTTTATATCAATAAAATGTTTTATCAATGGTTGAGAGGTTCTGTAATGTGGGTCGTTTCCTTCCTCCATGTCTCAGTTGGCCAATGATCGAAAATGCAAAGATCACATTTCCCATTATTACAAGCAAAGAAAAAGTCTGCCAATAACCATCTTGCGTAAAAATAAATGGACTTTAGACGTGAGGTTATTTGTTCATGTACATTCTAATACTTTTGGTTCATAGTGAATGTGCTTGTTATTTGATAGCTTGTTATTCTACTAAGACTTTTTTTGTTCGGTTCAGTACATAGACCTTTTTTTTTTTTTTGTTCTCGAGGATATTTTCCGGGGGTTCCATTTAGTATATACAGTTGTTAGTTCACATGGGGTTCCATTTAGTATATAGTATATACACTTGAAGATAACTTGAGTATTGATATCGGTGGGATAAAATAAAATTGAAAACCCCAGAAACACACAACGGAAACAGAGAGAGAATAAGAATTGCTCCACACAATCACGCACACTAGGGTGGAAGAGAATTAAATTTTTACTCAAACTTATTCAATTACTTGATTAATGAATACGTACAGCCCTTGGCCTTGTAAAGGCAAATTACACTAAAATATTCACAAGCTAATGGTTAATTAAAAAGTATGACGGTACTTCTATATATGCCAAAATAAGTTATGGTATTTGTCACTCTCTATGCCAGGAGATGCCTATGTTGAATAAACTTGAAAATTGCCAAGTGCCAATGAATTAACTTTTACTGGTTAAAAACAATCAGATTCATAAGAGTTTGGTTGTGATGGGAATGATACAGTTCAATATTGTAATGAGAGTCATAATCATTTAGACCAAAATACAGTTTTTCAGTTCATTAATTGTACAATTTTCATGAAGAATGATAATCCAAAACAGCTCCATGTGACTCAAAATTGCTTATCAGAAAGCCATTCACTTATATTTTACCACCAAACGCCCAACAATGGAAAAATATCATAAGGCCATAAAAAAGTAAGCTGAGTATGGAAAACTATTTAGGTGCTAAAGCTAAACTAAAATAAGTTACGTTGAAGTAGAACTAGGCATTAACTTGAAATATGCTATATATATATATATATATATATATATTTTATTTTTTTTGAACTGCAAACAAAAAACAAATTTTATATAACCAGCATGGTTAACCACAAGATGTGATGAAACCTGCCAAGAAATAGTGCTATGCAGTTGAAAAACACACTGCACAAGCACATACAGAACGCCTCTGCCTACAAAAGCTATAGTCCCTCCCCCTAAAAACAACCGCTGCCAGAAACAAGTATTAAAATACAAAAGTGCAAGGAAATTAAAAATGAATTACAAAGCTTCTCCTTATATATATGACCTCTGTACTAAACTATCAACACCCTCGACATATTCTGGCCCCTTCGACCCTACACAGGTACCCTACCAATGCATACGTCAGGATTTGTTATCCACTCAGAAAAAGAATATGTAAATCCTTTATTTTTTGCACATAGCCACTTCCAAGATTTAACTTTGACAGCTTCCAAAATTTGTTGTACCTGTGTCTCATGCTGTTCAAAGAAATATGCTATATGTCAAAATTATTTTATATGTGACAGACATGTATATATATAATATATTTATCATCTTAAAGAACAAGTATCTAAGAATGAGCCAAGCACACTAACACTTGATAAGTCATGCCCAATCAAAATAAGCAAATCTATACAGACTTATTCAAAGTGGTTTTACCATATTAGCAGCATCGAATCGTAGGATACCTCTCCTTGATAGTTATTTCGACGACGATCTGATTCGGAGGAAGATTGAATTGGACGAATCGGTGTTGCTGAAGATTGCAGAGGAACTGAAGAATGGTTCGAGCCAATTGCGCGGAGAATGGTTGAGAACAAAGAGGAACGACTAGGGATTTGGAAGTTTTAAATTTGATTATAATCGTAAGTGTGATTTGTAAAAGATATGCGGTTAATCAGATTTTAAATCTCTCCAAGATATGCTGTTACATTTATGATATCAGATTTTAAATTTCATTTTTCGCGGTTATGCATTAACGCCTTTAACCTTCAATAGTTCAATGGACTGAGAGCTGACGACCTTTTGTTGCCACGTGTCATGCTGCTACTGGCTGGGACCACAGCTGATGTGGTGGTCCAGGACCAGGATATAATTTCTCGTAAAGATGGCATGATGGGAGGAGTGGAGTAATGCCAAAGGAGGAAAAATCGGAGGGGGCAGTTTTTCTTTTTCCCTCTAATTTTTAGGGCTAAAGTTTTCCGACAACTATTAAATTTTTAAAATTAATGTATTTTCATAATTTTATTAATATTTAAATCAATTTTTCATTTTAAATAATTTAAATTCAAATTAACTACCCCTAAAATTTCTCATCGAGATCAAAATCTTATCAATAAGTTAAATATCCTGTAACATCAATATACCAAATTCAAAATTAAGTATCAATATAATCTTTTAAGTATCTATAAAAAAAATAGAATCTTTTGAGAAAATCTTATTTAAAGTTTTTTTTTTGGTGAAGTAAAAAAATAGGATATTTAATATTGATAATCAAATACATATTATACTCTAATTAAATCTTATCTCTTTGCTTTATTCTTATTCTCACTTTTATTTAAATTTAAAAACAACTACACAATGCTTCTTTATTTTTTTATATAAAATTTTTATTTAAATTTAAAAATACTTGTGCAGTTTATGAAAAAAGTTGCTAATTTAATACATTAAAGTATATGGAATATTAATTTTCACATGTATGAAATAAGGAAACACTTATTAAGTTCATTCACATGTCAGTTGATCCACATGTTCGGTTATTATTGAGATATATTTTGAATTAGTCCAAAGAAATAAAAAAAAATTAGCATTTCGCAATGACATTAAATGTCGCTGGCATAGAAAATTACCTTTTCCCAGCGACATTAGACATGCTAGAATAGAAAAACACATTTTCCCAACAACAACAAGTGTGTTGGATAGAAAAGCAACTTTTCGCAGCGACTATGAACGTTGTTGGTATTAAGTAGTACTTTTCCCAGCGACAATAAACTCGTTGGCATAAAAAACCACTTTTTCCTTGCAACAACAGGTGTGTTGGCATAGAAAAACAACTTTTTGCAGCGATTATGAATGTTGTTGGTATAAGTAGTATTTTTTCGCTGACATAGAAAAACATTTTTCGCAGTGACAAATTTTGTCGCTGAGATAAGTATAGTTTTACCCGCGATACTGGTCTTGTTGACAAAAGAAAAATCTTATCCCAACGATAATCAAATGTCGTTGCCAAATGTCTATCTTTGCCAACAACTCAATTGTCGCTGGGAAAAAGTCGCTACGAATATGATTCTTTCTTGTAGTGGTGGTCTTGGTTAAAGTCAAAGATACCAAGTTTTAAATATTCCTTTGTTCAATGGTCATTTTTAAATATTCCTTTGTTCAATGGTCATTATGTCCCGGCTTGTGCATTTGATACCTGCACTCTATACACTTGCTTTGTCTGCGAAAATGCATTCTGGTTCCCTCTGGTTGGCAGTTATCATTGGTGAAGGCATCTTTTGAGATAAGCTATAAAATGCATGGTTCTCAGAACCGAACCGGATCGACCGGTTTAACCGGTTGAACCGGGAACCGGTTGCTTGTCCGGTCCATTTGTTCCTTAAAACCGGCCTGAAGTTGAACCGTGAAAAAACCGGTGAAACCGGTCGAAAACCGGCGGTTTGGACGGTTTTAACGGTTATGCAAAAAACAATTTTATTTTATTTTATTTTCCATTTTTTAGAGGCCAAAACGACGTCGTATTGTCGTATTGACTCTTTTTTTTTTTAATCTTTTCTTTCCCTTACTTGTATTCTCAGTTTCTCACCAAAAAAGCCCTAAGCCCCAAAATTACTCTCACGTCTCACAATTCTACGATTCTTCTGATGGAGGCTTTCAAGGGCACGACACTTCAACGAAATTGATTCTTTCTCCGGCGACTTATTCTTGTGGCTTTCTTTCCATCTCCGACGAGCTGATTCCTTGTCCGACATCATGTCTCAACCGCAGCAAGGACAGGTATGTGTATTCCTTCTCTGGCGAATTGCTTCCTCTATTTGGCTGTGGGACGAATGCTTTGGGTTACTACTTTGAGTGGCTTTTTTGATTGATTAAAAACTAAAAAGGAAAATAATATGTGAACCTTTTTATTCCTTCCCCATTATTCCAGTTTTACTGCTTTTAGTTTTGTTACCTTTTTATTGATTCTTTGTGCCTTTTGTCATTCGACGGATGAACAAGTGTAGGAAAACTTACATCTTCCAAATTTCAGGATTCAAATTTCAAAGTCTATTTTACTTTACATTTTTTTTTATCAATTTAAATTTCATCCTTACTAAGAATGGAATATCCTTTTACTAAGAGTGTATTTCTAAATTTTGGAATTTACCAAATACCATGTCGTTGCAGCAAGCTAAAGTAATATGCTATAATTGTTTATAGGTTCTTTATATGTAATTAATAATTATGGCATATTATATTAGTATGTAATCTTGGCTTTATTGCCTCTGGACTTTGGATTTACGTGTAGCTTTCAAGGCTTTTCTTTTTGGTGTTGCCGTGTTGGATTAGGGAGCAATTGTTAAGGAAGGTATATAGTATATGCGTTTAGTTCATAGTTCATACTTTTCGGTGGCCTCTTATACTGTTATACAAATTCAGAATTTGCCAAATCTGGTTTTAGGAAAATAAAGAGGCAAATTAAAGAGTATGGTTATGTGTTTGATCGAACAATCTTGCTCATTCCATTCCATATTTTCCTTTATGTCAGAAAGAACTTTTTATCATATTTTACCATCATTGGAGATGCAATTAAATGTATGTATTTTTAGTGTATTGTTGGCAAATTACATATATATTACTAATTAATTATGTTTTTAACATGTAGGAATTACCAAGCGTGAATGCTCCTTCAGATAATGATCCCAATAATGTGTCATCTGAAAAATAATCTATAGGAGCTTAATCTGCAGTTCATGGGAAAAGTGATCCTGCGTGGCAACATTTTACTTATAAAAAAGAGGGGAAAACTAATGTGTACACTTGTCTGCATTGTGTTAAGTCTTACAAAGGAGGGGGCATAAATAGAATGAAGCAACATCTTGCTGGCATACCGAGTCAAATAAGTTCTTGCAAGAGAGTCCCTCACGATGTTCTTCACCAAATGCAACAATTATTAAAAGAAATCCAAGAAAAAAGTAAGAGCAATGAGCTAGATGAAGCATACAATGATCACATTATTCAAGAGGAAGTACAAGAAGTTCAACCTTCCACAAATGTGGGTAAGAGTAAGACGCCATTAACTACTCAAAATAGAGGGAAAAGGAAAGCCACTGTTGAAGCTAGTAGTTATTTTGCTCCAAGGACTACACCTGGCTCCCAACCAAGTATAAAAAGTGTATTAGCAAGTAAGGAAGAAATACACAAAGCTAAGATGGCAGTTGCTCAATGGTTTTATGATGCTTGCATTCCATTTAATGCAATACATTCACCATATTTTGAACCTGCTTTGGATGCAATTACTGCTATTGGTCCTGGTTTTAAAGGGTCATCTTATCATGAATTAAGACTTAACTTGTTGGGAGATTGCAAGAGAGAGTGTCAATTACTTGTAGAAGGTTATCGAGCAAATTGGGTTAAGAGTGGATGCACCATTATGGCTGATGGATGGACTGATCAAAGACAGAGAACTTTGATCAACTTTCTAGTTTATTGTCCAATAGGTATAATATATCTAAAACTTTTATAGTCTAGAATGTACTTGTTACTTGTTAGCCTACTTATTATTTCATGTATCTTTGATCAATTTTTAATTTATTGTCCTACAGGTATAACATTTGTCAAATCTGTTGACGCATCAGATGTTGTGAAAGATGCCACTACATTGTGCAATTTATTTTGTGAAGTTATTGAGTGGGCTGGAGTTGAGCATGTTGTTCACATAGTGACTGATAATGCAGCTAATTATGTAGCTGCTGGCAAATTGATTCATCAGAAATATGAAACCATTTATTGGTCTCCTTGTGCTGCTCATTGTGTGAATCTCCTTTTGAAGGACATTGCTAGCATGCCTCATGTTGCAGATCTTGCCTCAAAGGCCTCCAAGATAACCATGTTTGTATATAATCACATGGCATTCTTATCTTGGTTGAGGAAAAGAGAAGGTTGGAAATAAATTGTACGTCCAGGAGTGACTCGGTTTGCTACTACTTTTATTACATTGAAAAGTATGTATGATCACAAGCATGACTTGCAAGCTTTAGTTGTGGACAAACATTTCACTAGCCACAAGTTAGCAAAGACTACAGCAGGAAAAACGGTTAGTGCTACCATTTTGGATCAGAAATTTTGGAATGATTGTTTTATGATAGCAAAACTTGTGGCTCCCATCATTCATTTACTAAGAATTGTAGATGGGGATGAAAAACCTTCTCTTGGTTATGTTTATGAAGGCATGCAAAGGGCAAAAAATGCCATAAAAGAGATGTTTAGGAATAGAAGAGCTTTGTATAAGCCTTACACAAATATTATTAAGGCTAGATGGGATAAACATTTAAAGCTCAATCTTCATGCAGCAGCTTATTGGTTTAATCCTACATTCATGTATGATGAGAAGTTCATTAAAAAGAGTAGGGTCATGGAATCAATTATTGATATACTTGAGAAAAAAGCTTTTTGTAAAAACATGACTCAAGCCATTAATGAGACGTATATATATCAAGACCGACGAGAAAGTTTTGGTCGAGCAAGTGCTCTTACTGTAGCAAAGACAGTACGACCCGGTGAGCACCAATTTGTATTTTATTTTTTATGCTTAAATAGTTTTGTATATTTTGTGTTTTATGATCATATAACTAAATTCATTTCTTGTAGATCAATGGTGGTCAATGTATGGGCATAGTGCTCCAATTTTGCAAAAGTTGGCAATTCGTCTTCTTAGCCAAACTTCTTCTTCTTCTGGATGTGAGAGAAATTGGAGTGTCTTTGAACGCATCCATACCAAGAAAAGAAATAGGCTAGAACATCAAAGGCTAAATGATCTAGTTTATGTTACTTATAACTTGGGTTTGAAGAATAGGTATAAACATTTCTTTATGTCAAAATTCAAAACAAAATTCAAAGCATTTCTTTATTACTTTCTTTTAAGCATAATTGATTTTTTTTTATATTGTGATGATTGATTTTAGGCACCGATACAAAAAAACATGTTATGATCCTATTGACTTTGAATCCATTGATCAAGTTGATTTTTGGATAACTGAGGAAGAAACACCTCCTGAGCTTGATATTGATGAAATTGAGAATGCTTTGTATCATGAGAATGCAATTCCAATTGGTGAATCATCAAAAAATAATGAAGGTGAATTTTTACTTGCTTAGTTACATTGAACATGTTTCAATTGTTAAATATTGTTTTGGAGTTAAAATCTTATTTTTCTACTTATTTGTTATTGAAATTGGTGATGAAAATCTTGACACTATGGAGTTTCAAGTTGAAAGTGGTGATGGTGGTGGTGGTTCAATCAGTGAAGATGCTATTCCTAACATGTTTGAATTCGATGGAATCAACCTCAATGAATATTATAGTGGCTAATTGTTATATTAGCCACTTTTAGTTGTAGTTGCTTTTTTTTTTTTTTTTTTTTTAAAAAGAGTTGTAGTTGCTACTTGCTAACGGATTTTATTTGGTATTGTTGAACTTAAATATTACGATGTCTTAGATTTGGTTTCATATATAACTTAGTTTTGTTATATGCTATTATGACTTATGACACTTTTAAGTGAAGTTTAATTTTTAATATTATGAATTTATGCATATCATGTTTTTTTTGTTTAATATTACTTAGTATATTATATTAAAAAAAATTAAAATATTATTTTATTAAAACCGGTTCGACCACGGTTGAACCATTGAACCTTGAACCAGTGCCTTTACCGGTTCAGTGACCGGTCCGGTTTTAAAAATATTGATAAAATGCAACATGCATGTTAGTTGGTGACTGGTGTGATCTGAAAGACCTTGATCTTGGATCTCCTTTTCGTGTGTATAAGCATAACCCTCTGGATGGATAGGTGTCATCTTTGGTTGTTAAGATTATCATGATTTACATGTTGGAATTTAATACAGTTTCAGGAGATGGGATTAACGTTTTGTACTGTGTGGGGAGACTTGGCTTTAAGTTAGTTTGCATGGGTGGATGGTGGTTACACTATATTTATGTGTTGGCGCATATTAATATCATGTAACCATTGGGTATTCCTGTAACATCAGTGCCAGGTTATCTTTGTATTTGGGTTGGGATACCCCTTGTACCCAAGTTAATTTATATTCTTTTTTTGCTGATAAAAAAAAATATATGAATTTGGAAACAGTTATCATTTATTTCTCCATTAATAGATAAAAATATTAAATATTGTAATAAATTAATTTAAAGATTGTCCTAATTAGATATATATATATATATATATATATATATATATATATATATATATATATATTTTTTTTTTTTTTTTTTTGCTTCTAGTATATTAGATAATATTTTTTCTATTTAACACAATTTAACTAAAATAAGAAAAAAATAAATATAAAAGATAATTTAAACAAATTTTTCTTTTTCAGGAAAAAAACAAATTCAACGACAAGAGAGTTTATCTTATAAAATAGCTATACATAATATACAAGCGTCGTGAATATACAAACAAATGGATGAAGATTGAAAAATACAATCGCGCACGCTGGAACGTTGAATCTGTCCCGATTCTTTTTCAAGTTTCAATAAAGGTATTACTAAGTTAAATTTAACCATTTTATTAAGAATGGAAATGGTGGAATCCAAATCAAATTAGGGTGTCTTGTAATGAACATATACGTCTCTGCTTACGTAATGTGCATCAGCAAGTGACACACAACACAAACCCTTTGAACTTTGAAGCTCCGAATGGTAATATAAAACGACCATTCCCAAGAAAACGAAAGTTACGAAACCAATCAAGCACACAGAATGGTGAGCGTTGAATCTCGTTACACCGTCTTCCCCTCTAAACCCACCCCCAATGAAAAACTCTACTCCTTGTGCGAACAAATCAAGCTTCGCACTCACGCGCCTCTCCTTTACGTGTACAAGCCACACCCTCATCACGATGCATCAACCTTTGTTAACACCTTGAGGGACTCTCTTAGCCAAGCTTTGGCTATCTACTACCCACTTGCGGGTAGGTTGAGTTTGATCGAAGGTGGACGATGGGAGCTTCGTTGCAATGTAAAGGGAGCACAACTCTTGGAAGCCAATTGCAAAGATTCGAATTTGGATGACTTGGGTGATTTTGTGCCTTCCCATTTGGTGTCACAACTCATACCCAACATTGATTACAATGTTCCCATTGAGGACACGCCTTTGTTGGTTGCGCAGTTAACAAGGTTCCCTTGTGGTGGCGTTACGATTGGGGTGGCTTTATGTCGCGGCGCAATTGATAGAACTGCAACTATGCGATTCATGAGCACGTGGGCCAAGTTGGCTAGGAAGGAAAATTTGGACCATGAGGAAATGATGCCGTACCATGATCGAAATATGTTAAATTCGTATCAAGTTGATTCGGGGTCGCACGATCATTCGGAGTTTGGCACTCCTCCTATTTGGTTAGGTTCATTAGGAGGCAGAGACACCAAGGTTGTGGTTGAAATAGTGAAACTCACGAATGAACAAGTGAAGAAGATCAAGCACAAGGGGAGTTATGTTAACATTAACACTAGTCCTAGTCCAAGACCTTATTCAACTTTTGAGGTCATTGCAGGGTACTTGTGGAGGTGTGTGAGTAAAGCACGCTATGAGGGCAAAAGTGACCAACCCACGAGGTTGTCCACTTTGGTTAACTGTAGGAACCGAATGAGTCCACCACTTCCTGGTGGGTATGCAGGAAATGCAGCATTTCCCACAGTGACACCAACATGTTCTTTTGGTGAAATCATGAATAGGCCTTTGAGTTATGCGGTTGGGAACGTTAGGGTGGCACTTGAAAGGGTGACAGGGGAGTTTGTGGGGTCAGCGCTTGATCACATAGCAAAGGAGAAAGACATGAATTTGGTGAGGTACAATTTTCATTATCCTGCTCCAAGTGTGCATAAGGGACCGTACAAGGGGAACCCGAACCTTTTTGTTGTTAGTTGGATGAATTTCTCGTATAAGGATGCGGATTTTGGATGGGGGAAGCCTGTGTATTTTGGCCCCGGGTTCATGGATTCCGAAGGGAAAGCATTTGTTATGAACAAGGTTAATGGGGATGATCTCATTGTGGCCATTTCTTTGGAAGCAACTCACATGGATGCTTTCAAGAAATTTTTTTACGGTGATATCCAAGAAGAGGAATTTCCTATTTCCAAACTGTGATCGTAAAATAAAAGTCCCAGATTTTGACGAGGACACTTTCTTGCTTGGGCAGCCACCTTGGACTGAGTTGATTTTTCAAATAAGGGTAATGAGACTTGATTAAACAAGTTGATTTGGCTGCGAAAGAAAGTTATTATGGCAATATCTTTGAACAGAAATACTCTTGTTTACTTTATTGTTTTTTTTTTATATTTTTTTAAAGCTATCTTTGAATTGAGAGAATGGGATGGAATGAAAAGAGATGAAGTGATATAGATTTAAGATTTATTGTTTGGATTGAAAAATGAAAAATATAATGAAAAGTGATGAAGTTTATTCTATCTGATTATGTAATTCTGAACCTTTTTCCTTATCCTCTAAATTGGGGTATGTGATAAAAGGATTCTTTATTTTATTATTTAATTATACATTTATTATTTTATCCCTTGTCCTGCCTAATATACATATAGAAGCAATCACCTTCTTCATGTATGATGTTTTCTAATTGAGCCTTTTTCTTTCTTACTCCCTAAATTGAGGATATGTAATGGAACGATTGTTTCTTATTCTATTTAGTTGTTAATTTTTCATTTTATCCCTTATTCTACCTAAATAAAAATAGAAGCAATGCCATATTCCTGTATAATATTTTCTGATTTCTATCATTGTTAGTATGAAATGATGTTAACAGTATTTGCTATGTAGAAAACGGTGTTAACAATGTTTATCTTGAGAGATTAAAAATACTTATTTTTCAAAGTTAAAGGATTAAAATGTTTGATGGTGAAGTACAGTGATTAAAACAATTTTTTTTTGCAAAGTATAGGGATTAAAAACATATTATTCCTATTTTATATGTAATAAAATATATTATTTTTAATGAAATTGTCTGAGTTAGTTCCCTGGAGGCTTAGAAATAGATGGTTTAATTGTTTACATCTTATTAAACACATGAATTTTAAAGTTTCACATATTTTTCGTGAAGGGAATAAATGTGCAGATAAGTTGGTCTCTCACAAAACAGTGGTTTCATTGGTGGGATATCATTCCTTGTTTTATTAGGAATGAATTCTTTAGTGATAGATTTGGTTTCACAAATTATAGGTTTAGAAAGTTTTCATGGGTTCGGTTGGATGTCTCCCCATGCTTTTTGTATGCTTCTTTCTTTTCTTTTGTTTAATATATTTCAGGTGTGCTGCAAGTTATTGGTAATAATAGGGGTGACAATATAGTTGGGATTCCTAATATTATTGAGCCTTTGCATGCCTTTTATGAAAAAAATAAAATAAAACATTCAATAAATTATTTAACTCAAGAAAGAATAAAAATATTAATTAAAATTAAAATTATTATAATAAAAAAATATAATTTCACCATAATAATTTAGATATTAATGTGATTTTAGGTAAATTGTTCATTCCCGTGAATCAAATAGAAAATTTTCACTTGCTTTTATAAAAAAAAATATTTACCCTTATGTGTTATGCTTTATATATAATTTTTATTTTAATATATTCTCATATACATATCAATGTATAAAAGAAAATTAAAATTTATCCAGTTAAAAGAAAATCTTGAATATTTTATTTAAGTGAGAAGATAATAAATAAAAAATGAATAATTATTTATTTAAAAAATAATTTTAGATAGGTCAATATTACCCTTACTTTAGGTTGGAAATTTTGATGATCATATTTATGAAAATGACTATTACTTTTATGTATATTAAGATTAAGACTAGATGTGTGTACTATTCATGTGTCATACCATCATTAAGTGATTTGTGCAATGTGTTAGAAAAACGGAACAATCTAGATTGCACCAACGAAATCAAGGGTTAAGATCTCACAGATTCAAACATAAATACTATTTACGCGTCAGAGAATCATTATGACCATTGTCCTCATCATCAAAAAAAGGAATGGTCGAGATTACACCAACAAGATCAAGGGTCCATATCTCATCAATTCAAACATAGTAATTGTTCATGTGTTAGGGAATCATTAAGTGTCTTGTCCATTGCCTAAAAAAAAGGAATGATCAAGATTGCACCGATGAAATCACTACTACATGAACGACATTTTACATCGCCTATTCTACATCAGTTGTTAAGAAGTCAATTTAGTAAATGGGACGGTGACATTTTTGTAATTAAATGCATCTTTCTTAGATCGATTATTTATTAATCGATGTAGAAAACATATTTCTACATCGGTTCTAGTTTGAACTTATGTAGAAGGAGCATTCTTACATTGGTTCTAATTTGAACCGGTGTATAATTATTTTCTACACTTACTAATTCGAACTCCTTCTACTTTCGCCTCAATCTATCCCTTGCTCCTAAAACCCTTGAAGCCCTAGCTATCACGCCACCATCACCACCACCATCGCCGCCATGTAACACATCGAGCGCGCCACCACCACTATCACATCGCTACACCACCACACCACACCACCACCACATCACACCATCACCACCTCCATCAAGTACCACATCGCGCATACGTTTCCCTTCTTCTATCTTTTTCTCAGGTGTTTCCCTTTTTCTGAACAAAACCTTTAATATTCTTTTTCGTTTGTGAAGCAAGCAGTGAATCTCCACCACTAGAACCCTACTCTCCACTGTCTGTGTTGCCGGTTCAACTCGTTGCGAAGGTGCAGTTTCGTAACTTTCATTTATCAAAATTTTTTTATTGTGTTTTTATTTGTATTTTCCTTTAATTTTATTGATATGTTGCAAATTTTTGTTGAGCTTGAGCATGAGATTGACTATATATATTGTAAATAGAATTGTTTGACAGGTGTTGTGTTTTTTGTAATTGGTCATACCCTTGTTGTGGTATATGGGTTAGTGCTAAAAACATGGGAGACTTTATCGAATTTTCATGTACTCCATCTGTTGTGTCTTATTTTTTAGCTGTGCTTATTTTTAGATCCTATATGTAGAAAATAAACACGTTGAAACATATGGGTTTAGGGTTTCTTTATGGGTTCTGCCTATGGGATTTGTGTGATGGTTCAATGCTTTGCTTATTTTTTGATCTTGTTTGATGTTCAAACATGTTTGGTTGGTATTTCTTTTTGGGTGTTGCATGTGGGGTCTTGTTTGTGAGAATTGATAATTGTGTATTGTCTTTGATGTTGATATTGAATTGAGTATGAGATTGTGGGGTCTTGTCAAGTGTCTCAGTTGTGCTTTTCTTCTAATCTTCAAGCAGTGTCTCCATGCTCTCCTAGCTTCAATCCTTAGAGTCACCATGCTTTGTCCTTGATTTGATGTCTTAAAGCTCAAGAGACATCCTTGAAACATGAAAATACTAAAAGCATAATTGGTTCCAAAAAGAAATGAGAAACAATGCAAATTCATGATATATGAGTCCTAAATGTAAGAATATGTGATATTTCCTTAGTGAAATGCTACACATGAATAATGTAAAATGCAACACATTAGTGGGTGATAGTTGGTGAAGGGGCAGTATTTGTTGGGATGAATGTCTCAATATTGTGCAGTTAAGTCTGTGTTCTTCATGAATGGGATATATATATATATATATATATATATATATATATATATATATATATATATATATATATATATATATATATAAGTGGTTGGAAAGAAAAGAATGTGAACATGTAGCAGATTGAATCGTTCAAAATGCCTCCTCTACAATCTGTATTAAATGAATGTCATGAATATAAAATTGCAACAAGAACGAAGCGTTGTATACTGATAACAGACTCATGCATGTCAAATTAAATGCCAATGAATGAGATTTAGGTACAGACTATTTAATACAAGTTGGAAGAAAAATAGAAGGCCTTTGTTGATTTTGGGCGAGAAAATAAGATTGAAAACCTTAATTACTTGCTTTTTATATATATAAACTTGCTATTATGTCTGTGGGACTTAAGTGCAATATTATAAGAGTTTAATAGTGATGCACTGACGGTGTAAAATAGTTTTACACTGTCATCTAATCACAAATCACCATTTGAATGACTTTTAAGATATTTTTGTAAAAGTCAACAAACTTACCATAAATGGTGGGTTGTGATTGAATGACAGTGTAAAACATTTTACACTGTCAGTGCATGACCCTTTTTCTCATATTATAAAACAAGTGCCATTATATAATGTGGCCAGTCATGACACATGTACGTCCACTTGTTATTGGATAGTGTTAGTGCTTAGAGGAAACATTAAAACATGTTGGCAATTGCTTTATGCACCCCATTTTTTGCTTGGTGCACCCCCAAATCTTTTAATATTCCCCTCTTACCCTTCTCCCATCTCCCCTGACTCACCCTCTTCCTCTTCACGACATCGCACCGGGAGCTTGGCGGAAGTCCAGCAAGCCACGACAAGAGAAAAGGCAGCGAAAGGGAGTCGCACGAAAGTGAAGAAGTCGAGGAGTGTGAAATGAAAGCAAATATCGAATTCGGGAATCATAATTATGGATTGAGTAATCCGTAATATATTTGTATTACGGATTGAGCAATCAGTAATTATGAAATCGTAACTTTATATCTCGAATTCGAAGGGTGAGGAGGCTGTGCTGGCGACGCAAACGCATGAGGGAAAAGATTAGTGATGGCACTGAGAAGGTATGATGCAGTGAAGAGGAAGATGGAAAGAAGAAGAGAATGAATGAGGGAAGAAGGATAAGATGGAAACTTTATAAGTTTTGGGGGTGCACCAAACAAAAAATGGTGTGCATAAAGAAATTGTCAAACATGTTTATTACAACATGCACTTAAGGAAAGCCCATAAAACCAATATCACACATGGGGAGCAACAAAAGCGAAATAGTACTCCATTCGTTATAGTTTATATGACGTTTAAGATTTTGGTACAGGTATTAAGGAATGTAATTAATGTGTTGAATTTTCTAGAAAATATTAGATAACTTCCTAATATACCCTTTATCTATCTAATTAATTACTCATTATACACTACTCGTACTAAGTATTGATTAAAGGTATTCATGGAAAAAAAACATTTAATGCAGCATTGATTTTATAAAACGACATATATTTTAGAACAATTTTTTTCTCTAAAACATCATATAATCAGAGTATAAAACAAGATAGGGGTATGAAAAGAAATGATAACACGTGGTTGCGGATTAAGAAAGTAGATTGTCATTATTACGAGCAAAATACAATATTACCTTTTAAAGTTTTTTGAGCATGCACCCTTCTTTTTTTGCACATGACTAGCATTATGTTTTTAACTTTACAGCAAGGCCACAATATATTCTTATATTTAAGCATGTTAAGAGTGGAAGTGGTGGAATATTGTCCAACTCAAAGAGGAATATATAGTTACGGTGATATAGCATCAGCAAGTGAGACAGAGAGAGAATGGTGAGCGTTAACGTTGAATGTTGTTACACCGTCTTCCCCTCGGAACCCACCCCGAATGCAAAGCTCTACTCGTTATGCGAACAAATCAAGCTTCGCACTCACGCGCCTGTCATTTACGTGTACAAGGCACACCCCCATCACGACGCATCGACCTTGGTTAACACGCTGAGGCACTCTCTCAGCCAAGCCCTGACCATCTATTACCCACTTGCGGGAAGGTTGAGTTGCATCCAAGGGGGCCAATGGGAGCTTCATTGCAATGCCAAGGGAGCACTACTCTTGGAAGCCAATTGCAAAGAAGAAGCCAATTTATTGAATGATTTTGTGCCTACACATAAATTGGTGTCACAACTCATACCCAAGGTTGATTACAATGTTCCAGTTGAGGACACGCCTCTTATGGTTGCGCAGTTAACAAAGTTCCCGTGTGGCGGGGTTACTCTTGGGGTCACCATATGTCGCGCCGTAACTGATGGAACCGCGTCCATGTTGTTCGCGAGCACGTGGGCCAAGTTGGCTAGGAAGGAGAAATTGGACCACGTGGAAATGATGCCATGCCATGATCGAACTGTGTTAAATTCATACAAGCTAATTCCTTCAGGGTTGCACCAGAAGTACGACCATTCGGAGTTTCGCTTTCCACCTCTTTGGTTAGGTCCCGAGGGTGGCAGAGACACCAAGGTTGTGGTCGCAATAGTGAAGCTCACGGGTGAACAAGTGAAGAAGCTCAAGCGCAAGGGGAATTACGTTAACATAACAGACATTACTACTAGTCTGCGACGACCTTATTCAACTTTTGAGGTTATTGCCGGGTACTTGTGGAGGTGTGTGAGTGAAGCACGCTATGCCGGGAACAGTGACCAACCTACGAGGTTGTCCACTTTGGTTGATTGTAGGAACCGAATGAGGCCACCGCTTCCTGTTGGGTATGCGGGAAATGCAGTGTTTCCCACAGTGACACCCACATGTTCCTTTGGTGAAATCATGAATAGGCCTTTGAGTTATGCGGTTGGGAACGTTAGGGTGGCACTTGAAAGGGTGACAGGGGAGTTTGTGGGGTCAGCGCTTGATCACATAGCAAAGGAGAAAGACATGAATTTGGTGAGGTACAATTTTCATTATCCTGCTCCAAGTGTGCATAAGGGACCGTACAAGGGGAACCCGAACCTTTTTGTTGTTAGTTGGATGAATTTCTCGTATAAGGATGCGGATTTTGGATGGGGGAAGCCTGTGTATTTTGGCCCCGGGTTCATGGATTCCGAAGGGAAAGCATTTGTTATGAACAAGGTTAATGGGGATGATCTCATTGTGGCCATTTCTTTGGAAGCAACTCACATGGATGCTTTCAAGAAATTTTTTTACGGTGATATCCAAGAAGAGGAATTTCCTATTTCCAAACTGTGATCGTAAAATAAAAGTCCCAGATTTTGACGAGGACACTTTCTTGCTTGGGCAGCCACCTTGGACTGAGTTGATTTTTCAAATAAGGGTAATGAGACTTGATTAAACAAGTTGATTTGGCTGCGAAAGAAAGTTATTATGGCAATATCTTTGAACAGGAATACTCTTGTTTACTTTATTGTTTTTATTTATTTATATATTTTTAAAGCTATCTTTGAATTGAGAGAATGAGATGGAATGGAAAGAGATGAAGTGATATAGATTTAAGATTTATTGTTTGGATTGAAAAATGAAAAATAGAATGAAATGAAGTTTATTCTATTTGATTATGTAATTTTGAACGTTTTTCCTTATCCTCTAAATTGGGGTATGTGATAGAAGGATTCTTTATTTTATTATTTAATTATACATTTATAATTTTATCCCTTGTCCTGCCTAAATACAAATAGAAGCAATCACCTTCTTCATGTATGATGTTTTCTAATACTGGGGGTATGTAATGGAACGATTGTTTCTTATTCTATTTAGTTGTAAATTTTTCATTTTATCCCTTATTCTACCTAAATACAAATAGAAGCAGTGCCATCTTCCTGTATAATATTTTCTGATTTCTTCTCACACAATGTACATGCCCACTGCACAAGCTACTTTTATTTTTTAATTTATGTTTGATTTCTTTGTTTTTGCCTTCTTTCGTTGGTTGGAATTTTTTTTTTTTTTTGGGTTTTTATTATATTTTCTTTCATCTCTCACTGTTGCAGTTCTTGGTTTTTTAAACTCATGCTTTAACGGAAGAGGATATCTTTATGAAAAAGGGTTTCAAGTGGAAACATTGACAGATCAAAACAATAAGAAGGATAACTTATAAAAGTTCTCTCATATAACTTTTTTAGAAGATGTGAGACTTTTTACAAGTTAACTTGTACATAAATTAATTTTAGCTTATGGAAGAAGCTCATTTTATATTTTTCTTCTTATTTTCTTCTCACAAAAGTATTTATAGATAAACTTAGTCAAACAGGCTCATATATCACACCTCTACTTACATAAGTCAGTGCATTGTTCAAGCGTTAGGGAATTATTAAGTGTTTTGTCCTTTGCGTCAAACAAAAGGATCAATCAAGATTGCATCGACGAAATCAAGGGTCTAGACTCAATGATTTAAACTAGATTTTAACATGTGTGTTGCATGGGATAAACAAAATGTTTAGAAACTTTTATTTGAATTTTGTATTATATTTAATGTAATTTATTATATTTTTCTCTTCATACTTACGTAAAAAAAATTCATCTTTATTTATTATATATTTTCATACTTTCGATGTTAACTGAACAAAACATTCATATGATAAAAAAAATTCAATAAATTATTTAAATCACGAAAGAGAAATCCAAAAAATATACATTTAAATTAAAATTATTAAAATAAAAAATATAATTTCACTATAATAATTTAAATATTAACATAATTTCAAATAAATTGTTCATCCTGGTGAATTAAGTAAAATTTTTCTACCTGCTTTATAAAAAATAAAAAAATATCCTTGTGTTATATTTTATTATTTTAATATATTGGCATATACATATCAATGCATAAATGAAAATTAAAATTTGTCTAGGTAGCACAGCCAGTCTTGGGGGTTAATTTGCGGTGCGACCGCCCAGGACCCATGATCGAAGGGGCTCCAAAAAAATCAGACAGCTATAGTGTGAGGGGAAAAAAAATTAATTCTTTCTTAGCAACAACTTCATATTGTCAGCTTTTCTAGAACTTCTTTAATTCCTAAATTTTAACTTTTTCAAGCATTAAAATTAACAAAATTTCAATTTCTACAAAAAAATTAAATGTTTATCGCATGTAATATTTAATATTTGTATGTATTTATGTGTAGCGAAAATATTTTATAAGGAAAAATATGTTTTTAGTCCTTGTAATTTATAAAATTCTTGGTTTTAGTCATTGTACTTCACCGTCGAACATTTTGGTCCTTGAACTTTTAAAAATAAGTGTTTGTAGTCCCTCGGGATAGATGTCATTAACACCATTTCCTATATGGCAAATGGAGTGGGTTTTTTTTAGCATGATGTTAGTACGAAATGGTGTTAATAGTGTTTGCTACGTAGGAAACGGTGTTAACGGTGTCCATCTCGAGGGACTAAAAACACTGATTTTTGAAAGTTTAAGGACTAAAATGTTCGATGGAGAAGTACAGGGACTAAAAAAAATTTCTTTACAAAGTATAGGGACTAAAAACATGTTTTCCCTATATTATATGTAATAAAATATATTATTTTTAATGAAATTGTGTCTAATTTTTATATGAAATATATATTTATCATATTTGTACACAAAGGGTCCCTGACTTGATAGAATCTAAGACTTTGGACGATGTCCAACCCCTTAAACTTTGGTTTTGATTGTAACAGATGAGATTAAATTTTGAAGTATCTAATGGTTTATGTTTGAATATTATAGGTACCACATCGTCCAATGCCTCAATGGTATTACATTTCTTAAACTTAAACTTTATATTTCAATGTGTACAATGCGTCCAAGGAGTAATTGGAAACTTGTTTTCATAAGTACTAAAACCAGCGTCCAATGCACTGTTATAATACAAGCGTCCAATGCATTGCAAAAATCAGTGTGTAAGCACTACGTTCAAATGGGAAGCGTCCAACGCCTATATAACTTACATCATCTTTTCTATCAAATAGTTATATAATGTGTCCATGCTTGTGTGAAAGTACACTTATGCTTTTTGATGATGATTCTCTGAAATGTTCTGTTATTCTCTCTCTTTTCTAATGTGACATTTCATTTAAAAATTCAAAAAGTGTACCACAGGGGACAGAAAAGCTTCTCTTTGCAGAAATCGTACAAGTTGTGGAGGCGCTACATGTACTGTTGTCTCCTCCATCTCTCCATCCTAAGCTGATACGTAGCAACGGTCATATGTTTGTGAGAGAACGATTATTGGCACAGGAACAGATCCCACAACAGATATCTTCACCAAGTTGCCTATAAATAGAGGAACAAGCTTACAAAATCAACAACGAAGCATTCAAGTTTTTTAAGAGCTGAAACTTTACCAAATCAATTGGACGATCTACACTTGTGCAAAAAGAGAAATCTCTTTAGCTTTGCTAAGTTATTTGTGTATTTGCTTACATTGTAACATCCTCTCTGTGAGAGTTATTGGCTGAATTTGTAATCAAACAGTTTCTGTTTGGAAAGCTAGGAGTGACTTAGTGACAACAAATACTTGGGTGTTCTTTAATCTCAGGGGGAGATTAAAGGTTTGCCAGAAGTGGCTTAGAGAATACTTGTAGCCAGAAGTGGCAGGGTATATAATACTTGTTTGTAATCAGAATTTGATTAGTGGAACCCTTCAAAGGTCTTTGAAGGAGAACTGGACGTAGCTCAGGTTGAGTGAACAAGTGTTTTTACTCTATCGCTTTCTAAGCTTATCAGTTATTCTCTTGAGTTGCTTCTCCACATTATACGCACAAGTTTCTACTCTTTATATTTGCGAAAATCTTTTTGTTTCACGTTTGGACGGTATATGAAAACGCAGTTCCGTTGAACTGTCTTTTAACGATTAGACGATACTTGCTATGTTTCGTTTTTACAAGTTCCTTGTAAATCTTAAGTTAGTATATATCCATCTTTGCGAAAAGTTTTTAAAGGTTTTAACTAACACATTATTCAACCCCCCTTCTAGTGTGATTCTCTACATTTCATGACTATTGTTTCACCACGGACCTATAAAATGTCAGGACCCGCTATGGGAAGAAGATAATTTTGAATAATTTATTTAAGTGAGAAGATGATAAATAAAAATGAATAATTATTTGATTAAAAAATAATTTTAGAAACTAATTTTGTGTGGAGAAAATAATAGTGATTATGTTGATTTAATTGATTTTTGATTATTTAATTAAATAAATATTAATTATGTAAAATAAATTTTAATTTTGATTGAAAAAAAAGATTAAGTAAAATACTTTATCTTCATGAATTCAATGTAAATTTTCCTACTTGTTTTTATAAATAATATTTATCTCGTGTCTTATATTTTATATATTTTATCTGGTAAGTTAAGTATGAATTTTTCTTCATACTTTCCCATCTGTTATGATTTTTTTTTATATTTTCTATGTTTGTAAAATAAAACATTTACTAAATTATTTAAGTAAGGAAAGAGACATCCATAAAAAGTCCATTTAAATTAAAATTATCATAATAAAAAATATAATTTCACCATAACAATTTAAATATAAATGTGATTTCAAGGAAATTGTTTATCCTTATGATTTAAGTGAAATTTTGCAACTTGTTTTTTATAAAAAAAATCCATCCCTATGTGTTATATTTTATATATAATTTTTATTTGAATATATCGGCATATACATATCAATGTATAAAAGAAAAATAAAATTTTTCTGAGTAGAAGAAAATCATGAATAATTTATCTAAGTAAAAAATAATAAATAAAAAATGGATAATTCTTTGCTTAAAAATTAATTTTAGACACTTATTTTGTTTGGAGAAAATAATAGTGATTATGTTGATTTAATTTGATTTTTGTTATGTAACTATATATATATATATATATATATATATATATATAT
This sequence comes from Pueraria montana var. lobata, assembly GCA_026413185.1. NCBI lineage: Eukaryota > Viridiplantae > Streptophyta > Magnoliopsida > Fabales > Fabaceae > Pueraria > Pueraria montana. Next base: position 35,037,365 of record CM048650.1, on the reverse strand, counting down.
ATATATATATATATTATATATAGAAGATATCTTAATTTTGATTGGACAAAAAACTTTATCCCCATGAATTCAATTAAATTTTCCTACTTATTTTTATTAAAAAAAAAAGTTCATCCCCATGTGTTATATTTTATATATCTAATATGGTACGTAAACTTTAAATTTCTCTTCATACTTTCATGAAAAATATTCATCTCCATTTATTATATTTTATTTCATACTTTCTATGTTTGGAGAAAAAAGCATTCAATAATAATTAGGCATTAATGTGATTTCAGGTAAGTTGTTCATCTTGTGAATTAAGTGAAAAATTTCTTCTTGCTTTAAATAAAATATTCATCCCTGTGTTATATTTTATGTATACTTTTTATTTTAATATGTTGGCATATACATATCAATGTATAAAAGCAAACAAAAATTTGTCCAAGTAGAAGAAATCCTGAATAATTTATTTAAGTGAAATAAATAAAAATAGATAATTATTTGCTTAAAAATTAATTTTAGATACTAATTTTACATGGAAAAAATAATAGTGATTATCTTGATTTAATTTGATATTCATTATGTAATTAGATATATTTTAAATATTTAATAGAAAATTTAATTTTCCCGTAAGAAAGTTAAGTCTAAATTTTCCTATAAAAAATCTTTAGTAATAAAGTTTATCCCCGTAAATTAAGTATAATTTTTCTTACTTTTTTATAAAATAAAAAAAGTCCATCCTTGTGTGTTATATTTTAAATATTTTATCTAGTAAGTTAAATCTAAATTTCTGTTCATACTTTCATGAAAAATATTTATCCCAATTTCTTATATTTTTTCATTCTTTCTATGTTCATAACATAAAACATTCAATAGTGGCTATTATTGGGTCAAATGCAATTTCGATGGCTCAACTAAAGGTTCTCTAGGTCTAGTTGCATGTGGTGGTGGTATTTATAGAGACCGTAGCTCAGCTACACTTGATGTTTCAGTGCTCATGTTAGTTCTACTAACTCTTCTTATGCTTAGTTCATGGGGGCAACTATTGCTATTGAATTAGCTTTTGAAAAATGTTGGACTAATTCTAAGTTGATTCCATTCTCGTGTGTTTTAGCTTTTGAAAATTCTAAGTTAGTTCCCTGGAGGCTTAGAAATAGATGGTTTAATTGTTTACATATTGTTAAACACATGAATTTTAGAGTTTCACATATTTTCCGTGAAGGGAACAAATGTGCAGATAAGTTGGCCTCTCACGGAACCAATGTATAGGGGTTTCATTGGTGGGATACCATTCCTTGTTTTATTAGGAATGAATTCTTTGGTGATAGATTTGGTTTCACAAATTATAGATTTAGATAGCTTTCATGGATTCAGTTGGATGTCCCCCCATGCTTTTTGTATGCTTCTCTCTTCTCTTTTGTTTAATACATTTCAGGAGTGTTGCAAGTGGTAGGTAATAATAGGAGTGCCAACATAGTTGGGATTCCTAATGTTATTGAGCCTTTGCATGCCTTTTCTGGAAAAAAAAAAACATAAAACATTCAATAAATTATTTAACTCAAGAAAGAGACAATCATAAAAATATTAATTAAAATGAAAATTATTATAATAAAAAAAATATAATTTCACCATAATAATTTGGATATTAATGTGATTTTAGATAAACTGTTCATCCCTATGAATCAAATAGAAAAATTTCACTTGCTTTTATATAAAAAATAAGTATTTATCTTTATGTGTTATGTTATATATATAATTTTTATTTTAATATATTCTCATATACATATCAATGTATAAAAGAAAATTAAAATTTATCCAGTTAAAAGAAAATCTTGAATATTTTATTTAAGTGAGAAGATAATAAATAAAAAATGAATAATTATTTGTTTAAAAAATAATTTCAAACACTGATTTTGTGTGGAGAAAATAATAGTGATTATGTTGATTTACGTTGATTTTTGTTATTTAATTAAATATATATTAATTATGTAAAATAAATTTTAATTTTTATTGGACAAAAATTTTTAGCAAAAAATTGCATCCCTTGAATAATTCTTATTTCATGTTACCTTATATTAATTCTCTAAATTAGTCTAATATATTAAATTAAAAAAATTAGGCATTATCTTTATTATATTTAAATCTTTAGTCTTTTTTTAAAATAAATATATTAAAGGTAAGATAATCATATGGAAAATAATTAATTATAGAAAGTAATCATATAATTTTAATTTTAATATATATAAAAGTAAGTCGTTTCCATAAATATGATAATCAAAATTTCTCGTCTAAAGTAAGGGTAATATTGACCAATTCAAATAAACATAAATTAAAAAGATAACTTTGCAGCTAATTTAATTTTTATACATAAAAAATTAATTTTGAAAAGAAATAATCAAATTACATAATATTTTAAGAGAATCAAATATTAATCTTAATATTAAGATGTGTGTGCTGTTCATGTGCCATACCAATATCACACATGGGGAGCAACAAAATCAAATATAAAACATCTAAAGTAAGGGTAATATTGACCAATTCAAATAAACATAAATTAAAAAGATAACTTTGCAGCTAATTTATTTTTTATACATAAAAAATTAATTTTGAAAAGAAATAATCAAATTACATAATATTTTAAGAGAAATAATCAAATATTAATCTTAATATTAAGATGTGTGTGCTATTCATGTGCCATACCAATATCACACATGGGAAGCAACAAAATCAAATATAAAACAAGATAGTGGTGGTATAAAAGAAATGATAACACGTGGAATAAGAAGTAGAATGTTATTATTACGAGCAAAATACAATATTAGTTTTTTGAGCACCTTTCTTTTTTTGCACATGACTACCATTCTATTTTTAACTTTACAGCAAGGCCACGATATATTCTTATATTTAAGCATGTAAGAGTAGAGCTGTCAAATAGGTCGGGCTGGGCCCGGCGCGGCCTGGCTTGATGGACCAAAGAGAAAAAATGGCCTGGCCCGTATCTCTTATAGGTTGCGTTTTTCTTGGCCTAGCCTGGCCCGTTTGGCCCATCGGGCCGGGCTAAATTGGCCTATTTATTTTTTAAAAAAATTATGCTAATTTTAAAAGGAAAAAATAAAAAATAATTTCGGGCCAAGTAGGCCCAATACTATTTAGGCCACGAATTTTTAGGCCCGGCCTGGACCGTTTGGCCTGTTAAGCTGGGCTAGATTGATCCGATTCTTTTTAGGCCAACTTTTTAATAACCCAGCCCGGCTTGGCCTGACAGGCCATCGGGTCAGCTCGTCGGGCCAGGCCATTTTTGACAGCTCTATGTAAGAGTGGAAGTGGTGGAATATTATCCAACTCAAAGAGGAATATATAGTTACGGTGCTATAGCTAGGGCTATTCAATTCGAACTGCACTGAACCAAACTGTGACGAACTAATCTGAACTATAAATACGGTTCGCCTGAACCGAATTGAACTTTCAAACAGTTTGGACGAACCGAACCAAACTGTTTTAGAATTGTACTGAACTGTATCAAACCGGTTTGAACCGAACTGCTCCAACTGTTTTGAAAAAAATATTTTTTTTACTTTCACTTTTAATTACAAAAAAAATTGCTTTAATGAAAATAGTAAAAATTACTTTAATGGCTTTATAATTAATGTTGAATAGTAATTTTATAATATTACCACACAAAATGTCATAAGAACAAACTATTATTGATTTTGTCTCTTGATTTTGTATAAAACAAATATAAAACTTTTAACTACTTGAACTGAATTGTATTAATTGTTCAAAAGAATTAGTGAAAAAAATATAATTAAAAGCCAAATGTATGGATGGTGTGTAGCAAAGCATAGACGTGGTGTGTCCTACGAGTCCATGGTTTTGTTTCTTTTCAGTTCAAAAGAATTAGCATAGGCTAAGCTACAACATAGTTATTTTGTTTTTTTTTTTCAGTACTCTTTTTAAGTTCTAACGAAGCAACATGATTGATTTAGTAGGGACACTGCTTTCTGCTTTCTTTCAAGTTCTCTTTGACAGAATAGTCAGTCAAAGGATTTATGATGTGATAGAAAGAGAGAGAGAAATGAGAGGTGTTGTTAGAATGTTTAAAATAATGGAGTGTTCATGTATCATCATTCTATTCTTTGATTTCTTCTCACACAATGTATGTCCATTGCACAATCTACTTTATTTATTTTTTCTTAAATATACTTTTAGTTTACAATTTGCACTTTGGGGCGGACGCAACGTGGCAAAACAAAACCAACCAACGACACTAAACAAATTCACTAGGGAATGAAGTATCTTAACGTGAAGGTAGTATGTTGTCGTTAGAGGTAGAGCTGTCAAATGGGACAACCCTAACCTATTTGGCCCTAACCCACATGGGTTAGGGCCAAAAAGCCCTTAGGGTTAGGGCCAACCCATGGGCCAACCAACTTCTAGAAATTAAAATTTCAAAAGTTAAGAGAATTTTTCTTGTGAGCTAACACTGGTTGAGGTCAGCCGACAATTGCCTTGGTCAAGATCGGCCGAAAATTGTTGCGGTCAATGTTGGCTGAAAATTGCAGCGGCCGACGTTGATCGAAAAATGATTTCGGCCGAGGTAAGCTTATTATTATTATTATTATTATTATTGATTATTATTATTATTATTATTATTGATTATTATTATTATTATTATTATTATTAGAAAAGAGGGAAAGGAAAGTCTAGGCAGTGGCACATAACCGATTTTAGTTTTGAGAGGAGGAGGCAAATTGGGACGATTCTACCGTGGTCCCATGCGACAAATGGTCCACCCATGGACCCAAATATTTGAGTGAACAGTATTTTAGCGTAATGGAGTAAATGTCTATTATACCCTTTTTAAAATAAATATATAATTTTACGAAAGAGGAGTTTTGTGCCTGTTCGTTGACAGTTGATCTATTATCGACAACTTACTTACGATCTTCCCAAAGGGAAAATCATTACAAATGTCACACATTTGAACATAAATCTTATAAATAAATATCACATAAGATAAATAAATAAATATTAACGGTAAAAAATTTTAAATTAACAATAATTACTTATAAATAAAATTCATATAACATATATGAATTTTATTACAATAACAATGATTAAAAAATATTATAATTAATAAATATTACTTATAAATAAAATACATATAACAGAAATATTAAATAATTATTAATGATAAAACATATTCAAAAATAATAATATCATGCTAAAATTTATGTTGTCACTCTAGGGGGATCATATTTATATATTTTAATAAAAAAAAGTATATATATATATATATATATATATATATATATATATATATATATATAGTACGACTCCGCCTGTGAGAATACTTTCTTACGTGAGAACATGAAAAATAACTAATAATAACCATTAGATCAAGATTAAAAATAATAAACGATTGATATTAAAATATTTAAAATTCAAATTATAATTTAATATAATTACCAAATCTCTAAAAGATTCACCAAACAAAAACCAAATCTTATTACATCCTAAAATATCTCGATTATCACAATCACTGCCACCACCTCAGCCACCATGAACTTCGTCGTCGTTATCGTTGCCACCACCACTGCCACTCACGACAGTGGTCGTGGCGATCACCATCACCAGCAACGATGGCGACGAAGGTCATGGCGGCGGAGGTGGTGGCGTGCAACAACGATTATGGCTACGGTGGCGGTGGCAGTGGCAATCATGGTAGTGGCTGCAACGACGATTATGGTAGTGGCAACGACGATCATGACGGTGATGGTGATAGATTAATTGAGATATTTTATAAAATGATAATTGAGATCTTTTATAGATTTAATTTTTGTTTGGTAAATCTTTTAGAGATTTGATGGTTATATTATATTTTAATATCAACCATATATTATTTTTAATCTTGATCTGATGATTATTATTAGTTGTTCTCATGTTCTCACATAAGAAAGTGTTCACAGGAGTCATATATATATATATATATATATATATATATATATATATATAGGGGATGTTTCAAATGAGAACATCTCTTAAAATGAGAAATGAGAACAAACAATTTTAACCCTTAGATTAAAATTAAAAATAATAAAGGGCTGAGATTAAAACCCAATTGTTTAGTAGATCACGTGCCTTTTTCTTCACTCCCTCCCTCTCACGATTCCACGTTCTCTGTGTTGCCTTGTTATTCTTGTTGCTTCAAGCACTTGCGATTGCGGCTGAGGAAGTGAAAATTTCGTAAGGTTTTTCATACGCAGGGATGACAAAGTGTACCCGGACCCTACGGGTACCCGCAAAAATATCCACAAGCGGGTCGGGTAAATACCCGCTTATTGGGACTGGGGTCGGGGCCGGGTATTTACCCGCAATTTTTTGCGGGTGCGGGTACGGGTACTATAGTACCCGCCCCGCCCCGCACCTATCATATATATATAATTAAAATAACTTAAATAAATAATTATGTTATATATATACTTTTTTGTAAAAAAATAATTTTATATTTTCCATAAACTAACACTAATAGTAAAAGATTTATGTTATAACTTACAATAGTTTTATATTTTATATTTTTAGTATTATGTGTGAATGCTTTTAATGTTAAGTTTGAATTATTTAAGCGTGAATTTTCAATTTATTTGTAATAATTTTTTAATTAATATTTTTATAGCTTAAATGCAATTTTGGTTCATCTATTTTGCATAATCCGCAATTTTGGTCCCCCTATTTTAAAATAGAGACGTTTAGTCTCCCAATTTTCTAAAATATGTAATTTTGGTTCTTCCATCAAATTGAAAGCGTTGATTGTTAAGAGATTAACGTTAACATTAACGTGGTCCAAATATAATGACGTGACACGAGATTATTTATTTAGTTTTTAATTATTTTAAATACTGAGTAGAATAATTGATGAAAAATATATTTTATAAAAAGATAATATCATTTATTTGATTATGATGTGCCATGTATTTCAACAATGTAGAATTAATTTAAAATAAATGATTAAGACTTGTGATTTCTATTTTAGGACTCACGATTACCCCAACCATTAAAATCAACGTGACATGTTTTTAGTGACATAGATAAACAAATAATTGTTACTCATTATTTAAAATAATTAAAAAATAAATAAATAATATCGTGTCACATCACTATATTTGGGCCACGTCAAGGTCAACATTAATCTCTTAACTGTCAATGCTTTCAATTTGATGAAAGGACCAAAATTATGGATTTTATAAAATTGGGAGATTAAATGTCTCTATAGAGGGACCAAGATTGCTTATTGTGCAAAATAGGAGGACTAAATGTCTCTATTTTAAAATATGATGACTAAAATTGCGAATTGTGCAAAATAGGGGATCAAAATTACATTTAAGCCTATTTTTTTTATTGATTTATTAATTTCATACATAAGTAAAGTGCGGGTAGCGGGTGCGGGTATGGGTATATAGGTACCCAGCGGGTACGGGGATGGGGATTAAAGGTGCTACCTGCGCGGGTATGGGGCCGGGTATGGGTATTTTTTTTAAACGCGGGTATGGGGACGGGTACTATAGGACCCTACCCAGACCCTACCCATTGCCATCCCTATTCATACGTGGTGACGGCACAACTGAATCGGTGATTCAATTCCCTTTCACAATTTCACCTTCCTTATTCTCGTATTCAAGATTACGTTCCCCTCTACGCGCACACACGCGTTTTCGCATTCACAATTTCACGCAACATTCTCACATTGATGATTTCAGGCAGACATCAAAGCACCTGCGCGTTGCAATTTTATTGGGTTCACGTGTTCTTGGCCTCCTTTTCATTCCAATAATTTTTTGCCTTCTTTTTTTTTTGGAAGGCAAAACAGGTAAGTATATATATAGATATAGCAAAAGTGAAGGATAAGGTGCCAGATCCAATCACAAGATGTGAAGGAGACTAGCTACAGAAGCAAACTGACAAGGGGACCTAGGTCACCACATGCAGCTGCTGTGATCTCCCCTCAACACCCCGCAACCCATATGATTAAAAGCTTGCTACAAACCAAACAATCATAACTATACCCAACCACCTAATCCAGTCCCCAACACCCGATCCGTCAAAACAATTCCCATCGAAGGTAATGTCCCTCCGCACTTAGGCCCTAATGAAGAGACCATCAGACCAGAAACATCACCCGCGATATGAATTTGGATCAAAATCAATAGCAGCTTTTTAGACACAACATTGGATGAGTCTGCCACTCATAGAAAGAGAAATATGTTGTCAAAGCTTTTGCCTTGATCCAACACCAGGATCTGAATTTAACAGCATCGACAACCTCCTGAATACAAAGATGTCCTCCCTTGAAAATGATGTTGTTCCTGTGTAACCAAATAGACCAAGTCAACCCCGAGCCATATGCCCATCCACATAGTTTTTAGTTTTGAACCTGTGACATGTCCCATATGCTGCCAGAAGTGATCACTGCAGGAAGAAGGAAGAACACTAAACTTCCTAACTTAGGTATGGTCTGCTTTCTAAACTGTGACATGTCCCATAGTTTTCAGTTTTGCCTTCTTAGCTCTGCTTTCTAAACTTCCTAACTAATAAGGAGGTATGGTCTCTTATCTTTCAATCTCCCTTCCTTTTCTTATATATCAATCCTACTATTTTCCATTACATTTTTGTTCTCTCTTTGTTTTTTAAAAAAATTTCAGTGACTAGAAGGACAAGTTGCTTTCTAATTTTTACCTCCTTGAATTGTTGCACATTACATTTAAGATAATGAGGTGTGTAATTTATTGTTTTAATTAATTTACAATAGTTCACAATATTTAGGTTTTACATGTCAATTCTAATATTTGTAATGTTCTCTTCTATTCACTAAAGTATTGGTGATAATCAAGATGATGAACTTGAACTTGAACTTGATGCCATAGAGGAAGAGGACACTCCCACGCAGCAATCATTTAAGGTAATATTTTATCCATCTTAATTTTTTTATCATTATTGATATTCAACTTTTAAATATTGGGCAAAAAGTTTTACCTCTTACCCAAAAGAACCATGCCTCTCAAATTATGTATATTAGGTATATTGATTAAATTATGGAAATGATTATGATTTTTAAAATTATCTTGAATCAAGGTCCTAACTGAGTGATAGCTAATGATTGATATATCAAAAATTAACTTTTGGTTTTGGTCTTGTTAAATTGTACTTATTCCATTTTTTAAGTAATTACATGTGGTTTGATAGTAGAGTATCAAAATATGTTAACAATATTTTTGTTCTTACAGGATGATGAATGGATACCATATTACGATGAAGAGTTGAAGCCGAAGTTTGGGCAATTATTTGATATGTTAAAAGATGGAGAAAAGTTTTACATCAGTTATGCAATTAGTGTCGGATTTAGTGTGCGTAGCTCATAGGTAGCTAAAAAAAATGGAGTGGTGCGTTGGAAGAATTTTGTTTGCTCAAGACAAGGTTACAACCTAGATAAAGCAAAAGATGCAGAACAAAGTGGCTCAACTAAAACTAGAAGACGGCGTCGTACTAGAGAAGGATGCAATGCAAGGGTTGGTTTCAAACTATCAAAGGGAGGTAAATATGAGGTTGCTCGATTTTATGAAGGTCATTCACATGCACTTGCATCACCCAGTAAGAGACAATTTCTTAGATCAGCAAGAAATGTGAGCACTGTTCATAAGAATTTATTGCATGCTTACGGTAGAGCAAATATTGGGCCTTAAAAAACACACGACTTATTCAAAGAATGTGTTGGTGGTTATGAAAATGTTGGATGTACACGGAGAGATCTACATAATTATTTGAGAGATCTAAAGACAACTCTTAAAGATTCAGATGCACATGTATTTATTGATAGCTTTAACAGGAAGCATGAATTGAATCCATCATTTTATTTTGCATTTGAAGTGGATGCTAAAGATCGACTCAAATGTGTTTTCTGGGCAGATAGTATTTCCAGAAAAAATTATTCATTGTTTGGGGATGTGGTTTCATTTGATACTACATACAGAACAAATAAATATTCGATGATTTTTGCACCATTTACTGGAGTGAACCACCATAGACAGTGTGTTACATTTGGAGCTGCCTTCTTAGCAGATGAGAAAGCTGAGTCTTTTGTTTGGTTGTTTGAAAAATTTTTAGAAGCAATGGGAGGGAAACAACCAAATATTATTATAAAAGATCAAGATCGGCCATGAAGATTGCAATAGAGAAGATTTTTTATTCTTCATCTCATAGATTTTGTATGTGGCACATTATGAAGAAGGTTTCCGAAAAATTGGGTGTTTCCCTAAATGCTAATGTGGAGTTCAATAGTAAACTTAAGTCATGTGTTTGGGGTTCAGAGACTCCCGATGAATTTGAAGCAATGTGGAAATCCATCATGACTGAATTTGACTTGCAAAAAAATGATTGGCTCTTACATATATATGACATTCGAAGTATGTGGATTCCAGCTTACTTTAAAGACATGTTTTTGGGTGGGATATTGAGAACAACCTCCAGATCAGAAAGTGAAAATTCATTCTATGGTAATTTTTTGAATCCTACAATTGGTTTAGTTGAATTTTGGATGAGATTTGAGTCTGCTATAGAAGCACAGAGACATAAGGAATTTCTTGCTGATAATGATTCACTCCATTCTTTACCTGTGTTAAAGATGAATCGAGGTTTAGAGAAGCATGGTAGAGATGTTTACACTCATGAGAATTTTAAAACATATCAAGATGAGTTGTGGACAACATGTTTAGATTGTGGGATTCACAAGAAGCAAGAGAAAGATGGAATGGAAATATTACATATTGTTGATAATAGCATAACCAATGGTAAAGTACGAGAAGTGGTCTACAATGCTTTTGATTATAGTTCAAATTGCTCATGCAATATGTTTCTATCTCAAGGCATACTATGTAGGCACAAACTTTGTGTTTTAAAAGGGAAAGGTTTAAATGAGATACCAAATAATTACATTTTGAATAGGTGGACTAAGTTGGCAAATAGGAAGCCTATTTTTAATGTAGCTGACAAGGATTTGGAAGGGTGTTCTGAATCAAGAAAGGAGAGTAAGCTCATATCGGAGGCATGGGATCACATACTTGGGTGCATGCATGAGGCTGGACATAGCAAGGAAAAATTGCTTCATGTAATAAATGGAGTTGCTGCCATTAAAAAACAGTTGACTGAATTTGAAGGCAACTCTATACAAACCAAGGAAAAAGATTTAGAAGATTACATTGGAGTGGATCTTCCTAAGGAAGTGGATATTCATCCACCACAATTTTCAAAGACCAAAGGAAGTGGTAAACGAATCAAATGAGGGAAAGAGAAGGCTATTGAACAACAACAGAAAAAGACTAGACTTTGTAAAGCATGTGACCAATATGCACATCATGACAGTCGTAACTGTCCAAAAAAATCATCTCCATAGTGTTGGTAAGAAATGTTTTTTTTACATATACTTATTATAATTCTCGCATTGTATATTTATTTACTAACTCCCAAATCTTGTGTAAATACATGCAGGAAATAGTAGAATACATGAAGGGAATAGAAGATGAGCCAAGTCAAGAAAGGATAATTAGCTTTGCTACTTACTGGAATTATTGATCTACATGAACCTATTTTAATTTGATTAAAAAATAATTTACTTTATAGTATTGAACAGCAACAATTTATAGTTTTACTTTTATTGGGCAATGTACTCAACATTTTAATTGCACAGACATATGTGTAGCGAGATTTACAGTTTTACTTTATTTTGATGTTTTACAGTTTTAGTGATTAGCTGGAATTCATGGTTTTGGAGCTTATATAAACCATGCCCTGTCTTTTATGTATTTTTTTGCGTCCAGCTTTTCACACACTTCTTGTGATAGATCTAGATATATTTTATTAATAATATTCTTTTTGCTTATAAAAAAAGAGTAAGGCTAAAAAAATGGACGAAGACAATATATAGATAATAAATAGATTAATCGCAAGCTTTATACATTGAATAAAAGTTTAGATTATATACAAGATCAAGTACAATGTGGACAAAGATAATGACCACAATACAATGCAATACAAGTTGCGGTAGAATATTAGCTTTCTGTTTTTTCCATTCAGCCTTTGTAGCTCATATCCTCTTTCACTTGATTCTGATTTTATCTTTTCAATTAAGTCATAGGCATTCTTAATCTCACTGTACTATAAATCTGTTCTTCCCGGTAGTTAGTCTCAGCAGTCTCTAATGAAGACCTCAATTTTCCAACATTTCTGCTTCAATGTGATTAGATCCTTGCTCTTTTCTATTCTTTCAGCTTCTATTCATTGTCACCTTCATCAACAAAATTTCAGAGTTGCTTAAATGTTTTAGTGGAACTTGATTTGGTGTTCTATGGTATTCATCACCTCCAATTTGAGTTTGGCATTCTCGTAGTAATCAATCTTTTGGTCTGCTTTACATTGTCTGAATGGTAATCATAGATATGCTGGTACCATGCCCATGGTCCTGCCATAAAGTTAATCATAAAGGTCTTGTGTAAATTAATTGTCTTACCCGTGAATAATTAGCTTAATAATCAGCTTCCTTGATGAATGGTTCAGCAGTCACACAAATTTGCTAATGAAATGACACCCCTTTTACACACATAAGCCACAATCGGACTACACAGAAAAACCAAACACAAATAAACCCAACTATAACATATTTGAAAGCCTGCTGAAAAGTGATTCCAATTTCACTGGATCTGCTGATTCTAGTACCTCAGAAAGCAATTTCATTTTCTCTTTAACCCTTCCTGCAGTATTGCCCCAACCTTTATAAAATCCCCATTCCTTGAACCTACAGACAGTAAAAGAGATTGTCAATTATGGAAATAGTCTTCTTCGTATGGTTCCCTATGAAACTGACCATGTGACCACTTTAAGATATACAAGTCAAAATAAAAACCAGCCATATTTTTTTTATAGGCAAAAAGATATTTATTAATAAAACTGGTACAATATGTATAATAAATCCCAACCTTACTAGTTACTTTAATCTAAGTTTGAACCCCTTCCCGGCAAAGTGAATTACATCAGATACATAAACCTCAAACTACAAACTACTCAGCAGCAATAAGATACCCCTGCAGACCGTGTTATATCAAGTCAGTTTGCACCGTTTCCAAATATCCTCTCACAGCCAGTTTACACATTTTGCACCACTTCTGTTAAATACCTTTGCTCCCAAAATTAGACCAGCAGCTTCATATAAGATAAGGCAATTACTAACGACCCCACTATAAACTCATATAAATATATATAAACCCGAAAATCACACTAACCCAATAACAATCCCTTCAATTGCGACTTCCCGCCACTTGCACCCTCCTTTTCTCTTATTTCGTGTGTTATATCAGAGACTTTTCTTTTTGGTTATGAATCAAATTGCTGCGACAAAGGACCCAGAGGAGGGTTCCAAGAAGAAGAATGAAGCAGTGAGTGGCGAAGAAGAGGATCCAATGGAGCAGGAATTAGTCACCATTGCCACCTTCTTTTGCATTAGGCTCAAGCAACCCAAGTCCAATTTGCTTTACAAAATGAGTGTCCCTGAAATTTGTCGCAATTTGCTGAATCAATTTCACGGTGCAATTAGTAAACAAAGAGAAAGGCCCAACGTACACTTTCGTGCCGCATCCACGCCATAACAGAGCCGTCGTTGTCATCTTTGTGCGAATCACCAATTCAATTATGCTGTCACCGAGAGAAAAATTTCAATTCCTTAGGCCAAGTGAATAACAGGCAACAGAGAGAACAAAGCAACGAGCATAATTGGAATCGTGAAAGCAGAGGGGAACGTGAGAGGGAGGCTGAAGAAAAAGGCACGTGATCTACTAAACAATTGGATTTTAATCTCAGTCCTTTATTATTTTTAATTTTAATCTAAGGGTTAAAATTGTTTGTTCTCATTTCTCATTTTAAGAGGTGTTATCGTTTGAAACATCCCCTATATATATATATATATATATATATATATATATATATATATATATATATAATGATTTTTATGAGAATATTTTCTACTTTCTTACATGAAAACATAAGAACAACTAATAACAACTATCAGATTAAGATTAACAAATAATAGACGATCGAGATTAAAATATTTAAAAATTCAAATTAAAATATAATATAAATATCAAATCTCTAAAAAATTCACGAAACAAAAATCAAATTTTTAAAAGATCTCAATTATAACTTTCTAAAATATCTCAATTAACTCATCAACACCATGACCGCCGCTATCACCGCCATGACCATTGTTGCAGCCATCACCATGATTGTCGCCACCGCCGCTTTCGCCATCGTGATCGTTGTTGCACGCCACCACCACCATGACCGCCACCATCTCTGCCGCCATGACTATCGTCACCGTCATTGCTGTCGCCACCACCACTGTTGGTGGCAGTGACGGTGGTGGTGATGTAATGATAATTAAGATATTTTAAAATGTGATAATTGAGATATTTGTAGATTTGATTTTTGTTTGGTAAATCTTTTAAATATTTGATGATTATATTAGATTTTGATTTGAATTTTTAAATATTTTAATCTCAACCGTCTATTATTTTTAATCTTCATCTAATGGTTGTTATTAGTTGTTCTCATGTTCTCACATAAAAAAGTTTTTTTACATAATTGTTGTCTCTCTCTATCTATCTATAACGAACTCCTGTGAGAACACTTTCTTATGTGAGAACATGAAAACAACTAATAACAACCATCAAATCAAGATTAAACATAATAAACGGTTGAGATTAAAATATTTAAAATTAGTTGTTATTAGTTTGAATTTTAAATATTTTAATCTCAATCGTTTATTATTAGTTGCAATTAATTTGAATTTTAAATATTTTAATCTCAACCGTTTATTATTTTTAATCTTGACCTGATGGTTGTTATTAATTGTTCTCATGTTCTCACATAAGAAAGTGTTTTCACTGGAGTCGTACTTCTATCTATTTATCTATTTATCTATCTATCTATCTATCTATCTATACTATATACATTTGCAGCTCACTTTGGAGGAAAGTTTTGCCATGTGTCACTCTCTCATGCAATACCTTCCAAGACACTCTTCTTCACCTTCAAATAATAGAAAGAATTCAAATTTCTCAAATTAAATAATTTCAAATTATTTATTTTAAAATTCTAATTGATATCCATTTAATTCTAATTGGTATCTCCGGTTAATTTTGATTTGGTATCCATTTAAATTTGAATTTGAATTTATTTCTATGCATTTATTCTTATTGGTATCCATTTAAATTAAAATGCTTCACTCTCTCATGCAATACCTTCCAATACACTCTTCTTCTCCTTCAATTCTTTCTCAAATTAAATAATTTCAAATTATTTATTTTAAAATTTTGATTGATATCCATTTAATTCTGATTGGTATCCATTTAAATTAAAATGGCACGGTTTCCTTTTTTTTAAATGACACAAATTTCTATTAAATGTACAGTTTCTTTCATTGTATTATAAATTTCAACAATCAGACAATGGCTTTCTTCTATCCCTCTTTCTCAAAGAGAGAAACGTACCGAAGAACTGTCTCCACAACAAGCGATTTATATTCTCCTCTTCTTCTACCCCCTCTTCTTTCTAGGTGAGTAGTATTGTTTATCGACTATTTTTTTCCTCTTCTTCGTACGATTTAAATGACATTAGTTATTTTACATTCTTATTATATGATGTAAGAAGTCAATTGGTAAGTTTTAGCATTATATCTTATTCAATTCAATTCGTTGCATTATATATCATCATATATCATTTAAATATATTTTTTTGTTTCATTTTTTCAACCAAATGCTTTGTATTTGGATTTTTTTTCCTCCGTACCAAGTTTTAGATTTTTTACTCATTTGTTACATGGTGTGAGTAAAATATAAATTGATTTTTTTTTTGTGGCAGGCCTCAAAGGACTATGAGAAATGGTCATCATTTGAAGAAATTTTATGCTACTAATAGATTCAAGAAGGGCAATAGTTTATTACTTAAATTTTCAAGTTGCAATGTAAATATTGTTTTTTTTAAAGGATGCAATGTAAATATTGTTAATATATATAGAGTTGGTAGATATAACTTTTTTTCCCTATTTGTATAGTCAAAATATATGTATACGAGGTCAAATATTCTTAATGTATATAGAAGTAATTGTTAATTTTTTTTTCTTCCTTAATGTCATGATTGTATTTATTGAAAATGTAATTTTATGATCAAAATTAAAATTAAATTTTATTAACATATGTAGGTGTTATTTACATGAGATATGTTAAAGGTCAAGTGTATTTATTCATGTAGACTATTTTCTATTTTTTGGTGAATATTCATGTCTATTATTTCACCCAATAATCATTCGAAATATATTGCTCTGTATAAAGTATTAGAAATGATTTTATTTAAATTTCAATCAATATAAATTAATTTCAATAAACATAGACTAATTTTAATCTAACCATATATAAGTTATAGTGCAAATCTATTATTATATGCATCCATTCAATATAAATTATTTGAATTTTAATAAATATAAATTAATTTTAAATTAATATAAATTATAATTAATTAAAATCAATTTCAATTAGAAAGTTAATATATATGTATATTAATTGATTTAAAAGTAACTTTAGAGGTGATATAAATATGTTGCTTGATCTTTTTTTTTATTCGTAGGAATCGAAGACAGGTAACAGGGGTTTACAGCAACTCACATACATTACTCAATCAACTGAGCTTGATCTAAATACAATAAAATTTAAAATAAACATTTATATGTTGAATAATTTATTACTTTTAAAAATGTTGTTATTCTCACTTATTTATCACTGACACCCATTATAAATTGTTACTGTTGTTCTCATTTATTTATCATTAATAAGAAATGTTCTTTATTTTTAAAAAAATAAATTAACAATAGAAGATTTTTCTACTACTTTTATTCTAATTCAAATTCTCACTTATTTATCATTGAGAGCCTTAAGAATTTGTCAGTATTTTTTATTAATAAGGTGGGTATTCCCCTCCCAACATGGTTTATTCCATATCCAAAGTGGCATCACCAGGATTCGAACCCTGGACCACTTGAAATTAAAATAATTTAAGATATATATCAATATAATTTTTTCAATATATATTAATATTCATAATCATGTTAATATATTTTTGAAATATTTACACATATATTTACGAATATATACTTATATAAAATTTAAAAATACCAACTTACCAACTGAGGTTGGCGTGAGTGGTTAAGGCCTCTCGTCCCTTAACCAAGGTCTCGGGTTTGAGCCTTGGGTATGAAAAAAATCTCAGCTGGGAGGGATGCCACCCATCGAGGTGTCGAACAAACTCCCGCGGGAGACTAGTCCCTGTCTCGTGCAAGCGGTGGGAAACTCCTCGTCGTAGGACCAAAAAATATAAAATTTAAAAATGATTGAAAAATATATTAAAAAATTATAAATTATAAATTCAACTCCCGTGCATGGCACGTTATTATACTAGTATTATATAAAACACAGTTGCTGATTGAGACTGGTAGTCCACGTGTCGCATTCTAGTGAACTGTGTTTTATATAATATATAGATATATAGATAGATAGATGTATAAGCAATTATAGATAGATAGATACATAGATATAGATAGATAAATAGATATATAATCAATTAATTAATTATTGATTAGTAAAATCACAATCTTAATATTTGTAAGACATTTAATGTATTATTTTCTTTCCATATTTAATATTTTAATATATATTTTAATTGATGGAAAGAAATCTTATTAATTAAAAATCAGTGTAACTAATATCTGATTATATTTGCAATGAAAATATTGCTATTAAAATATTTATTAAATTAATAATAAGTCTAATATAAATATTTTAATGTAAAAATTAAGATAATTTAAATATAATGTTAAATTAACTTGCAAATTAAATGAAAATTAAAATATTAACTTACGACTATAATATTATTAAATTACTCAAATAATTTAAATTAACAAATGAAAAAGTAATAATAATTAATTAACTTTGACTAATATATTATATTTTTATTTTTATCTATACAAAAAAAAATCTTACCAATTAGAAATCAATGTAACTAATATCTGATTATATTTGCAACAAAAATATTACTAGCTAAAAAATGATCATGAATACTATTTGTGATATTAAAATATAATTAAAATTTCATTATAATTGATTTCGAAAATATTTTACAAAATTATTTCAATCTCTAATATTTCCTTACTCTGACACAAGTATTGGAAATGAAAAAAGAAAAATAATATTGTTTATCAATAATCAATAATAATTTTAATTATTCATAAACATATAACTTTTTTTTAAAAAATTACTACGTAGTAACTTAAATTATTAGTATACATAACACCCAAAAAAAATAATTTAATACAATATCTATTAATATATTGATAAACAACTGAAATTAAAATTAATTTAGTATGATTAAAATCTCTTTTTAAAAAGTAAGATCAATATGGCTAAATATAAATCTATTATTAATTACATGTTTAATTTATTTTATGTATTATTCATTCTATTACTTTTGATATTATTAAATTAAATCTTTCAATTTACTAATTTTGATTGTTTGTAATATAATTTTGATTTGATTATACTGAATATAAATATAATTTAAATAATTTATTTTAATATACCACCAACAATGATTTTGTTTTCAAAACATGAATATTGTACTTTCCTTTTTAAAATATTTAATTGTTATTATAAATGTTTAGCACAATGAATTCAGACCATGCAATTTTAGACTTTGCAATGAACTTCTTCTGTTATACGTCATGTATATTGATTCAATTGCAGACATCGATATTTAAAAGAAAAGAATGCAAGCCAACCATGATTCCACTCTACATTCACACCATATAAAGATATTTTCAAAGCAAGTAAAGAAAACAAACTTATTTGGTAATATTACAAACTCTATTTTTTATCATCATATTTTTAGTCTACGTTGAAATTGATATCAAATAATTTTTTTATTTGTAGATGTCATTGGAGTGCTACCTTTAAGGAAAGTTGATTGAAAAAAATGTGATGAAAAAATCTCTTATGTTGTCATGGAATTAGACAATTTTGTGAGTATTTTTTTATACATTGGTCTTTTTAATTCATTGTCTTAACAAGCAATGTTTAATTCATATGCTGAAAAATAGAAAATTACAAACTATAAATTTTATTATCATTTTTTTAGTATGTATTAAATTTGGTATCAAATAATTTTTGGTTAAATTAATCTCTAGGTCCCTATACTATTCGACAAATTTTAGTTAGGTCCCTGAACTTTTTTTTTCAATTGGGTCCCTGAACTTTTATTCATTTTTTAATTAGGTCCCTGTCATTAACTACCGTTAACTCCATTAACGGTAGGGACCTAATTAAAAAATAATTAGAAGTTCAGGGATCCAATTAAAAAAATTGTTTAGGGACCTAATTAAATTTTTTTAAATAGTTCAGGGACCCACTTAATAAATTAAAAGTAAATTAAAAATCATACAAAAAATATCACTTAATTGAATAATGTATTTAGAAGGAGTGCATTAGGTCTGTCCGAATAGAATCTGTAAAGGGAAACTAGAAGTGCAGTATGGGGATTGATGCTTCCAGAGTTTGAGAATATTGGTAGAAGAACCTGCAAAGGTTGAGAATACTGAGTTTAGAATCGGCAAATGTGAAAATACTGGACTGGAGAGGTGAGAATACTGACCTGGAGAGCTAAGAATACTCAGTGTAGATCTGTAGGATGGACAATACTGAATTTAGAAGTAGTCTATATATGCTTGAGAAATATAATGTGATAGCCTAAGTAGAATTTGAGAATTACTCAGTAGGTTCCTGAACTATTTAATTTTTTTTAATTAGGTCCCTAAACAATTTTTTCAATTAGGTCCTTGAACTTCTATTTATTTTTTAATTAGGTCTCTGCCGTTAATGGAGTTAACGGTAGTTAACGGCAGAGACCTAATTAAAAAATAAATAAAAGTTCAGGGACCCAATTGAAAAAAAAATAGTTTAGGGACCTAATTAAAAATTGTCGAATAGTATAGGGACCTACAGGTTAATTTAACCATAATTTTTTTCATATGTAGATGTCATTGGAGTATTGTGTTTAAGGAGATTGAATATAAACATGATGAAAAAATAAAAAACCTCTTATGTTGTTACGGAAATAGACAATATTCAATGAGTATTTTTTTTCATACCTTAGTCATTTCAATTCGTTTCCTAACGAGCAATGTTTTATTTATTTGTAGAAAAAGAAGAAAACCTGATACAGACTTTGTATGAATTGATTATAGAATTTTTTTTCCAATAATATAAAGAAATTAATAAAATTGCCAATATAATTTTGTATATAATCTAAAAAAATTCTTCCTTCAAATTTATCCGTGTATCGCACGGGTACTATTTAGTAATATTATATAAAACACAATTGTTGACTAGGACTGGTTGTTCACGTGTCACATTCTGGTGGCATTTCTAATTTTAGTTTCAATATAATCAATTAATTAATTATTATTGATTAACACAATCACAATCTTAATATTTGTAAGACATTTAATTTGATATATTATTAATTTTCTTTCCATATTTAAATAGAAAATTTAAAATTATATTTTTAGTATTTCGTAACCTGCATAATATATATTTTAATATTTTAATTAAAGTTTTTATTCGATTTTAAAATTATTATTATTATTATTAGCACAACCACAATCATAACCTCAAATTTTAAAATAATATATCGTGACCAATTTTATATTTTAAAATAATATCATGATAACCAAATTTTATAAATATTATATTATTATTATTGGACGTGATTTGCAAAAAAGGATTTAAATATTTTTATTGTTTTCATTTTAAAACCCAATTTTTTTTATTGGTTCCTTTTTTTTTTTTTACTTCTGTTAAGGTTATCTCTTTCTCATTCATTCACACTCTATATATAGATACTGCATTTAGCGCAATCCGATATAGGACGTTTTTTTAGTTGAAGGGTGCATGATATGAATCTAGAAGAAAAAAAGGACTAATATATTGTGTTGACAATTTTGGCCAGTAACATTATCATCCAGAGCCATTGTTGGTAAAATTCCCCAGGTTAGTATTTTTTTTTATAACTTTTCATTGAATACATTATTAGTACTAATTTGTTTCCTTCTTGCCACAAAATTCCTGCTTATAAAATTTGTTACTTAGTAGATGAAGATCATAATTTGTTGTACGAGTGTGAAATACTGAAGAAGGTAGACATGGATAGACTTAGCATTCTCTTGGAAGTGGTTGGAGGCATTTCATGCAAAAAGAAAGGATTTCACAAAGGATAAAGGTTGTAGTTCAAAAATCTTCAGCATAGAAAATTGTTCTATATTGAAGTGTCTCTAGGTTGAATCATAGGGTTATCTTTGTATGCTTATCTATATTCCAAGAGATATAAAACATGTAATATAAATATTTATTATCTATATTAAAAAAATATAAATAAATGCTTCTAAAATTTGTTTATGTTATATTTAATTTTTGTTTTGTATTGTTTTTTTAATTTATTCATGAAAAATATAAATGAATGCTTATAAAATTAGTAGGATGAACTACATTAATAATTAAGTTAAATCATATGTTAGGGTTATTTTAATAAGAATTAACCGTGTGTCTATAACATATATTAACAAAATTTGACTAATCACATAGTTATTATCATAACCAATAAATTAAATTCAACACAATATATACTTTCCCTTATAACTCTTTAATTTCAATTTAAAATTATTTTTCATTTAAATTTATTTCCTAACTTATTTCACACATTTAATTTATTCTTAATTCTTAATATTTATATTGGGGAATTTGGAAAGTTTTTTCTTCTTCTAATTTTTGTGTTAATAATGTAAATTAAATTAATATAAAAAATAATTTGAGAAGTTTTTTGAACCTAGAATAATGTTGATTAAGGTAGATTCATCAATCTTAGCATATATTTTAAACTTATATCAATTAAAAATAAAATAAATATTTTTTTATTGATTTCTGATTTTCTACCAATATGAGGCCATAATGTTGGATTTAATTAAATGTCATCGAAAATCCCCCTTTTGTGGAATTATTTAAAATTGTTTTCATATCGCAAATACTTAATAGAATATAAAAAATATCACAAATACTTAAAGTTTTTAAAAACTTAAGGCTTAATCATGTTTTTGGTCCCTCGAATTATGAGATTATTTTTTAGTCGTCCAAATAAAAATTTACATTTTTTAACTCCTCATATTCGAAAAATGATCATTTTAGTCCCTTTGTTAGAATTTGAGGGACTAAAAAAATATAATTTTTTATTTGAGGGACTAAAATAAATAAATTTTCTAATTTAAGGAACTAAAAACATAATTAAGCAAAAACTTAATTCTTAAGTGATTAGGTTAATTTGAATAAATGGTGATTCTGATAAATGGTGATGGAGTTAATTTTAAAAAAAAGGTTAATTTGAATAACTATCTTTTGGGAATTTGGGAAGCACAAAGTGCATAAGTATGAGTCAAAAAATTTTCTCAGGATTTTTTTTAAAGAAAATTCATCTTCTGAACATATACTTTTTGTTAAATTAATGAACTCCATAAAAAATATTTTAATGGAACAATATGTGAGTTCTTTTAGTTAAAATAAAATTTCTTATTATTTTCATCTTATTTTTGTTATATAGTTTCATTTGTCTATATATAGAAATTTTTTTACTTCAAGAAAGTGGCATTGTGAAATTTAAATTTATTGTTATATTATAATTTTTTTAAATGGGTTGTATTATAAAATAAGCACATCGAATTATCTTTTATTATTTTTATTAATGAATAAGTTCCTTATTGTAGAAATTTAAATTAGTTTTAGATTTTTTAAAGTAATATAACAAATTAACAACATTGTTAACATACTTTATGCATTAAAAAAATCATCCACTCCTCAATAAACCTGTGTATGGTACTATATATATATATATATATATATATATATATATATATATATATATATATATATATATATATATATATATATATTTGCAGGGGGTCCCAAACCTTGAGGTGAGGGGGGGCCAAAATTATAGTTGATCTAATCAATATATATATGTCTAAAATTTTATATAAAATATTTGTATTTGTATATTATGAAGCATTAATTATATTAATAATATATCAAAACATATTTTCTACATACTATGAAAATCATTTATAATTAAATTTACGCTAAATTTTTCAGGAATTTAATTTTCAAAATAAATATTATTCTAAACAAAAATCAGTATAACAAACATTACTTTAACATATCAAAAAATATGCAAATTGTATATGCTATATTGTTTTATTCAAGTCAATATATTTTTTTTCTTTTTTCCCTTATATTAGCATCATTGTAATAAAAGAAGGTATAATAGAAAATATATTTATACATGAGACAAACTAAATATCTTTATTTTTCATATAGATCTAAAATTACATGTTGATCATCAATTTCACATGTCACAAATAATTTTCATGAAATAAAAAATGGTATGTACATTAGCCATATTTTTTTGTAGCAAAATATCCTATTAATTATGTTCTAAATATCTATCAAATCATAAAGAATTATGTCACTCACTAAATTATATTGTGCAATAATAATATCCAATAACCATTGAGGAATAATTTACTTTCGATTGTTAAAATTAAGAGAAAAAAAATAATGTGTCATGACAATTATCACTCCTTGAAACAAATTTTGCCATACCTTTGGCGCAACCCAATATCTAGTCTATTTTCCTAGTGTTTATACACTGACATGTTTAAACTCATACATTCAAGTCAGAAGTGCATTGGAACAACACAAACAATGCCAAAAAGACAAAGACAAGAAGATAAAACAAAGATAATATACTGAGAATTATAATAGAAAAATAGTGTTTGTTGGTGTCTCTTAGAACTCAAGTTGTCAGTCCCTTATATATCATTTTCATAAGTTTTTTTTTATTGACAAAGGTTAATAAATAAATTTTAATTCTCAAATCAATTAAAATTTAATCAATATAAATGAAAAACTAATAAATTATTATTTTTTGGTATTCAAACTAATAAAGTTATTTGATTACAAATACAGTCATTTATAACCTTTAAAATAGCAATAATGTATAATAAAAGAAAGATATTATAAAAAAAATGATACTTGAATATTGTGTCTAAAAAATAAAAAAGAATACAATTATCTCTACTTTAAAGATTATAAAACAAACAAAATATTTATTTAAAAAGAAAAGAAAATATGCCATTGTGTTAAAAAATACTTAAATACTATTATCTACAAAATAAAATCTTATTAAATAAAAATATTCTAATATTAAAATATTATCTATATTACAAAAAAAAAATTACAAAAAGTTAGGGGGGGCCAAGGTCCCCCCAAGCACCAACGTGATTCCGCCCCTGTATATTTGTATATTTGTATGTATGATAAAATAAGATATGATGTATATCGAACTTTAAAAAAAAAATTCTTAAATATTCTTATCCTTGCAAAAGTTAATTTTTTTCACTTTGGTTTTGGTAATCTACTTAGGTTGTCATAATATAAATAGTGGTTCACAAATTAAGGTATTAAAAAAATTGCTGTGAATATTAGTGTTGTCAACCTATTTGTGAAGTTATTTACAATATTCACGGAGTAAAAAATTTATACATACTAAAAAGGAAGAAATGTTCAATTTACAAGGACTACTGATATGTTCTACTGTATAAACAATATGACGCGTCACCCACTATTAAATCACGTGGTCTACTAATATCCCATGCCAGCATAATCTTGGAATAGAATAGACTATGCTTTAATACATTCACATTTTAATAAGAGAATTAACAATTAGTCCCTTTACATGAGTGTTTCGACTAATCTTAGTCCATCATCATTTTTAAACCAATCTTATATGTTCTCGTGGTCTTTCCTAATTAAACAATGATTTGTTAGTCTGTCAACTTTTTCTTTCCACCGATGTTAGCCCTTCAAAGGTTATTCATAATTAAGGGATGATGTAGCAATCATGCAATGGTTTTCATCGACTGGTACGTAGTTACAAGTAATAGCCCTAAAACATTCAACACAACAAGACAAACTAAAACAACGAAAATGGTAAGTCGCGAATAATCACACATGTCAACCATTTGCCAAATAATAAACATCTTTTCTTAATTTTTGTTTTGCTTTCAGCTACCCGCCAGTACTCCCTTTGTTTCTAGGATTGGGCGTAGCCATATTAGCATCTAATGAATAAATTTTCTGTTATCTCAATATTATTATATTTTATCAAATTTTAGTTATTACATAAATCAGTTTTTATCTCCTAACTTTTTTTAAAATTTAAAATAAATATAATTTTTTCTTTTTTAAGAAATTTTATCTAAATACTATATTTCATCAAATTTTAGTTATTATATAATCAGTTTCTTTTGGGGGCTTTGTTAATCTCTAATTGTTAAACTTTATTTTCTTGTAATGGAAGGAGTTGTTGTTTTTCAAATCTCATATAAACAAGTGTCATTGGATTGATTGGAGATTGTTATAATTTCCAAATTATGGAAACACACAATAGTAGTCGCTGTAATGATAAGTCGCGACATTGGCAAGAGACAAAGACAAGTAACCGCACCACACGAAAGAAAGGCATTTCTATTTTTTCATATTTTACATTTAATGTTTTAGTAACAAGGCTACAGTTCGTAATATGATGAATGATGAATTTTTGACTGACGGTTTGTTAGTATACATTGAAAAGAAATATATTAAAAAATTAGTATAGACTCAATTATAGATTATTTTCTTGACATGTAAGAAAGATGTTTTGTGTTTTGATAGATTATTAATGTAATTACGTTTTGGAACATCTAATTATAAATATTTTGTATAAAAATTGATAGTATATATTTCCCAGATGAATTTTATTTATTGTGGTTGGCCCTCTTGTCATCCGAATATGGATCCAACCCAAGTAGAGGATAGGGTAAAATATGAAACGGATTGATTGAAGAAGAATTGGAAGATTAAGATTACATGGAAAGATTGTTTGGGGGGGGGGAGAGGTAAGGACAAAAGCCGTGAAGGAAATGAGAATAAAAAGGTGAACAAATGTAATAAAAGAAAAAAGGGGTTGTGAAAGGTAAAAATTGGGGTTGTAACTAGTAATAGCCCTTCGGTGTTAACTAACCACACCGCAGGAAAAACGCTTTAATATTTAATATGTAGAGGTCAAATTTGTGAAATCACTATTTTGCTTAATACTGTTAAACTATTCAGTCTATTCCCAAATCTCAATACCCTTAACAATTTCAACAGTTAATTTGTTTTAGCTTTACATCCAACGACACATAAAAGCTTGCTCACCGATGGACCACCTACTTAACAGGTCCACCGTAGAAATCTTCGGCAAATTGATTTTAGTTTGGAAGGCTTAAATAAGTTTTAGGTCCCTAAAAAATTCCCATTTTTTGTTCTGAGTCCTTGAAAATTTTTTACGTTGTTCCGGGTCCCTAATAAAAAAAAATTGATCCAGGTCCCTGCCGTTATCTAAAGCGCTATCTAAACCACTTTTTAATGCAATTTAAAGCACTATCTAAAGAGCTTTAGGAACCAAAAATAAAATAAAAAATTATTGGGAACTCAACAGAAAGCAAAAATTTAATAGGGACCAAACGCAAAATTTGCTAATATTTTAGGAACCCGAAACATATTTAAGCCTAGTTTGGAAAGTAGTAAGTATTGTTCATTTCCACACTTCTTCACGCTTTAGCGTGAAAGTTTTTAGACCACAAATTTAAGAGTGAACAGTGGTATAAAATACAAAGAAAAAAATAAATTAATTAAATATTATTTTATGAGAATGTTTAAAATGTCAATTATACCCCATTGAACTCTTCTTCGTCAGAACCAACCACCATTTCGGAAAAATGCATCTCCTATATTCGAGAGAGAGATGATGCGAGGGAATGATGAAGATAAAATACATACTACCACCGCTATGCTTGGTCTGAACGGCGGCGAGATCCCTTTTTTTAAGATCTCTCGTGTAAAAATCGAAGCTAGGGTTTATTCTTACAAGGAATGATTGTGTCACTTAAAAGATTTTTTTTTTTATCTTGCACAGACCAAATAAAAACAAGGAAAAGAATGAGATCTGCGAACAGAAGGCACAGTGGAAATAGGGGTGGTTGATTGAGATTGCGAGGTTGTTGATTGCGGTGGTAGCGTCGCAGCCACGACTGTCCCTGGACGAGATGAAGGTGTGCGCAGCAGTGAAAAACTTGCTTTTTCATTTTTTATTGTTTCGGTTTTGTGCGGGTTCAAGCAATGATGAATGGTGACCAGAAATTGCATTTGATGGTAGTTCATGGCGGAGAACCGCCGTCGATGTTTTTTTTTTCTTTTCTATTTTTATTTTCTACTCTGTTCTTTGGATATGGTGAGGATGGAAACGGTGAAGGTTCAGAGGCAAAGCCGTTGAGACGGAGAGAGGGAAGTAGAAGAGGAGGAGAGAAAAAAAAAAGGAGAAAAGGGGTTGCAATGGAAAATCAAGGGGCCACGAGAACGAAGAAGATGGAGGATGGTGAGTTTAATATTGGAGGGAGCTCCAAAAACAGCCGTCTTTCACGATCGTAAACCATAAACCTAAGTACACCGTGAGGGAAACGTACTCATGTCAACCCAAGTGTTTCTCAGTATTTTGTATATATTAAGGGTAAAAAGGAAAATTCATTCATTCACATAAAAAATTTAATGTAAAAAAAATTCAATAACAAAACCAATCTCCACCATTCATTTTTTTCCTTTAAATCTAACGGCACTAAATCACTACTATTCATTGTCAAATAACTAGTCTATCGATGGACCATATATAACATTGGTCCACCGTAGAAATTGCCTTTTTATATATATATATAAAAAAAAAATCTTCCATGCAAATTCCATTATACCAAATCGGCGAAGTACTGTTCATTTCCACATACTTGTTTGCTCTTTTCTTCCTTTCATGGGTATTTCCACTGCACAAATGGAGGGTAAAAGAAAAAGAGTATGGCTACCATGGACCAATATTATAAGTGGTTTATGGTGAACCAATGTTATTCATTATTGGATTCATCTTATCCCCATGGCGGTACTCTACACTATCCTCATGGAATTTATTCCTTTGCAACCCTTTCTCTCTCTGCCCTCTACCAGATCCTCACAACAGCCCTTTCTCTACAAGCTTTTTTTCGACACATACAATTATAAAAAATTTTAAATACATTCGCTACAAAAATTAAATAAAAAGATTTACTAACTTTTCAAAATCTTCTTTTGAGGTAGAACAACATTATGTAATGTATTTTCATGAACTTTAAAAGAGAACTTCGTAAACAAACTTAATTCAACTTTAAAGGACTTCTAGCACTCCAATGGCCATACATAGCAATGTTAAATCCAATATAAAGAAGACTAATGAGAAATTGGGTAAAAAGCCAGTAAAAGAAAATCAAATAGGTAAGTTTTTACAAAAAATCTTGCAACATTTGGAGAGAACATTTTTCAATGCATTTTTCTTTAAACGCACTGACATCCACATAAGACCTGTTTAGGTAAGCTTGTCTAGAAGTCATTCTAGAAGAAGAAAATAAGAAAAAAAAATGAGATGAGTTTCTTCATAAGTTAAAATTAGTTTATGTATAAGCTAATTTGTAGAAATTCTCTCATATAGCTTCTTTAAAAGATGAGAGAGCTTCTAAAAATTAGCTTGTGTATAACCTAATTTTAACTTATGAAGAAACTTATTTAATTTATTTTTCTTATTTTCTACTCCTAGAAGTACTTTTTCATAAGCTTACCTAAACATACCTATAAATATGAATATCTTTTTTATTCTTATAAAGGCAAAAGTCACAAGAAGGGGGGTTGAATTGTGATTTATAAAAATTTTCGCAACCTTTTATAAATATAGTGTAGCATCTGATCAGATATAGAAGTTTTAAGAAAATATTTCAACAGACGATAACTCAACATATGAAAGCCTTTTAAACGAAACAGGTTTTAATCACAACCCAAAGTCAGTTCAAAGCAGTTATAAGATATGTAAGACAAAGAAAGACAACACAAGAGTTTATACTGGTTCATCTCACCCCAAGACTACGTCCAGTTCTTCGCAAACCACCAAGTTCCAATAACTTATCACAAGTTACAAGTATTTTTCACTGCCACTTCTGGTTCACCCAAGTAGTATTTCACACTTAGCCTCTCCAAGCTAAAACCCAAGTATTCTTTACTACCAAGCCACTTCTGGCTCTAAAACAAATCACTGGTTTTGTTTTTATAAAGGGCGCACAGACTTTAGAGCTATTGTCTTATAGACGGATATACAAGATTAAGAACTAAGTCTTTTTCTCTCAGGATAAACAAAGTGGTTTGAGAGCTTTTTACAAATAGAGCTTTTACAAGATAAAGAATGAAGGCTTGAAAGAATGCTTGAATTTGAATTCAGTTCGTGTGCTGTTATTAGCACTTCAAATCTTCTTCTATATATACACTTGCTGAGGAAGTAACCATTGTCTCTAAACGGTCTTCTTTCTTGCGTCTGACCACCGTCTGAAGGAGGGTGGTTGAGGGCATTTAATGCGAGCATTAAATGCTTGTCACCAACTAGTCATTCTGAGCTGATAAAGCATTCTGCTTATCTTTCTTAAGATATACTCCAAATCCTTCTACTGCAGTGGTCACATCGCTTGCTCAGACAAGTACTAATTGCTAGCTGTAGCGCATCTTTTGAGGCGTGGGAAGCTTCAGAAACTTTGACTCTTCTTTCTATTCCCTTTTACGCGCTTCAACAGATCCTAGGAGGATGTTCTATGAACATTCCCCGCAAAACAGATAACAAAACGATAGTGCATTTAATATGCCTTTAAATGTTTCTTCAGACTAAAGCGTCTGTCTGCGTATCATCTATATCTTACAAACACAAATACAACGTTTTCGTCTGTTGGCATTTATAAGATGCAATCTTTTTACTTAATATTTATTTTGTATACAATCAAAATAATTGAGGGTGCTGATTACTCTTATGACTCAACAATCTCCCCCTTTTTGATGATGCCAAGCAAATATTGTAAAAATGTGTATCAGAGCTATAGAAAATATTAACTCTAAGCATAGAATTTAAACAGAGAGAAAAGAAGACTTAGGTTTGATGAGTAATCAAACAACTTGTCTTATTGAAAGATTTTTCACATCAAGATGATGTGTTTATACAGATAAAAAAAAACTCTTCCTTTTTCTTGGCCTCCCCCTTTGATGTGGCTCCCCCTTAGATGTAGCTTTATCTTCATTTCTTTTTACTCTTCCCTTCTCCCCCTTTTGCATGGCGATTAGCAAAACCTGGTTCCCCAGGAATGGAACCGTCAGAGTCAGAGGTATCGGAGTCAGAGTCTAATGATAGCACCATAGGGGATCCTGGTGGAGTGGGAGTGCATCTGCGGCGGCATCCTTTGAAGAAGGCATCTATGTTGATCCTCTTTTTTAGCTCAGCCTCGAGAGCTTTTCTATCTTCCAAAGCTTGACGCAGAGCTTTTCTAGTTGCCCAAAGTTCGGCATACAAATCATGGACGTCTTCTTCAGAGATGGGAGGTCTGAATGGTTCAATGACCTCGTCTGGGTCTTCCACTATACCCAGAATAAGCTTGTCAAAGAAGAAAGTGGAATGTGGAAGCTCCATGATGAAGGAAAAGTTCATGTCAGATTGATAGTAAAACTTGGTCTTCCATGGCATGAGCTAGGAGGCATTGGATGTAGAGAGAAACCCTTGATGTTAATTGCACTGGTAGCATCTGCCTATCTTCAAGTGGTACTCGTCTGCAGGAGGCTTGTCCTCAGGTTCTAGACCAGAGCAGAAAGCATCAAACTTCCTGATGCGTCTGATAGTCTGTAGATCTTCAGATGTTCTTGCAGCAGCAGGCTTCTGATAGATGGCTTCAATATCCCGTCTGAAGGGCCTGCCTCTGCGTACTCGAATATTCTTCTGAGGAAAGTCATCATCTTCTTCAACTTTCTCTTTACCCTTATAATTCAAGATAGGAAGTATAGGAATAACCTTATCCACAGCAAGCTTGAATTGGGTCTGAGAGGAGGCCACACAGTGAAATTGTGTGCCTAAGAAGTGAGGCATCGTCTGTGCTCGTCTTTGGATCTGCCTGAAAGAGTTTTGCCTCTTCTTAATTTCTTCCTTGTACGTCTGCAGCTTCATCCTTAGCTCTGTAGAGTAGTCTGAAGATTCCCAAAGACTGAAGGTTGGACTTGCTTCAAGGTCGTCCAGATTGAGATCTTCAGTGTAGACAGAGTGGCCTGTCCTAGCATGATTCCAGGGAAGAATCACGTTGAGGTATGCAAGCAGACCCATCATCTATTGCAGATTAATAGGCTCATAGAAGGGAACCTCGTCTGTGAGCACTGAGAGTCTTCTCCAGATGGAGGCTCCAGGTGGATAGCTACGTCTTCCATGCGGATTATGCTCAAAGATAATGGAGTTTAGGTCTAGTGCTTTTGTCTGTCGCGGAGGAAAGATTCTGAAATGAGGTTCCTCCTGATAGCATGAGAGTGCAGGCAGTTCTTCCTCTGGTAGCACTTCGTAGTTGGGAAGAATGAAAGGATTGATTCCAAGGACGCCCTTCTTCCATAACTCGACGAAGTTGATGGAATCAAGCAGGAAGGCTTGATCCTCATCTGTGCAGATCCCCTTTCGTCTCCATTCCCTATTACAGCGTTCCCATTCATTGACTCTGGGACGCTTCCACCCACGATAGTAGCGAACATTGACATCGGGGTCTGATGGTGGTTGCACTGGAGGAAGAGGGATGTTGGGGCTACGTCTAATAATCCAGTCATAGCCTTTGTACTTTGGAGCAAAGTCTAGGGCCAGACTTCCATAAATGTACCCCAGCGAGAGAGTGGCCTTTGCAGCGTACCTCCTGCGTCTGAACAGCTCATCTTCAGTCAGAATCTGCAACTCTTCATCTGTCTGAGTCTGAGGTGCAGAGGAGGGTTCAGATGATGAGCCACCATAGATGACCATCTGCCTTGAGGCACGGTCTGCATCTGATTGTGCTAAGTGCTCATCTACTCATCGTTCATCCTCTTCAGTGACTGGTCTGTAGATGACACGTGGGCTAGAATCATCGGTCTCTACAAGATCTTCTCCAATTTCCAGACCTTGTGCACTTGCTTCTAGAGCATATTGTAGAAGGGTTTCGTTTAGCTCTTCAATTTCAGCTTCGTCTGCATCGTCATCAACGATAAGCGTCTGAAGCGTCAGTTGTTTGTTAGCCTCTTCTACAGATGTAATTTCTACTATTTGAACTAGGGCAGATTCAATTCGTCCTAGATCCTCCATGGCTGCTCTCTTATGTTCTTCCTCATAAAGAGTCTTAATAGACTCAAGAACAGCCTCTGCCATGTCAGCGTCTTCCTTAGCTTCGTCTGTAGGGACTGAAGCTTCTTCATCAGCCTTCCTTTTTAGCTCTTCAGCTGATAGAGTCTTCATGGACTCTACTACAAATTGCTCCAACTCAATCTGTTCTTTTGCTTCAAGGCTTTTGTCCAACTTAGCCTTTTTGGAAGCTTCTTTCCTTGAAAGCTCCTGAGCTTTCCTGATGGTTGTTGCTTCCTTCTTGTTGGCTGGAGGAGGAAAAGATGAGGTTTTAGGTTTGGATGAAGGCTTGGGTTTGGGAGAGGTGTGAGGTTTGGGTGAAGGAGAGATTTGGGGCTCAGAGGTAGGTGCATCAAGAATCTCAACATCTGATTCTTGAGTTTGGGAGGGTGCAGCTTGAGTTTCGATTTGAGATGTTGTGTGTGTTGGTTCAGGTGAGGTGGTGAGTTTGGCTTTGGTGATGATGAGGATTTTTGTAGCTCTGGTGAAGGGATTTTTGAGAGGTGGTTCAGGGATTTGTTTAGATGGAGTGTCTGAAGCCTTTCTCTTTAAGGATGAGGGAGGGTTTGAGAATGGTTGTTGTTTTGGCTTTTCGGGTTGGTCAAAGGGAGGTTGGGTGCATCTGGTGGTTGATTTCGTCTGTGCGGGTTTGGGCTTAGGTGGTGTTTGTTCCTTTGCAATAGACGCAGATTCATCTATTAATTCCTCCATAGGCTCCTTCTTCACTTTGGTGCCTTGCTTCCTTACCCATTCGGGAAACTTGTGAACTATTCCCATTCTCACGAAAGTTGTTCCTATCACCTGGGTAACTCCTTCAGACGCTTCGAACTCAGACAGATTAACACCAGCATCTCTCATAAGTTGAGTGAACAACATGCAGTAAGGGATGGGGTTCTTCTACTTCTTTGTGGAGAATCTGTCCTTGAAGGCCTGCTCCAGATGATAGAAGATCAGATATGGAAGGTTGATCTATTCTCCTATAACAATGTTATAGATGCATAATCTGCCCCTTTCATTCACGTGGTCCCTTGACCCTGTCCTTGGGAGCACGATGTTGAACATCATGTTGGCAGACTTAAGAAAGCTTTTCAGCACTGCAGCTTTCTTCTTGGGATCTTCGTCTGTAGACCTTACCCCATCATAGAGAAGCTTGTACATTGTTTCTTGGGTGACGGTCTTCTCCCAATCTTTGTCAAAGACCAAACCCTCTTCAGCACAACCAATAGCCTTGGCTATGGTTGCAGGGCTGATCTCCATCTCTGTCTGACCAATCGTCCCCTTGATGCATTGGTCGTCTTCCATCTTAGCTGTCCTCCAGAAGAGGGCATAGGGACCATGGTACCAGACACTGTGTTTTCCAACAAAGTTTGTCCACCCAGCCCTGGTGAACATGTCCTGAACGTCAAAGCCCTCCTTTGCAAGTTCGCTCAAACTCGCCCACTTTCCAGGAATGAAAAGCTCCTCTGGAAAAGTTGCAACTGCTTCATCCACATTGCTGATGAGTGGAGTAGCAGAAGATGTGATTTGCTTCCTTGGTGTCATTGTTCTCAGAAAGATTTTAGGTTTTTAGAAAGAACAGATGAGAAAGTTTTAATCTTTGAAATCTTTGAGAAACTCAGAGTTTTTTAGAAAGATAAGAAAGATCAAAAGAATCTTCTTCTTTAGGCACTTCATCCTTTTATACCAGAGATGAGAAAGGAGAGAGAACGTCATAAAAAAAGCAATTTTAATATCATTAAAAACTTTTCAAAAATTATCTCATCATGGCGAAAAGGGCGGCGCACGTTTTGAGAGAAAGACGAAAAGACTTATAACCGTTGAGAACGTGGGCACCTTAACGTCTGTATACTTGAACACACATTAGTTCCAACAGATTAATAAAGGGAAAATAAGACGAAGGGTATCATCTGATGAAATGCAAATGTTTAATCTGAAAGCATATGCATATGCAGATGATTCCTTATACAGACGAAACGATCTTCAGACAAAGGCTTTGTAAAGATATCAGTCCATTGGTGATCTGTATCTACAAACTTAATATCGAAAACACTTTTTTGAACATAATCACGAATGAAATGATATATGATTTCAATATGCTTTGCCTTAGAATGTTGTATGGAATTTTTTGTAACACCCCCATAAATAATAATAATTATGATGATAATAATAAAATGGGATATGTCTATTTAGTTTTTTTTTTTTTTTTGGTATTTTAGTGCAGTGTGTGCATTAGAGTAACTTATAGAGTAAGGACCTAAAGCTATATATATATATATATATATATATATATACCCAAACCCTTCCCTCCCACACTTAACACAAACATAAACAGAAATATTTAGAGAGAGAAAGAGGAGAAGAGAGAAGGAAGAGAAAAGAGGAGAAGAAGAAGGAGGAAGAAGCTAGGGAATCCACAACACCCCACTCATCATCCGTAGTCCAGAGGTCTTTGGTGAGTGTTTTGCACCCTTCTCTATCCCTCCATCTGTGGCTTGGACAGAGATTGAAGGAGGGTTAGGTTTCTTTCCATGGAAAGGAACTCCAACCCCCAATCTTTGGATTTATTGAGAGAGATGCATAAATCATAGTTGTCTTACTTGTTTGGCATGGGATTTATCATTTAAATAGCATTATTGTATCTTTTGTAAGGATTTGGGTTGTTGGGTAGCATTTTTGGCAAAGGGGTTATGCACAAACACGACCCCTGTGATCTGCAGAGTCGCAGACTCTCGCTTAAGCATAAGGATTTGGCGCTTAAGCGAGGAGTCACCTGGAGTTAGAGGTGCTCTCTGGAATTTTTGCTTAAGCCTGGATTTTCTAGCGCTTAAGCCTAGTGCTTTGGTGCTTAAGCGCAGGGACTTGGCACTTAAGCGCGAAGCGTCAGGGTTAGGCTTGCTTAAGGGATATCCTCGCTTAAGCGATTGAACCTTGGAACAAAATGTTGAGTTCTATCTTTACAAGTTATTTTCTTTAATATGTTTTGTATGTTTACATGATTCATGAGGATAAAGATATGTTAATCAAAGAAAGTATAATGTTTTGATAAGTTAAGCATGCAAATGAAATGAATTGCCCGCTTTAGAAGGTAGGCGGGATCTTCCATCACTTCCTACCTTCCGAAGA
This sequence comes from Pueraria montana var. lobata, assembly GCA_026413185.1. Taxonomy (NCBI): domain Eukaryota; kingdom Viridiplantae; phylum Streptophyta; class Magnoliopsida; order Fabales; family Fabaceae; genus Pueraria; species Pueraria montana. The sequence goes on along the minus strand of CM048650.1, from coordinate 35,001,719 downwards.
TGTGGCATAGCTCCTCAGGCCGGAGGAGAATAATACGAGGCCAAGGCATAAAAGGAAAGGGATGCCTTTCAATATATTGAGCTCAATAGATGTCGTAGGACGGAAAAAGGATAAAGAAAGTTGACTTAATGCGTGCAAAGTATATGTTAAGCTTATGTCAATAAAGATGTAAAAGTGGCATGTGACCTTACTTCATAGTACCTTTATGGATAATGGAATATTATTATGCATGTCTTTAACACTCACTGAGACCCTGTCTCATTAGTTTAGTGTTTATGTTCCAGATTAAACAGGTTTGAAGTATGGAGACAAGAGGCCTAAAAGATATTATGTTCATGTAGCAATATCTTTATAGGCTAGGTTTTGTTAAAAGAAATCTTTATGTATTATTTTGGCATAGGATCCCATGTATAGGGATTACCTTTCATGTATATGATGTAATTACTTAAGAATGATATAGGCCCTTGAAAAGTTATACTCTTGAATGATAAATAGTAAGTTAGATGGTAGTACCCATTAGGGTGTTACATTTTTAGATAAATTGTTGCACTAGTATTGTCACAATATACAGGTATATTGTTTTCATAACTAGAGTAATCTTCTAATTGATATTTCACCCACAGAAGTTGTGAGTAGCAACTTGTGGCAGACACATATTCAGCTTCTGCAGTAGATAAAGCGATTGAGTTCTGCTTCTTGCTAGCCCATTAAATGAGACAGGATCCTATAAAGTGGCATCATCTACTTGTACTTTTTCGTTCAACTCTGTCTCTTGCATAATCTGCGTCGCAGTATCCAATTAACCTGAAATCTTGATTTTTCTTATAGAACAGACTAAGGTTAGTGGTACCAACTAGATAACGTAAGATTCTTTTAACAGCTTTAAGATGAGACTCTCTAGGATCTGACTGAAATCTAGCACACAGACAGACGCTATGCATAATATCAGGTCTACTGGCTGTAAGATAAAGAAGTGAGCCAATCATATCTCTGTAGATCGTCTGATCTACTGGTTTACCTTATTCGTCTTTACTTAAGGGACTGGAAGCATGCATAGGTGTTTTCATTGGTTTGGCATCTTCCATTTTGAACTTCTTAAGAAGCTCCCTTGTATATTTCTGTTGATGAATATAAATCCCTTTGGCATCTTGTTTGATCTGAAGTCCTAAGAAGAACTTAAGTTCTCCCATCATACTCATTTCAAAATCGCTTTTCACCAAGTCAGAGAAATCCTTGCATAAAGATTCATTAGTAGCTCCAAAGATAATATCATCTACATAAATTTGAACTATAATGAAATCTTTCTCCTCTTCTTTTCTGAAAAGAGTAGTGTCTACTTTTCCTCTCATAAAACCATTTTCTAAAAGAAAATAGCTCAGTCTGTCATACCAAGCACGAGGTGCTTGTTTTAGACCATACAGAGCCTTTTTGAGTTTGAAAACATGTTCTATCATAGTGGAATCTTCAAAACCAGGAGGTTGTTTAACATAAACCTCTTCTTCAATAAAACCATTTAAGAAGGCACTCTTGACATCCATTTGAAAAAGCTTAATGTTTTTATGAGCAGCAAAAGCAAGCATGATTCTAATGGCTTCTAGTCTAGCTACATGAGCAAAGGTTTTTTTGAAGTCTATACCTTCCTGCTGATTATAGCCTTGAGCTACTAATCTAGCTTTGTTTCTTACCACCTTTCCTTGTTCATCTAGTTTGTTTCTGAAGACCCATCTTGTTCCAATGATGCTTTTGTTCTTTGGTTTGGGGACAAGGGTCCAGACATCATTTCTGGTAAACTGGTTTAATTCTTCTTCCATGGCTAAGATCCAGTCATCGTCTATCATGGCTTCGTCTATTGTTTTTGGCTCTATTTCTGAGACGAAAGCGTATGATGCTTGATCTCTGAAGGATGATCTGGTCTTTACACCTTCTTTCTGATCTCCTATGATCTGATCTTATGGATGATAAGTTACGAATTTCCAGTCTCTTGCCTGTGGTTGAGAGTCAGACGCTCCTTCAACCTGAGGAAGAATTTCCTGAGAAGGTTGACTTTTGTCCAATTTTGGTGTGACAGACGGACCTATCTTCATATCTGCAAAATCATCCTCAAGATCTGATAGTCTCCTATCAGATGTTAGTCCATCATTGAACTTAACATGGATAGATTCTTCTACAACTAAGGTCCTTGTATTAAAAACTCTGTAAGCCTTAGATGTATTAGAATATCCTAGAAAAACACCTTTATCCACTTTAGAATCAAATTTTCCCAATTGATCTTTGGTGTTTAAGATGTAACACTCACATATGAAAGGATGAAAGTAAGCAATGTTGGGTCTTCTTCCTCTCCATAGTTATAGGGAGTCTTTTCAATCATAGGTCTGATCAATACTCCATTTTGAACATAATAAGCAGTGTTTACAGCCTCTGCCCAAAAATGTTTAGGAAGAGAGTTCTCACAGAGCATGGTTCTAGCCATCTCTTGCAGAGTTCGATTTTTTCTTTCAACTACCCCATTTTGCTGAGGTGTTCTTGGTGAAGAGAAGTTGTGAAAATTTTCATTCTTTTTGCAGAAAGATGTGAACTCAGCATTTTCAAACTCAGTTCCATGATCACTTTTGATGCTAGAGATGCAAAAGCTCTTTTCATTTTGAACTCGTTTACAAAATATTTCAAAGACTTTGAAAGACTCATGTTTATGGCCTAGGAAGTATACCCATGTATATCTTGAATAGTCATCAACAATAACCAAGCCATATTTCTTTCTGCCCAGACTCAACGTTCTAGTAGGACTAAATAAATCCATATGCAAGAGTTGCAACGGTCTGGAGGTGGAAACAACATTTTTAGATTTAAAAGAAGTTTTAATTTGTTTCCCCTTTTGACATGCTTCACAGAGAAGATGAGTTTTCCAAGAAATCTCGGGCAATCCTCTTACTAAACCCTTTTTCGAAATTTTTGAAATGTGTTTCAGATTCACGTGCCCAAGCTTTTTATGCCAAATCCATGTTTCATCCTCTCTGGATAGCAGACACGTTACCTTCTGCTTGCAAAGATCTATAAGATCAATTTCATATAAATTGTTGTGTCATCTGGCAGAAAAGACAGACTTGCCATCATCTATTTTGACTATGCATCTATCCTTGTTGAAGGAGACTATATAACCATTGTCACACAATTGACTTATGCTCAGTAGGTTATACCTCAGACCTTCAACATATAGGACGTTGTCTATGGAGGTTAGGGAGGACATACCAACTTTACCTATGCCTGTGATGCGTCCTTTTCCCATGCCTCCAAAGGCAACTGCTCCGCCTTCAACCGACTTTAGGTCTAGGAACATAGACCTTTCTCCCGTCATGTGTCGTGAGCAACCACTGCCCAGGTACTAGCTTAAACCCTTGTCTTTTCCTACCAAGGATATCTGAAATAGGAATAATCTGAGACTTTGGTACCCAAATCTTTTTGGGTCTAGCAGCATTAGTGCCCTTAGACATTTGCTTCTTCTTATGTATGCATCTGAACTGGAGTGTCCAGATTTTCCACAGAAGTCACATTTGTCTGGATCAGACTGAGTAGAAGCAGATGCATCTTTTTCTAAGCCTAAACCAAATTTATCATGGGGATGTTGATGATATTTTAAAAGCATAGTGAGAGTGTTAGAACTCTCTAGAGACTTCCCAAAGTCCTTAGTTAAACAGGCTACTTCTTCCCTTAGTTTTTCAACTATGGATGAATCGTCTGTTTGACTAGGGGTGCTGGTTTGACTTAGGCTATCTTCCAAAGTCTTGACTTTTTCTTCTAGTTTTGCATTTGATTTCTTCAGCAATTCTATTTCAAAAACAGATTGTTTGAGTTTTTATTTAAATTTTTTACATTGTTGAGAGATCATATGACAGTTTTGAAGTAAAACGTCATAAGGCATCTCTTCTTCATCGTCTGATGAAGAACCAGATGAGCTTTCAGATTCAGAACAAGTTTTTACCTCAACTTTTTCTTCTGTCTCTGCCATCATATAGACATTTGCTTGTTCATCGTCTGAGCTGCTGCTTTGCTCACTGTCTGAGTCATCCCATGTGGCCATCAAACTTTTCTTCTTTTTCTTGCCACCGTAGGACTTCTTTTTCTTTAGCCTTGGACATTCAGATTTCACGTGTCCAGGCTTTCTGCACTCGAAGCAGATGATCTCTTGACTGTCCTCCGTATCTTTCTTCTTGAATCTGGAATCTTTCTTTCTGGAGGACTGTCTGAACTTATTTTTCTTTTTCAACACCTGCTTGAATTTTCTTGTCATGAGAACGACTTCATCGTCTGTAGATTCGGCAGAGCTTTCGTCTGATTCCTTTGTTTGAACCTTCAGGGCCATAGGGGCTCTTTTCTTTTCTTCTTTGATGGTGCTGGTTTCACCAACTTTGAGAGCAGCGGAATTATTAGTGTTGTTTGCAGGTAGTTGATCTCTGTTGTGCAGATGTACTTTATGCACTCGTAGCACTCCTAACAGCTCATCCCAAGACAAGGTTCTCATGTTCCTTGCTTCTTGGATAGTTGTGGTCTTGGGTTCCCACACTTTGGGCATGCTGTCAAGAATCTTCAGGTTGACCTGAGCTTTAGTGTACGTGTGCCCAAGAGATTCCAGGTCTGAGAGAAGGACCTGAAGTCTCCCAAACATGTCATCGACACTTTCTCCTTCTTTCATGGAGAAACTTTCATAGTGTCTGGTCAGAATGACAGCTTTTCTTAGTTGAACATCTTTTGTTCCTTCATAGTTGGTGCAAAGAGAATCCCAAATCTCCTTGGCCTATTTTAGTCTACGCACCTTCTTGTACTCATTTCTGGTTAAAGCACAGGTCAGAGTATATCTGGCCTTGTTGTTGAGTTGAAGGATGTTGTAGTCATCTTGAGTCCATTGATCCTCGGGCCTTGTAATGGGAATATCTCCATTTATGATGATGTTCCATAGTTGATACTGATTGGACTTGATGTACATCTCCATGCGATCTTTCCAGTAGGGATAGTCATCTCCAAGAAAGGCTAGAGGCCTTGTTAGAGAGGCTCCCTCAAGAATGAATTGATTGTCGTTACTGACCATCTGGATCTTTTCCTCTAGACACGGTCAGGTGCTCAACCCTTAGAGGCTGAGCTATAATACCAAACTGTAAAGGCAAAAGTCATAAGAAGGGGGGTTGAATTGTGATTTATAAAAATTTTCGCAACCTTTTATAAACAGAGTGTAGCGTCTGATCAGATATAGAAGTTTTAAGAAAATGTTTCAACAGACGATAACTCAATAGATGAAAGCCTTTTAAACGAAACAGGTTTTAATCACAACCCAAAGTCAGTTCAAAGCAGTTATAAGATATGTAAGACAAAGAAAGACAACACATGAGTTTATACTGGTTCGTCTCACCCTGAGACTACGTCCAGTTCTTGGCAAACCACCAAGTTCCAATAACTTATCACAAGTTGCAAGTATTTTTCACTGCCACTTCTGGCTCACCCAAGTAGTATTTCACACTTAGCCTCTCCAAGCTAAAACCCAAGTATTCTTTACTACCAAGCCACTTCTGGCTCTAAAACAAATCACTGGATTTGTTTTTATAAAGGGTGCACAAACTTTAGAGCTATCGTCTTACAGACAGGTATACAAGATTAAGAGCTAAGTCTTTTTCTCTCAGGATAAACAAAGTGGTTTAAGAGCTTTTTACAAATAGAGCTTTTACAAGATAAAGAATGAAGCTTGAAAGAATGCTTGAATTTGAATTTAGTTCGTGTGTTGTTGTTAGCACTTCAAATCTTCTTCTATATATACACTTGCTGAGGAAGTAATCGTTGTCTCTAAACGGTCTTCTTTCTTGCATCTGACCATCGTCTAAATGAGGGTGGTTGAGGGCATTTAATGCGAGCATTAAATGTTTGTCACCAATTAGTCATTCTGAGCTGCTAAAGCATTCTGCTTATTTTTCTTGAGATATACTCCAAATCCTTCTGCTACAGTGGTCACATCGCTTGCTCAGACAAGTACTAATTGCTAGTTGTAGCGCGTCTTTTGAGGCATGGAAAGCTTCAAAAACTTTGAATCTTCTTTCTATTCCCTTTTATGCACTTCAACAGATCCTAGGAGGATGTTCTATGAACATTCCCTGCAAAACAGATAACAAAATGATAGTGCATTTACTATGCATTTAAATGCTTCTTCAGACTAAAGCGTCTGTCTGCGTATCATCTGTATCTTACAGACACAGATACAACGTTTTCGTCTGTTAGCATTTATAAGACGCAATCTTTTTACTTGATATTTATTTTGCATACAATCAAAATAATTGATGGTCCTGATTCATCTTATGACTCAACAATTATGTAAAGAGAAACAAATCAATACGTAAAATCCAACACAAGAAAGTCAAGATGCTTTTTCTTTTTCTTTTTTTCCCCAATGTAGTTAAAGCGACAAATATTAAAAATGATGACTGCCACCTAAATAATTTACGGAAGGATAAAAAATCAGACAGATCAAATAATTGATAACTTTATTATTTGAGTGGACAGATTAAATCTCGATGAGTTTTGCCACATATATTGTCAATAAGTTGGCCAATGTATAACAATTTTAAGTATATACCCATATTACTTTATGGGATTCAAAACTCACTTAGTCCATTTTTGTGCCATGTGATACGTGTGGAATTTGTCCTATCCAATTAATGTCTCATAATTCTCCTTGTTATAATATTCTACAACTTGTGAGAATAACACATGCAGTAGCTATGTGAAAAGAGAATTACCAAGATGCATGAAAAGAATAATAGTGATGGGAAAGAAAATGAAAAGGAAAACGAACCATAGAAAAACTTGAATTACAGTCTACAGACAAATTGAACGAACTATGTTGAATTGCAAAACCATATATATTGGAGAGATCTTGGCATATTCTTGATGACCATTGTTTTTTTTTTTTTGGAAGATTACAAAACGTAAAAATTGAGATTATCATTTTTTTGGTTAAATAAAAATAATTTTTGTAAGGATAAAAGATTTTCTAAATTAATTTATTCATTTTTTATTTGATTTAAATACATTGGCAGTGCAGTTTTGTTTATTTAAATCATAAAAATTAGTGTAGTAAAAAATTAGTAGAAAATCGATCAAGTACGTAATGAACGACTGGTTTGAGTTTGTCTTTTAATTATACTTTTAAAATATGTTTTAATCAAATTAAAACTTGATAAGAAGCTATAAATTAACACTTAATATAAGGTCTTTTTTTGTCACAATGTTATTAGTACAAAGTATATTCACTAATTTTGTGGAAGTCTAAAACAATATAAGATCTAATACAAGTAATGTATATTTAATTTTTATGCATGTTACACGTTTAAATATTATACCCACTATATTATTAAAGATTAAATATTCGAAAACTATAAAAACTTATAAAATAAAGAAAAATTATAACTAACATATTCTCATAAAATCCATAGATTTCCTTTAAAAACAATAGAAGTACAAATGATCAAAAAATCAGCATCTGGTGTGGATATTATGGTAGAACTAGCTAGTAAAACTTTATGCATGCCAGATATATAGTTGGGTATTATGTGTCGTCCAGTGAACAAAAAAGGATTAAAACAAACATCATTCAAAAGGAGCAAATTATCAATATTAAATCCCAACAAAATTGTCACATAACTAGTCATTAGCCACTTTTAATATAGTGTTTGTATAATAAAAATATTAATATGAACATTGAGTCTACATTAATCGTATAATATGTAATATTATATATATTAGACAATTTTATTAGTATCAAGAATTAATATATCTTATAAAAACATTAGATATTGATATAAATTATTAATGTCAACTCATAATGTTTATGTTAATATATAGTTTCATTTTTATTAGACAAAGTGCATGTTTGGATTACAGTTGAGAAAGCTTAAAAGTACTTTTACCTCTAAAGCAACAATTTTTCCCTTCTCATTTTACATATTGAAACGTGTAAACATACTTTTGTAACTTTAAACCAAACATACCTAAATATTGTACCAATTAAGGTAATCTTAACACTTTTGTACCTTTCTTCTCTACAACTTTCTCCTATCTTAACTTGCTTTCCCCCTGCACTTTTGTATCTATTATTTACATTATTTCATACCACTCTAACATTTATAAGTAACAACAAAATGCTTAGCTTGAATTCATATTAAATATTTACGTTTGTTGACAACATTTCAGTCTGCTAAACTTGCACCTATTTTTCTGGTCCATGTAATAGTTCTTTGCAATAAAAATGTACTTAATATATCAAAGGACTAAAAGAGTTGCAATATCCCAGTAAAGGAAAGAGCCCAAACCAAGCCCAAACCAGGCCATAAACCGAATATACTGCATGACCTTCTCCCTGTCAAAGGCACCCCCATCAAACACACACTGGTTTCGACAATTCCAAATATAATGTTGATTTGGTGGTTGAAAATGAATGTTTAAGGCTTAAAAGGAAGAGTGAGGGAGGAAAGAGGTAATGAGTTCTAATCTCTCACTAATATTCTAACAAAAACAAATAACTAACATTGACGGATAAAAAAAAAATCATAATATTGCACTCCAAATCGCATACCATGCTTCCTGTGTATACTTCTTGTGCCCAACACAGTGTTGGATTTGGGCTCCCTTCCTATGTGGAGAAAATGCCCAAATATGTAGGCCCATTATGTCTCACTTTAATTAGTGGAGAGGGGTCAGATTAGGGTTGAAAGAGAGGTTCATTAGAGTGAAACACACAGCAGCAAACTGTGAGAGAGAAGAGAAGAAGAAAAGTCATTGTTATTTTCGCACACCCACTAGACAGCTGTTTTTCGGATTGCAACTATGGATTCGTTCACCGTTGGATCGGGCTGATTTTTGGACAGCAGGTTTAGAACATGTGATAATTCGTTTTGTCTGGTTAGAACATCGAAACAAAGTCTAGAGAGGGAGATAAGTGCTTCTTATTTGTAAGTATTGGTGCTTGGTTTGCTTTAGCTGTTTGTAGGCACGTTTTGTGCACTTGGTAGAGACCTTCTTGTACCCTTTGTTGATCATAGTGGAGCTATTTCTTTGGTATGGACGACCCATGATTTTTACCCTTGCTTTGAGGGGTTTTCCATGTTAAAATTTGTGTGTCTCTTGTGTTTCTGTTATTCTATTTTTGCTCTATTTGTTGGTGCTCCTCGCAGATTCTTGCAAGCTTGGAAAAATTTCTTTCCACTGCTTATTACTCTATTTTTGAGTTTCTGTTATTGTGTTGGCATTTCCCCATCACACAGTCATGCTGCCAAAAGAGAGCTTCAATATTCTCCAGAAACACCGTGTTAATACCCAGCCACGCATAACACTCGGTCCATATAGTATACACTAGCTTCCATGAGATTAACACATAATAAGACTTGGTTAAACAAATTGATGTTGTCCTCCTGATTGGTTGAATTGGTTGGGAAAGAAAGTTATTATGCCAATATCTTTGAATAGAAATACTCTTGTAAGTTATGTTTGGATTCATGAGATGAAACGGAGAAAGATGAATAAAAAAAGATTAATTTAAGGTTTCTTGTTTGGATTGAAAAATCAAGAATAGAATGAAAAGTCATGAAGCTTATTCCATTTGTTTTTCATAATTTTGAGTTTTTTTCTTACTGCTAAATGGGGTGGATTGTTTTTTTATTTATTTATTTATTTGTAAATTTATCATTTTATCCCTTTTCAAACCTAAACATAAATAGAAGTAGTCACCATCTTTATGTATAAACTATAAAGTTTCCAGATTTCTTCTTTTACATTACGTAAGCCCATTACACAATGTACTCACTTTTTCTTTCTTTCTTTCTTTTTTTATTTTTAATCTGTTTGATTTCTTTGTTTCTGCCCTTGGTTGCTTGAATCTTTTTGGGGTTTTATTATATTTTCTTTCATTTCTCGCTGTTGCGATTCTTCTGTGTATTTGAGTTTCTTTCATCTTGCCATCTTGGTCTTTGACAAATAGTAGAACAACTTGCTTCATAACTAGTATGCTTTTCTGTAATAAAAATCTTTCTAGTATCTGAACGATTTTTTATATGGACATATAGAAAAACTGACCATTACCATTAAAATCTTATGCTCCAAACCCACAAATTATGTACCAAAGTTCTTGATTCATGCACAATTATCCATCTCGTTTCTGTTGCAAAATAGTTTTTAACACAAATGATGCCAAAACAACTAAAATTTTTAGGCGCGTGGTATGATAATTAACTTTACTGGATAATTTAACAAATGTATATATAAATCATGGACAGAGGAGCAATTTGAAAAGAGATTAATTTTTCCACCACAGATGAGAAGACTTCGTATGTTTCATTTCACGGGAAAAAAAAAACGGAAGTTGCCGTATGCATCTGCAGGTGACAGTAAGAGAAGTAAAAATCTAAAAAAAAAAAAAAAGCTTAATTATTCATTTGTTTCTTATACATAGAAATTATTCATTTTTCTTTCAAAAAAAAAAAAGAAATTATTCATTTTAGTCTTTACACATAGACCTTTAATCTGTTTTAGTTTCTATAATTTTGGATGATAAAGACTAAAATAAATTAAAAAGTATTTATATAAGGACTAAAAATAATTTTTAAGCGTTGAGACTAAAAGATAAAGATTGTAATAAGTAACTAAAAGAGGAGAATTCATATTTTTAAAATAAAGATAATATAAGAATAAAAAGAGTTATCCTTGATAGATAAAAAAAAGTCCTACAAGGAGTACTAACTACATACTAATTGGCTAGCTAACTTCTTCCTCTCATACCTTTTTTTTCTTTTTTCTTTATTTTTTATAACTATTATTCTTTTCAGACTTTCACGGCACACGCAGTTGCAGGCCAGCGCACTATCTTCCTCCATTATTGAAATTAATTTTGAACCACAGCAGACGTGAATAATCCATATACGTAAAAAGGCCATCAAACATTCAAGGTACCCAGAGACGGCTTTTCCTGAAAAAGAGAAGATAGTAACCCACTTTTATCATGATATTTCTAACATATTTTCTTTTATTTTTAATACTTTCTACTGTTTCCCTCTACTCACGTCTAATAATAACCCACTTTTTTCAAACATGCAGGCACCGTAGCCTCCCTCTTCTTATAATATAAATGTTTTGTTTGGTTTATAAAAGACAGATTTACATTGTCCCATATATATTAGTATTAGTATTAATACTATTTCAAGTAAGAACAGTGAGGTAGGCTCGGTCACGTGTTAGTGTTAGAACTGGCGTCCCAACGATTCACATTTTCACTACAATTGTTACATAATTTTTTTTTGTAAATTTTTATTTATTTTCAATTTTTTATTCTATTACTACATTCGTTCATTAGCTTCACTAATGTTTTTATGTAATTGTCATTTTTTTTTCATATTCCAACTTGTTATAATTATTTTTAAAAAAGAGAACAAATATCAATAAATATATTGATTTTTAATAAATTATATAATCTTTTAAAAAACAAATAAATTATATAATAGAAGCATATTTCATCATTTATATTAATCCTAAATAGAAAAAATTACATTATTTCGTATATTTAACATTTCAAATTTTATTGTAATAAAAACTTTTCAAATTTTGTTTTCAACATTTATTTTTTCTAAAAAAATTAGAATAAATAAAATTGAAAAGTGCATTAGTTCTCAATAAATAATAAAAAAATATATTTTATCACATGTATTGATCATAGTTATACAAAAATAAAAATATATGTTAATATAATATAAATAATTATTATAAATATTAATAAATTTTATTATCATTTAATATTACTTTATAAGTTTTATTTAAAATATTTTAAGAATATATGTTTAATTTAAAATTTTCTTTTATAATCAATAACATATATTAGTTTACTTATAAATATATACAGGATAATAAGTTCAATAGAAAGCTTATAATGTAATACAAAAAAGTTCTTACTATAATTGTTACTCGGTATTTTCTCTAACTTTTTAAAAATTAACTAATATCATTTGACTTTTCATTTTTAATATTATTTTAACATATTAAAAAATATAAATATAAATATATTATTTTTATAATTAAGAAAATATATGCATATTGTGTTACCTATATTATTATTAAATAGAACAGACAATTATAAATTATTTCTTGCTTTTAAAAAAATTATAAATTATATCAGTTACTTATTTTTGTAAATTTTGAAAATAAATAGAAATTGAAATGAAATATAAAAAAATATAAATGATTTAAAAAAATACTTAGTAAGTTTTTCTAAATCTTGAAAATAATAAAAAAAAAAACAGCAGTAGTTTTGAATAATGCATAAAATATATTTTATCACATATATTTAACATATAAATAGAAAAACATTAATATAAAATAAGTAATTACTATTTTAAATTATTTATAAATTTTTTATATTAATTGTTCTTCTTCCAAGAAGTTAACAAATTAAAATATTATCTAATATATGATGGGATAAAGTTTTGCTTAAATTATAAAATTTTATCTTGAAATTGTATGGTCAAATACTTTAATACCATTTTTTTTTTAAAAACGTCTATTAGTCTCTAATTTAATTTTTAAGAATTTATTCATTTTACTTATTTTTTACTATCATTTTGCATAAAATTAAATGTTAAAGTAAATGGTATTTTACAAAGTTAGTGAATAAGGTTTTTATAATTTTAGAGATTAAAATATCTGTTTCATACAGTTTCGAAGACTAAACTAAGAGATTACTCTTTCCAGTTGAGTTCAACTTATCTATTTTGGATGTAAAAAATAATTTTTGGAAAATTAAAAATTATAAAAATTGAAGTTATAACTCTTTAGGTTAAATAGAAATAAATTTTAAATTTTATAAGGATAAAATATTTTTAAACTAATTTATTTATTTCTTTTTAGATTTAATTTAAATACACTTATAGTGTTTGATTTATTTAATTAATAAAATTAATGCAGTAAAATGTTAATTGAAAATATCCATTAAGACTGGTTTAGTGGTGGAAAGTTTGGATGGTTTACATGAGGTTGTAGGTTAAAATTAACCTCATTGTAAACAAAAAAAATAGTTGAGAATCGATCAAATCCGTACGAACTTCTAGTTTGAGGATTTTTTTTTTAATTGTATATTAAGAATATGCTTTAATCAAAGAAAAACTTGATAATTAAACAAGCTATAAACGCTCGATCGATATATAAGGTCTAAAACAAGTAATGGATAACATAAATTTCATGTTATATGTTTAAATATTTTAAACACTATCTTATAAAAGATTAAATATTTGAAAACAACACAAATCTATATCTATATATATCTATCTATCTATATATTATATAAAACACAGTTGTTGACTATGACTGGTTGTCCACGTGTCACATTCTGGTGATATTTTAAAATATATATGATATTTTTGTTTCCCGATTTAAATAAACAAATTTTAAATTAATATATCCTGATTAACTTTATATTTTTAAATAATATCATGAGAATCAAATTTTAAAATTATATTTTAAATGTTTGATAACCTACATAATATATTAGTATTTTAATTAAAGTAATTTTAAAATTTTACTAATATTAATTCATTCGATTGTTGTATTATTATTATTATTATTATTATTATTATTATTATTATTATTATTATTGGATGATGTTTTAAAAATATTTTAATAAAGTAAATTAATTCAATCTTAATTTATGATGATATAATAATATTATATGATTGCAATTAATTTTATTTTATATAATTGATAGAATTGATCATATTAAATGGTCTTGATTGCAATTAATAATAATATAATTGATTGCAATTAAATGGTAATCAAAATTTTGTAAAAATAATCTTTGCTTAATATTACGATTTTGTTTATATTTCATAACTAATAAATAAATATATTATATAAAACACAGTTGTTGACTATGACTGGTTGTCCACGTGTCACATTCTGGTGATATTTTAAAATATATATGATATTTTTGTTTCCCGATTTAAATAAACAAATTTTAAATTAATATATCCTGATTAACTTTATATTTTTAAATAATATCATGAGAATCAAATTTTAAAATTATATTTTAAATGTTTGATAACCTACATAATATATTAGTATTTTAATTAAAGTAATTTTAAAATTTTACTAATATTAATTCATTCGATTGTTGTATTATTATTATTATTATTATTATTATTATTATTATTATTATTATTATTATTATTATTATTGGATGATGTTTTAAAAATATTTTAATAAAGTAAATTAATTCAATCTTAATTTATGATGATATAATAATATTATATGATTGCAATTAATTTTATTTTATATAATTGATAGAATTGATCATATTAAATGGTCTTGATTGCAATTAATAATAATATAATTGATTGCAATTAAATGGTAATCAAAATTTTGTAAAAATAATCTTTGCTTAATATTACGATTTTGTTTATATTTCATAACTAATAAATAAATATTGCTATTGACTAAGCTATACAATTGAGTTAGTATTATAATTATATCAAATATCAATATGATTATATAATTACTTTCCATAATTAATTAATATGGTTATAAAAAGCAGTAGTGAGATTAGGAGTTGATGGTGGTGGATTTTCTGCGATGGATCATGGAATACTTGCAAAGACAATTGTAATAATTTCGATAGACATTCATGATAGAGAGCCATGTTGGTGGTTTGATGGAGTTGCAGTGTTTTTTTTTTTTTTTTGTATGTTTTCTCCTTTGTTTTTCTTCTTCTTTTCTTTTTCCTTAGGTTTATCATTTGGTCTTTGGTTGTAAGTGTTGACATTAACTCTATTGCAGACCTAGGAAGGTTTTCTTTTAGGAAGGTTTTCTTTTAATAATAATAATAATAATAATAATAATAATAATAATAATAATAATAAGAGTAAATTACATGGACCTCCCTGAGATTTGTCCTAATTACACCTGGTACCCCTCCATTTTTGAACCCTACAGAACCCCCCCCCCCCCCCTAATTTTTGAATTTTCGTTACATCGACCCCCCCTCTTAAGTTTGAAAAATCTTACACTGACCCCCCCCCCCCCTCAGGGGTACTCAAAGTAATGTAAAAAAATAGAGGGGTACTAAGTGTAATAAGAGTAAACCTTAGGGAGGGTCAGTGTAATTAACTCTAATAATAATAATAATAATAATAATAATAATAATAATAATAATATACAAAATAAAATGTTCTTAAATAGAAAAGTTTCATATGTCAATCTAAAATCCAATTCCATTTAGAATCTTATCCCACATGGCTAAATAATAATTTTATCCTACAATGTTTCCTACTTTTTTTTTTCTTATGTATAATTCTCCAATTCATTTTTATACATATTGATCAATGAACAATTATTTGCACACAAATCAATTATGGACAATTATGACACACAAATATAGAAATTTATTTTATTATCGTACTGTTTATTTAATTATTACATGTTGTCAATTTCAAATAATTTAATAGTATTTTATTGGACCAAATTTAAAATAGATGGTTAATTTAAAATTAACAATTAATTTGACCTAAATATGGAATCGTCGTTTATTTGAATTCAATTTGATAAAAAAAATCATTGAATTTTCTTATAAATATTAAATAAAAAAAATTGATTTTTTCTTCAAATTCACTCAAAATTAATGTCTATGTCCAATTATAATAACTATGGTAATTATAACCATATATATTCTGATTTAAATGAATTAAGTAATATAACTATATCTTAAAGGGCGACGTCTAGCGTGGACGAGGAAGGTAAATGGTCTTTGGTGGACCATTATTACCAACCTTTAGATTAATCTAGGTGCACAATTTTATTGTACATCTTCCCACATCAGAACTTTGCCTTCCTTCTTCTCTGTACTCTCCCTCCCAGGGTCTTCCACGGCACCTCCGCCACTCTCCGACATGCACCGTCGTTGCCAATATCTCTCTGGTGCCGATAACGTAATTGTTCCACAACATAACACAAATAAACACCATCAGATTCACCAATCAACACAAAATGCATACCAAGCTTTTCCAATCAATTTCACTATAACCAAATCGTCATAAAATCAAGAAGCTGGAATGAAAATGCGGATTCAATGATGAAATGACCACCTTCCATCTCCCAACTCTTCAAGTTCAAATCATAGATCACAGATCTAGAAAAAATAGAATTAAAAAAAATTAGATCTGAAACACAGATCCTCTTCCTTTTGGTGGTGCGTCGAACCATATATCGAACCCCAAAGTGGGCTTGAAGCAGTAGAAGAAAAGGAGGTGGTTGGCGGCGGGCTTGAAGTAGTAGGAGGAAAGGAGGTGGTTGGCGACGCGTAACAGTGTGTTGAGCGACTTTGGATTTTTGGAAATCGTCGATTAACAGAGGTCGACAACGGTAGCACGGAGAGATCTTAGATCTAATGCGATGTGGGTATCGTGGCTGCCGGAGAAAAAGTGAAGAAGAGAACAAACGGCGGAGGAGCAACGACGACAGAGGTACGACTGCGTCAGAGGAGCAACGACGGTGGAGGTGTGATGGTGGCAAAGTTGCGACGAAGGTACGACGGTGGTAGAGCCGCGACAGCGACAGAGCCACAACGGTGGAGATCTAGAGAGGGGAGTAGTATATTTAGATCTAAGAGGAAGAAAATATATGTTGTAGAGGGTGTATGATAAGGATGTGAGGATGAGGTTAATCTGATAGTTAAAAATCGTGGTCCACCAAAGATCACTTACCTTCCTCGTCCATGCTAGATGTCGCCTATCTTAAAGATTAATTTAAAATGGACAATTATGAATATGATACACAAAATCAGAGAATTATTTCAAAAAGTAAAAAGTTGGGGATAAAAATTGCAATTAAGCATTTTCCTTTATAATATCTTCTCACTCAAATTCATTGAAGACTTTTTTTATTTAAGTAAATTTAAATTTTTCACCTAATTAATTTAGATTCAATTAAATTATAACATATTAAAATTAATTCATGTGTTTTTTTTCTCTATGCACATTAAATTTGGATTTTAAATTATTTTAATGTTTTAATAGTTTTTTTATTTTTCATTATTATAATAATTTAATATAAATATTTATATCTATATTTCAAATTTAAATTTATTTTTTAATTTCATTTAGATATTAGTTATATTTTAAATACTTTTTCAAATAAAATAGATAATTTCATCACCTAAGTATCTAAAAAAATTATAATCAATTAAACATGAATGGTAATAAATGAAAAAAGTATTTTATTTAATGTATTAAAATAAAAAGGGAACAATACTACATATTTATTATTTAATTAATGTTATATATCTTAAAGAAATAATGAAATGAAATATAAATTGTCAAATAAAGATCAATATACTACTATATATATTTATGTGGTTGATTTGAATTTGTGATAATAGATAGATTTGATTCTCAACTGTCTTTTTTTCACATGTATCTTTTAAAAAAATAAATAAGTATTTGATCATTTATTTATATTATTTAATACATGAAAAGACAATAATTTTTTAAATAATTTTTAATAAAATTATAAGAAAAATGTTAAATTTTTGTTTATCAAAAAAATATATTAAACTGCTATTTTTAATTTTTAAGTCTAATTATAATTTGTCTTTCAAAATATTAGAAAATGTCTCTCCCAAACATAAAATATTACAATATCATATCAAATTCAATACAAATTAATGTGATATATAACATTGTGCTTATAGGTAATCATTTAAATATGTGTTCTTAAATTTATATTGTTTCACTCATTCACTTAATTTTGTTTCCAATATTTTTACATGATTTTAAATTTATGAACTCCATAAAAAATATTTTAATAGAACAATATGTGAGTTCTTTTAGTTAAAATTAATTCTTTTATGATTTTCATCTTATTTTTGTTATATATTTTTATTTGTCTATATGTTGAAAAAATTTTACTTCAAGAAAGTGGCATTGTGAAATTTAAATTTATAATTGTATAATAACTTTTTTAAAATGAATTCTATTATAAAATAAACACATCTAATTATCTTTTATTATTTTTATTAATAAATAAGTTCCTTATTGTGAAAATTTGAATTAGTTTTAGATCTTTTTTAAGTAATATAACAAATTAACAACATTGTCAACATACTTTATACATACAAAACATTCATTTCCTCCTCAATAAATCAATGCATCGCACGGGTACTATCTAGTATTATATAAAATACAGTTGATGACTAGGATTGGTAGTCCACGTGTCTCATTTTGGTGAACTGTGTTTTATATAATAGATAGATAGATATAAATAGATAGATAGAGATAGATAGATATATAATCAATCAATTAATGATTGATTAACACAATCACAATCTTAATATTTGTAAGACATTTAATATATTATTAATTTTCTTTCCAAATTTAATATTTTAATATATATTATAATCAATTAATTAATTATTAATTAGCACAATCACAATCTTAGTATTTATAAAGTAATTTTAAAATTTTACTGAAAGGAATTTTAAAGTAATTAAAGTAATATTGATTTTCACTAATTATTATTATTGGACGGGATTTGCAAAAAAGGATTTAAATATTCTAATTGGTTTGATTTTAGAACCCAACAAAATCTATTTTATTGGTTGCCTTTTTTTACTTCTTCTAAAGTTATCTCTTTCTCATTCCTTCACACACTATATATCGATATTGTGTGTGTTTAGCATACAATATGATAAAAGATGCATTTTTTTTCTTTTGTTGAAGGGCGATATGAATCTCGAAGAAATGAAGGCATTGATGTAAACAAGAACACATTGTGTTGACAATTTTTGGCGAGTGGCATGATCTTTCAGAGCTGTTGTTGGTAAAATTCCTTAGGTTAGTATTTTTTTATAACTTTTCATCTAAGATATTTACTTAGAATTATTATACTAATTTGTTTCCTTCTTGCCACATAATTCCTACAAGATTTGTTCGAAAATGAGAATGACACGTAAATGCTTATAAATTACGTTACTTAGTAGATGAAGACGATGACAATTTGTTGTACAAGTGTGAAATACTGGAGAAAGTGGACATAGATGGACTAAGTGTTCTCTTGGGAGTGGTTGGATGTATTCCATGAAAAAAAATCCACAAAGGATAAAAGCTACAATTCAAAAATCTTCAGCATAGAAACTTTCTTTTGATTGAAGTGCCCCAGGTTGAATAATAAGTTTATCTTTGCTTATATAAAACATGTAATATGATTTTTTATTATCTATATTAAAAAAATATAAATAAATGCTTCTAAATTTTATTTTTGTTATATTTAATTTTTGCTTTGTATTATTTCTTGAATTTATTCATGAAAAATATAAATGAATTATTCAAAAATATAATATAAATGATTTTAAGTAGGATTGATTACATTAATAATTGAGTTAAATCATATATTAGGTTATTTTAATAGAAATTAATTGTGTGTCTATTAACCAAATTTGACTAATCAAACCATTAATATTATAACCATTAAATCGAGATCAATACAATATATACTTCCTCTTATAATTCTTTTAATTCAAATTTATTTATTTATTCGTTATTTCTTAACTTATCTCACACATTTTTTGTTATGATTTTATACAAATCGATTAATGAACAATTATTTGCACACAAATCAATTATGGACAATTATGACACACAAATATAGAAATCTTTTTTTACTTTATCTTCTGATTGATGAATCAAAATTTGAAATAGACAAGTAACTTAAAATGGACCTTTAATTTTGCCATAAATATGGCGTGCTCGATTAATTTATTACCATATTAAATTATTTTTTATTATCATACTATTTAATTAATTATTACACATGTTATCAATTTCAAATAATTTAATAGCATTTTATTGGACCAAATTTAAAATAGATGATTAATTTAAAATTAACTATTAATTTGACCTAAATATGGAATCATCATTTATTAGAATTGAATTTGACCAAAAAATTTCATTGAATTTTCTTATAATTTTCATCTTATTATTGTTATATAGTTTTATATATCTATATGTAGAATTTTTTTACTTCAAGAAAATAACATTGTGAAATTTAAATTTATAGTTGTATAATAATTTTCTTAAATGATTTGTATAATAAAATAAATACATCTAATTATCTTTTATTATTTTTATTAATGAATAAGTTCCTTATTGTGGAAATTTAAATTGGTTTTAGATATTTTTTAAGTAATATAACAAATTAACAACATTGTCAACATACTTTATACATAAAAAAAAATTCATTCTCTCCTCAATAAACCCGTTCGTCGCACGGGTACTATCTAGTTTTTATAATAAAGTAAAATTATAGTTAACGTATTCTCATAAAATCCATAGATTATAATTAAAAATTAAAAAAATATAAATTATCAACAATAAGCAATCTGGTGTGAATATTATAATAGAAGATATATAAAGCATATTATTAATGTAAACTGATAATGTTTATGTTAATAGTTTAATTTTTATTAGACAAATACTATTCCAATTAATTTTATATAAAAAAAATACTATACCAATTTAGGTAATCTTAACATTGGCGGTGACTACGGTGGACCACTTTTATAAGTGGTTTACCGTGGACCACTTTGAGCAATAGTTAGATTTATCTTAAGTACACAATAATACCGTGCATCCTACACACATGATCTCTTCCGCACTTCCCTATGCAACTCCTCTCCACCGTGCGCCGTTGCCGGAGACGATTTCTGCCGACAGCGACCCTTTTTTTTTTTTCCTTTCCTGTTTCTCCTTCCTCTTATCCCGCATCTCCGCCACCATTTTTGCCAGAATCCTTATCTCCGCCACTGTTGAGATTTGCGGATTGCTACATCATAATAGAATCTGACAAGTCCCTAAGATACATTCAACACCATAATAGAACCCTGATAATTAACTTCATATATCATGACTCAAATGAAATGTAAGCTTAACATAAAGATTCTAATTCAATCAACCAACACTAATAATCTCGTGTTGAACCTATACCCTAAAACTCACAATTCCAATTTCCACATCTCAAGCTCGAAATCCTTTGTAATTAATCTATTTTTTATAATACAAAAACTAAACCTCAATTTTTCATTATTATGAATTAAGAATTGAAACACAATCTCATGCTCATCTTCATTGTCGACGATGGAACACCACGTGTCGTGGTTCACGAGGTCTTCCAAGGAACTCATGTCGCGGCACGCGTCAACGATTTGGTTCGAGAGGGTGTGCTTGAGAATCGACGATTGAAGATTCCGAATACATCGCGACGCCGATGAACGGAGACTCGACGGAAAGTGACGTCAGAGGAGTTACATGGATCTCGCCAGAGACAGTGAAAGGAAGGAGCAAACATTGGGTTTAATTGGATTCGTTGGTTATTGATTTTTGGCTTAATTGCAGATTTTACCACCCAACTTTCATTATTTTACGAATTTTACCACCCAAGTTTTTTCTTTTGCGAATTTTACCACCCAACTTTCATCATTTTGCGAATTTTACCATTCAAGTTATTTTTTCACAAATTTTACCATCAAACTTTCATCATTTAACGAATTTTACCACTTAAGTTTTCAATTTTTGCGTATTTTACCACCTTAATGTTTCACAAAAAAAAAGTTTTCAATTCTTTAACTTTTTTTTTGTGAAACATCAGGGTGGTAAAATGTGCAAAAATTGAAAACTTAGGTGATAAAATTTGTAAAAATAAAACTTGGGTGGTAAAATTCGCAAAATTATGAAAGTTGGATGGTAAAATTTGCAATTAAGACTTGATTTTTAATGGGGCAAAAGGAAGCGCCCGATTAGATTCAAAATCAGCTTGTAATGTATTGTGAATGTTGCTGCTACTGGGGACGTTACTCATGTCTTCAACAAATCCACTTTGGCAAAACCATCACTTCTGTCGTGAAGATGAGGAGGCACTGGAAGGGGGTTTTGGTGCGTCGCCAGAACCATCGCGAATCTCGGAAGCGGTGGAGATGCAGGAGGAGAGGAGGAGAAGAGGGGGAAAAAAGAAGAGAGGGTCACCACCGCCAAAAATCATCTTCGACGACGGTGCATGAGGGAGAGGAGTTGTAGAGGTAGGTGCGGAAGAGATCATGTGTGTAAGGTGCACGGTATTATTATGTGCTTAAGATAAACCTAATTGTTGCTCAAAATGGTCCACGGTAAACCACTTACAAAAGTAGTCCTCCGTAGTCACTGCCCCTTAACATTTTCGTACCTTACTTCTCTACAACTTTCTCTCTTGTTAATGTTCTTTCCCTCTAATCTTTCATATCTTTTACCTTTTATCTTCTATTTGCATTATTTCATTCCACTCTAATATTTATAAGTAATAAAAAAAGACTTAGCTTGAATTTGTACTAAATATTCACGTTTATTGACAACATTTTAGTCTTCTAAATTTGCACCTTTTTTTTTTTTTGTCTATGCAAATGTTCTTTGCAATAAAAATGTACTTAAAAATTAAAATATCAAAAGACTAAAAGAAGGATTCTGCTATATCCACTCCCCTTTTTTGCTAAGTACACTCCTGTTGAATTTTTTCTATTATTTTTTCCTTATATACCCTTTATACACAAAACATTTACACAAAATTATTATTTCGGAAAGTGCTTTCCGGATACAATTTTATTTTTTAACATTCCGAAAACTACTTTCCAGAATACAATTTTATTTTTTAGTTTCCGAAAAGTACTTTCTAGAATACTATTTTGTGTTCCAGAAAGTACTTTCTGGAATGTTAAAAAATAAAATTGTATTCCGGAAAGTACTTTCCGGAATGTTAAAAAAACATCTAAAAAAATTCAAATAGAACACTAGAACCATTAAAAATCTCATATAAAGGAAATATTATACAATAGTGAAGCAATTGAAGTAGAGAAAACATATAATTGATATTGGTCCTTTAATCTAAATGACTCAAAGAGGCATGTCATTGCAGCAACTCGAAGTTTGGTGGATGAAAAACCCTAACACTGAAGCAAGAGACTAAGCAAGGGAAAAACAAATGGAGACCTGAGTAAGAGATCAAAGGGATGAAGGTTTGGAAAGATATTAGGGAGTGTAATGAAAAAGAAGAGAATCTGTTGTTACTATAAAAAAAGGATGTGTTGTTGCGTTGAAAAGGGAAGTATGCGGGGGAGAGAAGAAGATTTGAATGGGAAATGTTATTTAAGTAATTGAATTTTAGAAAAAGGGAAGGGGAGTGTACTTAGCAAAAAAAAGGAAGTGGATATAGCAATAGCCCTAAAAGAATTATAACAAACCCAGTCAAGGCAAGAGCCCAAACCAAGTCCAACATAAACTGTCCCTTGCAATAATAAAAATAAAAAAACTTAAAAGAATATCTTCTTAGAATGTCCAAACATCCAATTTTGGTGTTCAACGGAAGTGTTATTAGGTAACGTGTTAGATATACAAACATGTACTGATGTACACGAGACACGCCACTAATATAATATACTACTAAATTATCAAGGTTTTGACCCAGAACTTGCTAGTTGAAATCGATAATTGTAACCACAGAAAATCAAAACGATAAAACTGCCAACAATTATAGATCTCACCTTCATGTATCAGAACCCATTCATATGGAAGAATCACATAAATCACAATTTAGAAGCAGGATTCTCTATATCCTTGTAAAACAACTTCTTCAAAGCATCTACATGCGATGCAAGCAAACAAACAGCTACAATAAAGCCATCACCACTTGCAGTGTCCAAAAGAAAAGCCTTACCATCAGAACCAATGTTCCCGGGAAGCAAACAAACCGGTTTCCCCCACCCAAAATCCGTCTCAAAATACGCAAAATTGGTCCAACCAACCACATACAAATTAGGGTCACCCCTAAATTTCCCTTTCCCACCAGAACTATAAAACGTGTCCCTGAACAAATTCAAGTCCTCCACACTTGCTATGTAATCAAGCGCAGACCTCACATACTCATCACCCATCTTCTCAATCGCTTCTCTCACTTTCCCCACAGCATAGCACAGAGGGTTGTGCATAATGTCATCAAAGGAACAAGTTTGTGTCACCGTAGGAAACGTTGCATTCCCAAAATAAGAAGTAGGGAGAGGTGGCCTCAAACGGTTTCTACAATTAACCAAAGTGGTCAACCTCGTTGGTTGACCCGAATCACCCGCGTAACGCACCTTGCAAACACACCTCCACAAGTGTCCACTTATAACCTCAAAACTAGTATAAGGTCGAACGGGACCAGTACTACCATACCCATTTCCAAAGTCAGTTGCTTTCTTCTTTAGCTTCTGAACTTGACCTTTTGTGAGTTTCAATATGGCCG
The DNA here is from genome assembly GCA_026413185.1 of Pueraria montana var. lobata. Lineage (NCBI taxonomy): Eukaryota > Viridiplantae > Streptophyta > Magnoliopsida > Fabales > Fabaceae > Pueraria > Pueraria montana. The sequence continues at coordinate 34,977,362 of CM048650.1, read as the reverse complement.
TACCAAGTTGTTGTTTTGTCTGGGTATGTTGTTGTTCTTGTTGAGTCCAAAGAGGTGGTGGCAGAAACTCAGGGTGTTCAAAACGTGGTGGTTTATTGAGTTTGAAAGAATCTAGTTTTGTTCGATCGAGCAAAGGAATCAAACTAGAATCTAAGCTCTCTCCTCTGGCGAGTTTGGCCCACGAGTCAACGAAGCTGGTAACTGAAGTTCCATCGAGGACAGCGCGACAGAGGTTGATCCCAAGTGTGATGGAACCGCACGGGAACCTTGTGACCTGCGCCACCATCAAGGGGACATCCTCAATTGGGACATCGTAGTTAATTTTGGGGACAGCGTGGGCGGGAGCGAAATCACACAAATCTTCGAAATTGAGCTCAGTGCCGTCGCACGTGGCTTCTATGAGGAGTGCCCCCTTGGCGTTGCAGAGGAGCTGGTAGCGGCCACCGTGGATCCGGAGCAAGCGACCCGCGAAGGGGTAATAAAAAGTGAGTGTTTTGCTGAGAGAGGTTGAGAGAGTACGAATCAAAGAGGCAAAGGATGAATATTGGGTGATGCGGGTGTTGGTGTAGAGATAGAGCTGAGATCCGTGGGTTGGGAGCTTGATCTGGTCGCAGAGGGAGAGTGAGAGGTTTGAGGATGGCGTGGTCTCGGAGGGGACCACGACGTGGGAACTGTGGATGGTTATCATTTTGAATCTGCTTCGTGTGTTTGTTTTTGTTCGATCGGTTGCTCTGTTCCGTGGGCTGATTTATATATACACGAAAGAGGAATCTTACGTATACATTTTTTAATATACTTCTTCTAATATATTTTTTGATTAAAATTTATTAAAAATTATAAAAGAATCGTTAAATAGTATGTGAGATTTATATAATTTTATAATTTTTCGATAAATTTTATTTAATTAAAAAAAAATATGTTAAAAAGAGCATATATTAGAGTGTGTTCGTAACCTTTCTATACAGATACTGCATACTGCTGGGATAAGCTAACTTATTAATTATTATTATTCCCCAGTCAGTCACGGGATAACAACGCTTTGTTGCTTCTCGTGGGGCCGTTGATATACGATCATAGAGAATATAATCGTACAATGACAAATGACTGCCGTGGATTGACTGGTGCACAGCTTAAGTAGTCATCTCAAATCTAACTTTTAGAAATATAATTTTGAAAAAAAAATTATACACAAATAATATAAAATAATTTTATAATATTATTTAATTATAAATCATTATTTATAATAAAAAAAATTATTTTTATAAAATTATTTTAAAATTCATTCAAATTATTATTTATGATTGAATGATAATGTAAAATTTTTTTACACTATCAATATATTATCTTTAAACTCTATAATTTTATAAAATATTTAAAAAGAAAATTTTGTTATTCGTAATAGACTTAATATGCAATAGTAAACTTGTTTTCAGCAAAGAATGTCTTGATCTTTTTCATAAAGAAAAAAAAATAAACTATCAATTTAGTTTTTAAAGTATCATACTCTCTCTAAAATAGTCCTTATAATGAAATTATATAAATAGTTTCCAAAATATTGAATATTCATCGATTAAATTTGTAGATTGGTATATTTTATTATAATTGAGAGACTAATTTAATGAATTTTTTAATATACTTATATAATTTTATTGATTTAAGAACTATTTAAAAGAATGATATTTTAAAAACTAAATTAACGTAACTCGGAGAAAGACCCTTTTTTTTTTTTTGCTGAGTGAGGAGAAAGACCTAATGAAAATAGTCAATCCGGATTTTTATTTGATCAGGAATTAGTCAATAACAACAAAATGGACAGATTTGTACTTATACAGGTTATAACCTAGTAAAAGAAAAAGAATAAAAAAAACCATGGCCAGTGGGGTAAGATATGGGTCACATGTTGCTGTTACTGTGAGAACTTGTGCCACATAATCAATCCCCGGGCTTTGCTATTCTCACCCCCAGATTTTCCTATTTTTACCACCCACGTAGGTGGTTTTTTATGGATTTCCAAAAATATCCTTTTCAACGGAATCATGATTATGTTGTACAAGTATACAATGGAATCAAGATTCCATTGTAGCAAGAGGGGGTGCAGCGAAATTGTACAACGGAATCGTGCTTCCGTTGTACAAGTTGTATAACGGAAGCACGATTCCGTTGTACAATTTCGCTGCATCCCTCTTGCTACAATGAAATCACAATTCCATTGTACACTTATACAACAGAATTGCAATAAGAAAAAATTTTATGACAGGGACCTAATATATCAACAAAATACCGACAATCAGCTACAATACAATACAGTTTTGTAAAAAATGTCCAACAACTAAAACATTACATAAAGAAAGTCCTCTAATAACAATTATTATTAGAAGATTAATTAACTAAAATGAATCCCTAGTAATGTCTACTACATATTGAGATTCTCTAGTTGTTGAATGAAATTGTATTGAGTTGAATTCTTGCATGCGTTGCATGTATGATTTTTGCCATGAACGAGCTTGAACAGTGTCATTTTTCATACACAACAGAATCACGATTCCGTTGTGCATAAAAAATGACATGCACAACCGAATCACGACTCCGTTGTATATGCCATTTTTCATGCACAACGAAATCGTGATTCCGTTATGTACGATAAAAAACAAAAAAAAATTACGGAATCACGATTTCGCTGTGCATTCAACACAGCGGAACCATGATTCCGTTGATCTAAACAACGTACGAGTGTGACTGCATCAAAGAGGAAAAGGAAAGTGTCAGGAGAGGGGATGGGAGTGGGGGTGGAGAGTGTGAGGAGAAGGTAGTAGGGTGGGGTATAAGAAATGGACGAGGGATAACATAGTAATTTTACAATGTTAGAGGGTGAGAATAGCAATTTTCTCAATCCCACCGTTATTTTATGAGTAAATTACACGGACCTCCCCCCCCTGAGTTTTACATATATTACACCGACACCCCCTGCCTTTTTAAACATTACTTTTGACCCCCTGTAGTTCAAAAAAGCAGGGGTGTCAGTGTAATATAAGTAAAACTCAGGGGAGTCCGTGTAATTTAGAACCAACAAATAGGGGGTTTTTTGTATGGTTCAAAAAAGCAGGGGTGTCGGTGCAATATAAGTAAAACTCAGGGGGGTCCGTGTAATTTACTCTTGTTATATATATATATATATATATATATATATATATATATATATATATATATATATATATATATTAGTTGTTTACATATGATTCACACCTTCTAACTTTTATAATGTGTTTAGTAGAAATGAATAAAAAGAAATGAAAGTACGAAGAATAAAAAGAGATGAAAGAAATATGCAAGTGAGGTTATTTAGTATAGATGAAGATAGTTGAAAAGAAATGAAATATTTGAATTAAAATGGTTAGATGGGTAACAAAAGAAAATAATTATGAAATTTCAATTTTACCTCCAATTCTCAAAATAAATTCACCCGATGAAAAGATACATAATCGATTATGTTTATAAACGAAAAACGAAAGAGACATGCATAATCGATTATACCTTTATGAAATACAAAAATCTGCTTTTAAAAAATGTGATAGGCACAAGAGTGTATAAAAAATACGACAGGTAGAGGGCAGGATGGGAATGCATAAAATTGGCACACCTTGCACTGTTCCTTTCACTCTCTTTCACCTCATTTTTGAGGTAAAAGTGTTTTCATGTGGACTCCACCCTCTTTCAGCCTCTTTCAACACTTTTTTATTGCATCCAAACCTAAGCATCGAAACACTTTCACATCATTTCAGCACATTTAGACTCTCACACTACACTTTCATTGCATCACTATTAATGCATGTTTAGATTTTAGGATATGTTTGGAAAAGAGTACATTGAATGTAAGTTACGTTAGCTTCAATGATTGAGGAGAGCTATTCCTCCATTTATTACTTTGGAATGCACAAATTTTTTTAGAGGCTTTTAAATAGGCAATTCAAACACAAACTTAGTATGTGTATGGATTACAATTTAAAAAGTAGAGTTTGGTTGAATTTAATTTTCTAAACTTAAGTTTAGTTAAAAGTCACTTTAATGTAACTTGATTTATATTTGAAACTTTTTACGTTCAATGGAAAAGTAAGAGAGAAGTAATTTTGGACTCAACCTCAATTTAGATAAAAATCACGTTCAACTCAACAAAAAAATATTTGCCAAACAAATAGATGCAGCTTTCAATGAGGGCCAAACCTCAATTTGGGTGCCCAAACACTAAACCAAACACACCCTTAGTTGGTAGGATTAAAAATGCTTTTAATCTTAAAGCAATAACTTTTTCTTCATTTTGTGCATTGGAATTTTGAATTATGCATTAGAATTTGTAAAAATATTTTTCAACTTTTATCTGATCATAACCTTTATTTTTATTTTTTTTGAAGAGAATATAACCTTTATTCGTGTTTAGTTTTTTTAATCTTTTAATTATTTAAATATTAAAGTTCTCATCTTAAAATTTTATTTACTGATTAAAAAAATATAATAAAGAAGTAATGTGTAATTGATTTATATAAATTAATAAAAAATATATATAAAATATCAGAATAAAAATAAAAGTATAATTTTTTTTATTATTTTATATTAATTACTATATATACTTTTCGATACAAATCTATACAAATCAATAGTAAATTTTCATTGAGTGTGTGGATGAATTGGTATGAGATTGTTTTAGTTCAACTAATAGTCTTAGTATGCAACTTTGTTAAATTCTAGAAGCGAGAGCTTTGTCGCACATAAATCTAACCGTTCGAACAGGCCTGTCTGTGGAGGATAAATGTAATCTCTAAAAAATAAGCAATAATAAATTACATCTCTGTTACTTTTGTTAATTATTGAATGAAAATTTTGGAGAAATAAACTTATTTTAAGCAATTGGGGAATTATAAGAATTAAATATAAACAAATAAAATTAAAAGGAAAAATATGCGGATAAACTAAAATACAAAAACTAAAAGTACGATTATATTTTTCACACAAATAATTTTCTTATGTTATATATATATATATATATATATATATATATATATATATATATATATATATATATATATATTATGTTTACCTTGCCGTCCTTTATATTTCTTCTTCAAATATAATTGCAAATAGTATTATTAAAATATTAATTAAAATAATAGCAAGCAAAAAATAAAATATTAATTTATTTATTTTTACAAATAAAAAATAGGAAAAAGAAAACATCACATTTATATATAGGTTGAGTATTTTAATTCATAAAACTTTGAAACAAATCTATTAAGATATGTTCGATTGTACTTTTGTTTTTAGTTTTTGAAAATTATTTTATAAATTAATTTTCAAAATCTGGGTTTTAAAAAGCAGAAGTGAGGAAATAAAATGTAAAAGTGTAAGAAAAAATATGAGTAATAAACCAACATGAATTGTTCTTTGCAGTGATAAACTAATAAAAGGAAAATGATAAATGTATACCTCATTTTTTGGATGCATGTATAGGCGACAAGAAGAGAAATAAAGAGAAAAAATAAAAAGAGAAAAAAAAATCATAGATATAAAAAATAAAGAGAAAAATAGAAAAAAAATAAATGAAAATGAAATTAAAAAAAAAAAGGGAAATCACACATCTCTGAAGAAATTTATTGGATTTACGTGGAACAGAGATTCAAAGTCTTTAAATACACACCTATATTATGTTAAAAAAAATACATTTTTTTATAAGCTAAAATTTCGTTAAACATAAAAAAAGGTTTCTAAAGGCGTAAGACATACCTTAGACAAGATACAAACAGAGACATAGACATGATGTATAATTCAAACAAAGCAACACCTCTTCTGGACACAATTTATACTTCAAACAAAAATCCTAAAAGGAGTTATAAAGTTAGTTTGGTATTGAAGGGAGAAGGGAGGAAGGGATAGGTCGTGAATTCGAATACTCTCGCTAACAAAAACTAACAAATTAACAACTAACAGTTAGTCGATAAAAAAAAAACCCTACAAACAACCCATACACCTAATATGCCAATCAACTACACACAGCATCCAGGCATTCCTGTAGACTAGAATACCAGCAAGATAAAGGGTACGTATGAGAAGTCACTACACATAGCTGATATTCAATACTATAATAGTATAATTTTTATGGTTTCCACTTTCCACCATGTGTTCCACCACCATTTCTTTAATTTAAAAATCATATTATTCCGTTCAATCTACACAGCCCAAATAAGAGAAAACCATACCACCTTTCATAATAATTTCTTGCTTTTAAATTAAACACCCATAAACATTTAAACGAGACACGCACGCTGCTAATTGCCAATTTTTCACGGTTTTGATCCAAAACTTGCTAATTGAAACCAATTCCAAACCACATAGAGAATCAGAAGATTAAATTGCGACGAATTAATCATATGACCTTTCATGTCTGTGACGTGAAATCCTGGTCAAGAACATCATCAACCAAATCCCAGAACCCATATTGAAGCTTCATTGTTTGTGTCACCGTAGGAAACGTTGCATTCCCAAAATAAGCCGTAGGGAGAGATGGACTTAAACGGTTTCTACAATTAAAAACCAGAGTGGTCAACCTCGTTGGTTGACCCACATCACCCGCGTAACGCACCTTGCAAACACACCTCCACAAGTGACCACTTATGACCTCAAAACTAGTATAAGGTCGTAGGGGACCATTACCATTACCATACCCACTTCCAAAGTCACACGCTTTCTTCTTCAGTTTTTGAACCTGGTCTTTTGTGAGTCCCAATATGGCCGTACCAAGTTGTTGTTTCATCTGGGTATGTTGCTGTTGCTGTTATTGTGTCCAAAGTGGTGGTGGCAAAAACTCAGGGTGTTGAAAACGTGGTGGTTTGTTCAGTTTTCGTGAATCCAATTTAGCTCGATCAAGCAGTGGCATCATGAAACCAGAATCGAAGCTCTCTCCTCTGGCAAGTTTGGCCCATGAGTTAATGAAACACTTACCAGAGGTTCCATCAAGGAGAGCACGAGAATGGGCGAGTTCAAACGTTATGGAACCACATGGAAACCTTGTGACCTGAACTACCAGCAAGGGGACATCCAGTGCGGTTTCAAACATGCAATTCTTCTCGATTATGTATTTTTCATTTACAAAGCTTAAATCTAACATAGAGTGAGAACTTGTGTCATAAAGTTCAAACAACGTAGTACATGTTTGGTGCCCTGGTAATACTTTACCACATGTTAGTAAAAAAAAAAAAAATGTTACCAAATGTGTAGTAGGGAAAGTCCCACCCTCTCTTATTGTTTATAGTTTTATATAAAAAAAATATATATACATCAAGATGATAGCTACGAGGAATAAAGGGCTACAGAAGGTTTGGTAGAAAGGCCAAACCCAAATGGGAAGAGGGGATCATAGTGAGGATCTCCAACATTCATTGGCAGTTGATCAACAGTTTTGAACCATGTCCTTGGAAGCTTTCCTGTGAAACCATAGTCACCAAATAAAACATCAGCCACACCTTGGCCTTCGCTACCTGGGAGCCATGCAGCAACAAGTGCATCTATTAAACCAATATATGGTTCAATAACTACAGGACGACCAGAAATAATGATAACCACACATTTTATTGCTCCACAGACATTTGTTATGATCTCAGGACCAGGTTCTGGGATTGTCAAGTTCATGCTGTCACCATACATTTCAGCATAAGGGTGCTCCCCTACTACAACTATTGCATAGGAAAATTCATTGGATTTAACAAATTCTACATCAGGGTTCTCCTTGTAGACCACTGTGGTTTCAGGATCAACAGTGTTTTTCACAGCAGTGAGAATTGTGGTCCCTGTTCATACAAAGGTTCACAAGAATAATAAGAAATATAATTGATAATGATGGAGATATAATTAAAAAAGAAAAAATATATATATCTTTACCTTTGAGAAGATTGTTCCCACTGACTCCTTGCCATTGTATGGTCCAGCCACCACACTGATATCCTAGATTATCAGCATGGCTTCCAGCCACAAGTATTTTTGGCACCTTTTTAGGAAGAGGCAACAAAGGCTTGTCAGCAGATTCACCATTTTTCAGAAGGACCATTGATTTCCTTACTGCTTCCCTAGCCAAATTTCTGTGTTCCTGTTAAGAATTTTGGTAAGCATTGAAGAGTTACAAGGTGATCCCTATATCTAATTGTTAACTTGGGGAAGTTAAAGGAAATACTTGAGGAAAACAAAATAGCTAACCTGGATTCCCAAATATTTGGCCAAACTGTAATCAGCAAAAGGGTTCTCAAAAATACCCATCATGAACTTAACCCACAAAATTCTTCTCACCGCATCATCAATTCGACTCATGGGAATGTACTTATTTTCCACCGACATGGTTAGAACATCTATGAATTCTGTGTAATGCTTTGGAACCATGAACTGCAAAACCAAGCAAAGTGTGTGATAAATGATAATATTAAACGTGTCCTCATTGGATATACATGAATTCAGACTATATCATGTACTTTTGGCCTAAACTACCATGTCAATGCCTGCAGAAACTCCTGCTTCAATTGAATAAGTGATGTTTGCACGAGGTGGAGAGGTGATCCTATCAAGACCCTCAAAATCTGAAATGACAAAGCCCTGATGTAATCCAAGAAAAGGCAAGGGGTTATTTAAAAATGTGCACATATAATGATAAACAGGTTTCAATGCTATATTCAACAAACAAATTATTTTACCTTGAAATGGAGAGTATTCTTGAGGTAGCCAGTAAGAAGATCATGGTGAGCATGCATTTTTACTCCATTCCAACTGGAGTAAGAGACCATAATGGTTGCCACACCCTTGCTGATTGAGCTGAGGTAGCCTGGCATGTGAATTTTCATCAATTCATCTCTATCTATAACAGTGTTGTGCTCATCAATCCCATTGATTGTTCCACCATCACCCACATAGTGCTTAGCACAACCTATAACTTTTTCTCTGTCCAGTAATACATAAGTATTTCAGAAACTAAATACTAACTACAAAATCAATAGCATAATTTAACATAGGAATTCTATCGTGTTCTGAAGCATAGTAACTTTGTTTCTGAAGGTTAAAGTTTGATGTTAGAATTAGAACAGGTACAGTATTAGGACATGAAGAAGATTTATGAAAGCTTATTTATATATATTTATCCAAGACCATTCAGGCGCAAGTCACTTCAAGCAAAACCAATGAATAAAAGTTGTTCTATGGGCCGTTTAACAATTCAATAGAATTAAGAGCAAGAATATCAACTACCAAGGTTCGAAACTAACTGATACTGGAACAATCATATCAAAATGAAGTTATTCTGTTTTTAAAATTCTTACTTTCCAGTGATAAAAGGGACACCCTTTGGTAAATTATGAGGGATGTCCCCTTGCAATCCTGGTATGATTTCAGTCATAGCTTGAACTAGTTCAGGATCTTCACTGTAGCTTTCATAACACCGACCCCATCTTGGATCTCTACAGACCTACAAAGATTATAAGCCTGCGCTAAAAGATCTCTATAAGTTTAGAGCAAAAAAGTCAGTTGTAATTACTTACTGCTATACAAGGTGCATAAGCATATTGAATTCCTGTTGCTCTAACTTCAAGGGCAGTTGCAGCTCCAATTCTCTTAACTAGTTCAGGGTCCCTAACCAGCAAAATGAAAATATCCATTATTACCGTTCGTAAGAGTAAATGTATTGATTTGAATAACAATAGAATAATTTGTGCGCACTGTCCACACTGTCCATGTATTGAAAATTTTAGGACAATAACTATATTCAGTTGCCAGACTAGGATGTGCAAGTCTGATACAAACCTATGCATGTCTGAGTTGCTTTAGAATCTGTGATAATTAATGCTTGAATTGGTTCATGATCATGGTTCAAACTTCAAATAATAGAATCAAGTATAGGCCTACAGAAAATAATTTTTAAAAGCAAAAGGCTAAGACATATGGAATGCTGCTAAAATCAATGGACTTTTATTTTTTCACACTCACTTTCTTTTTTATTCATTTTGCATCCCTTCTCTCTTACCATCTCTTCCTTTTTTATCATTTCTCACTTTTTCTTCTCTTCCTATCATTCTTCCTTTTCACCAATCTCATCTCACACCCCTTATGAGACAAACATTATTGATATCAAATTATCAATATACCTGGTAGCTCCAAGACCAATATTGTGAGGAAAAATAGTTGCATTGTGAACAGTGTTGTGGCCATGAACAGCATCAATCCCATAAAACATTGGAATTCCAAGCCGGGTTGATAAAGCACCCTTCTGAAATTCATTCACCATGTCAATCCAGGTTTCAGCGGAAGCCTGTGGAGCCGGAATACTCCCTCCCTCACTCATTACACTCCCTACTCAAAAGAGACACAATTTCCAATTTCCATTATTAGCCAATTGAGTGAATATACCACAGACAAAAGGGGAAAGAAAAAACTAAGAAAAGATCAAGTGGTTACCAATAAAATACTTCTTAAGCAAATCAGCAGATGCATACTTGCGCTCAACCTGCAACATTTGTCCAATTTTTTCCTCAAGAGTCATCCTGCTAACAAGATCCTCAACCCGAGTATCAATTGAATGTTTAGGGTCCTTGTACTTCATGTATTTTACATCCAACAACCCTGCCCAGTTAACTAGTAGCCAAAGCCCCACCAACAAGATGGAGATTTTAGCCATTCCCTCCAGATCCATAGTTGGTACTGAGACAAATTCAACAGGATATGTAAAACTCAGTGTCCATAAAAACTTAAGTCCACTTTGCACGTAACTCAGATGCACCACATTAACCCTTCAATAATGAAGAACACACGATCACTAGCACAGAAACTAATTGGTACACACTGTTCATTAAGGCTAACAGAAGGCCAGCAATGCATTACCTTGAGACTCAGAGTCACAGGCTAACATAACCAGTGTTCCAGCACATTTAAAATAGCCTAAGGCTAAGATAACAGAGAAACATTATAAAACTGTTTAAAGTTTGATCATACCTTGGGTTTATGTGGAAAGGGGAGCAGGACGCTTGCCTCAGATGTCACTGCAGAAAATGAAGCACCACCCATCACTGAAAATAGTGACATTTATTGTGAAAGCATGACATGGGAGTCAGATGAAATTAAGAATATAATATAATAATAATAAAAAAAAATCTTTGAACAGATACTGCACAGGTCCACATGGAATGGGAATCTTTAAAAAAAAAGAAAAAAAAGAAAAGAAGAGCATGGTGACGCACGAATGCCAGTATGTGTTACCTGAAAGCAGCCTCTTTATTAAACACATACGCACGCTATTTTAGAAGACTGGATAATGTCACCCATCGTGCATAACTTATATTAATTGTTGGATTTGTAAATTTTTTGAGATTGATGTGGGACTACCGTACAATCGCTCACACTAGATTTTTTTTTTTTTAAAAAAAAGGATTTCTTTTTTCTGTTTAAGTTTTTTTTTTAAAAAACGACAATTCTTTTCCGTTGTTGCTTATTGATGTGGGACTACCATACAACTGCTTACACTAGATTTTTTTTTTTTTAAAAAAAGGGATCCTTCTTCTTCTGTTTAAGTTTCTAGTGGTTTTTAACTATCGCAAATTTTTTGGCAAACTAAAACTGTCAGAAATGTTAAAAAATAAAATAAAAAATCAAAATCTCGAACACTAGATTTTCTGAAATCACAAAAAATGTTACAAAAATAAACATTTATGACCACCAAAAAATTTGCGGCGGTTAAAAGTCACTAGAAACTTAATTAGAAAATATTCACACACACAGTTTATGTCATCACTTAACAGTTGAAATTAATGTTAGGAACTAAAAACAGAACAAAATAATTTATGATGGACTAAAAACAGAACAGAACAGAACAATTTATGAGGGACTAAAAATAATAAAAAAATTTATGAGGGACTAAAAATAAAAATCAAGATAAAATGACGGACAAAAAAATGGGAAGAGAGGCAGAAGCAAAGCAACAACGGAGAAGAATTATCGTTTTTTTAAAAAAAAAACTTAAACAGAAAAAAAAATCCTTTTTTAAAAAAAAATATAGTGTGGGCAGTTATACGGTAGTCCCACATCAATCTCAAAAAATTTACAAATTCAACGACTAATATAAGTTACGCACGGTGGGGGACATTATCCAGTCCCCCAAAATAGCCTGCGCCTTCAACACAAGTGTTAAACACTTAGGGTGTGTTTGGTTTGTATTTGAAATGGTCCAAATGGACGTTGAACGGAAAAGTAATCAATTATTACTTCTCAATTTTGTGCATTGGAATGCACAAACAGACGTTTGGTGTATCTCAAACTGCAATCCAAACACGCACTTAGACGTAGAAATGGCATTCGGATCCTCTCCATTTCCTTAATCCCTACCAAACACGTGGCTTAAAAAAATTTAATGGCTGAGATTGAATTTATTTAACACCCGTTGTTGTTGGGTGCACTCCACTTAACCACCTACAACGACGATGTAGAGAGACCAATCGATTCGTCGAAGCTGTGGCCGTCAGTGACCATGGAGCGAGAGGAGGGCGCCAATTTCGGTAACGATGATGATGTCGAAGTAATCGGCAATTTTGGCATGGGGTCAGAGGTTTGGGGCGGATCCGGTTCTTGAGATGGATAAGAGCAACGCCGGCGACAACGGCGGTGGTTCCTCCACCATCAATGCCTAGAATACGGTTATTGGTTGTGGCTGTGAGTTGTAAGGAAAAGCGAGTAAGCGGCAAGATGTTGAGTTCAGTGGTGTATTTTTCTTTCTCTTCATTGGTGAAATCAATATGGTTGCCAGTCTTGAACTCTTGATAGAGATTAATTAGCAGATTCACTATTTTAATTGCTCATATTTGGGGATAAGTTTTCGTCTCCTTCTATTTCACTGTGCTCACATTTAAAAAATTATTGATAACAAAAACTAATTCCAAATTTTATAATCCGAGAATTATTTATATTTATTCGTTCAATGGAAAAAGGAAAAGGAAAATAAAAAATGGTGTGAATCCAATAACAACGACACATAAAAGAAGAGAAGAGAGGAAGAGAAAGTAACCAAGTTTAACCATGTAGGTGTTTGGCAAAAAGCAAAAGCACGAACAAGAAGCACCAAACAACAAGCACAACTTGCTTCAACCTTACACGTTGCGAGTTGTTGAGAGGAGAGAGATGGGGAATTTGTTTGGATGTTCGGATTCCGGGAAGAGGCTGCGGCGAGGGGCGGCAACTTGGTGGAGGCGAAGATACTGAGCTGCAACCTTCATCGGGGTTGGGTGGGATGACCGCACCATTGCGTCATTACTTGGGGAATCATTTTTGCGTGCTGTTCTCACACATTTCAGCCTTTTCTTTTTAAATTGAAATTGAAATTTAATTAAATAAATTAAATCTCAACCGTTCAAAAGGTTTAACGCTCAAGATTCAATAAACTGGAAACGTCCATTTCCGATCCGGACTCGTGGAGCATAATGTGAAGTAGGCTTGAGCAACGGGCGGGTTCGGTCGGGTTCGGGCTTGAAAGGCCCAATCCGTAACAAATCAAACCTAATATTTTTTGGCCCGCACCCGACCAAATCTTTCATCGGATTAATCGGGTTCGGGTTGGACGGGTAATAGCCTTACTCGGGTCGGTTTATGCGGGTTGGGCCAAATTTTGGCCCAATTCAATTTTTAACCTTAAAATTTCAGATTTAGCTTTTTTATTTTATTTTTTAAAATTGGGCCAATTCAATTTTTTTGGGCTTCACAACAATTCATTATTTAGACATTTTTTGCACCATTTTAAATTTTATAAATGCTAATAAATCGTAATTTACTACTTGGGTCATTGAAAATTTTAATTATAATGGCTAAAAGTCAAGTTAACTCCAGATTTTAATGGCCCAAAGGCTAAAGTTACTTAATCAGAACTACCTACATATATTAAGACTAAATTCGTTAAGAAAGTATAAAAAAAGTTAACAATGCAAATATTTAGTCCAATACATCCATAACTATTATACATTTGAACACTAATTAATTAACATGTATGCTTCTGCTAGCCCAACCGAGTCAGCCTTCAGGGAGCAGCCGTGGAATTGATTAACACTGCAGAATAAAAATAACATCAGATGTTTGATTTTCTCTCTTTAGCTCCCCTGTTAACGGAGAAGTTGGTGAGAAACAACAAATTGTACTCCACTCTTCAGTCAATCAATTATCCTAGAGAAAGTGAGAAACACAATCCTAGAATCTAAAGAAAGTAGAATAATTAACAGGTGATTTGAGTTTGATTTAAATTCAAAATTTACTCACTGTGTTGAGATTAATAAAAAGAAACCAGTTCATTTCCAAAGTCCACTAATTGTAAGTGTTAAGTCCTGCATACGCAAAGGATTTAGAAGCTAATATGCATAAAGAAGCAAACCTGGTGAGTGAACCTGCAATTTGGGCTTCCAAATACCCTTGCTAAACCAAAATCTGCAAGTTTCAACTGTTCGTTAGAAGCATGAGAAAGCAACCAATCTGCAATCACCATACTATCATAAGCAAAAACAAACAGATATTGTTCAAAAATAAAGCTATTGATATACCTGAATTTAAATACCAAATTGTCTCCAGCTGAAACAAGTGGAAGTGATCTGCAAGTTTTGTTGCTAGAAGTGATCTTTTCACTCTATATTTCCTGTAAAGGACGCATAGAATAATAAATGTGATAATAAAATGAATTATAATTTTTTAGATAACAGTCACTAATTAATGGTTAATGTACCTAGTTAGCTGGGTTCCAAGTTCCAACTACTCAATCATGCATGTCAGTATAATTATTTTCTTAAATCAGACCTGAAAACCCCATTATCTAGTTAATAAATGCAGTACAAATTACACTGGAAACATCATATAATCTATTGGGAGCATAGGAGGTCGCACCATATAATCTGTTGGGGCAACAAGTCTTTGTTAGCTCAGGTCATTGATTCAAATCAACTCTTTTGCCAAAACAACTCTTTGTAAGCTGGAAACTGTACAGGTAACAAGCCAAGTATATGCACATTACTGAAAAATAACAACATGCTAATCAAATAGAATAGTGAGGAACTAACCCTATCAAGAGATTCTACAGGAGGACAAACAAACATGCATATGCAGTTTGGTCAAGCAACAATTCCTGCACAATTTTCTAGAACTTAGATATTATAGACAAACTACTTATATGAACATTCTTAACCAATTCTGAATTGACTAAAAAAACATAACTAAAATTATTTAAAGCATTACCCAAAAAACCAAGCAGCAAGTGATCAAATGAGTAGAAAATAGAAGATATATTCCAAAATGAAAACAATTCAGTCCTAGCCTTTGTCTCTAACAAATGGCTTCAAAATGGCAAAAAAGATTGCAACTGTAAAAAAAAAAAAAAATCCAATGAGCATTTATCAAAATCATAATGGGGTTTCTAAAAATAATTAGAATAGTCAAAGGAAGTCACAAACAACACAAATATGACCAGTCACAGCATTGGCTGTGACTGAGATGATGGACCAGCTGTAGCAACAGATCCAACTCCTTCAACTCCTCCAATTGAGCATCCTTGAAATTCTGTGGCACATTAAATAAAATATTATTAAGAAATACAACAAACAAGAATTACAAAAGAATTTTTGAAGCAAAAATAATTAATTAATACCTGTTACAATCTTCTCAGAAATTTCAAACTCTTCATTGATATTGAGACCATTGAACTGGGTTATAGTTGTCCTCAACCAGTTCTGAGCACAAATCAATGCTTCGGCCATTGGTGGATTTAGTGAGCTTCTAAAAGCATCCAAAATTCTACCCCCAGTGCTAAATGCACTCTCTGAAGCAACTGTGGAAACAGGGGTGGCTAGAACATCTCTCACCATTGTTGATAGTACGGGAAACCGTGATGAATTTTGTTTCCACCACACAAGAATATCAAATTTGTCATCAGCATCCACAACAGATTCATCCAAATACCTTTCTAGCTCATTTTTTCTATCTATAGAACTTTTTTCCCTCAAATGCTTCCTAAAAGCATCAGTCCTTGCCAAATATTCAGGAAATTCAGCATTGACAGATGTTACAGTTTGAGAATTAGACACTACTGCCCCATCAAAGGGATGTTCAGATCTATGCTGCTCCTCATGAGCAGCCTTGTACCAATCAAACATTGCTGCCAATTTTTTGTTTACAGAATTAACTAATTCAACAACTTTGACAGGATCATCTTTATACATGTCTTCAAAATTCCAAATCACAAGCTCGAACTTGTAACGTGGATCAAGAATAACACCAAAATACAGCAAATAATTGATGTTATTAACATTACCCCAATACTTGTGATACTTTTGCTTCATGTCACACCCCGTAGGGGCCAAAATAGTATTAAGATTCATAGTTGTCTTGTCAAGTGCAATATGAATAGCAGCCAATTGGTGAAATGCAACATGTAAGCTCACATTCAGTGATGTAGAAAAAACCCTAGTGGCCTCATAGAAAATTTTCAAAAAATGCACAAATGATCGGGCATTGTTCCAATCATCAACAGTTGGGGGACCAGCATCCCCAAAAAAGCCCATATAGCTTGAATCCTCATTGACAAGCTTTTGAAATGCAGCTTCAAACTTTTCAGCAGCATCTAACATCATATAGGTGGAATTCCACCTTGTAGGAACATCAAGGCACACTAGCTTTTTGCACTCAATTTTTGAAAACTCTATGCAGTCTCTAAACTTAGCCAACCTTTGTGGTGAAGACCTTACAAATCTAACAGCATTCCTAATGCTTGTTATGGAACTGTGCATCTCTCTTAAACCATCATTGACAACTAAATTCAGTATATGGGCACAACACCTAACATGGAAATATTGACCATCCATGATAAAGCCACCCATATTCATGATTTTCTTTTTCAAAAATGCCACAGCTCCATCATTAGATGATGCATTATCAACCGTGATCGTTAACACATTTCTCAGTCCCCATTCCTTCAATACCTCTAAAACTCTCATCCCTATTGTCTCCCCTTTGTGGTTAGGAATTACTGAAAAACTTATTATCCTTTTTTGGTACTTCCAATCATTGTCTATGAAGTGTGCAGTGAGTGTCAAATAGTTCAAGTTTTGAACAGAAGTCCAGCAGTCAGTGGTGAGGGCTACCTTAGTGCAATTTGACTTAAAAAAGGCCTTTAACCTAATTTTTTCATCCATATACAGCTGAAAGCAGTCTCTAGCTACTGTAAACCTTGATGGGACAGTAAATTGAGGCTGTAATTGTTTACACAAGAGCTTAAAGCCCTCACCCTCAACCACACTAAATGGTTGTTCATCTACAATAACAAAAATAGCAATTGCTTTTCTACAAGCTTGAACATTAAATCTTTGACTGGCAGCAACAAGACCACTATTTTGTCCACTCTTAAAGGTGAGAGTTGCTTGATTAGGATCATTAATGGCAGAATGTGGATATTTAGGGCATAAACGATTAATGTGATTAAGCATGTTAGTTGTTCCATGTACCTTTGGATCACACCGAAATGGTTTACCACAATGGTTACATGCTGCAATTGGATCAATGGAATCAGGAAGTCTTGTGAAGTGGTCCCAAACAATAGAAGTTATTTGTTTACCACTAGCATTCGACTTCCTCTTCTTTGTATTTTTGGGACCTGCAGCTTTAGGAGCAGCTGCTGGTTGAGAGTTATTAGCTTAAGTGTTACCACACTCTCCTGCTGCAGGAGCAGGATTGGTGGTATTTGTTACTGGGGCTTGATTTAAAGGTGGTGTAGTAGGCAATTGTTGACCAGACTACTCCATCACTAAATAATGAAGATGCCTTAGTCAATAATTACCATCTATATGAGTTCATGATGTACAATCAGTTTAAAGTCAGTTATTAAATGCTCTTTATGATGCAACATGGTTTATCTCTATCACTAAAGGGAACTTAAGGCATTATTATTAATTCTTTAGACAAAAAATTACAGCAGCAACTAAAAAGATTAAGTAAATACTTATATAAGCAAATTAAAAGGAAGAAAACTTAAGAAAAAAGGAACAACAACTCTAGCATGTATCTTTGATTTGTCAAAACAACAGCAGCTTAAAGTGTGTGTGGAAGTGCAAAGGCAGTAATTAAAGTACAACCAATAAGTTATATACTTAGTTTAATATTGAAATTTAGCATTTTCTAGTTTTTTAGAATCCTCATTCCAGCAGGTTCAAAAACAGTAAGAAGAATGAATCACTAAGAAGAATTTATTCAAAACATCATTAATGCATAATAGTCCCCAAACTTACTAGTAGTAAATTATGTGAATTAAAAATATATAATTCAGTCTTCATGGGTTCATTTCATTGTACTCCAAGCATATATTAAGCTAATTCTAGCGTTGCTATTTCATCTTATTGCAAGAACATAAAAGTTGAAATAAGTTCCATTTTAGATGGCTAATTCTAGCGTTGTTATTTCATCTTATTTATTTTGTTATTATTATTAAAAATTATTGACGTCAATGTGTATCTTAATAATGTAATAGTTGGAGTAATAAATTGAACAATACAAAATAATAAGTAAAATATTTATCATATTAAGATATTTTAATGGTTTCTCAAAAATTTATTATTTATATTAAATTTTAATTTTTAAAATATTCAAAACTAATTGTTTGATAATATTCACTATCTCATTAAACTACCTATATAATATACAAATATCCCTTTTTATTTTTTATGCTCATGTATGTTATAATTAATTAAGATTTATAGTTTAATATAAAAAAACTAAGCTTATATATAAAACTAAGCTTATAAAAAACCAAGCAACTTTGAAAACTTTAAAATTTCAAATAAAATTAATTTAATATAAAAAACTAAACTTATATATATATATTAAGTTTATTGATTACAGTCAAATATATATAAAAAAAAAACTCATTCTTTTTAATTGTATCTTAGTTGTTCATATAACAAAAATACATCCAAACAATCACAGTAAATGAAAATACAAACTAATAACTATAAACTATCATCATTACAATATATATTATATAAATACCTGACTGCAATATTAATTAGTGTCTCTTTTTTCCACGACGTGCCCTGGGAGGTGGCTTAAAGGCTACTGCTTCCTGAACTACTTGATTCAATAGAAGTGCCCAAGTCTTCTTGATCTCTCCTTTACAACTTCACTAGCAGCAACAATAATCCTATTGGTCAAAACAACAATATGCAATAAACTAACCACTTAGGAGATCAACTCCAATGAAAAATATCAAACCTGAATAAGTCATAAATTTAATTAAATAAATTAAATCTCAACCGTTCAAAAGGTTTAACGCTCAAGATTCAATAAACTGGAAACGTCCATTTCCGATCCGGACTCGTGGAGCGTAATGTGAAGTTCTGCGTGTGTGTGTCCCATGCTAGACGTGGAGAGAGAAGATCCTGATCCACCTTTTTTTAATTTTTTCCAAACACACTGACGATAATATTAACACTAGGTGTAGGCTACGGTGAGTAAGCTGTTAAGTGTTCCACCGGTGCACAAGCAGTTTTATTTGTTAAAAGTCAAGTTTACCCTTAAATAAAAAAACCCTATGACTATCACATTCATTCTCTGTTCTCCGCTCCGCCGCTCCTCAAGCTCGTCCTCCCCAAAAGCCAAAAGTTAGTGCCGGGAGTGACCCTTTTGCCACCATTCACTATAGCATCCGAGAGAAGCTAGATTTGTGGCGACAACGACGGCGGGATCATTTTCTTTTGTTGTTTTTTCTTTTTGCTCCAATTATTTTTCTTCCTGGTTCTCTGTTCTCTTTTTTTTTTAAACTTGTTTGCCTTTATTTGTTGCGCACAAGTTGAAAGAGCGACAGATCTATGTTCTGCTTGAACCTCGATTTATAACTCTAGATATGTGTAAATGTTGAGTTTTTGTGTTTTAGATATTTATGCTGATTTGCAACAGATCTGGGTACTCTTGTTCTCCTTGATTCTCGATTTGTAACTCTAGATCTGAGTAAATGTTGAGTTTTTTGGTGTTGGCATATTATTTTTGCTTTGAATATAATAATAATCGTGGGCCTTGGAGCTTGACTGATGCAGTAATGGCACAAATTGATATCCATGGCTGATAAAAATCAATTTTCCAGATTCCGGTGAAGACTCATGGTAGGGGTGGATTGAAGGAGGGAAGGATAATGTTGTCATTTTGTTTTTTCTCTTATTTGTTAAAAAATTATTTAATTTTAATTTTAATCATTGAAATATTTTAATAATAAATCTAGCGGTTGATAATGATGTTGCACCGGTGCAACACTTAATCTACTATTTCACCGTAACAGACTGATATAATATTATTTATGCAGAAATAAGGAATCGGGTCCGGTAAGAGAGAGAATGATAAGAAATAATTTAAAAATGATGGGACCTATGTTTATAATTTTTCACATATTTTTACTTTTTTTTTTATCTCTTTTTTTATTTTCATCTATTTTATTTCTCTTCTCAATACTAATTACCAAACACAATATTTATATGGAAGTTTTACTGTTTTCTTTTTTCTGTTTAAATACTAACAAGTGTTCTTAAATATTGATTAAAAAATTAAAAATATTTTCTTTTGTTAAAAAATGTGATATTACAGTCTCTTATAATTTCTAATGTAACTCTTTTGATAAAAAAAATTATATATTGATCCCTTAACTAATGCTTTAAGGTCATTTTCGCCGCAAGTTGTTATTTATGCTAAAAGTGAAAAGAGATAAAAGTGTAAAGTCTTATATGTTTGTTATAGATAAAAGTGAGATGAAAAATTCAAATTTTATGTGGGTCTCGTGTGAAAACATTTCACTCCAAATTGAGAAGAAAAAAAATGAAAGTGTACAAAAAAAGAGAGAATAATGGATAATAGAAGAGAGAAAAAGAAATGTGAGTGTCTCACTTTGAAATAATGGACATAGCATAATTGATTATGCATTTATATAAGCGGTTATTCCCTCCCTTTTTTTAATTCTGCCCCTTCCCCCTTAATTCTTATAATATAATAATAAGAATAATTAAAAGAGTAAATTACACAAACCTCTTTGATGATTGTTTTTATTACACCCGACAACCCTCCATTTTTGAACCCTACAAAAAATCTTCTAATTTTTGGATTTTCGTTACATCGACCACCCTCACAAGCGTAAATCGTTACATCAACCCCTCTTTCAGGTTTAAAAAATATTACACTTACCCCCCTTATGGATGCTCAAAGTAATAAAAAAAATAGAGGGGTGCTAAGTATAATAAAAGAAAACCTAAGGAGATTTGTGTTATTTATTCTAATTAAAATAATATTATTAATAAAAAATTATAATAAAAGAAAATAATATTATTAGTAATAATAATAATATATCTTTATTTAATACTAAAAGGCACTATTACTTGCACGTTACACTGTCTTTTTTTCAAAGAATGACAAATACTCAAAGGATGCAAAATATATGGATTTAAAAGTAATTGTCGTTTAAAAAAAAAGTGTAAAAATGAAAAGTGCCAATTGAGCGTATTAGTACATACTTAATGATAGCGTATCTGTGAAAAGTGTCCTTGTTAACATTATAGTGTAATGTGATGCTTGTACTGTATGATACTTGGGAAGTCAATTATAGTTGTGTTTTTGCTCTGTTTCTTATCATTCACATTATATGATATATAGCGTTGTTTCTAGTGTAATGACAAGAATAGTCTTTGAAAGGATACTTGAGACTCAAATTACACAAACAAGAAAGACACTCATTTTTCTTTCTAAAATGAAACCACAAGAAAACTGCATCAGAAAAAGAAAATGAAAGACACACTTCGCCTAAGGTTTCAGAAGAAGTGAAAAGCCACATTATGAGAACATATCTACATCATCATAACTACAAAGAAAGAAAGCCAGACGGGAAAAAAGCTTTCAAGTAAGGAAATAATAAGAGATTAAGTGTCTGCATCAGGGATTCGGATAAGTCCTTGATAGATAATGAGGACCAACGAGAATTATGATATATATCTAAGATCCCAAGTGCTTTAGTGTAATTTTCATTATTTTTGAACCTTAAGAAATCTATACAAGATTTGTCAGGACAGGATATTAAGAAGAAAGAAAAGAACTGAAAAACAATTTTACCTAAAGGAAGGAAAAAGAAATCTCAAACATAAAAAATATGTATAAAACAACCTCTCTCACACTCTTTTATTGCTTTTATTTTTACATAAAAAATATATATATACAGATGAAATGATAACTATTCGGAGTAAAAGCCCTTAGTAGGTTTGGTAGAAAGGCCAAACCCAAATGGGAAGAGGGGATCATAGTGAGGATCCCCAACATTCATTGGCAGTTGATCAACAGTTTTGAACCATGTCCTTGGAAGCTTTCCTGTGAAACCATAGTCACCAAATAAAACATCAGCCACACCTTGGCCTTCACTACCTGGAAGCCATGCAGCTACAAGTGCATCTATTGAATCAACATATGGTTCAATAACTACAGGACGACCAGAAATAATGATAACCACACATTTTATTGCTCCACAAACATTTGTTATGGTCTCAGGACCATGGTCTGGGATTGTCAAGTTCATGTTGTCACCATGCATTTCAGCATAAGGATGCTCTCCTACTACAACTATGGCATAGGAAAATCCATTGGATTTAACAAATTCTGCATCAGGGTTCTCCTTGTAGACCACTGTGGTTTCAGGATCAACAGTGTTTTTCACAGCAGTGAGAATTGTAGTCCCTGGCAATACAAAGGTTCACAAGAATAATAAGAAAATAGAATTGCAATGTATAATTGATAATGATATAGAGATATAATTAAAAAAGAAAAAATATATATATATCTCTTTACCTTTGAGAAGATTGTTTCCACTGACTCCTTGCCATTCTATGGTCCAGCCACCACACTGATATCCTAGATTATCAGCATGGCTTCCAGCCACAAGTATTTTTGGCACCTTTTTAGGAAGAGGCAATAAAGGCTTGTCAGCAGATTCACCATTTTTTAGAAGGACCATTGATTTCCTTACAGCTTCCCTTGCCAATTGTCTATGCTTCTGTTAAGAATTTTGGGAAACATTGAAGAGTTACAGCCTTACAGGGTGATCCCTATATCTAATTGTGAACATAGGGAAGTTAAAGGAAATACTTGAGGAAAACAAAATAGCTAACCTGGACTCCCAAATATCTGACCAAACTGTAATCAGCAAAAGGGGTCTCAAAAATACCCATCATGAACTTAACCCACAAAATTCTTCTCACCGCATCATCAATTCGACTCATAGGAATGAACTTATTTTTCACCAACATGGTTAGATCATCTATGAATTCTATGTAAAGCTTTGGATTCATGAACTGCAAAACCAAGCAAAGTGTGTAACAATATTAAATGTGTCCTTATTCGAACTATATACATCAATTCAGGTACTTTTGGCCTAAATTACCATGTCAATGCCAGCAGAAACTCCTGCTTCAATTGAATAAGTGAAGTTTGCATGAGGTGGAGAGGTGATCCTATCAATACCCTCAAAATCTGAAATAACAAAGCCCTGGTGTAATCCAGGAAAAGGTAAGGGGTTATTTAAAATTGTGTCCATAGAATGATAAACAGGTTTCAGTGCTATATTCAACAAACAAATTATTTTACCTTGAAATGGAGAGTATTCTTGAGGTAGCCAGTAATAAGGTAATGGTTAGCATGCATTTTTACTCCATTCCAACTGGAGTAAGAGACCATAATGGATGCCACACCCTTGCTGATTGAGCTGAAGTAGCCTGGCATGTGTATTTTCATCAATCCATCTCTATCTATAATCGTGTTGTCCTCATCAATCCCATTGATTGTTCCACCGTCACCCACGTAGTGCTTAGCACAACCTAGAACTTTTTCTCTGTCCAGCAATACATGAGT
The DNA here is from genome assembly GCA_026413185.1 of Pueraria montana var. lobata. NCBI lineage: Eukaryota > Viridiplantae > Streptophyta > Magnoliopsida > Fabales > Fabaceae > Pueraria > Pueraria montana. Next base: position 34,953,416 of record CM048650.1, on the reverse strand, counting down.
ATTTCAGAAACAAAATACTAACTGAACCAAAATCAATAGCATAATTTAACATAGGAATTCTATTGCATGGCACAGCCTAACCTAAGCAGCTTATTGCTTTAGGAGAAATTATCTATAACCAATTGGCTTATTTCATCCTAGTGGCTCGTGTAAAAATAAGGAATGAAACAATAAATGTATAAAAGGGGCGAAAAAAGACAACCAAATTTACATATTCCTGTTCTGAAGCATCGTAACTCTGTTTCTAAAGGTTGAAGTTCCATGTTAGAACAGGTACAACATTAGGATATGGAGAAGATTTGTGAAGCTTATTTATATATGTTTACCCAAGGTTTTAAATTGCAGTCACAGTCAAGATCCTAGATTCATCACAATCCTTGATATTGCGAGAAATTACAGACAAATGTGACTAATGAGGCTGCAATTGCAGTCACGATGCGATCAAGGAAACCCCAAAAATCTTGGCATTGTAGCCGCAATCACGTTTATGGACTGTGTTTTAAAACCTTGTCCAAGATCATTTAGGCGCAAGTCACTTCAAGCAAAACCAATGACTAAACGAATAACACTTCTTCTTTGGACCGTTTAACAAGTCAACAGAATTAAGAGCAAGAATATCAACTACCAAGGTTTAAAACTAACTGATACTGAAACAATCATCTCAAAATTAAGTTATGTTTTCAAAATTCTTACTTTCCACTGATAAAAGGGACACCCTTTGGTAAATTGTCAGGAATGTCCCCTTGCAATCCTGGTATGATTTCAGTCATAGCTTGAACTAGTTTAGGATCTTCACTGTAGCTTTCATAACAGCGGCCCCATCTTGGATCTCTACAGACCTACAAAAAGTATAAGCCTGCGCTTAATGATCTCTATTAGTTGAGATCCTAAAAAGTTGGTTGTAATTACTTACTGCTATACAAGGTGCATAAGTATATTGAATTCCTGTTGCTCTAACTTCAAGGGCAGTTGCAGCTCCAATCCTCTTAACTAGTTCAGGGTCCCTAGCCAGCAAAATAAAAATATCCATTATTATCTTTATAACATGAAATGTATTGATTACAATTAGAATAATTTGTGCCAAGGGAAATTCCTGAATGACTTACATACCCACACTGTCCATCTATTAAAAATTTTATGACAATAACATACAAGAGGAAAGCTTTTTTGGTATAAACCTGATAAGATAATTATATTCAGTTTCTACATTAGGCCATGCAAGTCTCATACAAACTTATGCATCTCTGAGTTACTTTAGAATCTTTGATGACTAATGTCTGAATTGTTTCAGATTCATGGCTTAAAAAACAGAATCAGGTATTGGTCTACATTTTGTTTTAAGAAAAGCCAAGACATATGGAGTGCTACTAATATCAACAGGGTTTTGATTTTCCCCTACTTACTTTCTCTTATATTAATTTTACATCTCTTCTCCCTATCTCTTCCTTTTTTATCACATCTCTCACATTTTCTGTTCCTATCTGTCTCTTCTTTTCACCTATTTCACACCCCTTTAAGGGGTGAGACAAACATGATTGATATCAATATACCTGGTAGCTCCAAGACCAATATTGTGAGGAAAAATAGTTGCTTTGTAAATAGTGTTGTGGCCATGAACAGCATCAATCCCATAAAACATTGGAATTCCAAGCCGGGTTGATAAAGCACCCTTCTGAAATTCATTCACCATGTCAATCCAGGTTTCAGCAGAAGCCTGTGGAGCTGGAATACTCCCTCCCTCACTCATTACACTCCCTACTCAAAAAAAGAACAATTTTCATTATTGACCAATTGAATGAATACACAATAGAAAAAAGGGGAAAGGAAAAAAAAAAAAAAAAGTCTGGTCTAGTCTGGTGGTTACCAATAAAATACTTCTTAACCAAATCAGCAGATGCATACTTGCGTTCAATCTGCAACATTTGGCCAATTTTCTCCTCAAGAGTCATCTTGCTAACAAGATCCTCAACCCGAGTATCAATTGATTGTTTAGGGTCTTTGTATTTCATGTATTCTGCATCCAACAACCCTGTCCAGCTACCTAGTAGCCAAAGCCCCACCAACAAGATGGAGATTTTAGCCATTTCCTTCACACCCCTAGTAGGCACTGAAACAACAAATTCAACACAATATGCAAAACTCAATGTCCATAAAAAACTTGGTCCATTTTGCACACAATTCAAATGCACCACATTAACCGTTCAATAGTGAAGAACACAATCTCCAGCATAGAATCTACGTGGGGACACACACTGTTCATTATTGCTGAATGCTGACAGAACCCCAGCAATGCATTACTTTGAGACTCAAGAGTCAGAGGCTTACAGAGAAACATTATAAAACTTAATTATTTAATCTGTATCATATTTTTCTTTATTCATACCTTGAGTCTATGTGGAAAGCGAAGCTTGCCTAAGATGTCACTGCATAAAATGAAGCAACACCCATCACTGAAAACAGTGACATTTATTGTGAAAGCATGGAAAGAGGAATAGGTGGCACAGAGGTATAGTATAGAAATCGGATCATTACTATAAGCGTATAGATAAAGAAATCTTTGAACAAATACTCCATATGGGAATCTAGCAAATAAAAAGAAAAAAGAGGAGGGTGAATTTCAGCATCTGTTACCTTGAAGCAAACACTTTATCAAAGGCACTAGTGTCAGCACAACTTGTAGTATTATAATAATAAATTAATAATAACAACACAATAGGCCGGCCAACAGAAAACATATTTATAGGGAGGTGTTACTGTTGTTGCGTGTTTTATTGGTAAAACTATATTTGTACGAAAGATAACAAAATACTACTAAAAAATATTTTATTGTATTTAGCAGTTTAGAAAAAGGAGATGACTTCCCTGTTACGGAATCGGTTAAAACTTAAAACTTACTAGGGAGGAGAACTCACGTGGTCAATTCATTAATATAATTTTAAATTTTTTTTGAAGGATAAGTTTACGCATATATAAAGAAAATAGTACTTTTTGTGTAAGATTTCGTACACTTCAACGGGTCCTTCTAGCCGTGCGATGATGGGCCGTAAATTATAATAGTTAGGTAAATTAAAATGTATATTTAACCAACATAAATAATATGATCAAAATAAAAAAAAAACAAAACCATGAAGCGTGTGGATCAACTTGGGGTTGATTCAGCTTAATCAGAGATCAATTTATTAAACATGGTGATTTGTGATTCGATGAAGATATAAAATTATTTTACATTATCAATGCATAATTTTTTTCTCATAAATAAATTTTAAAAGAATGTTTAATAAGTTTTAGCCTTTAATGATAAATATATGTGCTTGAAATGAAATAGACAGTATTATATTGAAGAAAACATGTAAATAATATTAATAATAATAAACTTAAAATACAAAATATATTACTTTTAAGTTTTTATTTAAAAAAACAGAGATAATGAGTATAAGAGAAAAGAAAAAAAAATAAATTTATTGGAGATAAAACTTAAGAATGAAAAATACAATTTATTAAACACAATATAAAACAAAAAAATAAATAAATAAGTTAAGAAATATTACGTTAGAAAAATATATTTAAAATAAATGAGTAAACATTTTTATTAGTACTATAATATTTTAAATAATACACATTTAAAATATTATATTACAATAACATTTCAAATTAAAGTATAAATATTTTTATTAGTATTTTTTTTATCCGTAAAAATTAGATAAAAGTATTAGTATTATACTATTTAAAATATTACATATTTTAAATATTCTAAATATGACAACAGTCTGCAAGCTTTCACGTCACGATCTTACGTTGTAGCATCACCCCATATTCCCATTGAACATTTTATATAACTATTATTTTTGTCTTGCAGGGATCAAATTTAATATGTAAATATCACTTTTGAATATTATTAATATATAAAAAAATATTAAAATTTAAGTTAGAATTAAAGATATTAAAAATGATACATTAAAAAAAAATGCTAAGTTAAATAATCCAATTGATATGTGTAAGAGAATATATTATATGTATGTTAGAAATGTATTTAAATTTTGAAGATAAAATATATATTTGAAATTAATTTTGATATTTAGTTATTACTCATAAAACGGTTTAGTTGGTATTAAAAATATAAGAAGATATATCAGATACATATTAAGAGTGTATTTAAACTTTGAAGATAAAATATATATATTTAAAATTAGTTTATGATATTTAATTACATTTAAATTTTTCTGTTAATATTAAAAGTAGAAAAAGATATACTAAATGCATAATTAGGAGAGTGAAATATTCATGAAAATAGAGTATTCAATGAGAATGAATGTAAGCGAAAATGGAGAGAATGGAGCAATGAGATATAAATTTATACATTTATATATATAAGAATATTACTACATAATAATTAAACTCAATTATGATTACTGACGAAGAAAAAATATCAATTCTGGTTCACGATTGGCCGAAACATAAAGCAAGCCTTTAGTGGAGGCTCTAAAAATTATGGATAAGGGCATTAAAAAATATTATTAATTATTAATATCTGTTACTTAAAAATAAAAAAATATCAATTTGTATATAAACAATATTAAGAGTAAATATTTTCCTCCTAAATAAATTTTCTCATCATCTTGTTATGATTCATTTCTCTCTTAATTAGTATTCAATTTATAAGAAAAAAGAAAAATAATTTACGTTAATTAAAAAATTAGTTAACATCATTTAATTTAATTAATTTTATTTAAAAATAAATATTTTTTCTTAATTATTCTTAGTTGAAATATGGTTATTGAAAATAAAATCTTAAGTAAATAAATGATATTTTAGAGATGGTTCCATTAAATATGATGATATTAGTTAAAATTTGCTTATATTTTGGATCAACATTCATAAGTTATTTTTTTTTCTTATATTCGAGAACAAAGAGAGTAAGTATTTTGTTGATCTTATTAGTTAATTTTATTAGTTCTAATTAAAACACATATTTTTTATTATTCAATATTATAAACACTAGAATAAACCCACTAGAGTCAAAATCCTAAGAGCATCTACAATGTATAGTTGCTTAGATGAGTTGCTTATCTTAATTTTGCGAGCCTTACGATTCCACATAGATTTAAACACTATACACAAAAATTCATTCCAATGCTAAGATTGCTAAAGTGAGTGCTTAACTTAATTTTGCAGGTCTTACGCTACTTGAAAAATATGTTATTTATGATGGTATAAATGTTATTAAGCAACAGTTGCTTATATTTATATAAGCAACAGTTGCTTATATAAGCAATTTCGTGTCATTTGCACCGATGGAAAAAAAGTTAAGCAATGTTTCTTAAAATTAAGTAATTCATGTAAGCACACCCACTAGAGATGCTCTAAGAGCGTCTCCAACGCGGGTGCTTATCGAGTTATTTAAAGTTAAGCAACGTTGCTTGACAAATTTTTTCCATTTGAGTAAATAACATGACAGAGCGTTGTTTAAGTGAGTTGCTTATATAAGCAACCGTTGCTTAATTGATTATTACCAAAAAATAATCATTTTTTCAATCACAAATTTAATATGCTTCAAGTTAAGCACTCACTCTAACAATTTTAGCATTGGAGTAAACTTTTTTTTGTAAAGTTTTTAAATCTATATGGCCTTATAGGACTCACAAATTTATGATAGGTAACTCACCTAAGTAATCATGCATTGTAGATGCATTAAGCTAACAAAGGTTGATCCAGTTAATAAGCAATGAACTCTTTCTATAAGGACGTGTGTTTGGTTCTCTCTGCCGATGTAAAGTCATAGGTTCAATTTTTGTTGTTACATTGTACCCAAACAAAAAAACTAGAATAAATTAAAATCACCAATATGTTAATTATCATAAATGTTAATTACCTATTACACATATTATGCTTATGAAAGATTTTCAACAATTTCTATTGTTTACGTACAAATAATTTTTTCAAATCCAAAATTAATAAAACATTACTTAATATAATAATGTCTCCATAAAAATTAAATAGATTGATTTTATTATCAATTAAAAATATATTAAACTAAATTGATCATAATAGTAAATGATATATAATCCAATCCATTTCTGATAAAATATTGTCCGATGGTCGTTGGCGTGTTTATCCTTTGAAAATCAAATCAAGCCCTGAGCAATTAATACTAAAGAAATGTCATTTCTGATATATATATATATAATATTATCCGACGTTGGCGTGTTTGTCCTTTGAAAATCAAGTCAAACCCTAATTGTTGATTTTATTTTTAAATTAGTCTAAAATGTACTTGCACTACTGCAAAATTAGCTTTTAACGACAATTTTGTAATGGCAATAATGTAATTGCCGGTAATTACCTTTGAAAAGTTATTGTTTACCGAGTATTATTATTAATGGCCAGTAAAACAATATTAGCTGATAATAAGAAACTAGGGGCATTTTTCTTTCCCTGACTTGCTTCGCATTCTCTCGTTTCTACGACCAAGACTCCACTATTGGATACAAGTAAATTTTAGACTAATTTAGAAATAAAATAAAAAATTGATCTTGCATTCGTGATAAAGAGGAAAATTTTCTTTTAAATATTCAACTATTTTTTTTATTAACCTGCGTCGGTGTCGGTTTCTTTTTTCCATGTAGTCTGAAATACAAGATCATTTTCGGTGCAATTCTAAACATATAAAAAAAAAATATTGTAATTATTATTTTATTACGACTCTTTTCAGCATACAATCTTCGATATCAGAGCAAGATGTGACATGAATAGCAAACTGATAACTGATTTGTAGTTTTGTACCTTATTTGGGATTGATTACCCTCATCAAATATATTTCATTTTTTTTTATTCAGTGGAAGAGACGAATATATTTCATTTAAGATAAGTGTATGATTTTGATTAGATTATATAGATATAAATAGTTAATTTATTTTTATGTTATAAATTTAAATATTATTTTTTAATATAAATATCGTTTAAATTTTAATATTAATTTTTTCTTCTCAAATCTCAACTATTTATTACACCCTGAATTTATTTTTTATTTTTTCTTAAAATTTAGCCTTTTTCTCTTGAGGACCTTTTGAATAAACAACTTAATTAAGGTTTTAGTAAATAAGTACTTACTATATAAATATTTATGTATTAGTTATTTTTATAATAAAAAAACAAATAGAATTAAATTATTTTTATATAAGTTATGAGTTGTTTTCATAAATTATTTTGGAAAACATATTGAAATAAGTTGAAAACAATCCTAAGTTATTTTCATAAAATCTTCCAAACACATAAACAAGTGCTTTTATCGCAACATAAATACAAATCTAAATTACTCATATTTTTACTCATTAGTTTGTTTGAATTAATTGTTTGTATATTCTCTTACATTTTTAAAATACTTTTAATTTATATTTTCAAATTTTACTTAAATTAAAAACACATATAATATATGAAATACTTATCAATTAGTATTTTAGTTTGAGCATTATATAAAATAAATGTCTATTTTATACAACTAAAATTATAATTTCTATTTACACGCGCGCACACACACATTTGTATGATATTACGTTTTTAATTAAAGTTGATAAAATAAATCAAATATATCAATGTGTTATTGGTTTAAGTAAAAGTAAAACTGAGCTGGAATTCTCTATGAGCAAAGTTTATATATATATATATATATATATATATATATATATATATATATATATAATGACATATGTTGGTTGCTTATATTTTTTCACAGCTTTGCTTGATCTAGCTCTCCACCCCATATTGGGCAAGCCCATAACTCGATATCGGATCTAATTTTCAACCCATCAAATTAATATCTAATATAATATGCTACCATCTTCTATTTTAATTTTGAAGAATTGAAGCGTGCTTGACAATGAAATTAGTTTCCTTATAGTATATTATTATTGATTCAAATCTTTTTTTTTTTTTATCAGCAAGTCAAAAGAAATATATTAAGTGCTGGGTACAAGTGATACCCGAGCATCAACCAGTACATCCATACAAAGTCTATCTAATATCCTACCACCCCCCATATTGATTCAAATCTATAGTCCGAATTTCTTAATTTTTATATGACTCTTAAAAGATATGACTAAACTTTTTAAACATTAAATTTATTACATTTTATGAATATATGGAAATAAGATAGTCCAATAAGTAATTTGAATATATGGAAGATTATCATGATATAAAATTTTGTACATGAGAATACCATGGGAGGTTTGTTTTACAGATTATTTCTTTAATCTTGAAAATATTTTTTTCTTAAAAATATAACATGGGAATATTATTTCCATGTATTTAAAAAAAATATATGATATATCCGACAATAATTATTTTATTGCCTCATAATAAATGTGGAAATAAATTTTTCCAACTTCATATTCCAAGGAATAAACAAATAATTATCAAAACAAATGTTGTAATTTGGATATATGAAAAGATTATCATGACATGTCAATCCTATGTCCTTAACTTCGATGACTTTTCTTAGACGTGTTTATAAAACGCACGTTTTATATTTTTTCTATGCTTACGAAAAATAAAAGAAACAAAATTAAAAGCAACACTTGAGAACTTTGAACCTGAATTGCCACATAAGACCTCGAGTCAAGGATGAGGATCACGCAAGACCCATAACTTCATACTTTGTCTAGAACATAGCTACATAAGCCCATGTTGGCCAAGGAGTGAACAAGATAGTTACAATCACGTGGAAGTTTGAATAAATAAATAAATAAATATTTGGTAAATTTCTTCTTCATTATATAATATTTTAAAATTTAAGTAAAATATAAAAATATAAATTAATATATTATCATTATTTACTTAATATAAATTATGTACTTTGAGGAAAAAAAATACAATAAGAGATGTTCTTAGTTCTTACTATTAAAATTGAAAGTTTTATTTATTTATTTTTAGTTTGATCTACTTTATTTTTATTTGATGTGGGTACAACACAACTGTCAAGGACAACAACGTTTTTTCCTGTCAAGTTTTAATGTAGCTGTATTTTCAAGATTAAAAATTAAATAACAGATTATAACTATGATCGGCATAGTGATAGAGAGTTGAGATGATACTTATGAGATCATAAGTTTTATCTTTAGTATAACTATTGTATACAAAAAAAAATTAAAGTGTTTATTTAGTTATATAATAATAAATTAAAGAAATAAGACATTAGAAATTAAGAAAATTATAAAAATAATTATTAATTTGATATGTTATATGAAAATTTAAATATACAGACATAAAAAAAAACTTATACCAATAAAAAAATTAGTTGAGATTTACTAAATTTAAGAAATGGTTAAGTGAAAAAAATGTGATATGCTTCAACTAGAAAAAATCACGTGATGCATTGAGAGAAATTATATAGAGTAAATTATACACAAATTAATACTATAAGAGTTAAGTTAATAAATTACAGCACTACTTTTTTTTTAAAAGGAATTACAGTACTTATTTTTATAAAAATATTCTATATATGTTTTATCATTAAAAAAAAAAAGCATTACATAAAAGATCCAATAGAAAAGCTTATAATACACACGTAAATTATAAACACAACATTATGACAAAATGTTTACAAACGTAAAACATATTATAGAGTACACACTCTTTTCTTCTAGTTTCTCCCACGCCCGTAGAAGAGTTGTTTATATTTAATATTAAAGGCAATTGATTCCTTATTAAATAAATAAAAATTGAATAATATTTTAATTAATAATTTTAAAAATATATATATATTCAATTATAAAAAAACCATTTGACCAAAATTTTTTAGTCATACAATTAATTCACAAAGATATTCATAATGTCATAAAATATAATAAAAAGACTCTTTTCAAATTTGAACTATATACATAAATTAGCTAGTCAAGTAAGTTATTTGAAGATATGAAAAGTGATTATCATTATGTATATGTCAACCTATGTAATTCAAATACATGGAAAGATTAAAGATTATCACGACATGTCAACCTTGTGTAATTCGAACACGGGGAAAGATTATCACGACATGTCAACTTTGTGTAACTTCCATGACTTTTCTAACATTTCGCGTGAATTCGAATAAAGGTTTTAGAGATAATATTTTTATATGTCATATTTTTTCTAATATTTATATAGGTCATATTTATATTAACATTTTAATAAGTATTTAAGGAGAAAGAAAATATTATAAAATTAATTAATCTTTTTTATGAGTTAAAATTAATTTATGCATAATTTTTTTATATACAACTTATACATAAATTAAAATTAGTTTTGGAAAAACTAAATGAAAGAATTTTTATAAATTAGCTTAGGTATATAATGGGCTTTCTCTTCGCTTATTTTTCTACTTTACTTTTTTTTTATAAAGGGCCCATTTAGAAAAATAATTTAATTAAGATTTTTACCAATAAGTTATTGTTATATAAAAGCTTATGTTATAGGTGTATAAAATTCAATAAACTATTTGCATTTAGATATACATGTTAAGTGCTTACACAATTTTGTGTGTGTTTGAATGCATTATTATATAAGCACTTATAAAATGTGTTGTCTCATTTTTTTTTTAAATCATGATTAAAAATTAATTAAAATTTTAAAAAACTAATTAAATAAATAATATACTAACATTATATATATCACAAAAATTTGAAATACAAATTATTAGTCACCATTTACTTATTCTTAGTTTCTAAAAACCAAAAATTATGTGATATATGCCGCATATATATTGTGATAATAATTTTAAGAATTAAAATATTTAATAATCAAAACATGACTAAAATACAAATCAAGATGTTAAAATTAAAATAATCAATATCATAAAATCATGATATGAATTTAAAAAAAAATTACCATTCACATGTATAAATAAATATAATTATATAAAAATAGTAAATCATTATAAAAATTCAATCACTACACACTATTGTGGAAGGAAAGAAATAAAAAAAATTATTAACAACATATAAAAATATAAATTTATTTAATTAAATTATATTTTTACTTAAAAAGAATGATATATATACATATATATATATATATATATATATACACACACACAGACACACACATATATATATATATATATATATATATATATATATATATATATATATATATATATATATATAAACTTACTAGTACCAAATAATTGTAATTTGTTTTGTGTAGAAGTTAATATTTATGTTAATTTGTTCATATATTATAAAATAGTCATGGTTAGGTCCAGGCCTTGTTTGGAGGGGCAACGATTTAGGGTCCACGATTAGAAGAAGTCCAAAAATTTAAATAATGTATATAGGTGTGTAGTAATTTTTTTTCTATTGTTTTTATAAATGATTTGAAATTATTGTTTCATTTTATGACTCTCTTTATTCAAATTAAAATATGACATGTGATTAGAATGTATCATTTTTTTTGTTATTTTTTTTTTGTTTCTGATGTTTATATTCATAAATTCATGTTAAATGAATTTTAAGTTAATTATGACATATCAATATGTAACATGTCTACACTAATAGACTTAGCGGATGTTTGGTTGAGTAGAATGAAATGGAGTGGAATGGAAGGGAAGAGAAATATTTAAATTAAAGTAGTGGAATAATAGTGTGAGACCCACCAAAATTTTAAAAAATTTCCTCCCTGCTCCTTGCTACAGTAGTTGCACCAAAAACAAGGGGTTAAAGTGTTTGTTTTTTTTTTAACATGATAAGAAACATAAATCAAAACTCAAATTATAAAAAAATGAAAACTAAAAGTTAGTATATTAAACAAAGAGCGTAAAAATATATAAGTTTTAATCTAAAATGATGTTATTTTGTTTATAATAGACAATAGGGATGGAGCTAGAACATTTATTTTTTAAGGGGTCAAATACAAAAATTAAATTATAATTTTTAAACTAATATATATTAAATTTAACCAACAACTAAAAAAGTCATAATAGTTGACCACATATCACAAAAAACCATATTTATATAAATTAAACAAAAGATACAAGAATATAGCACTATAGTGAGAAAAGAAGATTTTTTTTTAATATTCATGGTAGTGATTCTAATTATAGGAAATCTTTATTATATTTAAATATCATGTTTAAAGTTTTAAAAACATAATTGACCCTCAAATTTTATTAAAGAAAAATTTATGTTTAACTTGAGAATAATAAGAATAATACATTCTCAAGTTCAAACAATGGAATAATATTCTTTTAGGTTTTTTATTATGAAACATTTAAAAAAAGAGAGAGAGAGAGAGAGAGAGAGAGAGACCTTAAACATTATTGGAAATGATGGTTGTATATTTTTGGAAGGTGTATCCATCTTTAAGTGGTAAGAGATAGGAAGGGGAGAAAGAGAAAATGTGAGATCTAATAAGATATGATAAAAAAGAAAGGCATAGAAAGAAAAAGTAAATGAAAAAGGTGTTATAAAAAATAAAGTTGTATAGAACCACTATTGAAAAATTATGTAAAATATGCTTTTTTTCTTTTAGAAGCAACTTATATATTGTTCTGGATTATTATCTCGGTAAGATCTCACTCGAGATCTCTGGTGCTCGGTTTGACATGCCAGTAAACTTAGAACCGTCAACAGCTCAACAAGGGGGCACGTGTGACATGTGTGACCCCTCTAGTAAGTCACGAGGTTCACATGATCGTAACTGTCTAATTATAACTTTCCCATCCAAATTCAAGTATATAAGCAAAGCGCCTACAGGTATAAAAGTTAACTCTAATCTCATCTCTCTTTGAAACTGACTTAGGCATTGGAATGTTTGCTAGTACACCAGTTGATACCATGCTCTGCCACCTAAGATTGAGATCCACATCATGTCTCTACCGCTGAAGGGAATCTCTAATCCTTCCACCAAACATATATAAATATTTGTGTGTATAATTTTAAATTGGAGGTATAAATTATGTTAGTGTAGGAATTTAATTACAAACTTTTTAAATTGTACAAAAAAAAAAATTAAAGTAATTTTTTTTATAAACCACGGGTATCCTAATTTCTCTACAGGAAGCAATCATATTTGAGCCTTGTAGGACCACTATGGGTGTCAAACTTCCCCTCCGAGTATTTAATGTGGCTGCATACCTAAGATTCAAACTCGAGACCATTGGATAATTAGCTGAAACAATCTCGTGTCAATTGATCCACGCGCTTGGTGATTTTTAAAGTATTTTAACTATAGGGACTTAATTAAAAACTCTATATAACTATAGGGACCTAAAGATTAATTTAACCTTATTTTAAATACTATACCTAAACAAAATTAGGTCTCATATTTAGAAAAGTTAAATCACTTTAGTATTAGGTTTAATATATTAGTAGGTCCCTAATCTTTTTGAGAATTTTTAAATAAGTTCCTAAACTAAAATAATTTGCAATTAGTTCTTGATCTTCTATAATTTTTGTAATTGAGTTCCCAAAGTTAATAAAACCGTCACATATTATTATTTTTGTGGCAATTTCAGGCCACTATAAACTAACTTTCGTTTAAACCAAATAATGCATTTTTTACAATGATGTGTGATAATAAAGTTTAAACCAAATATCTTCTGTAAACTACTTAATTGACTCTTATCTTGAATCTTGAATATTTTATAGTCACTTTCGTTTTTTCTTTTCTTTTCTTTTTCTTGTTTTGAGAGCTAAACTATTATATCACACATGTTGGTTGTAGAAACTTTGGATTATAGATTTCTTCTTGTTACAAGGCTCGGGTTCTCCTAACTTACACAGCGTAATTATGTATACTTATCACTAATAATAGAAATTAACTTAAAATAAGGGTCATTAAAAAAAACTTAAAATAAGGGAAAATAATGAATCTGTAACTAAAAAAATTATTGGGGGACTCCTATATGCAGTGTTATATAGGAGTCACAGAAGTTTCAAAACAATTCATATGAATGTAAATTTTAAATTAATAAAACAATACCCAACCTAACTTTTTTTTTAATAATGTTTCCCCCCCCCCCCCCCCCCCCCCCCCCCACATCATATAGTTACTAATTGTTTTAAAACTTTTATAACTCCTATTTACTAAGGATTATTACACAGCATTTTAATTATTTAACATATTACTAGCTACGGAAAACAGATTTGGATCCTCATTTTGCTTATTAATAGAAGGGTGTCCTTTTATGAGAAAGAAAATCATGAATTTTATTGTGGAGACTCATTACTTGTATCGACTTAATTTTTTTTTTTTTTGGATAAGCCAAAATTGTATTAATGATAATCATTGTAACTAAATTTTCCTATTAAATATTGTTACTTTTTTTTTCGAAAGTGACTTAAATATTTATGTTACTTTTTCTAACAGAAATTAACATGTGCTATTTATAATTTTTTTTCTACACCTTAAATTTGTTTTGTTTTGTAATAGTGTGTGTGTGTGTGTGTGTGTCTTCCTTTTTAATTTTTAATATTTTCTTCTTTAATTTTCTATTCTAAATTTTAGTTGAAGTTTAAAAACCTCTGTATTATTCGACATACACACTATTTTTTTTATATAAAATTAATTTATTTCGTTTAGGGTTCTTTCTTGTTAGTAAATAAAATAAAATCCATATTCAGGAAAAACCTCAGACATATATAGAATTTATTATATTACAACTTATTAGTTTCATATCCAAAATAATGTAACGACCTAAGCCAATAATTTACATGACAGTAACGATAATATCCTTTATAATAGAATAAGGTGATAGATAGATTTTATTCTTAAATCGTTTTCTTTCTGACATGCAAACTCTATAAAAGTTTGTTATGTGAAAAAAGAAAAGAAAAATATGCTTCCATACATACACAAAGAAAAGAAGAGAAAATACAGATAGATAAAAGTAAAGAAGGAAGAATACGTGAAGTCCTACCTTAAAGCTATTCAATAACTGTGTACATCAAATAAAACTAAATGCCACTTCCATGTGGCCTCTCTATCATAAAAGTGACTTGAGTTTTTCACTCACTTCACGCCATAACTTTGCGATATAGTTCTTTGTCACGTGGTGTAGCTTTTGCCACGCACTTAAAGAACAAGTGTTCGCGACTTAATGTTATTCATATATACCAATCAAGAAAGAAACGCATAGAATTCAGTAAAATATTAATTTATCCATATCAAGCATGCATAAGACTAAGTTGCTAACATTTGCCATAAAACAAATCCAATATATTATGTTATAAAAAAAAATACCCTAATATTATATGATATATTCCAAGGAATCGGAATATCGCTCACAAACATAGAGCGTGAAGACAGTGAGATTCCGTGTACCCTATATACCCCTATGCAATAATAAAATGAGTTCAGCATATATATACTACTAATGCTTCTTACTATATAGCTGAGTTCCTTGTAACACTTTGGATCAATTGTTATTTGTTAACATAGAGTAATGTATGAAGATATATGTAACATGTGTATGTATATGTATGATGTTAATTTGATACACCCGGATCTACATCTAATTAAGGCATGCACACACATATATATAAAACATAGTGATAATAATGAATATGTACATCTCTATATATTAAGTTAATTAACATTTTCTCTGGCTGAGGTTAATGGGAGAAAAGCAGGGGCAATATTGAACGATGGAGGGAATATATATTTCAATAAACTCACTTGTCATGTTTCAGCAGCAGGATCGTACCAATAATTCCCCAAAATGAATGTCAACCTTTTTATGATATCATTCATCATATGAAAATGAGCTTCATTGATACAAAAGATGAATATGTACTAGAAAGTCACAAGACTCGGCTAGGGTTTCATAGAATAGGTAGCAGCTATGGTAAGCATCTCTTAACGTGATAAAGACAAAGATGGCGGCGCCGTTGGGCGTGGAAGATGTATCAATCAACTAATGTTTGATTACATGTAAATTTGGTATTAACTAGAAACTTATTTAACAAATTACATGGAATATGGTATGCTAATAGTTTCTATAGATTGACATCATAGTGTCGTTAATTTGCGGCTGAGTTTCAGAAGCCGTAAATTAAGTGTTTTTTTTGGGTTTTCTAATTTGGATTTGATCACTCTCTTCGAGTTCAAATATGTGAGACGACTAAAAATAATAAAATTTTCCAAATCAACTCTTAAGCAACTGTATTATTTATTAGAGACTCAAATTAACGTACCACAGATTTAGCTAGAACAACTCCTATTCTAGCTGATCTAATGTTCGGTGGCATAAATGCATAGTATTTGTTGCTCCTTACAAATACATAAGGTAAATATGAAAATACTTTAAAACTAACTACACCATCCTCTTTCAAAAAGCACCAAGAACAAATAATAATAATAATAATAATAATAATAATAATAATAATAATAATAATAAATGGAAAAAAGAAAACTGAATCTAAGAATATCTGCCTAAAATTTTTTGGCTAGGTAGAACATAAAAGGACATATATAGAAAGCAGAAATCTATTTAGATCTGATAGATAGACATATCATTTGGATCGGAGGAGAAAAAAGGATTACCTTTGTCTTGTTGTGGTTGATAGCTTCTACAAGGAAAGCTAGGTGTGAGGAATGAAGCCTGGTCCGAGATCAGTCCCATCCCATGCATGAAGTGATGATAATAATATATATATATATATATATATATATATATATATATATATATGAAGGTATAAATTAATCAAGAAGGAAAGGGAAATTGAAGAAGAAGATATATGATGTGATGATCTTGGACCAAACCTCATTCCAAACACCCCCTTTCCATCCCAGATGACCAATCTCTCTCTCTCTCTCTCTCTCAATCACTCTCTCTTTCACAACAAGCAAAGTTAAAAATGAAACTGAGACAATGATTTCGGATCAAACTTCATTCCAGACACCCTCCTTTCCTTCTTCAATAACGAGTCTGTTTCTCACAAGATGATTCAAATTCAACAAATTAAAATAGCAAACAGGCCTCACAAGAAATCAAAGCTCCAAACACCTAAGTGCTTGAAATATTTATCTCACTAAAGAATATAAGAGAAGAAAGGTAAATACTAAATAAAGGAATGATATATGATGACATATGTAGTGAGAGATAGAACTTAGGTTGCTTCTTCCAACCATCTTATATATATATATAGCTTTATGAGTGAGGCTCTTGAATTCCTATACCAGGCTCCATCTTCTGTGTGTGTCTACCTATCTAGCTTTCTCAAGGTTCAAGAAGCAACAAAGGCCTGCAAGCACTCAAGTTCCCAATCAGTACACCACTAAATAATAAATGAAAAAGAGGGGACAGACAAGGGGAGAGAAGATGGAACAAGAGAGAAAATTAAAATAAATTAAAGAAAAGAGGTAAATAAGGGGAAAAAAGATGAAAGACAGGTCATAATAAGAATACAATAATGAAAAGGGTGTGGTGGGATTTTGGAGGGATGGAAGTTGTCTTGTTCTGAGGCTGTAGCTTTATGACAAAGAGGAGTGACTAGAGATTGCTTAGAGCTGAGACTTTTACAGGCTCTCTCTGAGGAAAAGGGGGAGAGAAGCACTGAAAATAACCAGGAGGAGGACCAAAAGAAAAGCATGGGAAAGGGGACATGGGCCTCCACAAGGGATTATCAAATTAAAGTTGGGGGTCGTTGGAGTCACATATGATATGCAAAAAGGAAAAGGTGTGCAACTACTACTACTAACAACAATGGAGATATACTAATGTGATGTTGGTCCGAATGAAATTGAATTAAGTTATTTTAAGTAAGATTTCGGATTTAAGAACAGAACAAATGTGATTAAAAAGAAAAATTCTATTAATTAAAGGTGATCAAATATATTCTTTAATAAAAATTAATCATTAATATAGATGATAAATATTTCGCACTAATGTCATGTTAAACAAAATAAAAAACAATGGAGATATCTGCATCTTGAAGGAAAAGTGTCACCGCCACTACTGATCTTTGCTTTTAAGTACATACAACATGCCACTGTTATTTTTTCCCTTCTCAATGAATGAATGGAGTACATGTTACTGTTATACTCACTGCAACTCGCTCGCATATTCCAAAAATATATATTATTCTTTACTAATCAATTTTATTGATATTGATTATCTGCATTGTCAAATTGTAAAAAAGTTGTGATATTTTAATTAGCTCCTTTACGCAAATAAACAGTGAAGATGGACTAATGTATAAACTAATCCTGGAGGATGGAGTGAATATTAAAAAAATTACGTACACTTTAAAATATTAAATTAGTAAAATTTATCCTAAAAACGATTACATCATATTTATTTTTTTAAAAGTATATATATACAAGTGAGTGTACGCATGTGTGTATATATGTATTAATATTTAAGGTTTTTTTTTTAATGTTTAATGTGTTGATATATTTAACATTAACAATTAGTTTCTTATACTTTTAAAAGTTATACTATTTGATTAATTGAGAAAAAGTATGAGCTCTTGTAAACAAACAAAAATTTAGCAGGAGCACATTGTTCATCATTATTTTTAGGGTTTATTAACTTTTTATTTTTCATCTTTTGTAGATTTCTGTTATTAGTCTCATAAATCTTTTGACTGGTTTTAATCCCTCAAAAAAAATTTCATTACAATTTTAGTCCCTAAAAAAAATTTTCATTATATTTTTAGATAAAAAATAGAACTAATTTTTTTTAAGGGACTAAAAACAGATAAAAATTTATGAGAGATTAAAAATGGAAATCTAAAAAAAAATGAGAAACGAAAAAGATAATAAACCCTTATTTTACACTAAGTAAGAGAGGAAAGAGATCTGCCCAAATGAAAAGAAAACCACGCCCAAGATTTAATCATAATCAAATTCAGTAGTCCTAAAAGATCAAATGGTTGATTTCTAAACATCACCACATTACATAAAAATTAGATAGACCAAATAATTCGATACCAAAATAAAGGCTCAGCATATTTAGCCTTTTTTCCTCTGTGCTGCAAGTAGTGTTGTACTGTTCTCGAATAGAGGCTGATATATAGAACAGAATAAAACCCAAGGCAAGCATGAACTTTACTCCAGACCAAGTGGAAACATGCAAGAAAAATAAAATGTACTGTGTTTTCTAACATATATTAGAACAAAACACAAAAACACAGCCTTGGTCTTGTTCCAAATATATATTGACCTTAATATTCTATATCATTACTATATATTTACGGAACAACTATTTAAGATTGTAATTTAGGGGAAAATGGGAAAATGGTAAAGTTGTTAAGTCAGATGGTATCTTTATTGAAGTTTAGAAAAATATAGGGGAATAAGATATTATTTGACTTACTATGTTATTTAACGAGATTTTGAGATATAAGAAAATGTTAGATGAGTAAAGAAAGAGTAATTTAGTCCCTATATTTAAGAACAAAAGATATATTTAGAATTGTGTTAATTATAAAAGTGTAAAACTAGGTCACACTATGAAACTATAGAAAAAAGATGACTAAGCATAGATTAAGATAAGAGACAAGTATTGCAAAGAATCAATTCGGTAAAGTTCACAACAAAAGCAATTTATCTTTTACAAAGGTTGATGGAAAGATACCAAACCAATGTATGATTTTTATTGACTTGGACAAAACTTATGATCCTGTGGCAAGAAGTGTTGTGGAGGACTAATTTGGAAAAGAAAAGCGTTTGTGTAGTTTATATTCAGGACAAGACATGTACGTGGGGGGTAATCACTAGTGTGGGAACTCCAAAAGAGGTGAGACTAAGGATTTTCTTATAAGAATAGGATTACATTAGGGTTTAGCCTTAAGTCCTTACCTGTTTAATATAATCATGGATGTGCTTACTAGAGATATATGAAATTCCATATATTCGTTATTGCATGCCTTTTGCAAATGATATAGTTTTGATTGAGGAATCAAGAATCCAGTTAACTCTCAACTTGAAAATAGACTTTAAAAAGTGTTTATGCTTAAGTAAGAGTAAGACATATTGGTATGCAAAATGGTAGAACAACAATATAGTAGCCCCAATATTATCGAGGTAAGGCCCGGCCAATTACATGTTAGGACTGCCAACAAAGGTCCATCTAAAAGATTATTACACAAACTTATACCACATAATTTTATCCAATTACAGTTATTCAACTAGTCTTTAAAGGTAAAAAAAAAATCTCCCTAAAAAGAGTTGTACATCAAACAGAATTTTAGTAGTTTCGGGAAAAATTTATTCTGTGTTCATAAGGAGAATGATAGTTATCTCATTACATTAATCTTATAATTTTAGTAGCTTCTCAAAAAAATTTAGTTTTATTATATTCGTTCTTATAGACTACCACGGGTGACAAGAATTATTAAAAACACTAATAAAAAATTATATCTTTGACTCTTTGAGTGACAAATTTGGTGTCAAAATAATTGAAAGACTATAATGGTTATTCTTTAAATTTTTATAGTGTACAACTTTAAAGGAATAATATGAGAGTTTACCACAAAAGATGTAAGTCTAATTTTAGTTGAACCAACATAATATTGATTCTCCCAATTATTTTCTGCAACATTAAGTTGTGAGAATCAACATTACGTTGGTCTCACTAAAATTAGACTTACATCTTTTAAGTAAAATTTTAGACTTGAGATACTTCACATTTATAACATGTTAACAAAAAGGCAATAGAGAGAAAACAACCCAAGAGGTCTAAAATGTGATTTACAAATTTTTGTCTCCTGCCAAGTTTTCTACTTACGCACAAACTTATTTGTTGTCATTAAGGAATCCTATATCAAAATATATGACCTATACTAATTGGGATTAGTTCTAACAAAAGGGACTAGTCTCCTATAACATGACAAATAAGGGATCAAATTTTGTTGAAAGAGATATTTACATTTAATATTTGATCATGTTTCGAGCATAATTGTTTCCAAAAGAAGATATATATATGTGAGAAACCATATATAAACATACTCATAAACATATACGACCTATGGACATAAAAGATATTGCATATTTTAATTTTATTAAGAAAAATAATATTTCATATGTGTGACTATTTCATATAGATGTTATATCCAGTGTTATCAGACCCGGCCCGGTCATCGACTCGGCCGGGGTACTGGGTCACTGGGTCAAGGGTCAACTCGGTGAGTCAATAGTTGACCCGCATGACTCGGCCTGTATTAAAAAATAATAAAAATTCATAACCTGTAAACTTTTTAATAATTTTTTTTTAATAATTTCATAACCTGTAAACTTGTACACTTTTTTTTATGTGCAGAAAATATAGCTTATAAATTTATACCCTTAAATATTTAAAGTTTAACAAAATTCAACACATTTAGAAGCATAGTTATGAACTTGTTTAAGAATCTTGAACATCATAATTTTTTTCTAAAATTCAACATACACAACCTTAAGTTATAATTTAAAATATATCATTATTATCTATTTATTAAAATTTAAAACTATCATTGTTGTACACCGGCAGACATAATCTAATATATATATATATATATATATATATATATATATATATATATATATATATATATATATATATATATATATAAACCTATTTTATTTAGACAATACAATTTTTTCATTCATCCCATTATTGCTCTGATAAAAAATAATCATTTTTCAAACCAGTAAGTATATTGGATGAGATAAGATAAATACAAGTTTTACTCGTAGATAACAATATAAGCCAAGGAGAAAAGGCCAAATTGGAAGTGACAATAGCTTTATCATCTCAAATCCTAACATGCGGTCATGCTTGGTAAAAAAAAGTAAGCAAATATATAAATAACATAAGTGTAAGATATAAATTAAATTTTCTTATATGAGTGTTATTGTTCTCCTGTTAAAAAAAAAAAAAAAAAAACCAAAATTCATGACCCGCCGAGTCAGCCGAGTCACCGGGTCAACCTCCAAACCGGCCGAGTCAACCTGGGTCACACCGGGTCGATTGCTTAACCGATCCGATTGGTGACTCGGATCGGTTGGGTGACCGATTCCCGGGTCAATGGGTCGACCCGGCTGGTCCGAGCCGGGTCTGATAACTATGGTTATATCCATAACATACTGTAAAAAGATAAACGAAGAAAATAATTATGTGTGACTATATTGAGTATATTTTCCTAAAAAAAATTATTTTCTAAAAATATAATTGATTCTTTTGTGAGCTACCGCCTACCAGTACACTTATTTTTTTTAAAAAAAAAAAATTATTGTACTGATGGCTCTAAAAAGAATCCATTATATTTTTAGAAGATATTTTTTTTGCTTAATTATAATTTTTACCCCCAACTTTTTATTTTATGATGAATTTTACCTCAATAAATTAATTTGATGCATTTTACCCTAACTTTTTTATAAGTTTCAAATTTTATCTTCCACAATTTTACTGACATGACAAGCTAAAATAATTGTACTTTTTATTCTCAACTTTTTATTTTTTGGCAAATTTTATCCTTAATTTTTTATTTTTTGACAAATTTTACTCCTAACTTTTTACTTTTTGGTGAATTTTATCCCCATTTTTTATGCTTATGTCAGCATGCCATATCAGCACAACAATAGAAGGTAAAATTTGTAACTTTTTAAAAAAGTTGGGATAAAATACACTAAACTAATTTGTTGGGGATAAAATTCGTCAATAAAATAAAAAAATAGGGATAAAAATTACAATTAAGCATTTTTTTTCATTGTTGCCAGCGTATCAGAAGTACCGCTTCTTAAATTGAAAGATCTTTAAGGATTCAAAATTGAGCATCAAATCAAAACTGGGGGTGATGACGTGGACTAGAACTATCAATTAGACCATCTCCAACGATGGTTCTTCCCGTTCGTTCTTGAGAAGCAAGAACCGTATGGCAAGTTCTTACCACTGGAGAGGATTGACGTGGAGGACACGCTGGAGAACGGTTCTTATACAAGAACGATGAAGAACGGTTCCAAAAAATAAAAAAAAATAATTTTTCTCAACTGATTCAAGAGGGAAACCAATCAACCAACCATTAAAAGACCAGAATGAAGAAGGCATCAGAGGCGGTGGCGTCATCGGAGGGGACGATGAAGCCGAAGGAGGCGGCGGCGGAGGCTTTGACGAATGACTCCATGGGACGCGCGAACCTCGCGGATCTGGTCCGCTGTGCACGGATCTCGTCCACCACCGTTTGAGGATTGCAAGCAACGGAGATGAGGATCTCCTCCCTCCATTGTCGTTGCTGTTGGACACCAAGAAGGAGGAGACGAAGGGCTCGTGGGGAAGGGGGAGAAGAGAAAATGGAGGAAGAAGAAAGGGAAGGGGCTATGGAAGAGAGAACTGTGAGAGAGAAGTCTGAATTTTTTTTAAAGAAAATGTATTTTAGAAGAGAAAGGAGAAAGTGAGGGGAGCGGGTAGATCGCTGAACGGAGAAAGACAGACGTTGAATTTTTTTTTTAATTAAAAGAGTCGTTGAGAGTGAAGAGAGACACTGTGTCTTATGCAATAGCTTAGCATGTTACCGTTTTCACCTAAAAAAACAACCGTTTGCTAGTTTTTACATTGATATACTTTTTTACATAGCAAGTGTAGCTGAAAATTTTTATATTAAAATTATGTAAAAATGAGTCATGAAAAAATTCTATAAATAGCCTAAGTGGTGACTACATTTTGCACACCAACTCTCATTCTCATTCTTAATTTCTCAATCTCAATTCTCCAATCCCAATTTCAATTCTAATTTTTTTCGGGCTTGCAAAATGGATCCAAATCAGTATAATTGGCAAGCTTATTACAATTTCTTACAAAACTATCAATTTCCTCCTACTAGTGAAAATTCTCAAAATCCTCCTTTTTTTCCCATGTTTCCACTACCACCAATGAATTTTATGCAACATTTTGTTTCCCCTTCTACCGAAAATTCTCAAAATTCTCAAAGTATTCCTACATTTCCACCACAACCAAACAACTCCACCATGTTTCAATCATCTAATGATGAAGTTGAAACGGAAGTTCCACAATTTTCTACCCAAATTGGGCTAGAAAACATTACACTTGAGGAAGGAGGAGAGAATTCTACAAAAAAAGAAATCGCGACTCATGTTTACAATTGAAGAGGATACACATCTCATTGAAACATGGCTCAACGTTTCAAAAGATCCAATTATTGGTGTTGATCAAACAGCAAAGAGTTTTTGGAAGAGAATAGAGGAAAATTACAACAACTTTCGAAAGAGTCTACGAGTAAGAGAAAGTGGTCAGCTGAAATGTCGGTGGCATAAAATAAATCTTGGCGTGCAAAAGTTCATCGGGCATTACAAGCAAGCTGTTCAATTGAAGAAAACGGGTGCTCAGAGAACGACGTCTTGACTAATGCATATGTTATTTGGTCTCAAGACGAACATTGCGAGTTTACTTTAGAGCATGCATGGCGACTGCTGAAAGAAAATCCTAAATGGTTAGAACAATTCAAAGAAAATTGTTCAAAAAGAACAAAGATTTCTGCTTATGGGGAATACTCATCGACTTCTAATCCAGAGACGCCGGTTGAAGTTTCAGAAAATGATACACCAACACGAATCACCCGCCCAATCGGACAAAAGGCAGCCAAAAGGAAGAGTAGGGGGAAAGGAGTTGCAACGTCTTCTAACCATGTTGACTTGTCTGGCATGGAAAATGCTATAAAGGAAAAAAATGTTGTTAACACAAAAATAGCAGAGGCAAAGGAGACAGAGAACGTAGTGATGATGTACGACATCCTAATGAAGGACACATCTACCATGTCTGAGAGTCAACGCCGAGACCACGAACTATATTGTAGTTATATTAGGCGCAAGTTAGGTAATTAGTCTAATGTTGTAACCTTAGTTAGGTATTTCCTCTAATGTTGTAGCTTTATTTTAATTTGTCATTATGTTGTAGCTTTATTTTAATTTGTCATTATGTTGTAACTTTATTTTAATTTGTCATTATGTTGTAGCTTTATTTTAATTTGTCATTATGTTGTAACTTTATTTTAATTTGTCATTATGTTGTAACTTTATTATAATTTGTCATTATGTTGTAACTTTATTTTAATTAGTAGTGATGTTGTAACTTTGTTTTAATTAGTCATTATGTTGTAACTTTATTTTAATTATTAATGAGTAATTATTTTGTTTTAATTAGCCATTATAAAAGTAGCCGTTGTGAAAAGTAACCGTTATAAAAGTAGCCGTTGTGAAACTAGCCGTTATAAAAATAGCCGTTGTGAAAACTAGCCGTTATAAAAGTAGCCGTTGTGAAACTAGCCGTTATAAAAGTAGCCGTTGTAAAACTAGCCGTTGTGAAAGTAGCCGTTATAAAACTAACCGTTGTGCATCATGCTATTTAATTGTTCATTCTTCCCTCATTCTTGCATATTTTCTACAAATTGTGCAATTTCCTTCTCTCATTTTCTCTAGCTTCAATCATTTGTATAATGGATCAAAACTCTGACTTTGGTAGACTTTGGAAACAAATTGTTGATGAACAACTTGAAGACAACACTGAGGAAGAAATCATGAGGTACTTACTCGAGATGCAACAACAAGCAGAGAACACCGTTAGGCACAGACGAAGAAGAACAGTGATAGATCGCAATCGTGGAGATCGCAATCGTGGAGAAGGACATAGTCGATTGTTCAATGACTACTTCTCTGAAGATCCTGTATACACAGAGACTCAGTTCCGACGAAGGTTCCGAATGCGAAGGCATGTGTTCCTTCGAATTGTAGACGCTCTTAGCAATCATGATGAGTATTTCCAAATGAGAGCTGATGCAATTGGTAGAATGGGTCTTTCCCCATTGCAGAAGTGCACTGCTGCTATTCGCATATTGGCATATGGATCACCTGCTGATAGTGTGGACGAGTACGTTAGAATTGGTGAAAGCACTGCAATTCAATGCTTAGAAAGATTTGTAAAGGGTGTGAACGAGATATTTGGGGCTGAGTACTTGAGAAGGCCTAATAACAATGATATCAATCGCCTACTACAAATTGGGGAGGCACGTGGCTTTCCAGGTATGTTGGGTTCTATTGATTGTATGCATTGGGAATGGAAAAATTGTCCAGTTGCATGGAAAGGCCAATTTCTTAGAGGTAATCATGGCAAACCCACAATCATTCTTGAAGCAGTCGCGTCACAAGACTTGTGGATTTGGCATTTTTTGGAGTTGCAGGTTCAAACAATGACATTAACGTGTTAAACCAATCTGATGTGTTTAATGATGTTTTACAAGGACAAGCTCCTCCAGTGCAATTTACAGTTAATAGAACCCCATATAATATGGGGTACTATCTTGCAGATGGTATTTATCCGGAGTGGCCCACATTTGTGAAGACCATATCAATGCCACAAGGAGAAAAAAGAAAACTATTTGCAAAATGTCAAGAATCGGCAAGAAATTAAGGATGTGGAACGAGCATTTGGTGTGCTCCAATCTCGATTCGCAATTATATGTGGTCCATCGCGTGCTTGGCACATGGATACAATGAAGGATATAATGCTGGCATGCATTATCTTGCATAACATGATTGTTGAAGATGAACGAGATACATACAATAGAAGCAGCGATTTTCATTATGATCATATAGACAATGACATTTCAGTAGGTGAAGTATCTCATGGCGCTCATCCCGATTTTGCTACATACCTAGAAAATAGACGCTATATGCACACAAGACGAATTCATCAACAACTTCAAACAGACTTGGTGGAACATATTTGGGAACGTTTCGGCCACGAAAATAATGAAATTTAATTTTTCTTTCTTAATCTCAATGTTATGCATTTTTTTTAATTATCAATGTTATGTATTTTTCATCAATTTAATATTTAGTCACAAATAAAAATTTTAAATTATTAATATTTTTTATATTACTTTTTAATTTTTGTTTCATAATTAAAATTTATATAAATAATTATTTAAATTTAAATTTCAAAATATTTTTAAATAAAATTATTAAGAATGTGGGGTCCAATGTGGGACTTACAAAAAGTAAGTTAAGAACCCAAAATAAGTTCTACCTTTGAAGTAAAAAATGAGATGAGTTCTTGTATCCTATGTGACACTGTGGGACTCACAAAAAGTAGTTTAAGAACCCAAAATGAGTTGTACCACTAAAGATGCTCTTAGGTACTATTGGATGAGGATCATGAGGTTTTGCGTCGTAACGTGTTCAACAATTATCCAAATGTATCACGGCCTCGAGGAAGCAAGTTGGAAGAAGCAAGAAACTTCCTCCCAATTCATTGCATTTAGCACGATTGTGCTTTAACTATATCTATTTCTCGTTTTATCGTAATAAAATTATTAAACTTAAATGCCAACGTTATTTTAAATATTATTTTTTGAGTTTTGAAAAAGTAGTTAGATAATCTAAAAATTAGATGTATATTTTAGAACGGATTAGATGGTTTGATGAGTCTGATAATTTGTCCTGGAACTTTGTTAATTATGGTGTGGGGTCACACTACTTCGTAATAGTCAAAACTGGTCAAAATCAAGTTGGTTCTATTGATTTCAGTGTTATTTTAATTTAGATTCTATAATCACTCAATAATATGTGACTTCTAATTTTCATGGATAAAGTTTAAGCTGACGAGGTGCTTTCTTAGTTTTAAAATCAAGGCGAAAAAGATATCTAACTACTTATTATTGAGATCTTGTACTGGATCTAAAGTCAAGTAGATCGTAATAAAAAATCAACTACATGAATCATCTTCCCTTGACTAATATCCTGGTTTGGTGTGAAAGCTAACTAAAATATACCAAAATGTAATTACCTAAACATCAGACCATATTGAAACCTCCCACGAAATCCTAGTTAATGATTAATATTAACAAGACTCATATACCAAATATTCGACTCGTGGAGCTTCCATTATTATACTATTATTGAAGTGTAAACCTTTATCTTCAACAATTCGAAACATGTCATTAGACATCATCATTTGCGCACTAGTAATTTAGAAGTGAGTTGATCAACAAATGTGCATGATTGCTTCTAGTGTGATTGTTTAACCACTCAACCCTGTTTAGTTAGCATTGCATATACTTAAGTTATTGAATGACAAAGCTTTTCACCAACCAAAATAACAGAACCCGGCTTATAATCAAAATTTTAATTCCATATGTTTAATGATTTTTCTTTATTAATACCGATGACCTTTGTGACAATATCAAAATGTAGGATCTTCCTTTCTTCACAAATGGGACTGTTTAGTAAACAAATTTGTTATGCTCACAAGAAAGATGATAATTCATGATATTCATTGATTTTATCAATGATTAATCTCTATCGAAAAATTTAACTAACCACATTTATTATTAAATAAACAAGAAGTAAAATACTTTCTTCAATTTTGACATTATAAACATTGGTTAATTTATTGGTCTAGGTGAAGTGGTTGCACATAATTGCAAATGGAAAGGACAAGAATAGTGAAGAAGTGGGTTTTCTCCCATGATTGTGTACATTTCCTATGTCATAAAACAATCTTCTTGTCCTTTCTCATCTTGGTAGTTTCTTTTAACACACTTTCGTGCCGCGTCGGGAAACGTCACATCATCAACATCAAATAATTGGTATCTGTTCCCAGACATGCACTAAAAAATATTTCACATTTGTTCATGGGGGTTATCACATCATAATGTTTAGTGGTTTTTTAACCTTTTGCTTTCTCTCAAGACCTTCTTCCTTAAGTTGCCACTTGCCCCCACTACATTTCCAATCAAACCTTTTATTTTCGTTTTCTCTTCATTGCCCGTGTTTTTTTTCATTTCCCTCTGACAAAAATGTATGCTTTCTATGCAAAAGGAAAAAAATAGAGCAAAGGAGCAGCAAGCAATTTCTCATTGTGCTCAGGCTATTGATTGTTCGTGTCTCCCCTTGTTTGGCTATAAAGACACAAAGCTAGTAACTGTAAACATGTCACTGAAAAGAATCATGTCACATTTGCCAGAAATTTTATATAAATTCCTAATAGACATTTAGTTGAGAGTTAAATTAATCTAATTATTTCAAAATTTACAATTAACCACTTGATAATGTAGTAAAAAATAGCTTATAAATTTTATATAGAGTAAATTACATATACCACATATTTAACCAACAAATACCTAAATACATACATCTACAACTAAGAAGGAAAGTAACACGTCCATATCACATCATTTGAAACAAATTTGTATATACTAGAGATTAAATATTTCATAGAGGTATTTTCTGTAGTTCTTATTGTGGATGTATAACAAATTAACAAGAGTCTTTCCGAGATCCTCAAAAAGAGAAACAAGAATCTTTCCGAGATCCTAATAAAAAATAAAAAAACAAGAATCTTTCGGAGACAAATGAAATTTAACGAAAGTAACTTCCTTTTGTATGAATCTTAAAATTACCCACCTAGGTCCTACCAACAATTTATGTCCTATCATAGCGACAATCACATGCTTTTCTGCGTTATATGTTTTTTTTTTTTATAAAAAAAAAATCTACTACATTGAGTGAAGTGAATAATCCAACGCATGGGGAAATTAATTCCCCGATCTTTATAGTATAAAATACGTGTCACATAAGAATCAAGCCTGGTGAACTGTTTTTTGTCTTGGCATAAGCATTTCAAAATGCTTGTCACTTTTACTAAAATTTTGAACATATAGACATTCGTATAGTTAAAAGATTCACCGTATATGTACCTGATTAAAAAGTTGAAGAATGCTCTTTTCTCCTCCTGGCAGAGTTGATGAAAATTAAACAGTACAGATTCATTATGAAGATTTTGATTTTTGAATAAAGACAACCATAGTATTGTTGAATTTGATTGATAATAGGTTTATATGAGGCCGCAAAGTAAAAATTGTAGCGAAACGGTTACAGGGTAGAACTTCAACTGAAAGTATGCACCATGTACATGTACAATTGTAGCTTCTAAAGCTAAAATAGTAACCCTTGAATGTAAACTGTAATGGCTTTGGCAGGGGGATAAAATGACAACTTGAACATTATGAATTAGAAAAGATAATATGCCAAAAAATGTAAATAATTCATACAGAGTTAGAATACAAGGCTTTTACACTATTGTCCAATTAGCTAATTCTCATGAATGGTAGTATATACTCAAAAGTGAATTATTTTATAAAAAAAAGTTTCATTGGGATCCTCAGTGTAAATTAACTTCACACCGAAATTCATTGATATTTTGACATTTATTACCACGCCATTATCTCATCAATAATAATAATAATAATGATGATGTGTCAAAAACATTAATAAATGTAATACTTCCTCTATTCTAAAATAATAGTCTTTTTAGTCTTTTATTTTTACTCCAAAAATAATAATTTTTTTAGATTTTTTAAGTTATTTTTTTCAACATTACCCTTAAATATAATTAAAATAAATTAAAACTTGCATTGAAAAGAAACATTATCCATAAAAATAAGTTGGTGGATAGTAAAATGTATTTATTATTAATTAATAATAAGATAATTTATGATAAGAGTAATTAAAAAATTAAAAATATTTTTGTCTAAACTTATATTAATTGAATATTTCTTAACAGTATGTCATAAGGACATTTTAAAAGTATAAAACTACATATTAATTAAATTGTTAAAAAAAAAAAAAAAACCTACACTGATTCAGAGTAGACCCATCCGAATCACCCTAGTTTCAAACTCTCAATAATAATACCAAATATGGGACATCTTTTCCTTTTTCAACCACCCTCCTTCCCACTATCTTTTCCTGCTGCCTAAAGTCAATGCTGCTTAACCAAACCCAGGCAAAAGAACATAAAGCTTTATTTAAAATAAATAAATGAACTTGACTTGCAAAGCTAAAAGAGGTTGATAGAGTCTCTTAAATTGCTGGCATACAGAGAAAGCTTATAAAAAGCAATTTGAACAACTATTATCACTCCAAAGTCCAAATATTCCTCAACTAAATGGAACAACATTAAGGCAGTTGAGAAGGGTCACAACTCTAGGATGATATATATAATATAGGGGGAGAGATTAGGGGTTGAAGATTGATCAATTCCCCCAAGTATGGGACCATACAAAGCCTTTATTTGGAAAGAAGTGCTCTCTTATTTTGACATTCTTGAGCCTTGAAGCAACTTGAGTCAGGCAAATCTGTAACCATGGCTGCCCTTGACATCAGGTTCAGGATCATTATTGACCAGTCTCTAACTTGAGACGGTTAAAAATGGGTACATAAAAAAATCTTGGGTCATACAGTGCTAGTTGGGAAACAAAAAATGGAAAAGACCCAGATGCTAAGAAACTAAAACTACAATTTTGATTTGAAAAGAAAGGAAGGATGTACACTGCAACTATCTGTACAGATTAATTCAGTCATTGTACTAACAAGGAAAGTGAAAAAGGATAAGAAAAAATGGTAATGCCTCAAGGTAGAGGGGAACAGGAAAGAAAGAGCTCCTCTTACCTACTTTATTAGATGGCATCAAGATTGCTTTCTGACAATCTTGACACTGCTATAGAAGCGCTTGAGATCTTTCATAGCCTTTTCCTCAATTTGAATAGAACGAATTGAGGATGGTGTTTCTACCTCAGGCTTGAACCAGCGACTCACTCCGGTTGTTTCAGACGGCGAGCCTTGACCAGTAGGGATGGAAAATCCAGCTGTTCTAGTCTTTGGACTATGTGAAAGGCCTTGGTGTTTCTTTCCCTGTATTTAAAACAACATCCTCAATTGAACAACACTAGACACTAGAAGTTACATGATACCAAAAATGCAACTAAAATATGCATAGGCCAAAATGCATAATAAGTTATCTATCACCCACTGATTCAAAAGGAGACATTACACAATAACAGTGACATGAGGATAAGTACATGAAAGGAAGCCTTAAATCACAAACCTGTTGCATTTGGATGTCCCTTAACGATGGCCGAGATGGTTGGGGAGGGGTTCCTGAAGCAGCCCAAGGAGGGGTGCTTATTTCTCCATCAGATACCTGGGAACTACGAGTTGAGGTAACAGGTATTGGGCTGGAAGGGAGAAATGAACTCAACTTTATTTTGCCCCCACTGCCTAAATCGGAAAGATCTTCCATCTTATCTTTGCTCCCGGCCGGTTTGTTCACCTTTATTTTACTTTGTTCATCCTGGATTTCACGAAGAGAAGCAGAACCCTTCGTGAACTTGGCCCCACCCCATGCAGGACCATCATTTTTGGGTGTTGGTGGAGGAGGGGGAGCCACCTCTTTCGGGGCTTCATCAAGAGCACCACTCAGAAACATAGAAAGCCCACCCTTCTTGCTCTTCTTCTTTGAAGCCTTTGGTGACGGACCCTTGGCTTTCAGCAACTCTAAAGCATCTTTCTTTTGCACTACAAAAGCCAACTCTTTTGCTCCCTGGTCAGCTGTGATCTGTTCACATACAGCATCCTCTTCCACCTATCAAATAAAATTTTAGTATTTTAAGCAATACAAGGAACTATGCAGCTAAGTCTTGTTGATAACACAAAAGAAAAGACAGGAACTTCTTCAAGACCTATTCTTCAAAAGTTAAATCATATTGGGACAATGACTTCTATGTAAATGCATCTTAAACAAACAACAATATGAAATGGCATATACACTCTTCTTAAATGAAAGCTCCACAAGCCTGGAAATAGGCTCAAACCTGATTGAAATGTTTTACTAAATGAAATGAACTACCCAAACCAGGAACTTTATAAGCAACCCATAAAGACTATGGAGCAATCTGTGAATTAACAGTGCTTCAGACTGCATATCTAAGCCAGAGATGTTCATCAATGGGAAATACTCTCAGATAAGGGTCCAATCTAAAACTATAAGTGTTCAGTCTATAACTGACTTTATCTAGTACACAGTTACTTCTCCATGCTGGAAACCTTTAAACACAAGAAAAGAAATTAAATGAAAATATGATTTCAACGAATATTTTCAAATGGTATGAATAGCACATTGGAAACCAACCTTTGAATCAGGAATCCCCATGATGTCAATGTCCAACAGGTCTTCGGATTTGGGAATGGCTTCACTTTTAGAGTAAACAGATTCTATTTCTGTCTGCTCTATGTTTAATTTGCCACTCTTTCTCCTTTGTTTTTTTGATAGTTTACCCTTCTTACTACCTTTCCCTTCAGGTAACATAGAAGATGATTCTTTATTCTGTGATGTCTCAACAGGAATACCTAGCTCTGCAAGTGAGCTCTCAAGTGCTGACTTCAATTGAAGCTTTGCAATCTGCTGGTCATCAAGAAGATGTCCATTAGACTGCTTATCTTCAAGCATCTCAATCTGCTGCAACTTCTTCCTTATAGCTCGGACTACTTTGGAGATTTCTTTATTAGGATCGTCCTTGGGCTGTAGGAAGGAATCTAGTCTTTGGTCTTTCTCCAATTTCATTGCAGACATTTTCATGGGTTTGTCACGAGTCCTTTGAAACTCTATCTCGCTATCATCCTCTTCACTGTTAATGATGGCAGGGAAAGTAGCAGTTGGAGTAGGGAGCCGACGGTGGCTCCATGGCTCAGATGATCTCTGGTCTAACAACCTCTCAAGGTTAGCCAGAATATCTGGTGAGGCACCTGCTACAGTATGTGACGAAACTGCAAATATATAATCAAGGTTGCGCATGACAATCTCCTGTAACCAGTAAATAATAACAGCTTTAGTATAAATTGTATAATAAACCACTTTACCATGTAAGGGATATATATCCAACTAAATGTATCAGCAAAGAACAGACCATTTAAATTACAAGGACAAAATGGTAGAACAATATGATCTGTGTAAATGTGTAATGCTAGAAGATACTACCTGAAGTTAATGGTAAATTCTCATGAAGAATACTAGTACAAAAACACTTGTTCAGTGTATGGAATACAAAAAATGTAAAAAAAAAAATATATATCAAACATTACTTCATAACATTTGTAAATAAAAATATTTTTTTTTCATAAAATACAGCATAAGAGGCAAAAGAATGAAAACAAATAACATGACTGTGGAGGTCCAAATCAAGTAAACCATAATTCTTCATATGCTTTTTATTTTCTTTTCATCCACAAAAAATGCAGGCAATCCTTTCATATTCAAAATACGCTGCAACTTTTTTCCCTATTTCTATGCTTTAGTGATTCATACAAAAATATAGTGAAAGTACTTTTCTACTTAAAAAATAATATTTAATTTCAATGGATGAACATACACAAAAAATACTACCCTAAAATAGATGATGCATCTTTGAAAGTTGAAATAAATTAAGAACTGTAGTAGCCATATTTTCATGCATTTTAGGAGTATATCATACCATCTTACACAAAATTTATGGTTTTTTGTGGATGCAGCTTTTAATATTTTTCTTATTGATAAAAATTCTCAGCCAGATTAATAATTTGGACTCATGCCACTTCAGACATACTCATGCTGTCATGCATACACAACTTTAAAAATACATTTGCAATTCCAAATACTATAGGCTGAAAATAGACTGACCATGCCAGAGCTATTATGATATAGAAAAGATAATTATTATTAACCAACAAAGGTTGTAGATAAATATGATTCTAGAATCAATGATCTCAAAACAGTATTAGTTTCTAACTACCCACTTTTTTTGAAATTAGAGAAATTATAGCTCAACAAAAATGTAATTTCATATCAAGTTTTTATGATAATTAACAAAAGTTTAACTAAAACACAATATTGTGATGTACCAAAAAATAAACAATGATGTGGATAGAAAGAAAGAACTTTCTACAAAACAAAGGCAACAAGTCTGTTTCTGTTGTTCAATTTATGTTGATATTATTTTTACAATATTTATTTATTATAGCAGTTTTGTAGAAATGGCTGATAAATTTATGGCAGTGACTTTTGAAGGCATGAATTTATTGCCAATAATGAGATGAATTCTTTATTATTATCAAATATCAACTAATCAATTTCAGTTCATACCACTTTCTTTAAATGCAAGTTTGTCAAATTGAGATCTTTAAGATGATAAATGTTGGCATCTCTTTCACGCATGGTCTTAACTTTCGTGTGTATGTGAACATGTGATGGATGGCATATCATAGAAAAATTAAGAAGCAATAAATTATATAATGAATCAGAACAAGAAACAAGAACACAGCTCCTACTTGATATATTATATTGCAAATACTTTGTACAGTAGTAAAGACCAGTACCTCACAATATTTCTTCAAATCATCTGCTCCAAGAGAATCAGCAATCTCAAGCAGTTGGACAGCATTCCGTGGCTCCACTAGACACTCAGAAGCTACTTTTTCACAATGGCTTTTTAAGCTAGGTATAGATCTCTGCTTGAAAGTATCATTTTGTACACTAGATATTATGTTACTGGAATCCATATCTTCAAATAAAATGTCTTCATTTAACTCTTCCATATCATCCTTGTTATTCAAC
Organism: Pueraria montana var. lobata; assembly: GCA_026413185.1. Lineage (NCBI taxonomy): Eukaryota > Viridiplantae > Streptophyta > Magnoliopsida > Fabales > Fabaceae > Pueraria > Pueraria montana. Next base: position 34,918,027 of record CM048650.1, on the reverse strand, counting down.
TTGAGTTTCTGAGGATTCTCAATCATGTTAGGAGGGTAGACAGGATGATACAGTGAAGCCACAATTAGTAAATGTGTTTCACCAACTGAAACTGATGTAGCCTTCTTTACACCATGCAACCGAGTTGCAACAAGGGGCTTATCCTTACCTTTCTTCCCATCCCACATGTAAATATCACCTGTAGCTGTAACTGCTGCAGTCCAGTACTTTCCAGCTGATATGCTCACCATATTCCTTCCACACATAGCATATAACTGTTCAAAAAATAATTAAACAAAACGGGGGGAAGAGTTTATAATCAACATGCTTTGTCTCGGGAAAAATAGAACAGAGAAAAAAATTCAGAGAATAAGAACCTGTTGGCATCTAAGATCAGGATCTGAGGAGACCCAATAAAATAATGCACCATCATCTGTAAGAGCCATGCTGTGTACCATTCCAGCAGCTATAGAAACCACATTAAGCCGTTCCTTGCGGTGAAATTTTAACGGAGTGCTTCCACTTTTCTTTAAGTTCCTACTAACTACTACACGTTTTGGAGTAACAAGTCGATGACCCCAGGTAAATACCTGCGAAATATGGAAAATTAGAACTTAAAGATGAAACCTAGAAAGTACTTTTTTTCCAAAAAAAAAAAAAAAGAAATAATGGAAAATAAAGTACTAACAAGTCGATGACCCCAGGTATATGCTCATGATAAAACTAATAATGAAAAAAATGCTGATGTTTCACATCCAAGTACCTTAAAAAATTAAGTAGTTGAACTTGAATATAATTATGGGAAAGAACAATAATAGAACTCAGACTTATGTCTTATCCGCCTCTGTAAAATGTGTATATTCCAAAACTATGTAATGCAGGAGCAGTAGGAAAGAAAATAATTAAAACTGCAGTTACCTTTTATAATTTCAAGATATTTTAATTGATTTTGTGGCTTCTGTTTATGGGTAGCATTTTAGGCCAGATTTATGTAAAGTGTTTAGGTGTGTCTTATTTGCAAGGCCAAAGGTATCCTCATGGCCATTTGGTTAGCCTTTAACTGAGGCCCAAATATGAAGATGGTAACTAGAATTTCTTACAATTAAAAGAACTTTAATTTTTAACAAAATGACAATAATCTGCAATTAGTTACCTCTCCATCAGATCCTAATACAATTGTGTGATATTTTGCAGCAGAAACTCTGGTCAAAGTCTTTCCCTTCAAGGATTCAACCACATGTGGGGTGTAATTAGATGCTGAGTTTGAGGTGCCATAACCAAGCTGACCCTCCCTGTTGCAACCCCAAGTATAAACTTCACCTAAATCAGAAACTACAGCTGTGTGTTTGTTTGCTGCAGCAACAGCAACAATTTTTGACCTCAAAGAAGATACTCTACGAGGTGTAGGTTGTGTATCAACAGAAGGGTACCCAAGCTGTCCCTCTGCACAACAATGAAACAAGAAATAGAGATGCCAATTATGTGTCATTCTCATTTTTCACAATGCAGAATAAAGCATAAAGAAAGACTAATTCTTTCTCAATTAATCAATGATGATAGGTAGAAAATCATAAGTATACTTGATAAAACAAAAGGCAGGGCAGGGATGCAGGGGAAAAGAATATTTGATTGTAATCCAGTTAAGTAGCTTATAGTAACAACTCACAAGACTCACAATTTATACAAGCATGAATATTGTCAAGTTTTACCTCTATTGGATCCCCAAGTGAACACTTCCCCACCCTGGGTAGCAATAACCGTATGATGCTTAGCTGCAGCAATTGCCATCACTCTGCGGGAACCCAGACCAGAAGTCACCTGGCGGGGAGTGATGACAGCAGCTTGACCACTGCAATGAGTATAACAATATAAACTCTGATTGATAATTGTCCAAAAGCATGAACAGATGACAATGATATCCCCCCTTCATTATTCATCCAAAAAAGTTCAAAAAAGCAAAAAGTGCAAATATGTAACAATTGCTAAAACACTAGCAAGCAGTTCAACTGAAATAAGTTCCCATTTGCTTTTGCTGTGAAATTCTAACATGACAAGTTAATAAAAATCACTATTTGGAAATAAATAAATCTGATTTTTGCTTCTAATTTGTGCTTTTAAAGAAAGGTACAAGTACCTGCTTCTTTTTGACAGGTATAATGACATAGTAAATCAATTTTGGTTACCAGAAAAGCACCGTTAAAAAGTAGTTCAACACCATGAACAAAAAGTTTGAGACTAAGTGCTTAAAATGTGATCATGCACAAAAATGTCTTAAACACCAGAACCTATCAATACAATTTGAGCTTTATCGAGTTTTTTTTTCTTTTCTTTTCAAACAAGCATATAGTAAGACAGTCAATTGAATTGGATTCTCATCCAAGGTAAGGAAAGCAAAGAAACCCAAGGGCCTATTTGGTTTGAGAAAACATTATCTGTTTCCATTTCCAATCTTCAAAAGTAATTACAAATATCACCTTATTTTCACTATCTCCTATTTTCAAAGATTTGTATAGGAAATCGTGAAAAGGCCAAAAATTGTTTTCTCCATTTCTTGCACAAATATTTGAAAACAAGACGCAAAACAAAACCAAGGTCATATTTTGTTTTCACCAGGTCCTGTACAAATATTTAAAGATAGGAAGCAAAATGAAAACAAGGTAGCATTTTTGTAATAATCTATAAAAACTGGGGGAAGAAAGAGAACACAAAATGTTTTTTCAAATCAAACAGGCCCCAAGGAACTCAACATTATTAAGGAACTTACTCAAACAAATTCTTTATATTCAATCTTCATAATCAATAAATGGTAATACCAATACAAACAAAAAGCATGTTCATCTGGCTTCACATATAAAAGGACCACATACCTGTGTATATCAAAATCAGGATGCCCTAGACGGCCACCCCTTCCAAATCCCCAAGTATACACTTCTCCGCGTGCAGTAAGTGCAACACTATGGAATTTCCCAGCAGAAATTAGCTTTATGAATGAACCACCGAGTGAATCAACTTTGCATGGTAACTTCTGAATATGCGCATTTCCAGTTCCAAGCTGATAATTTGCACCACTGCCCCAACTAAAGACCTCAGTAGCCACTAAAGATGAACCAAGAGTCAGACTGTCATCCTATATAATCACTTTGTACTGGTGACAACAATCCAAAGCATTCCAAGTATAGCAATTTATACCTGAACTGTGTTCATTTCCAAGAACCTGAAATACAGAGCCAGATAAGAGATCTACGGGTATTCGAGATTTAGAGTCCTCCAATGTAATAGAGGCACCATGCTGAAGAAGAATGCTTGCCGCGGCAAGATGACCAAAATGCAGAGCCCTGTGAAGGCTACTCCATCTTGACTCTCCATCCTAAAAACAACACAAGTTTCAGAATTAATGGGTTCAAAGAGATAAAGCACTAGTTAGTGAATATTACTAATTGGCATCTTATAACATTGATTCCACTAATTCACCATAAAAATAATAAATAACCTCAATAACAAGAGAGAAATTATAAGGACTTTCATTTCCTTACTAGCTAGGGTTGACGGTTTTATGACAAGAAGGTTCTTTTCGTCCCTAAGTTTTGAGCTAAAAAATTCAATGAGATATCCATCACATTAATGCAATACAAGTTAAACATTAGAAAACTCTAAATATTAACAGTGAACTGTCTTCCTAGGGAAGTTAAAAATTCATCTTAATTTAATTTATGTAGAGATATTTCCACCATTTTCTGAATTCAGCTAAGGACAGATCATGGCAAAGTAGTTTAACAATCATCTAACAACCATTCACCATTTGATGTGCAGAGGTGATTAGTATAAAACATAGAGTGATCATCACAAGGTATTACAAATAAACAATCATCCCATATGGTCTTGACTCTTGAGAACAAATACGAAGGAAGTAGCAGAACCAATGCCTCTTATAAGGGTAAGCAAATAAATGCAAAACTAGAAAATGCAGAAAAGAGAAATTGTCATACTCGGGCATCAGGATCTGCACCAGCCGCAAGAAGCCTCCTTACAATGGGAATGTGGTTTCTCCAAGTTGCAATATGAAGAGGAGTCAGCCCAAAGGTGTTCCTCAAATTGATATTGCCCCCACTCTTCTTCAATGATGCCAAGGCCAACTCTACATCACTTAGAGATCCTTCTCGCACAACAAGCCACAGATCCTTCTGAGATCCAGCACATAAAATTTTGCGACCTGTTGTCTGCAAATGCGGCTTTTGTACTTGAGGGGAAAGAGCTACTTCCATTATTACAAAAGGTGAACCTCAAGTACGTTAGTTATCTTTAACAATATTATTATTATTATTATATCTTAGATCAGAAAGATGACTCCAAAGGCTCAGCAGTTATATTCCGTTAATCCACCACCTGATAACATCAAGAGCTGGATTCTCGAAAACTACTTCATCTCCAGACTATACTGGAACATCTAACAAAAATAGCCCTGAACCTTTAGTCCATCAGTTCATTCTCACTAATCCATGGTAATGTAAAATAGTAATGAAAACATCAACTAGAGATATCCAATTATACAAGGAATTGTCTCTTTGCTAATCTACCACCAACATCAACATCATTGCAGCTACCATCTTTACCATATTGTCAACTGGCAGCAACTATTGGTAAATCCCAGTATGGTTCACAGGCTACAGAGAAATCTGTAATAAACAGAAACACTGATAATGTAATTCATCTATAGGTAAGACAAATGTTATGGGGAAAATAATAATTTTTGGGGAAGAAAGACATAAAAGCATGCACAGGAAACTAAAGTCTACACATACTCTCAGCTTCTCAAACCATACAAGCTGCTAAGAACCAACACAAATCAAACAAGTCTTGAAAAGAAGTCAGTCACTAAATTGACCCTTCAGGCATAACGCAAAAATGTACTATAAATATAACTTCACAACAAGATCGCATCATCACAACAAAATGTAACAAATTGTAAATTGAAACCAGTGAGATTGGTGGAAATACAAGATCCATCGGCTCAGCAGTTCACGAAACTAAAAACCATCATCCAGATTATTAGAATTGAAACAAAATTCAGACATTGGTGCAACCCCTTAGCGAGGCAAAAGATAAAAATTTTGAAATGAAAATAACAAAGAATGAAAAAAACAAATGCCATGAATCTTCATTTAGGAGAAGTTTCATAATTGATCAGCACTTAAAACCTAATTCATCACTCTCCCACCCAACGACCATTTCCAAACTCAACAATTAGTCCAAAAAATTGAATCAAGAAATGACAACAACAACCTCAAAAGAAAAACCACCAAACAGTACATCTCGAAAATCACAACAAGATCAAAACAAGTGCAAAAACACAAACTTCCAACGAAAATCACAGGGCTCAAAACCAGAAAAACAGCAATGTAACACCAACCCACATAAAACATTTCGCTGGATCACCCCTACCATACCCAGAAAATTATTTCCCACAAAAAAAATGAAAAGTTGAAGAGACCCAGATGGCAAAAAATCGAGTAAAGTTAAGAACAGAATCAGAAGTGAAGAAAAAACGATAAAAGAATGCAAAGGTTACCTTACCCGATGACGTGGTGAGAAACAAACCCAAAACTGAGCAAAGAATAAAAGAGAAGAAGTACGTCACAATAGTTAAGCTGAAAAGTGTTATAAATGGTGATGATTTTCGTTACCAAAGAGTATCGAAACCCAGAATATACCCTCTCTCTCACCAAATCCGTGAGCCCAAAAAAATGGCATAATAATAAAAATTAAATTTTTCTTTATTATCTTTAAATAAATGAATTTCTTTTCTTTCGTTACAAAATTTGTATGTGAGAGAAGAGAAGACACGACAAGGAGAGAGGGGAACTAGGAAACGGTCCCGTCTCGGAGGGGTAATTTCGGAATTTCAGTGGGTTTTCGTTTGGACAAAAACGCCCCTGACTCGCGAGTCGCGAGACTTTGGTTCCAACGACGAGGTCTGGGTTGTCGCTTACTCCAAAAACTGCATTTTTTTTCCCGCAAAACAAGTGTTCCAATATGACACGTGACACATTCACAATCTGACGCGTAATTTGAAGACCTGAGCTGTAGGACCACGTAAGAAAAAAAAATTATTTTACGTAAATAAAAATAAGACTTAAATATTTTTTTAATTCTTATAATTTAATATTTTTTTATTTTTTGTTCTTACAAATTTTTTCTTTATAAATTATATTTATTTTATTTTTCGTCCTTAAAATTATTTAAATAATACTTTAAATGAAAAATGACAAAAGTGTTATCAACAATAAAAAAAAACTATATCGTTTTAAGAAATAAAAATAAAATAAACATTTGTAATGACATAAAATAAAAAAATAATAAATTATAAAAATTAAAAAGATATTTAAACCTAAAAATAAACCAGAGACATGTATGAATCAATAAAAAAAAATATCATGAATCAAAAAACGAGAGAGATGCAGGCTTTAATTATTTATTAAAATTATAGAAATTATTATATATTAGTTTTAGGCATTTATATCTTATTTTATTATTTCAGTTTACTAAAATGTTTTAAAGGAATTAATTAAGAAATTAACCAATAGAAAAATTAATAAAAATCACAATAAGAATATATAAAATTCATAGTAAAAATGCATGAATAATATTTTTTTATAAAAATTTGACTTTTCATTTCTTAATTAATGTCTTAAAATATTTATTAACACTCTCCTTTAATAGATACTAAAAAATATTTCAAGCTATTGGTTAGAAATGCAAAGTATATTTATAAAATATATTTAATGTATTAAAATTTAAATATATATATATTAAATATTAATTTTAGATATTTAAAAATATTTTATAAAATAAATAAATATTTTTAAGACATTTGTTATCATGTCATTAATTATAAACATATACTATAATATAGTTATCAAAATTAAATATATAAATAAATATTACAAGGCAAGTTGTCATATACTATTGTTTCATATGTACACCGTGATGACGCAAATTATTTTTCTGGTATACCAAAGTCCACTTTTCTATTGGCAGCTTCTTCTTTTTTTATCAATTTCTATTGGCAGCTAAGAACTGCTCAAACCAAGGAAAGGTTGAAACTTTTGTAGCCAATGAAAGATCAATTTATTATTATGGTCAGAATTATTTTAGAAAATTAAATGTGAATTCTCTCCCTTTATTTTCTTTCATTTGTAATCCGTATGCCTTATATATTCAAAGAAAATTAATGTATGTTTGGTCATTTGGTCATGGGATGGAAGAGTTATTATGCGTCTGGATTTTTTTAGATATTTAATATTGAATGAAACAAAGTAAAATAGAATAAAATAAAGAAAAAATATTATTTATTATTTGAATATTAATTGTAGAATGGAATAAAATTCACGTTTTAATGTTTAAAAGAAGAATAGAATGACATAAATTATAATTTTATTGTTCCGACAAAATATTATCTGTTGTTCATGTTCACTTTCTACGTTAACTTTATTCTTATTTACACAGTATTATTTTTTGTCATGATATGATTGATTAACAATGTATCATATATCATTTTCAATATGTTTTTGCTGTTGTTTTTATTTTGCATTTATTTATTAGGAATCATTAAGAAGGTGATAGTATATAGTACTATATTAAAGATGAAATGTTTTGTGAAACTCAAGAAAATGATATGTGCAAAGTATTAATTGAAAAAATGGCACACTCACTCCCTTGATAAAAAAAATTATAAAGAAATAAATAAAAATCAATTAGCAATGGAATTATTTTACAAGTAATATTTTTCTTTTTTTGCTACGTTTTACAAGTAATACTTTAAGTGCAGAGCAAGTAGTCGAATGGATTGCAGAAGACGTTGAGAAAAAATGACAAATATGTGAGGATTTGAATTAAAAGGGATAAAAATGCAATGAGATAAAATACTATTCAGATGGAGCAAAATAGGACTTAGAAGTTATATTAGATGTGATAGAATAGGATGAAATTTTGCCATTATTACCATTCCATTCCTATCACAATCTAAATATTTCAAATAACAACTAATATTTAGAATTTATGTTAAACTTTGACTATAAGGTACGTACCAAAAAAACTGACTATAAGGCGTAGTCAAATAGCGCAAGTTGAAACAAACATATATTCATTTAAGGAGTAAATTTGTATTAGTATTTTTTTATTCATAATATTTAAATTTAAAACCTTAAAAAATAATTTTTTTTATTGTTTAGATCCATTGGGATTACGCATCATTGCATGGGTATTGATGTTTCACTGAGAATTAAGTGAAAAAAAATTTATAAAAATAGCAAAGAATGTTAGGTGATTGGTCCGAAAAGGGCAATCCAGCCTTTGGCGACGCGAAAAAAATAAATAACAAAAACTCTCCTTAGCTTTTGGGTGAATTTTTTACCATAGTTTTATTTGCTAGAATTTGATTGACTAGAATTTGAAGGAAAAGGAAAGAAGTTACGTTTATGCATGTAGAACTAATTCAATTTAATATTTGACCATCTCATTGAAAGAGAAGGATATGGTTTATAGGAAAAAAATGTTTCTAAAAAATTCATAGGATAAAAAGATCTATATTATAATTTTTTTTATCATTTTAAAACAAGAGTGTTACAAACCTTTTTAGGATGAATTTATCTTAGACTTAACGCAACTCAAAATTTTATTAGGAATATTTATTTAGCTTATAGCCAAATTCAATCAAGACTCGGTAATATATGAAATGAGATCAATGTAAACATTATATATAACTAAAACTGAAAATTTAAGATGTATAAAACTAAAATTAAGGTATATTTTATAATATATTTTAAAACAAATAATATTAATATAGACATAGTAACATGTTATGCAAAAAAAAAATAATGTTTTGTTTGTATTATGAGTGAAATAGAAAAGAATGAAATAAAAAATAAATAAATATGAAGAATATATAGAAATATAAGAGAAATAAAGTACTATTAAGCATGTGGATTCAACTAGTTTATTTGAATAAATAAAGGTTTTTCTTACTTAACAAGTGATTTCGGGTTTAAGTTTGTGTATGTAACTACGTTAAATATTCACGGACAAAGCTTCTTTACCTATAATAGTTCTACCTTGCTCAAGTATGATTGCTTTTCGTGGAGAATACATATAATCACTACCAGAAAATAAGAGAAATAGATTAAGAAAATAATTGTTTGAATAAATAAAAATATAAGAAAAGGAGTAGAAATTTTTTTCTCTACTTGTTTGGATGAATGAAAAAACAAAGTGAAAAAAATTAACTAATTATATAAAGAATATACTAATTAAAAAAAATCAATTTTTTATTATTTTAAAAAAAAATCTTTAATTTTTTAAGAAATAAAAACAAGAAAATTGAGGGGGAAAAAATAGATATCATTTTCCTTTCATTTCATGCCAATTTGAGAGAAAGTATTTTTTGGTGAGACCTATGTAAACAACTTCATTTTTTAATATTTATTCTCTCAAATAAATAATAAAAATTTGTTATTTAAATCTCATCTTTTTCCTTTTTATTTCCTTATATTTTATTTCTATGCCAACAAACAAATGGTAAAATTATTAGTAATATATAATTATTAAAAAGAGTATAAAATTATATATATATCTTATATATATATATATATATATATATATATATATATATATATATCTTTATATATATATAAGTAGCAGTCATGGGTAAATTTGTAATTTTAATTTTCCCGCTCTTTTTAAGGTTAAAATAGTAATTATATAAATCATTTTTATTAATTATAAAAAGATATATTACCTCAAATATTTTATAGTAATTAATTTATTGTACTAATTTAATAGTTATAAATGTTTGCACTAATTATGCAGTCTGAGTTTTTACTTTCCATATTCGGTTTCTCTCTCCTATGCATTAATTAGTTAATTGGATTCAAATTTCAAATATTTCAAATTTTTTATTAAATTCTCTTTCTGTCATTTTTTTTTGTGCTAAATTGGTCTCTTCTTGTTATCTTCTATGTATTATAAAAAAATTATTACATTTTTTATTAATGTGTCTAATATCATGAAGAACATTAAAAAAAAATAAAAAAGTGAGACGAGCTTGAATAAATTAAAAAAAAATAAGAGTGAGAAAAGTTATTTAAATGTCTGTTTGACTTAACTATTTTTTTTTAGTTTAAAGTATTTTTAAGCTAAAACTCAAAATAAGAAATAAAGTAAAATAGAAATTATTTGACAATCTTAAATTTTTTTAACTTAAAAGAGATTACTTGAGAAAAAAAATGGGGGATAGATGCAGCAGAGTGAAAATCTTCATTTTCTTAAAAGTTTATAAAATTTGAAAAATGGTTAGTTATTAACAAAAATGAATTTTATAACAATTGCTTAAAAAAAATATTTTATTGTAAATTGATAGATTTTTAAAATTCAACAAAATTGTCAAGTATTAACAAAGATCAAGCTTAAAACTATCATTTACAAAAAAAATGATTTATTATTAATTAGTCGTTAGTATTTTAACATTTGAAAAAAAAGGTTAGTTATTAAGAAAGATCAATGTTACAATACTCATTTTTTTTTAAAAATGATTTATTGTTAATTTTTACATTATTAAAATTGAAAATTGAAATTAATTATCAATATTAATTGTTATTTTATTAAACGGATACCTAAAAGCATTTGGGCATATTAGAGTTAAGAGATATGAATAAAAAGTTAATTATGTATATTGAACCCAATTTGATAAATAAAAGAAAGAAAAAACTACAATTTTTAAAAAAAACTGAAAAAATTCAATAAATGAAAACAATTATAAGAGTCGTTGACTAGATAATAGAAATATTAGTGTAACATAATATATTATCAATATATTGGTAAAAAGAATATATTATCAATATAGACAAACAAAATTGAACAAAATCAAAATAGAAATAAAAATTATAACAATCATTTAAAAAAATTGATAGAAAAAGTTTTGTTTATTGTTATTCATTAGATTTTAAAAATTTAAAATTAAAATTAATTATCTTTAAATGGTGACCTAAAGGCAAAACGACATATTGGTGTTAAGTGTAACGACCTAACTTCGTTACAGATATGTTATACTAAACTCTCTATTTAATTATTATCATGTGAAAGAACGTATAAATTTTTCACATTTAAAATACATACATATGTACCTACATAAAACGTTCATCACCGCATCGTCCAAATATAATACACCGATTTACACCTTAAAATACGAGGATACATATAACATCAGAAGAAGGATCCCCTTGTAGAGAACGTTCACACAAATCTTAATATTTATACAAAATCCTAAACTGTTCCCCATAATATGTACATATATACGAGAATAAAAATTAGCAAAACAGGAGGATCGTCCAATCTTAGGATCGTCCAATCAACATAGCAGGAGGATCGTCCAATCTTCAATCGTGACTAGCATGAGAGCCAGCACCATCACTGCTACCTGCTCCTGTGTTAACCACACGATCATTGCAGTAAAACAATACAAACACAAATTGCAAGGGTAAGCTTACTTATAAAAAGAATGATATAATATACACAATTTCAATCAACATCATTCACAATAAACATTCAGTTCACTTCAGGTATCATTCCATACATCAATATCATCATGCAACATTATGCTGACTCGACTCCATGGAGATTTCAACAAATTTCGGGCGGTCCCCATAGGCCCCATCCCCTACCATTAGTCTCTTCTTAGACCATTCAGGGAGTCCCTTGAGCCACCATGTGGAGGAAGTGTGAATTTAATCCAATATAGACAAGTGTTGGTATTGGCTTACCTCTGTCAGGTTTGCAAAACCTTCCATCTTTAGGAATTCGCCCACTTGTCTATTCTATATGCCCGCCATTGGCCATCATGAAATCCTCCAGCACTAGGTTGAGAGCCCACCTAGCACCCTCAACTTACGTGCCTACCCGTATGCAATATCATGCACAACTCAACAACTCAGATTACCACATGTTCCGTCTATGTTATAAATTCATCATTTTTCTCAAATCACGCTTATGAACCCATCCAGCAGTTCAATAAGCATAAGTAAGGCGTTCTCAACACTTGAATCCTTACTCTCAACTCAACATCAACGTTAACCAAAAATGTGAATTTCCTAACATAGTTCTAGAACCAAAATAGTGGCATATCCAACATCCTCGTTCGTAACAAGACTAGGTTCTGGTTCCCTACTAAACACACCCTCAGAATTTCACAACCACCGTAACTGGACGTCAGACTTTACTAAACACAAGGTGCCGCTGGACGCGGTTCATTAGACAATAGATCATTGGACGCTAGTCACTAGACACTGGGTCATTGGACACTGGTATTATACAATGAGGTCATTGGACGCTGGCCTTTAGTTGTAGTACACGTAGATGGACGATGGTTTTCTTTGGACGAGGGGTTTTCTGCAGAGTCCAGAACCTTTCAAAACACATTACGAACACATGTTTCAAAGATTTTGAAACTATTTCCATCACTTACAATATCATTCCAAAGCACAACAACGTTTTATCACAACAAACTCAGCTCAAATCATCAAAACATCAAGAAAGAAAAATCATCACATCATCATAACAAAGCTTTAAAGCATACAAACAGAAACAGAATTCCAAACATATCACCACCAGATCATTTCAAACAGTTATGAAGCTTCCCTTACCTACAGCTCTTGACTCAAACCTTGAAGAAGAAAAAGCTAGAGAGGATAACTTTGAGGTTCGCGAGTGATCTGCCCTCAAGTTTTGTTACAGAATCAACTAGGAGACACCAACTTAAAATCAGCCAAGAACTTTTTAGGAAAGAAGAAATAAATCTTCAAGTTCAGGTAGAGAATAGCTCTCTCACTCACGGTAAGGAAACTTATAGAAAAAGAAAGATAAGAATGAAGGAGAATGGAAGAAACAGGAAGCTTGACACGTTCACTTAAGAGATTTGCATGAAATTTTGCTAGTAACACCTCTATTTCCTCTAAAAGCACCCCCTTTTCTTATTTTTTTCTTCTTCTACAACTTACGAAATTTACGTAAAATTCCTAACAACAACCTTACCTTCTAAGCCCGACCTTACATGAAATATTATCAACAACATTATAGCACATAACAACACAATCTATTTATTAATTCTTTTATACATAATATAGCTTTAAATTTAATTTTCTCTTGTATTATCAGTCAAACACTTGAAAGAAATCACGACATTACTTTAAGAGATATGAAAAGAAAAATTAAGTGTATATTAAACTCAATTTGAGAAATAAATAACTATAAAAATTTGTTTAAAAACCTAAAAAATATTCGGTGAATTAAAACAATTGCAATGTGATTTTACAATCTTATTATTTGTAAATATCATGATACTATTACTATTTAATAATAATTGTTTTACTAGCTAATAATAAATATTTTATTCACATTTCTATTAGTATACATTATAATAAATTAATTACAATAAGCAATTTTTTCCATTTTTAATTCATAAAAGTATATAATTCTATGTTGTGCTAATTCATATTTATATCTAGGGACGAAGGCAGAACTTGATATCTGGGGGGTCAAATTAAAAATTAAAATTTATCTTTATAACATATAATAATTTTATAAGACATATAGAAGTATTAATTTATACAAAATATTTATAATTATATGCTTTTAAAATAATTTAAGAACATATAATCTAAAATATATTTACACAGAAAAAATTAAATATCTTTTCTTTTTTTAAAAACTCAATATTATTACACATGCTAATAAGGTTTGTTTTCCAATATCTAATTTATTTTTCCAAAGTTTACACATTAATCTATAGTACGCTCAAGGTTAAAGACATGTTGAAACCTTACAAATAATAGTAATAAAAGGAAAAAAAAATTGTTAATGTAGTTCATTGGCAAATGTTAATAAATAGTTTTTAATTATCAAATAAATTATAATCAAATTAATATAAAAGAAAGACTAATAGTATTATTTGATTACAAATACTATTATTTATATCCTTTAAAATAGTAATAATAAATTATAAAAGGAAACAACTACTAAAAAAATGATACTAAAATATTTTGTCTAAAGAAGAAAAAAATATAATACCTCTACAATAAAAACTATAAAAGAATATAATATTAGCCTAAGAAAAATAAATCATTATCCTCATAAAGATATTATAAAAAAGTTAATTAATTATTTTATTGAAAAATAAAATAATACATAATATTATTATTTTATATCAAACTTTCAAATAAAAAAAATTATATTTTTTAAAATATCATATATATTAAAAAAATAAAACTCAAAAAATAAGGGGGGCCAAGGCCCCCCTTAAGCATATATGTACATATGTCCCTGTTTATATCCGTATGCTGCACGAGTAATCATACTAGGACAAATTCATTGGGATGATTGATTTTTTTTTTATAATCATGATTTTTTTTATGTTAAGAGACTCATAGATATTTATGCTTAAAATTAATATATACAACTTTTATATGAATGATGTTTAAATTTCTTTTATATCAAAATATCCTTCATTTTTTTTAATTTGAAAGTATAAAAAATATATTTTAAAACTATTATATATTCTACTTATGTTGCGCTAATCCATATTTATATCCATCTGTCGCACGGGTATCGATATTAGGGCAAATCCTTTTGGATGACTTTTTTTTCACAATCATTGATTTATTATGTCAAGAGACTCTTATATATTTATATTTAATTTTAATGCATACAACTTTTATATGAATGATGTTTAAATTTCTTTTTATATCAAAACATCCTTCATTTTTTTAATTTGAAAGTATAAAAATTATATTTATAAACAATTATATATTCTATTTATGTTGCCTTAATCCATATTTATATTCATCTGTCGAACGAGTATCCATACTACGACAAATCCATTTGGGTAATTTTTTTTATATATAATCATTGGTTTTTTCATATCAAGAAACTCTTATATATTTATATTTAAATTTAAGGTATGCAACTTTTATATGAATGATGTTTATATTTCTTTTTATATCAAAACATCCTTATTTTTTTTTAATTTGAATGTATAAAACATTATATTTTTTAAACTATTATATATTCTATGTTGTGCTAATCCATATTTATATCCACCCATCACACAGGTAATCATACTAGGCAAATCCATTGGGTTGATTTTTTTTAATCAATTGTTTTTTATGTTAAGAGATTCTTAAATATTCATATTTGAATTTAATGTATACAACTTTTATATGAATGATGTTTAAATTTCTTTTTATATCAAAATACCCTTCATTTTTATAATTTGAAAGTATAAAAATTATATTTTTTAAACTATTATATATATTATATTTATGTTACGCTAATCCATATTTATATCCATTTGTCGTACAAGTATCCATATTAAGACAAATCCATTTGGGTGATTTTTTTTTGTTTTACAATCATTAATGGGTTTTTTTATATCAAGAGACTCTTAGATATTTATATTTAAGTTTCATGTACACAACTTTTATATGGATGATGTTTATATTTTTTTTTATATCAAAACATTCTTCATTTTTTTAATTTGCAAGTATAAAAATTATATTTTTTTTAAACTATGATATTCTATTTATGTTGCGTCAATCCATATTTATATTCATCCGTCACACGGGTAACCGTACTAGCATAAATCCATTGGAATGATTAATTTTCTTATTTTTTTATAATCATAGGTTTTTTAATGTTAAAAGACTCTTAGATATTTATATTTAAATTTAATGTATACAACTTTTATACAGTTAATGTTTCAATTTCTTTTTATATCAAAATATTCTTCATTCTTTTTTAATTTGAAAGTATAAAAATTATAATTTTAAAACTATTATATTTTCTATTTATGTTGTGCTATTCCATATTTATATCCATTTATCGCATGGTATCCTTACTATATAGCAAATCTGTTTAGGTGATTTTTTTTTTATAGTCATTAGTTTTTTATATCAAGAGACTCTTAGATATTTATATTTAAATTTAATGCATACAACTTTTATATGAATGATGTTTCAATTTTTTTTTATATCAACATTCTTATTTTTTTTTAATTTGATACTATAAAAAATTATATTTTTTAAACTATTATATATTCTATTTATATTGCACTAATCCGTATTTATATTTGTGCATGCATGGGTAACCATACTAGGGCTAATCGATTTGGGTAATCATTCTTTTTTATAATCATATATTTTTGGAAGTCGAGAGAGTATTCCATTATATCTATGCATGAAAAAAAAGAACCCTAAAGAATGATTTAGCCAAAATTCACAAGTCTAAAAAGTAATATTTTTTATAAAAGTAATAGTTGTAAGAGTAACTATAAGATAAGTATATTCAAATACACTATTTTTATCGACCCAAAATTTCATATGTGCTCATAAAAAATGTGGCAACTTTATAACATATATGATGCAATTTGTTTCATGAGGTTTTTGCTTCATGAGGTTTTGCTTCCAGACATATAAATCTAGACATTTAATCATGGCCAAAAAAGAAAAAAATAATTAATGAAGTCTTTTTTCCAAAACTCTTATGAGTCAAAATTCATAAAAAAAAAAGTTAGTCTTGAAAAAAATGTTAACCATTTTTTAAATATATATTTAATATTTATTTTAAAAATATTAAAAATTGTATATTATTACATTTGTTCCTATATATATAAAATAAATGGTAGTATTTTTTTCCTAATTATAAAAAACATATGACCACTTACAAATGCATTAATTTCTAATTTCCTTTAATACTTCCAATTTATTGTAAAGTCTATTAGCGAAATATCATCATTTCTTATAAAAGTGGATGCATTTATTAAACTATTAACAATATAACTCATATTCATTGGTTAAAAAATTATTTCTTAAATTATGAGTAGTGTTATTATATCTAACCACGACTTAAACCAATTAATTCTATGGATATTTTTGAAATAAAATATAAATTTATGACAATATTAATTAAAATGAACTAATTTAACTATTTTTATTGGTCTTGA
Source organism: Pueraria montana var. lobata (assembly GCA_026413185.1). Taxonomy (NCBI): domain Eukaryota; kingdom Viridiplantae; phylum Streptophyta; class Magnoliopsida; order Fabales; family Fabaceae; genus Pueraria; species Pueraria montana. The sequence goes on along the minus strand of CM048650.1, from coordinate 34,901,007 downwards.
TGAATTAAGTATTTGTTTCTTATATATAAAAATGGGGTAGTATTGTTAATTATTAATACAAATAATATTTAATTTAATCATTATAATAATATTATTAATATTATTTGTCACATTTTTGGCAAGAAGTCTATATCTATTTTCATGATTGGTTAAATCACATCAGATACTAAAATTTTTCAAAATAAACATACTCAAACACTTTGTTTACCCCGTACTGGTATATTAGAGAGATTTTTTATTTTTATTTTTTGTCACACTCTTTGGCAGTTGTCTATGCCTATTTTTATACTTAAGCAAATCATACTTCTATAGCAAAGGTTAAATATTACACTTCAATTTTATTATGCACTAATCCTGTTGTGGTTTTGCATGTTTCAAACAAATTCTTAGTAAATGTTACTCAATTGTTCATTTCCATTAAACAAAGACAATAACATTCAAGATAAAATTGTGGCGTTAGTTGGATACAAAAAATAAAATTAAAGTAAAATTTGTCACAATCTTTGACAATTGTCTATGCCTATTTTCACACTTGGACAAATCACATTGGATGAATAACACGGGTTAAATACTACGTTTGATATATTAATCATGTAGTGATTTTGCATATTTCAAACGTATTCTTAGTAAACGTTGCTCAATAGTTCATTTTTATTAAATAAAGACAATCACATTTAAGATAAAATTGTGACGTTAATTGGATACAAAAAATAAAATTCAAGTAAAATTTGTCATACTATTTAACAATTGTTTATGCCTATTTTCACACTTTGGTAATCACATTGAGTGAATAACACATGTTAAATAAATAATTAGATTTTATTATGTATGTTTATGCACAATTAAATACTACACTTACTGTATTAATTCTATGGTGATTTTGCATATTTCAAATATTTTCTTAGTAAATATTGTTCAATTGGTCAATTCCATTAAATAAAAGTAAATACATTTAAGATAAAATTGTGACATTAGTTAGATACAAAAAATAAACAAGTAAAAGTTGTCATATTCTTTGACAAACATCTATACTCATTTTTATAGTTAAATAAAAAAAATAAAATTTAAATAAAAACACTCGAATTCTCTGTTTACCCCGTGCATTGTATGGATAAAAAACGTGTGTGTGTATATATATATATATATATATATATATATATATATATATATATATATATATATATATATATATATATATATATAAGATTGTATTAGGACAACTCAAAATATAACTTCAATTCATTTTCAAAATAAATTTCTAAAATTTAAATTCGTGAAAATTAGCTTGATGCCTACATGAATCATAAACATACTGGAATATAATGTGTAAATATCGTAGAGTTCAATAACGACGGAAACTATGCTAAGGGGTTTTTAATATCATCATTTTCACAGTTTCTAAATTTCTATGTATGTTGCCTAGTTTTGTTATCTAACCCCTTGTTTGTTTTCTTGGTTGTGGTCCTGCTTGTTCTCAAGTAGAGGATAGATGGAAGAAGATATATATGGATCATGGTGAAAGAAACCCAAGGGAGTGGACTGCTCATGGAGTGAAGAACGAGAACGATGTCAGCTTCTGAAGTATATACTCCAATATATGGAGCTATAAGGAGTGATGACCCCACCTTGACTACATTAGTGCTAGATGATTTGCAGTTTTTGATGTTGGTAGATTATGGGACATTCCAATTTAGGGCACCCACCCCTTCCTTGTTGTGATAGTAGTGCCAGTGAAAGGCCTGCCCCTGTCGAGCAACTTCACCCTCCGGCTATTAGGCCTAGAGGTGGTAGGACTAGGTTGACTGCCAGAAATGCAATCCTCTCTTGTGGGCCAAGTCTCTCCTTGACAAGTGGGTCTAAGAGAATTTCTGTCAACACCCTTGAGCTTGCCACACAAATTGGCAAAGACCAAAATGAGAGTGATACTAAAAAGGAGACATTTAGTGGTTCTCCAAGTTCTAGTGGCCCTAGTTATCATGTGGGCAGGGTGGTACACCATATCATGAGTGAGAATGGTAATGATCCTGGTAGGTGTCTAAGATTAGGTAAATTATATTATTAGTGATGGTTTGTTGGGTTAGAACTAACTAATTTCCTTGGATGATCGTACTTATACATTATGGTTATGTGTTTATCTATTTTTGTAAACTTGTTCTTGTTTATGTTTACTATGAGACATGTATGGAACCATTATTATTATTATATGCATGTGAGAGACAAACAAGGAAATCACACTTAAGCTTTTATTTAAATTTGATTCAATTATTGAGAAATTTTACACTTGCCCCTATGTTGGGCTGATTCATATTTGTAATTATATAGGTTGTCTATTAGGTACCTGCAGACGTGGTCATTACTAGTGGCCATTCTTTTATGTTTTCCGACACACTTTTGCATGTACATTGTTTACTTTTAATAGGTTCCATACCCAAGTTTACATAAATCGTGACAAAAAAAATTATTCAACCCAATTCGATAAAATTTGGTTTAGATTGGATTGGATGATCCAATTTTTACTAACACATCCTTACCAACATTTTAATTTCCTATTACCACCCAAATATTGAAAATCATTTTTAAAATAAGCACAAAAAAGAAGCATGTCAATAAATCAATTAATTATCCTATAACATTTTTTTTTCAAAAAGAGATGAGAATATATATATTCAAAATAAAAGACAAGGAGAACGAAGTATTATACTATGTTGGTTGGATACATGAAAGAAGTGTAATAAAAAGTATTGGTGTAACACTAAAAAGTATAATAAAACAAATAGAAGTTACATGTGAAACACATAATAATACATATTGGTTCAATTTGGATTGGTTTGGTTTTGCAAACATCAATCGAAAATTGATCTGAGTGGTTAGTTATGTAAAAGATGGTCCAAAAAAATCCATAGAAATTCAATTTTATCAGTTTTCATTTTTTTTTTTTATCATTTTGTGGTTTTTATTTAGATTGGATTGGATTTGTACACCCCTAGTCTCATTAAGTTCAATGACAACCTATTGGACCACTTTCAAGTCTTAAAGAGAGACTTGTTAGCATTTGTATTGATCTCTGTAATAATCAGGGGATTTTCATCCATCATTAACGTCAAGTCTAAATTCATTACACCCATTTGAAACATTATCATTACAGACCAACCAACATAATTTAGTCCATTAAACTTGATCTATGTTTGTTTGCAGTGAAAGAGAGTGAAATGAACAGTAAAAAAAGTGGGATCCACACTTTTACACTCTACTTTAATTCAAAATTTCATCTCATTCCATTTCATTTCACTCCTCCAAACACTACATAAAGCAAATATGTTAACAATAGTTGCATACATTCAAATAAACTCACACATCAATGCTTTAGTACACCTAATGGATTCAAACTATATGAACTTTAATTATTTATTCATGCAAGTTCACCTCTAGTTAATACTTAAACACATTTCCATAACAATAATGATGTTAAACAAATATACTTTAATGGGTAATTTACCATACCACTCTTGACATGCATGTTATCTTTGGATATACATACATTCTACAATTATGAAAATAAATTGTTAATATATTATTAATTATAAGCAATGATTCATCTTTAGGTGATCCATATGTGCCTTATAATAACAAATTTCATTCAACCCAAGCATGTTGATTTTATAACATCATAAACACAATCCATTTATATGATTTTGAATCATAACTTTCATGTTTTGATCACTTTGTTGATTAAATAAACCCATTCTTACAAGGTACACCCATCGCACCTTTGAAATGCGCTCAGTGCACATTGGTCGAGAATCCTAAACACTTGAGCGCCCAAACCATGAATGGTGCACCCCAAGCAGACGACTTACAATGGCTAGCCAATTTTTTTTTACGCCCAACACATTGTGATTTGTGCCCAATGCAAGCTTGGCATAATGGGGCAAGAACTTGTGCATCTTGTGCCCTTGTCATGTGTGCTCAGCATGCATTTGATGTCATCTCACATTTTTTCCAATTTGACAGTTAATTTAATGGTTCATGAAAACAAAGAAATATTAATTTTTAATGGAAAATTATGATTCTAACCGTTGCTCTTATGCCAAATATTAGCAATTAAACTATAGTGTGTAGGTTTCCTACATCTTGAAATTTCTTTATATTTTCTTTTGGCGAGACCTTTAAATCCTTTAGTTGTTTTTCCCTTCTCTGACTTCCTTTTCTTCTATCTATGATTATGTAGATACTTTTTAGGCTTAAATATATTTTTGATCCTTGCAATTTAGTGTTTTTTTACTTTTCGTCTTTGCAAATTTTTTTTTGTTTTAATCTTTGCAAATTATGTTTGTTTTGTTTTTTGTCTTTATAGTGGTTTAGATAGCGTTTTGAACAGTGAAAAAAACGCTATCTAAACCACTATAAGGACGAAAAGCAAAACAAACATAATTTGCAAGGACTAAAACAAAAAAAAAATTTGCAAGGACGAAAAATAAAAAAAACATTAAATTGCAAGGACCAAAAAGATATTTAAACCTACTTTTTATTATAATGTGGCTTTTCTTTTTCTACATAATTCATTACTGAAATTTTTCTTCTCTTTCTTTTTTGTGAAAAAATTAGTATTTGTAGAGGTGATTTTTTTTAGAATAAAATCAACCTATCTCTAACATCTCCATAACTCACTTTTTAATTAAGTTCACTTTTAACAGCCTAAACCACCCCTAAATGAAGTAGTAGGAAAGGGAGTTATTTTAATAACTCTAAAATAATTCCCTATTGACTTTAATATATTTTAAATTAGACATTTTTCATTTGAAGTTCTTCTATAAATTTAGATGAGTTGCTCTTAATATTATCAATGTTCTCATTCAATATATAAAATTTATAAAAAAAAATATAGTAGTATCTCGCATCTAACATATGTTTGACTTGAATATAGCTATTATTTCGAAGTGTTCATATTTCGTTGATCATAACTAACTAACTAAACAAATGTCCTTGACAGTGTTTAACAAAAAGAAAGCTACCAAATTATCTTTCCTGAAACAAACACATATATGAATTGTTTAATGTACACTCATTTATTTTTTTAGAAGAAACATGTGTTAGTAAATTATAACTATGATTATGATTATCTTTAAAATATATCTAAGGAAATATATCTAAGGGGTAGCTTGCTAATATACTTTTCTAAAAAAAATGAATTTACGTTAACATGATATTAGAGGGAATTTGCTAACCCACGCCCTTTTTTTTAAATGAATTCGTTAACCAGATATATAACTGCAATTTTCTTAAATATGACCTCTTAACTCCTCATATAATTTTATTTTTAACATGTTCATAAAACATAAAATTAATCTTAAAAAAAATAAAATTAAGGTTTAAGACATCACTTGTCTGATTCTGACATTTTAGAAGGTCCAGTTAAGCCATAAATTCTTTAAAGAGATACTTTATTTGAGTATATTTAAAATGGATACTTGGATTTATTTTATGTATGAGATTTTTTTTTATCATTCAGAAAATTTTTTATGTACGAGATTGATTGGTTTCACATGCATTCCACATGGTTCTCCAACTTCACTGTTTTATTTTTTCTTTTTGTTTCAATATATATTTCGCGTTGACAAATGTGGATTGAAAGCCAAGAATCCTTTTGGCTTCTTCCTTAAATTAAGTGCCTATGGGTATTGAATACAATTGATAGGCAGTTAGGCACTTTCTCAACTTGAATTTCCCCCTTTTTTTTACGAAATAAAGAAAAATGAAAACTTGTTCCTTACCTAATATGAGATAAACTATTAATTTATATTTAATTATCTGTCTTTATCTTGTGGTTGACACTAAAGTGCACATGTATTCTTGCTTGTTTTATTAGAGGTAATGCAACTGCAATGCGTTTATTATATAATAAGCATGTAATAACAGTCTATTTATTGAAGGATGTAGAGAGCACACTAACTCAAGAACACAAAAAGAAATTAAAATAGCCAATAGTTAGTTCAAGTAAACTAAAACTGTTTTATTCTATTCCAATATTGAATCCAATTCAATCGTTGATAATTATCTTTAATTACTTACTTTGCCTTCTATCAGTTTGGTTCCATTCGCATATACACACGCAGTAGATAGATACTCTTCTAATGATGTCAAAGCATTAATTAATTTGAGGAGTCACGTAGTCCATTTTCTGAACCAAAAAAAAAAGGTTGGACTATTATTTGCCAAAATTGTTAAACTTGGAAATGGAAATTTTGTTGCTTTTATCTGAAAAGAAGTAGAATGGTAAGTGAATTTTTCTTGAGCCAGCTACCCATTTCTAAGTTAGAACAAGAAGGAAGGAGAACTATCGTAATCAACTTTTAGAAACTGGGCCAATGATGTTGTGGGCTGTGTTTTGAAAGGCACCGGACTCATGTATTACGACTTTATGATTAATTATTCTTGCATAAATTTTGCATTTACACATTCTTCGTATACTCTTGTATACGTCACTGTAACTCTGATCTCGGTATATCTTTTAGGCTTAATTGTATATTTTACCATTCAATTATCATTATTTTACAAATTTTATCATCAAAGTTTTTTTTTTCCTGCATATTTTACTTTTATATTTTTTAATTTTCATGCATTTTATCATCATGTTACTAACAAAATGACGTAATTCCGCAATAATTAGTGACAAAATAATGTCATTTTTAAGGACACGTTAGCATTTCGTTACAAATTGGTAAAATGTGTGAAAATTGAAAAATATGATGATAAAATGCGTAAAAAAAAAAACTTAGTAAAATTCGTGAAATGATAATAGTTAGGTGGTAAAATATGGTATTAAGACAAGTATATTTAGCGTATCTTTTACTGAATGGTATAGAGTATAATACTGCGCTCAATTAGGACAGGTATATTTATACAACTCAACTACATACCCTCTCCTTTCTTTCCTATAAAAAAACCATTTATATTTTGGTTGTCATGTGCCCGTGTACACGTGTCTTTTTGGTTATCTACCCAAATCACGTTGATGCCCTCCAAATAGATTTTGTTTGGTAACATTTTCAAAATTAATTCCTCTTAAATCAATCCCTTCAAAACTAATATTACTAAAATCTAAAACAAAGAATCCTATGATGCATTGTAATAAAAACCGGTTTGAGAGCCAGCGATATAATCAATCTGAATTAAATGTTATACAACCGGTATAGTTCAGCGTGACTTGACTGATTTTCCTATTAACTGATCCGAATGAATTCGTGACCCAAGGACTTTATAAATGAACCGATATATTGTGAATTTTGTAGAATTTTTCAAGGTATATTATGAATTTTTTTAATAATTTTTTAAAGTAAGAAACTATAGGTTATAAATAGTATTTTTTTTAATATATATCAGTTCAGTGTACTGGACCAATGAATGAGTCATTACCCTTAACCCAATTGATCACGGAACTGAATTCAGTGTATTCACAGTTAACTTTTCATGTATTCACACATTTATAATCATTAGATGAAGATTGATCAACTCAAATTTTAAATTTTAAATGTTTTTAAATCTAATTTATTGAGATATAACGTTAGCCATCCCATCTTAATATGATGCTTCTGAACGTGAAAAAAAATAGGGCAAATATATTTTTTAGTCTCTAAAAATGTTGAGCATTGTCATATAAGTTCCTAAAACTAAAAAAATTCTAAATAAATTCTTAAAATTTATTAGTTATTTTATTTAAATTCCTAAATTTAACTACCTAAATTTAACTACTTATTATCATTTTAATCTTTAAACATAAATTAAATATTATAAGTCACACCTACATGTAATGATTAGACTAATATAATTGATAGATTACACTTTTAAAAACTTTTTTTTTCTTAATTTATAACAGTACTATACGACCAAATTGACATTCCACCTAATAAAACATAATACAAGAATTCGGAACCGTTGATCTCCAGATCAATAACATTGCTATAAACAGTGATTTACTATTCCTACAGCTGTGTCTTATCATAATTCCTGATGTTGACTCATGAGACATATATACACCAATTGGCCTCTTTTGACCAACCCAATTTGGTAGCCATAAATCTGAGCCGAGTTGTTAGGTGCATAAAAAAAACCTCATTGATTAATTTCTTTACTCTTGTTCATGTAATAAGACGCAGTCAATCCAAGACCTGTGCAAAAAGCATTTTGTTTTTACAGAATGTAAACACTTTTTAGCATCCAAATGCGATGTAACATAACACGCTTAAATAAATATATTTTATTAGAGATAATGACAGAGAAAGACCTTTGACAAAAGATAAAAATGAGGACATAACTAGCACGTGAAACAACAATTTGATGACTGTACATTGTGTACAAATTCAAAAACATATCTAATAGTTTAAAACTATAATGTAGTATTATTCAAATTTTTGTCTGTATGCTGAGGAACCCTTTGATTAGCCGACAAGACAGCCACCATATTGGTCAAAAGTGGAGTGCACTAATATCCATTATTACGCCTGCTAGGATCCTAATCATTGTTATTATTAGAGCATGGTCAAAAGTACATGCTTGACTAAGCTTGTTATTTTTCATCCATGTTACATTTTGAAACACACACAAATTAGAACCAAATGAGCTAACACAACACAATTCTTTACAATTTTCATCAATTGCATGAGCAAAGAAATGAAATTCTGTAGTAGTCTGCAAGATGATAATTTCCCACAGCAATCTTCGAACCAGATGTCAAGTTATACATGCACAACAAATTTTTTTGAACTTTGACAAAAGAAACGCACTTGCATCACACCTATAGTTTCCTTTTCACAAAAGGGGGGAAAAGCCAAAATCACCCATGCTAAATTATATATAGAAGCAACAACTAAAACACCAGAGTGACAAAAGAATACAAAAAATAGGATCAAATTGAATCACCGCACTTGCCACTTGCATCTAACTGTTGAAGGGCAGAAAGAAAGCAGCACGTGCTCTGAAAGACCAAATAGAGTTTGAAACACATTGATGAAGTGACTTGATTACCAAAATTGTGGCCTATGCAGCAGCCACTGACGGTTCCTGCATCAATGAATGAAAACCATGTTATCAACTCAATAAAATATGTTCTCTTCCACTCATTATATGTTTTCCTTAACAAAAGAAAAAAATTATAGGATTAAAATTTGGACAAAACTTAGATGTAATTCTTTAAGTACTTAGTGTTGTTTTCTAATCAGAATTAGAATTTCACCTCAGTAATCTGGATAATAAAGGTTTGCATTAAAGATTAACATAGATTATTGAGATGAAACTCCAATTCTGATTGAAAAACAACACCAAAAATGCTTACGGAACTACATCTAAGTTTTTTCCTTAAAATTTCTTTTCTTTATGACTGACATTGCAAGAGCATATCAAACCTTTGCTGTCAAGTTTGAAACAGCCATATGAAATTTTTCTCTAGTTTTAGAACTTGCAACGTGTCCAGCCTTTGCCACCTTGCTAAAAGCACCGTTTAACCATGCTGTTCCAGCAGTCACATATCTGCAGTGGACGAGGACAAACCATTAACAAGCATACCTTTTATTATCACCATCCAAATAACATACAACCTTAGGGTCAAATTAAGTCATAAGGATCATCATGCATATTTAGTTTCTCTCCAACACGTAGTTAATCCAGGTAGTACCCTTTGTATTTCCCTGTTGGATCCCACCACAAAATCATAACAATTTCATAGAGAAATCCAAGTGCAGAAATGGAGATAACGTATCATATTCAACCATACCTGCTTGTTTTGACAGCTGATCCAGTGTCATTTATCTTCCTCTCAGCTGCAATTATTGCTGCCATTGTTTTATCTGAAACATGAAGTCTCTGATCCACAGACTTGACTTTCTGATTCACTGCAGCAATGCCTACTGTCAATTTCTCTGTCAGACCAACTCTCTTGTCTAAAGAAATGACCTTTGCAGATGCATTGGCAGTCAACTGATGCTTTTCATCAAATGCTTTAGCTTTGTTCACCGCATCTTGTCTTATTGCTGAACCTTTCGCCAGCATACTTGTAACTGCATCTTGTGCTTTACTAAGGTAGATTCTTCTATTGGTAGGGCTGGCTTTCCCCTCCTGAAAGAGATATAGTATAGCAGACCATGAGCTCAATCAGAAAAACAAAATGTGAACAGTTTTAGTAATAATTGTTGCATAGCTACAAAATTAACAGAATGCACTGCTGAAGATTATGAGCAAGTCATGCAGGATTGACACAACGGCAAGAAGTCCTCAAAATAGTTAAGATTGTTATTGACATAACTTGCTTAAAACAAAATATCATGATTGAAACTTTCTTCTTTAACAGTTTTCAGAATTGCAATGTTAAAGTAATTCGATATATTCAAAACAAACTCAAATGTACTACCAAATCCCTGGGTATAATAAAAATAATATCAACTACTTTTTAGCCAACTCCAAATGCCCATGAAGCACAGTTCATCAAGAGAAATGGATCATGCAAAATCTTAATCTGGATTTTGGGGTTTACCTCAATATTTGAGGAGACATTCTCAGAATTCTCAGAAGGAGCAACATTTATAGCATTTTCCACCACCCTTACTTCCTGCATTGATTGCTTCTGATAAGCTCTAAATTTTACATCAATACGTGCACTATGATATAAGAGTTCTTGCAATAGTTACCTGCATCTCACGATTTGGTACATAGTTCTCAGCTGGAGTTATCCTCACAACCTGGTCTACTATTGTTGCTCCCTGAGAAAAAGACAACAAAAGTTTTACTCCCACAAGTCAAAAAGTGCAAAGGCATATATAAGATGTATAAGTTCCCAATTCAATATCAAGACCAAAATGCTACCATGTTATAGGATAACAAGCCAGGGGGGAAATGAATTGACTTAAAAATTAGTAAAGATATCCAAATAGACGTTGCTAAAGAAATATAGACCTTTCTGATGTAAAAAAAGGTTAGGCTCTGTAATTTGTAATTCTAATTGCAATAAATCAGTACTTTCAAATTAAAATGCTATGATGCTAACTTAAAGCCTAATTCTAATTCTAAATATATTAAAATATACAACAGAACTTCTACATACTTGCAATCTACTTAACATAAGCTATAAAATGGCATCTTGATTCTCAAGGATTTCAATTTTAAGGTTTCCTTCTGGAGTTCAAGCCTATCTGACTTGCACCTGAATCTGATACACATCATTCATCAGAAGTCACTTTCCTTCCTTTTCTTTAAAGTGAGCTGCATTAAGTGAAAGACATCTCTTTCAGAAACCTAGTTACTCCATAGTACCAATGTACCATATACGTTGTATAGCAAGATGTGCAATCCTACAACACATCTCAGTACCTAGTACCTACCATGGCAGCATGAAAGTTACTCAAATCCACAATGTGCGCCACTCAGAAACTATAATATTGAACATAACGGTCTGCTGTGCTTCTCAGCACGTCCAAGTCCAATTCCAAACAAGTGACCATCAACATTGAACATAAAACAGAAACATGAAACTAAATTATGTGGCAAACACCATGTCACTCTCACTTGACGCAAACAAACACCACTGTCTAATTTCTAAAATGAACCAACTTATATCCTGCCACAGCTCCACTAAAAAAATCATAAAAAGGAAAAGAGACATTACCGATAACAATAATGCAATTTCAAGTGCTTTGGGATCCTTAAATGTCACATATGCAGTCTTTGATTTCCCATCTTCACTGCAACAAACAGACAAACAATATGCAATAATAATACAGATTTGACTTCTCTCAGCAAGCATGGAGAAAAATGAAAAAATGAGCAAGTTCAAGAGCTGAATTCAACGCACAGATTGTTTGAATACACAAGAAGAGTTCAAGCTCAAATCCTAAAGCAGAAGACTTTGCTTGACTAAAATAAGGTAAAATAAGGACAGTAGATTAATGCGCTGTCACAGCACAATTTACACTAACAGCTGAACTTATTATATTAAAAAATTATACCCTGACCTGTCTTTCTTTGTTTTATTTTGATTTAATAAATACAACTTTATATCATTAAAACCAAAATTAAGAACACCTAATGATTTCTTATCAGACTTTCCAACCCCTCCCCCTTCAATCGGAGTTGTGAAGATTGGAACTAGCAAAAACTGAATCCAAGAAACAAAAACATGTACCCAAAAAAACAAATTGAATTTTGGCATAGAAAATACCCACCTCAGGATCTCAACATGCTCGATTTCTCCAGAAAAGGAGAAGAACTCGTGAATCTCTCTCTCACCAGCTAGATCTGAAAGCTGCTTGACTTGAACAGTCTTCGTCTGAAATAATCAATATAGAGAGAGACCCAGAAATAGAAAATCAAATAATGCTCCAATTACAACAAGAAAAGGGTATAAAGAGGGGGTTTTGAACTCAAAGAAGAAGTAAGAGCTTATTACCTCAGTTACCTGCATTGCGATTTACTCAGTGGAAACTGTATCTGTTCTGAGAGCAAAGTTGATGAAGAGAGAGAGAGAAAGAGAAGGGTGGCGCGTGCTAGGTTCTTGAGAGTGATGTTGTGTCACCGAAGAGAATAGAGTTGCATTGAAGAAGAACACAGAGAGAAAGAAATAACAGAGGAATGTGTGGTGTTAGAATGTAATCATGTCCTCAGGTACCTCGTAAAGACCAGAAACAATGCAGTGATTCTCACGTAAATTCCACAATTGTCCCTTTAAAGTTTCGGTGATCACTTTTTTTAAAAAAAATAAAATAAAAGAAAGAAAGTGTATAATTATAAATTATGTAATTATAAATTATAATTATTAGAGTTAAATATATTTTTAGTCTTTTAAATTGAGGGTCTATATTTTTTTAGTCTCTTAAATTTGAAAAATACTTTTTTTAGTCCCTCAAATTTGAAAAATACTTTTTTTTCTTTAATTTTTAGTTTCAAAATAAACTTATTTTGAAAGTTTCCTATCATATTAAAATTACTTTAAGAGTGTGTTTGTGTGGTGGTGACGATGATGAGGACAACGACGATGACATTGGTAGTGATAGAGGAGTCCATGGCGGTAGTGGTAGTGATGGTGTCAGTGCTGGTAATAGTGGTTGGTGACGGCGGTGGTGCCAGTACCGGTGATGATGGTTGTGGTGGTAGTGTCAGTGTTGGTGGTGATGGTGGTAGTGTCGGTATCAGTGTTGATGGTGCCAATGGTGATGGTGGTGTTGGCGATGCGAGCGAGGTAGTGGTAGTGGTGGTGGCGGCGACGACGACAGTACCGATGGTGGTGGTGGTGTCAATGATGATGGTGTTGATGTTAGTAGTGCCAATGCTAGTAGGGGTGAGGGCGGCGATAGTGGTGACATTGTTAGTGGGGGGGGGGGGGGGGGGGAATAGGAAGGGCCATTGTGAAGTTGGGAGAGTATGCTTTTTTAAAACTAAAACCAAATTTTCAAATCTTTTTTCTTGGTTTTGAAAATGAATATAAATGTTTTGAAATTGAGTTAAAATTTATTTCATCTCCATTCTTGTCAAAAACGTTTTATTTTAAAAATTGCATTTGAAAATCAAAAACCAAAAACTCGTAACCACCACAAACAAACCCTTAGCCCCGTTTGGGGTGGTTTTCCATTTTTAGTTTTGAATTTTTTAAAAATCAAAACCAGTTTTAGTTTTGAGTTTTTAGTTTCAATTCTTTTTTGTTTTTAGTTTTTAAAAAGTTGTTGCAAATTGAAGATAAATAAATGAGTGAACTGATTTATCTTATCTTGCACCACTATGAAATAATGCAATATAAAAAAATATTGACACAAAAATAATTAAAAATTAAAAATAACTAAACCTGTGGCGATAGGGGTGGCAGTGGCAGTGGCAGCGGTAGCAGTGATGGTGGAGGTGACAGAATGGTGAAGGTGGTGGTGGTATGGTGGTAGTCGGTGGAGGAGGCGATGGTGGTAGTGGAATGGTGGCGATGGAGGTGGCGGAAGTAGTGATGGTGTTGGAATGGTGGCGATGGAAGAGGTGGTGGTGGAGACAGTGGTGGTATGGCAATGGTGGAGGTGGTGGTGGAATGGTAGAGGTGGTGGTGGTGGTGGTGGTAGCAGTTACAGCGGCGGTGGTAGAGTGGTGGTGGTGGTGGTGGTGATAGTGTTTTTAAAACTAAAAATCAAATTCACAAAACCTTTTTTCTTGGTTTTGAAACATTTTTCTTGGTTTTGAAAATGAATGTAAAAGTGTTTCGAAATTGAGGTAAAAACCATTTCAACTCCATTTTTACGTAACATGTTTTGTTTTGAAAATTACATTTAAAAACCAAAAACTCTCGCAACCACCCCGAATGGACCCTTAGATTTTATTATCATATATTTAAAGGTAAAATTATATGAAAGATTAAAAAATATTTTTAAAAAAACAAAAGCTTATTTCTATACATTATCAATGTAAAAAATTTACTAACAATTAAAAACCATTGTTTACATGATTTTTTAGGTAATTTATTATAAAAATTAACATACTTATTATATATAACCAGGAATGGAAAAAAAATTAGGTGAGAGAAATTTAAAATTAATAATGACTAACTTTTATTGTTAATAATTATTTAAAATTTAGTTAATAAAAAATAAAATACCGTGTATCCTATTGTTATATTTAAATTAGTGAAACAGAATAGTGTAGAATTAAGTTACTATTTATTGTTTAAATGTTTTTATGATGAAATAAAAAAGAATATTTCTATCTCATACTTCTTTAATTAAAGGAAAAAAAATATAAATGTAAAACAAAATAAACATACTTTATTATATTCTATCTCATTCCAATTTAAACGATAAAGATTCTTTTTATTCTATTTTGTCTTATTTTAAATAATAAAATTTAATATCATTTTATTTTATTCTACTTCATTCTATTTTTCCTTTGTTTTTTTTTTATCAGTTCAATCACAAGATAAGACATCACCTTTTGATCTTTAGAAGGGATCTATATTAAATCCCACACTCAAAGTTTTAAATAATAGATGTGATTGTGTTGCCATTAAAGTAAAAAAGAAAAAAATACTATTAAAGCTAGGCAGGCACGGGTTAATCAGCAATTATAATATGATGTGATTGAATCTATATCATGTCGTCTACACCCTTAATCTTTGCTCTTACTATTTAGGCCAAAATTTTGCATGTTATTACTTGTTTTCCATTGTCGAACATAAAAAAAAAATCATTCAATAAATTATAGGAAAGAGGAAATTAGGAATGAAGGATGAATAATATTACCATGAATTAAGACATTTTTATGATTTTATTTGTGTAAATTTTTATGATTATTTTGTTTACAAACAATCGTAAACATGATTGTTTTCTAACAAAAGATAGATATTTAATTCAAACTTCAAAATTAGAACAAAATAATTCTAACATTGCAATCATAATATAAGGAGAAATGACCTGGGCATCAAAAAGTGCTAAAAGAGTATAAAAACTTGTTAGACTAAATAGAAACACATTTATTCATTCATCCAGAAGTAATTTTAGAGAGGGCAGAATTTATTTTCTAACTGAAAATATTAAGAGGAACTTGTTTAATTTTTAGGGCGGAGGGATAGGGCTGCCTCTGCCAGCTTACTCCTAGTTTTGTTACTGTATATAACAATTTGTAATTATTTAGATGATAAAGTAAAAAAAAAAAAGTTTACACTAATAGGAGAGTATGTGTGTAGCACTCATTGCTTAACGAATTGTTTATTTTAAGATACTGTCATTTTTTTTTTATCATTGGAAGAGATTTACATGTCATGTTAGGTTACTTAAAATTAAGTTTCGTTACTTCTATAAGCAACAATTGCTTATGATTAAAAAAATAATTTCTTGTCATTTAAGGGTGGGTCATTTGAAGATTGTTTAAAACTATATCATCGGAACAAAATGTTTATGAATTGTTTAACTAAGATCTGACATTGTATCTGTATGTGCCAATTAACAGAAAATAAGGAACTCAAGATGGATTGTTTAAATTGCACCTATTAGAGATGCTCTAACATATACTTACATAGAGTATTTATTCCTAAAACAAATATTAAAATTTTAGAATAAAATCAAATTAATGATGATTTTTTTAACAACATTAAAAAAAAAAAGGTTATATATGTTAACTTTTCCTTTGTAATACAGTAACATGACTTTCAATATAAAGAAAACGTTGAAAGTCATGTTATCCGTGCGAATGCACGGGTATTATACTAGTTACCCATTAAAATTGGGTAAAATTTCAAGTAATTTGGATAAGTTTTTAGATTTAAATTTTATGTCGCCTATACACTAAAAAATCTTTAAAAGATAATTTTTGTCAAGAGATTACACGTGAAAGTACCTTGTGATTATTAAAAATAGTAAAATTAAAATTATTAAATGTGATTGGTGTATGAAATATTTTTTTATCAAAATAAAATAAAGTGTTTTTCGTACAAATAATATATATGGCTTTTTTTTTTTAATATCATGTATTTTTTTTTTGGTGAAGTAAAACATTACTGTGCCTGTGAGACTGGATTTGATTAAATTTATTATAAAAAAAATTCAACAAACAATGAATAGCATAAGGAATCTAGTCCACCAAGTGGCTGCTTATACACCAAATAACCAACACCATTAAATCATTGCAATAATATGCTACTGTAGAACAAGATAACATTCGTCGTTTTCAAAAAGAAAGAAAGAAAGAAAGAAACACAACATTCGTTGTATTGGCTTCAATGTCCTTATCTAGAAGAAAAAATCATAATAGAGTCGTGCGAGTTGGAACAATTCACACAGAATGATATATATTATACACATGAAAAATGTTAATGACAACTCCTTTTTAATATTTATTAAGTGAAATTTTATGATAATCTCGTTAAGAAAGAGTGATATAAGATTCATTTAATAATAAAAAATTGTAAAAATATTAAATATGTGTGTATGTTTATCGTTAACCCCTCCTTACAGAATTGTTCAATGAACCCAAGCTGCACTTTTCCAAAGCCTTCAAGAATTCTTCATATGTTGATGTTCCATCTGCACCAAGAATATATATACACTAACCATCGAATGGAATGAAACAAATTTGATGTGTTGACCTCATTCATTCAGCTTCACATCATAGATTTCAAAGAAACTCCTTGTAGTATTACAAATGCAATTTGAATCGGTACCTTTGGTCTTGCTCCCTTTTGAATCATGGGAATGCTTCTTTATTATTTTCTCATTTGAATAATACAGGTATTCTTTATAGGGCGCTTGCCCCTAACTAATCATTTCTTACACTTTCTAACAAACGAACGAAATTATAGAATAAAAAAAAGAATTTCTCTAAAAGGAATTTACATGTTTAAAAAATATTCATATTATTATTTATTCCTTTCTTATTTTAAAATATGTACTTGAGTTTATTTTAATATAAATGAAACATTTGGATATTATTCTCTCGTAATGATTCTTGTCAGAATGAATAGATTTAACATTTATTATCAACTTTTAAGGTATAGTCAAATACTAAATGTAAATATCTCTCTAAAAAATTCAAACCTTAATTCATTACGTTATGAAAGACTAGTCCTTCTCACTAGAATCAACCCCCAATAATAAGTTATACTACTAGTTACTATATCATCAATAATTTTATATATAATGAAAATTCTATCAATTTAACCAATGAATTAAAATTATATATTATTTAATTGATTTTTTAAATTTTATCAAAATTAAACAACTAAAATATATAATACAAGGTTCTTATTTTTTATATTTTAAAAAAATAAATATTATGACAATTTTGATGCATATCAGAGTATTAAACTATTTTAAATTAATATAAAATTTAATAAATATAATAAAAAAATAATTTAACAATGTATTTGAAAATAAAATTATCTAATAAAAAAATATGAAATAGTGTAATAGTATATAAATAGAGAGAGAAAGTGTATGTTTTAAGTGAGAATAGTTTGAGTATGAAAACTTTAAATTTGGGTCATATTTTGGCACGAGACGGGGATTAGTCTCCCGCGGGTTTGTTCGGCACTTCGATGGGTAGCATCCCTCCTAGCTGAGATTTTTTCCATACCCAAGGCTCGAACCCGAGACCTTGGTTAAGGGACGAGAGACCTTAACCACTCACGCCAACATCAGTTGATAAATTTGGGTCATATAATTATATATGTTTGATCAAAATTAAAGATTATTTAATAATCATATATTCGCTTTTTAAAAATCATATCATTTTTCTTTTAATTTTAATTATTTAAATAAAATATAATAATATATATTTATAATTCTCATTTTTAACCATAAATATTATTGTTTGTTATGTGTGCGCCAACTCATCGTGCCTCCTCCTTCGATTATCATCGGACTCTAGGAATAAACCGTTTCTTGTTCACAGACCTTGTAATTATTTTATTATAAGAAATAGATCAAAGAAAAAATCAGTTCCGGCAAACCGGCTTATATAGGCTAGGGATTTTTAATCCAGTCTTGAGATATATATAAAGATTAAAATACACCAAGTTATGTAAATTTTTAAAAAAGTCATGACTTTTTAAGTGATTACATGATAACTAATTTTGACTATCTATGTATGGATATATGATCTAGATTTACTCATCTCTCTCGTACAAAAATGACTCTCATGCAGAATTTCATCTCAAAATTGAAAAAAAAAGAGAGAGAAAATACACATTATTCATTGCTTTACCAACTTATCGCTCGCTTGTATCGATGCTGCTCATGGATGTCCTTATTTTTGGCTCTGTAGACACCATATAATATTTTGGCATATACCATAATCAATTATACGGGGGTGTATACGTAAAAAAATGTTAAAAAAAAAAAATAGTAAGGGGAGAAAGGTATTTTTATATTTTTCTCTCTTTTTAAAAAAATCAAATAATCTCAAAAAATTAACCTCCACTCTATTTTTCTTAAATCAAACAATCTATATCCTCACCTTATTTCTCTTATTTTATTTTCTTACTATACTACCTACTTTCTCTCTATCTATTTCCTTCATCTCTGTCGAACACTGTGTAAGTGTTAAGTAGTATTTAAATTTCATTAACTATTTTGTATGTCTCTATACAAATAATGTGAAAGAATTATTTTAAAAAGTAATTATTAAATAATTTTTATATGTATGATATAATACATGTTGTTTTAAATGATTTTTTTTATCATATGTCTATAAATATATAATCGAAAATTTCTTGAATTATTTTTACTTAATAATGAGGACTTACCATCTTTGGCACAATAGTTTAAAAATATTTCCATTTAAAAATTATTTCTGAGAATATGTCTTTTACTAAATTTCCAAACTTTTCATTGTTATTAGGAGTTGAGTGTGCTAGGGTTACATGGCTTTATTTTTTAATGGATGGATTTATATTAATGTAAGTTAAATTTAACATTTTTATTAAATAATTTTATCACAAAATATACCATTAAATAAAAAATACTATATAAATTATATTTATAAAAATTAATTTTATTCAAAAGTATTTACAAAATGTAATATGAATAACTAATGTAATTAAAATTATAAGTGCCACTAAGTGGATGGATTATCCGTTGTGGAGTGATTTCAACTTAACTAGTGGTATGAGTTCGAATCATGAGTATGCAGTTGCATTAAATACTCGAAGAAAAAACCTTATCTCACACAGTAATTCTACTGACTCAAGCAAGATTTATAAGTCAATGATTGAATTAATAAATGCAAAATTATTTATTAATATAAAAGTATTATGTCTTATACTGGTGCTAATTTATTCTTATCATTTTCACGTAAATATTTAAAATATGGTTTAAATATATTTTTGATCCCTTAATTTTAGAAAAAGTTTGCTTTTAGCCCCTCAAATTTAAAAAAGTGGTTTTTTATTCGTCCTAGAAATTTAGAAAAAGCTCCTTTTAGTCCCTTTTTATAAATAGTGTTACACTCATTTGTTGACATGACTAACAACGTCCACTTTATCATATGCCACGTAGTCATTATACATCACGTGGAAATATTTAATTTTTAGCTTATATATATTTTATCCCTCAAATTTGGGTTAAGTTTTCTTTTGGTCCCTCAAATTTAAAAGTGATTTTTTAGTCTCCAAATTTGAAAGTATTTTTTTAGTTCCCAAATTTAAAAGTGATTTTTTGTCTCCTAATTCGAAAATATCTAATTTTAGTTGACATTATTAAAAAAATTGATAACATTGTTAATATGATTTCTAGCGATTTTAAAAATATGATTTATGACAGTTTTTTTTATTTCTGGAGAGGATTTATGGCGGTTTTAAATATCCAAAATTTAGATTAATGAATAATTTTTTAAAATATATTTTGTGATGGTTTTAAATCTCCAAAATCTAGTAAAGCAACATCAAAAAATCAAAATAAAAGATATCATTGTGATCTCTCATTCAATTGGCTTAACAGTGTGTATGTGAGTTATAAACCTTCTGATATTTGAGTTTAATTCCCACGAATAATAAAAAAAAAAACACTATATTCGCACATTCTAACCACAAGTTACCATGCCTCAGTTCCGAAATAAAATGCAAGCCAAAAACAGTCCATGGTGGCATGATGGGGAGCAAGGGAGGGAGAAAAAGAGAGGATGAGAAGGAGAAAACCAATCAATATTTTGTTCCTTGTAAAATAATAATTTTTTTAATCCCCTCTACATCATGGTGGCGGGCACGGGTGAGTTATGCGGTGATGTTGTGTCTTGTTCGGTGTTCATGGAAGAAGAAAGAGAGGAGCATGTAAGAGAAAGCAAAAAGCATGGGATGAATAGAGAGAGAAAATAAATTCTTTTTTATTTTTAATTATGTGTAAATTTTTAATTGGATGTGTCTAGATGTGATGTGTTAGGGTTGTGTCTATACAAGTTTTTCTCTACTTTCTTTAGGGTTTGAGTTTGCCATTGAATGTAAATGACCTTAGGTTATCCTTTCGACTTTTCAATCCAAGTTCCTTTGACAAAAAAAGAATCATAAAATATTTTTTTTATTTATATCTTTTTTAATTGAGTTTAATGGTCATGCATTGATAATGTAAAATAGTTTTACACTATCATCCAATAAGCAATAACTGTTTGTATGACTTTTAAGGTAATTGTTGTAAAAGTCAACAAACTTACCATACATAGTAATTTTTTTTTATCTTGGGTCAGAGACCACGAGTGTCCTCCAACTCACTATGTCAGAGACTAATCCCGCTCGCTGTGCGTGACTACCGCTGACCCAAGGAAATTTTGCACATGGAGGGAATCGAACACGGATTCTCCCGCTAAATAGATCGTTCCCCTCATGTGAACATGTGAACGTAGCGAGGCCTTACACCATTGCGCTATCCCTTTGGATTACCATACATAGTAATTTATGATTTGATGATAGTATAAAATTACTTGACATTGTCACTGCGTAGTCTGTTTTTTCTTTTTAATTATAATGTTTTTTTGGACTAATTATTGAGATTTGAATAAAGTTAAATATAGGTTAAAAATCACTCCAAAAAAAGACTTTGTTTTTGTTTTTTATTATCTAAATTAAAATTGGATGCTCAGACACAACCTATGTTGTACATAGCATTTCTAAATGTGATTAATATAAAACTCGTGTGGTACATATGTTACATGCTGGTCTAAATTAAATCTAAAATTTCTAAAACGATTCTACACTACTCAACAATCAATTTCTCATAAAAAATCTATTAAATTTTAAAAATTATTTATAAAATAAGTGATTTAAAAACTAAAAAAACAGAAACAGCTAAAGATGTTTTCTCATCCCTTTTTCTATTTTTAAGTGCTCTTTTCAACTGCTCATGTGATAAATTTTCAAAAAACAGAAATGTGTTAGAAACAAATACTTTCAAATGTACTGAAGAGACAAATAAGTTTTAGAAAAATTTTAAAAACAGTAAACAAATAAGACCTAAGCAGTAAGCAATGCTCAAAATATAGATTTATATCTACCCATATATTAATAGTGGGGAAAGTTCTATGAAACATCAAAAGATTAAGAAGTTCATGAACTTAGTCCCAAGTACAAGCCTCGTGACAGATCCCTTTCTTGAGACATGGGAAATAATGAATTGTTAAACAAGTCAAAAGATGAAACCCAATCACCTTAGACTTCCGGGATTTCTGTTCCAAGACAAGTATGATGGATCCCCAAGTGGTCTGCATATACAGCAATAAAGCAATGTCATTCAAATTTAAACCATGTAAGCAATAACAGAAAAACCAATCTTGAAGAAAAAATCATGGCCAATTTATTAAAGTTTTTAACCATAAAATTAACAGAACCATGAAGTATAGGATATGAGAATATGTAGTACTTCCTTACCTTGGTTGCATCACATATAGAAGTAAGAAACCTACAGCCAATAACAAGGAAATCCCACCAATGAGAATATATGCCATCCCCAAGAAGTGATTTCTTCCACCAACCCAAGTTGTGGTTG
Organism: Pueraria montana var. lobata; assembly: GCA_026413185.1. NCBI lineage: Eukaryota > Viridiplantae > Streptophyta > Magnoliopsida > Fabales > Fabaceae > Pueraria > Pueraria montana. Next base: position 34,878,535 of record CM048650.1, on the reverse strand, counting down.
AAAGAACAATGCTCTTTCTGCCTCCAAACTCGTATGTATTATAATTGTTCTCTATTACAAGCATTATTTCTTCATTAACTTCAATGTCAGTCTCAATCTTTCCATATAGTTTTCTGAAAGTAGGCAGTGCTGCAGTCCGCATCCAAACAATGAGATCCTCTTGGTCACTCAACTGGTGCATGCCACATCATGACAAAGATTAATTTCTCAAAATATCAGAAAGTAAAGAGGAATTAAGGCCCCATTTCTTTCGTTTTCATTTCCTGTATTCACTTTTAATTTATAAAATTGCCACCTTATTTTATATCTGTTTCCTGATTTCAAATATTTGTACATTTTGTTTTGTCTCTTTCCTGTACAAATATTTGAAATCACGAAACAGATTGAAAACAAGATGACAGTTTTGTAAATTAAAAGTGTAAATAGAAGTAAAAGGGGCCTAATGTTCTCACAAAAAAGGGAACATAAATACAAATTATTCAGCAATGAAGATATGTTTACTGGTATGCTCTCATTAAGTCTAGCACCCCCAATCAAACCTCCAGTCTGAAAATTCTTTGGATAAACATCAGACCCGAATTTCCCATTTTGGTCACTCTTCCATGCTATGTCCTTTTTGTTGATCACCAAATCCTTGTTATTGCTTGAAAGTTTGTATGTGTCATTAAACAGACTCCATGCAATAAGGCCACAAGGAACAATTGGTTTGTGGCCCATGTCATTTGGTGTATAGTCTTCAGGACTACATGTGCCTACATCATTCTCAGCTGCTTTACTCCTCAGTTGTTTGTCATCTCTACTTTTAACATATCTGAAAATATCATCCAAAATCCACGTAGGGAAGATCATTTCAACATTCAGCATAAAATGAATTGTTTTTTCTTTTTACTTTTATCTCATATATTGAGTGAGCTTTCTACAACATGAGAACAAACAAAACACAAATAAAAGTCAATGAAAATCAAGATGTTCTCTAGATAGATGTGTAATCCTGATATGCAGGAGGAGACACATGACACAAACCCAAAAGAGAAAATATAGAGTTAGCTTTTGAGATTGAATCAGACTAGGTCTAAGTTCAAGAAGAACACGAAAACAGAACACAATAGAAGATGACGAAACTCGAGTCTAATGAATAGGCCATTCTACTAAAAAATGGAATGAAATGCCAAATCAAATGCACTGATGCAAAGGAAAAAGGGGAAAACGATTTTGCTAGTTAATTGCGCATACCGGCGATGGTTTTGGTAAAAGTTATCAAGCTGGTAATAGACATAAACAGGAGCCGTCATTTTATTCTTAACCTGCAAAATTTGCAGCAAATTATTTTATAAAAGTTGCAGCCCAAACTATCATACGATATCAAACAAGGAGAAATAAATTCCCCAAAGCGATGCAGAATTTTATTTTCAATCATATCAGTGATAAGCAATTGTACTAACAGTCAATTTCTTGGTGCAAGTTTTGTTTGATCCAACATCTTTAATATATGCCACTGCATCATTTTTATTTGCAGGTGGAAGGCATTCATCATCATATCGGAAGGGAACTTCCACCACCTGCATCAGAAGATCTTGTTCAATACACATTCAATTTGAGTACCAAAATTCTATTTGATACTATACTATGTAATATACTAATACGTATGGAGACAATTTCTTACACTCTCTGATGCAAACAATGAAGCAAGACCAACAGGAATGAATATGAGTCCTATAACCGTAAATATTGAAATGGCCTGAAAAACAAAAATAAAATCAGTGAGAAAATCTAGAGACCAACACTGGTTGCATACTATGATTCTGTTGTAAAACTAAAAAAGTTATGTTGGAAGCTATACCCAACTAGGTGTTAGAATTGGTTGCCAGGCATGAAGTTCTTGCTGTGAGAATCTAGAATCTACCACAAATAAAAAAATTTCATGAGTCACATGGCTAGATAAATGCTATCAAAGACACAGAGACTCCAAAATGTAAAAATAAAAATAAAAAGAAAAAGAAAGAGAGAGAGACAATATGAAAACTATCAGCATCAATCATTACAACAACCTCGAATCCTTAAGATTTAACAATTGAGAAACAAAAGAACAGCAATTATAAGAGAATAACACAATAAAAAAGGTAACATTCAAACACAAGCCATGGCATTTTGTTTAACAAAGACACCACAAGACAATGAAAATAATAATGATTATTCTCGTAATGCAATATGGTAGATATATATCCTGTAACCATTCTAAAGAGAAATAAATAGATCAATTCAATGGATAATCTGATTAATCTCCTTTATATCGTTATACACATGTTTATATGACAATAGAATCAATCTCTACAAACAACTTCATGTGGATAATGGGATTCAAACATTTTTTCAAAATCCTAAATGAACCAAAGTTTTGCAAATCCAAACATTTTAACAAGCACCCCAATGTTAATGATATTCACCTAAAATCCAAAAATTAATTAATAAATAACAATTTTGGAGGGAAGAAGAAAATCTTACATTTGGGTTTCCTGGCATTCTTGGATTGTCCATCTGCGACGGCCACCGAGGTGGATGAAGGTTCTGCAGACATAGCCACGAAATTCAACTTGACTAAAAAAGGACGAAGCAATTAGGAGAATGTGATTGAAAATAACATGCAAAGTGGGAGATTTTGGGAAGATTAAAATCAAAAATAGAAAAACAGAAAGCTTGGCCTTAATTTTTTCCTCTCTATATATATATATTTTACATTCATAATATTTAGGTATATGATGTATCTACCTGTCTGTTATGGTTCGGATTTTTGAGGACAGTGGTTACAGCTTTTGAATGTCAAAGCACCACACACATTTTGAGTATATATTATTCACACAATGTAAATTATTTTTATAGCTCCAATTTCATTTTCAGTGGAAAAATACTATCAACCAATCAAAATTATTGTTGATATTTTTTTTTATTCTGAAAATTGTTGTTGATATGATTAACAGGATAATATATCAATACATATAGTAATATTTACTCTCTCTTTTTTCCAACTTTTTTAACTATTTTTTTACGTCACTTATTTTATAACACACTTTTTTTTTTTTTTTATAAATTGTTGTACCAAGTAAAAACTTCCATTCCTCTATTAGTTTTGAGGATGAAACAACTACAAGGTGGCTTTTTCACGTGTGCAACTACCAGTCATGCGTCATCTCTCTCCTCCTATAATTTGTCTAGTCCTAAAAGTGAAGATCATGCATCTATTTATATTTTGAGTGGAGTGATGATACATGTACATCTATATTTTTTAAACACTTAACAAATATTTATCATTTGTTTTTATCTCTTTTCATGTTAAATCATTAAACCTATAATACTTATATTTTTCTTATTTTTATCTTTCTTTTACTATGTGTCTATTGACATATTGTGTGTACATAAATAATTTTTCTTATATTTTATAGTACACCTATAACGTGTCTGTTTTGTTGCCCGAATTTGGAACTTAGTACAGTACTGTAAACCCACTTTTTTCTCCATCATCGAACCCCGAATTCCCTCAAATTCAATTGGCGATACCAGCTATCACTTCCTTTTTTTTTTTTTTTATCTTATTCTTTCTGCATTTTCCACACCGCCAATTGATGAAATTGAATGCAGTCTCAAAGTATGGGCATACATAGACAAGGCACGAGGTGAATTTTTTAATGCTAAAATATGATGTAAAAGATATTTGAGCATAACTACCGAATGAAACGAGATAATAGATGTATAAAAATAAAAAAATCAAATGAAAAAAGAGAATTTGGAAAACGTTCAGGAATAAAAGGCTACCAAATTTGTTTAGAAGGTTGATCATGTTCATGAACTCTTGACATTTGCTTCTTAGTTAATACTCACAAAGTAGCATGGCGCTCTTTGAGGTTATAAAAGTATAGGAAAAAAATATGTTTTAAGCCATGAATTTTTTGGTTAAATTTAATCTTTGATTTATGTATTTTTAAATTAATGAATTCACTCGTCTAACATTTTTTTTTTTAAAAATATGTGAGCTCATAGCTTTTTCCATTAACATTGTTTGTTTTTTTTTTTTTTTAATTGAAAGCTAAGATATTTCCTTAGTCAAAAGTCATGAGACTAATTTTTCGAAGTGTAAAGATCATCAAAATTGACTCTCCAAACAAAATCTTCTTCATACACGTAACCAAAGAATCAAACCTTTGATTTAAAATTTGTAACAGTTTAAAATACAATTTATAGCTATCTTATACTTGCATGCACAATTTTTTAAATCTAGCATTTAGTGACAGTTCTTGACTACTACAAACAGACAAGCTAGACTCATGTGCACCATAACTGAACCCCATCCCATCAGCCCCACAAGCTATGGACAAACCGAGGACCATCACTCAGACCATCCAAACCAAGAACCATCACAAAACCTTTAAAACCAAAAAAAAAAAAAAAAAAAAAAAAAAAAAGAGAAAAAGTAGAAGGAAAAAAAGGATTCCTTTCCTTTCTCATTCGCTGACTCCAACGTTTCCATCATGTGCAAAAGGATCGCTCGTCACGACTACAAGTTTTTGGCATGGATCTCAAAGGTCATGCGGAGTCTCATATATATACCAGTTTCCCTTGACCTACTGCATAATGATTGAAAAATGAAAAGCATAGAAGGAACTCTAAAACTTATATGGTTCACTATCTTCAGCAGCAGATGAAAATCGAATGGATTCCTTGATCTGAGGACTTGATCATATAAATTGTACAAGTGAGTTGGGTTGGGTGTCCGAGCTTTGAAGATGTTTTATAGGGTCAAGGAGTTTGGGTGTAGGTTTCACATGATTAGTGATCCTAAAACTAAATCGAGTTCTTGATCTTGTAAATTTTTATAATTAGGTCTCTGGCTAGGATTTTTAAAATTGTCTTTTTTTTTGGCGATTTAAAGTCACCCTAAACTAACTCTAAAAACTTAATCACAAAAAAATTACAAAAGCAAAGATTCAATTATATATATATTTTTAATTTAGAGACCTAATTAGAATTGTCAAATAATTTAGAAACTTACATATTAATTTAACCAACAAATAACTTACAACCGTTTGTTATAATACACTGGTTTGTGAAAAACAAGATCAACAACCACACTGCATAATGTTGTGGCACCCTTATATCAGGGGCTTTTATTTTCGTTTGACAATACTGTACCCTTTGGTAGGGTAGCTACATTTTAGCACTCATTGTGCTTTATTAGTCATAATATTCAATAAAATTGCTTTGCCTAATAAAAAAGAAAATGTTAACAAAAAAACAAGCCCCAACAATAAAGCATATGGAAGTTGATAATTTGGTGGCTGTGTTAGGGCATAGGCTTGTATAACAATCCTCATCTTGGAGGGCTTATTTATTTTTTGAAGTGTTCAACAAGCTTCCATATGCCATAACCACCGCCCAGAACGACAACGGCAATAATCAAGGCATAGAAGCAGAACCAGCATTTGGTGGCGAGTGAAGATGGTGGGTGTGGATCCTCCATTACCATGGGGACATCATTGTATATCGGTGCATTCCATGCAGGCAATTGTATTTCATCATGTTCACCGTATATTGGTACGTTCGTCGATTCTGGCAACTGCATTTCAGATGCATAACTGTTCGGTACATTATTCCTCCGTTCGGGCAAATTCGTTTCAGCCACAGCATGTACACGTACATTGCGTGCAACGGATCCAAAGATTTCACAAGTTCTGTTCATTTTTATCAACAAAAGAAATAAAAAAATAACAAATAAAAGCGGTAATTGAGAAATTTTTATCAACACTTACATATCCAGGACTCGAAACCAAGAGCACTCGTTAAGTTAGAACAACCACACATCAGTTGATCCACACGGTTGGTAGTAAGTAATTGAGAAATTTAAACACATGTAAACCAATTCTAAGGTTTAAGAAAAGGTTTTTTACAGTCATTTTTTTTTCCTTTTATCTCATTGTGTGAGGTAAAACAGGGCACAATGCACAATTTTTAATAAAACTAACAAATTAATATTTATCGATAAAAGAGAAAAATAGGGCACAGTGCACTTACTTGTTAGGCCTGGTGCTGAACCATTTCTCAGCACAGTCTTTGTGGGCATAAGCCAAGTCATCTTTGCAAGAACATCCCAGCTTAATGACAGTGCCACTCCCAGATTCTTTGCAAATCCTGCAATTCTTCCTCCCCATAGCTAAGTGCACCTTTATATAAAATATTCATAATTATAATTATGTATTTTTTCAAATGATCCAAAATCATGTAATACAAAATATACTTTCACAGGAGACAGATTAAAGATTTTTTTTAATATTGAAAATTATAAATATTAATCATTAGTTTCACATGCTATAATTTTTTTTATGAATTTATATTAATCACCCTATTATTTATGTTCTAAATATCTAGTAAATAATCTATACAAAAAAAAAATCTAGTAAATAAGAATGAATTATTGAAGAATAATTTAGTTTTAAAATATTGAAAAGTAGGAAAAGAAGAATGCTGTGTCTCGACAACTCAATAGTTACATCCTAGAAAGCAAATTTTAGAAGATGTCTAATATTTTGATATTCGATTTGCTTTTCCAAGATTTTACCCGCCTCTCTCAACTCATGCACTCAAGGTCAAAAACACATTGGATTCTCACAAAAAATGAAAAGAAAACCAAAGACAAGAAGAAAAAAAAAATAAAGAGAATTTGAGAAGAATAATGATAAAAAAGGAAAATATTTTTGTACATCTTAATGTTCAAGTTGTCAATATCTTATATAATGTTTGTAAAATTGCTCCAACGAAAAATATTAATAATAAACAGCTTTTAATTTTAAAACAATTATAATAAAAGATTAGTAAAGTCATTTGATCACAAATATAATCATTTATAGCCTTAAAAAAATTAAAAAAGAAAAATATTAAAAAAGAAAATAATAATACTTGAATATATTGTCTAAAAAAACAATGCAATTATCTCTGCAATGAATACTATAAAGTGAGAAATAATATATTTATCTAAAGAAAGAAAGAATGCAATTATCTTTATAATAAATAATAAAAAATATTTTATTAAAAAATAGTAAAGAGATAAATAATTTTTTTTTGAGAGATATCAAATTGTTAGATCTTCGCCTTTGTTTGTTTGTTCGTTTGTTTGTTTGTTTTTTTTTTTTTCTGTTTCTACGTGAAAACTTATTTTTGGAAATCTATATGGCCTCAGAGTTTCCTTTCATATGCCTTTTTTCATTTCACTAGTAGGCTATCGTGCATTCGCATGGCTAGGCATGTTTAAAATGATTTCTGTATATAATTATTTACTTAAAATAAACAATAGATCATGAGATAAAATCGCACACACAAACAATGTGTTTAGTCGTTTCAAAAATACAAACTAATTTAATACACTCAAACAATTCTGTTTATGCTTAGTGTTCTAATCCGATGATGTCTGCATCCTTTTTGTCTTTATTTTTAAAAAATTGAAAAGATTAACATAATAAAAAATGAAATTAATTTTTAAAGTAAAATATTTAAATCACAATATTTTAAAGAAAATAATGTATAATATAAAATTATCTCATTTTTAAATCACAGTATTTTATCTCACATTCCTTTTTAATAGGGGTATAAGACCATCTGCAACGCATATCTATTCACAGTATTTGAGAAAGTGATACGATACTTGCACGGTATTTGGTCGTTGAAGAAGAATTTGAATTTAGAATCGGTGCTAATTAGAGAACTGGTACTAAAAAAAATTGTGGGTCATACTATCATATCAATGTAGTCTTTTATAATTAAAATAAAAAAAAAGTAAGTATGTAAATTTATTGGTAGGACCCATTTAGTTAATTTTGTAGAGGTATTGGGTTGGAGATAATAGATGTTTATGAGATGCTTGTATTGGAAAGAGTAAAAATGAGTGATATGTACATGTGGAACCCATTTAAGAACTCAAAGAGAGATATTGGGTTGGAGATGCTCTAAAGTACGGACACTACCAAACTAATTATTAGATATGGTAGCAAGTAATTTCTTTGATTTTATATCATTAACAAAGATTTCACCCAATATCTTCTAATATTTACACACGCACTTTGTTTTGAATGATATAAAAGGAACATCTAAATAAGATGGCAGACGTCAAATCTTTGTCTTGGTATCCAACAACTATCCAATGCTTTTTTTTTTTTTTATCAGCAAATAAAGGTATATTAAAAAGGGTATAAGGGATACCCCAACCATGTACAGAAACATAACAGGGCCCTCCAAACAAAACATGTTGTCGAGCCACTGTCACAATAAGCTATTGACTATAACTATATTAGATACAGCACCATTTCTAATGGGTTTTTCCTTCTGCGCAGTTTGTGCATAGAGTGTATCGGTGCAGTCCGTGACTTGGCATCACTTTATTGGCCCACGTTTTAGTTTGTTCCAGGCCATCTATTGACATCACGGTTAAGCCTTTTTTACCATTACAGAAGGACTTGTTTGCAATTTTTCAAAAGTCTATATTATTATATCATTTTTTATTAAAAGTAATTTTGCTTTCCTTTACTTTTTTCAACAGTCGAATCCCTACCACTGTATAACATTCCGGTTTTTCCTTCTGCGCAGTTTGTGCATAGAGTGTATCGGTGCAGTCCGTGACTTGGCATCACTTTATTGGCCCACGTTTTAGTTTGTTCCAGGCCATCTATTGACATCACGGTTAAGCCTTTTTTACCATTACAGAAGGACTTGTTTGCAATTTTTCAAAAGTCTATATTATTATATCATTTTTTATTAAAAGTAATTTTGCTTTCCTTTACTTTTTTCAACAGTCGAATCCCTACCACTGTATAACATTCCTCCTTGCCCCCTTTTCACCCTTGCCCCCTTTTCATTACCGTTTTGTGTACATTGGAGAAAAGCAAGGCCTTCGAACCTCACCAGCTTTGCATGTAGTTAATCATGGTTTCCCCTTGTTGAATCATTAAAATCCGTTTCCAGTTCCCGTAGGCTTTTTCTTTAGTTGATTGATATAGAGTGTGGTGAAGAATTAGCACTTTGTCTCCGTTTCCAGGTATTTTATTTCCATTGCAATGTTGTATGGTGTTGTGTGAAAGGAATAGTGTTTGGTTTTCACCATATTCGTTACTTTTGTTGAAGTTTGTCGTCATCCCCCATTTGTTAACGTTTAGGGTATTTCCGATAATGTCGTTACTAGTTCGTCTTCAATTTAGTGAACAATGTTTGATTTATATCAGTTGTAAGGTTAAATTTGTTAAGTGTTTGATATATATGTGTATTTGTTTATTTGATTGTTGGTGTTTAGGTTTTGACCCATTTTTTGTTTCCTCCGAGACTTTTCTTCTCTCTTTTGTTTTTTGAGCCAAAGGTAGCCTTTTCTTTTTTGCCATTCTCGTTGTGTGGAAGATTCTACCAAGTGGGGTAATGTTTTTCTGGGTAGTATTTGAGAATTTGTTTAGTTTTCTATTGATGCATTTTGTTGATTCATTTGTAGCAGCTTAGAAAATGGATAATTCTTCGTCTTCACAATCCAGTAGGGTGACAATGACATCAAACAGAAACAGGAAAGTTTGTTTTTGTGGCGTTCCCTGTAAGATTCATACATCCAGAACTGCAAGGAACCCTGGCAGGAGGTTTTTTAGCTGTGGAAGATATGATGGTTACACTAAGTATTGCCATTATTTTGCCTGGTGTGATAGAGTTCATGGAGTAGATGAGAAGGAGGAGCTGATTGCGATAATCGCAGCTCAATCTGCTGACATAATGGAATTACATGATAAAATTGCGAAAATGAACAATGAGTTGAATGAGGCAAATAGGAAGGTTGAAGCTTTGAATGAAGTGGTGGTGTCTGTGAGTAGTAGGGTGGACGAAAATGTTGGGGAGTGTAGGAAATTAAGGCTAGTTTTATGCTTAATGATGTCTTTTATTTTGGTTTCACGACTTGTTTAAGTGGTTGTGTTAGTGAACTTAGACTTTAGGTTTGTTCTGTTGAAGTGTTATCCTTTATGTTATCCTTTATGTTTAGGGTTGAATGTTTGTATTTTGGGTAGCTTTTGTTTTTTGTGTTGTTTGTGTCCACAAAGACAATTTGTCAGATTAATTTAGTTGTAATTTGTTTTAAATATTGGCTTCTATATTTTTGGAGTAATGTAGTATTTATTTTGAGTATGTTTTTTATGGAATTTTATTTTATTTTTCTGTATGTTTGTTATATCAATTTATATTGTTAGAGAAGAAAGTATTATTGTGGTGTATAGATAAGAATTGTAAATCATGGGTATTTATTTAAAAGATATTTATCAATATTATTGTGGTGTATAGATAAGAATTGTGAATGAATGTAAATTTTTTATTTATGAAAAATAATGGCCATAAAAAATAGTGAAATTATTCATATTGATTGAAAAAAAATTAGATACTGGAAAATTTATATCCCATATTTATTTGTTCATATTCATTGACTAAAAATTCAAATCGTATAATGACAATAAGAATTTTTTTTACAAAAACAATGCCCTTGTGAGGAGGAAAAAATGTGACAGTACGTGTTTTGTTGGTCAATGATAGTAACAATGTGTGTCGCGCTTTAAATAATAAAACTAACACAAATACTATGCAAAGTGAAAGCAAGAAGTCGAATTAATGAAAACATTAAAGTGGTCATATTGTCATCCACAACCCATACAAGTTTTTGAAATTAGCCTGTCAAATAACAAAAAAAAAAAAAAGGCTAACATGATAGGTATAATGTTTCACAAAAAATATGTCAACTTTCGGGCCATATGACAATTGGTCCGAAACAAAAAATTGGTCAATAAGGTTGCATTAGGGCTGGTCAGGTAGAAACAACAAGTTGTTTCTTCTTATCCTCCAAATGCTTCCAATTTGCAGCAGCTAGTTGGACAACCTTATCCTTCAAGAGGTTGTGTGTACCCAAAACCAAGTCCAAGGCAATGTGCATCCTTGTTTTTTCATCCACCTGCCACATTAAATGTAAATAGGTGTAGACAATATCAATTACACCTCGAAACCATTTTGTATTAAAAATTGTAATGTTAAGAAAAAATGATGCATACATTAATTTTGTAGTCATCACAGCTGCCACATTTCATCATCCAGAGTGCAACCCAAACACCACAGTCATTGCTATGAAAGGAACAATGTAAACAAAAGCAAGTCGTTAAAATAAGGAGTTTTGAACTGTTAAAGATTAAATGTAATTTGTTAGCACTGCATAAGTGTATTACGAAAGGAATTTTTGCTCTCCAACGTCTGGTATGACCAGTTCAAATCCTGATATCTCTGCAGTTGTCTGTGTCTCATAATCGTACAATGACTTATCCAACAACATCTCCTCCAAAAAAATTGCCTAAAACAACATGAGTTATTATCATTAAAAATTATCATTATAAATTAATGTAAATTATTAGTAATAAAGTAATGTTAATTTTATTTACCAATTTCCTAACATATCTCCTCCTTGCAGCATTTTTTTCTGGGTCAGGTTTTGAGTCCAACATGACAAGTTTTTTTTTCCATAAAGTCCACAACAAGCAAATACCAATGGTGCTTCATGTCATTGATGGGAACAAATATCTATACAAAAAATGTCCAGAAGTAAAATGTATGAAGTTTTCAACAATAATTGATTAGTTTTACACTAGTTGTATTTAATGATTATAAAAAATGAGCATAAGTGATACTTAACCTTAGAAACAAAATCCATTTTTCCCAGAAAGTTCTTCTCATAGTAAGTCAAGACAACTTCAGGAGTAATGGACCATCCAATACCATATTGCTGAATAGTAAAGTTATTCATTAGCGAAAAAGATAGTCATGTGAGGAATAATATTCGAAATATTAAGTTGGATGACAAGTTTAATACCGCAAATGTTGTTGGTAGATAGAAACAACTACGAATTGTTGTAAATTCAGAGTTTTTGACAGTAAGCATGGTGGCCATTAGACAAAGCACCTATTTGAACAAATGAATGCAAAAATAATAAATGGTTTTGGTTTCGACTAAGACAATGGAATAAAAATAATTTTTTAAGATATTATAAAGTTTTAACATGAATAAGTTTTACCTCTTGGTCCACGAGACCCTTTGGTAAAAGGGTTTTCAAAATGTTCCTGTCCACAACTTGGTCTGCAATGGTTGATACAATTGGTTCTTTCCTATATAAAAAAATAAATGTAAATTCAGAATAAATACTTTTATGAAAAAACATTTAGCCGATTGGACATTACTAAATATTAATAAATTAATAAATATACCCGTTCATGTTGTCGTCCTTGTTGGTGCCAAAAACATATGCCGCAACCATAGCTTGAATTTGGTCAAGAATCATGCCTTCAGGAGGCCTAAACAGCATGGGTATCCACTAAAATAACAAACGTTTACAAAAAAATGTTAGTATATACATGATATACATGATACACATGATTTATTTTGTATAAGTAATAAAATAATCATATAATGTGTGTTTTAACAAATTTGAATCAAACCTTTGGGATTTCAACAGATTTGTTCATGCCATCAAATATGACATTATGAAGAGGGTCCAAATCAATCATAATTTCATTGCCTTTGCCAGTGATTGTTTGGGAGAACAAAGTTTTCCTCCGAGACTCATCATTCAATCCAGTGATTTTTTTGGACTGTTTAATGGTTTTTTTTTCCTTGATGATGGTCCTTGAATAGGTTTTTTCAACTTGGCAAGTATTTCATCTGTGTTCAGTGGTATTGCTTGCGTGGATTGTGTCGGAGTTTGATACTTATTTCCTTCCACACGGATGGATGCAGGGCTAATCATAGCAGTCTGGGTTGCTACAATGTTGGTGAGGTTGTTGATCCCTTCAAGTATTACCTCCATGAATCGAGTCATTTTGTCTTCAATCGGAACCTACATTTTCAGTAAGAAAATATCAGCGAATGACAGTTACATATTTGTGGTGTGAGATCTTAATTATTTATGGAGTCATTGAGTAGTGTCATACACACTGACCTCATTCTTTGTCGGGAGAGGTTGAGTAGTTGGAGACTTAAATGAGTCGTTATCATTCTTGTCCTGGTTTGACAGTGCCACAACATTACTGAAACACATTCAAATTGAAAATCAGAGAAAAGAAACCGTTAACAAAAAATGGTGTTAACAACAAACACTTTAATTCAAATAATGTGACCTTTAATGTGGTTTGATGGTTGTACGAAAGAATATATTTGTAGACAAAACAGTTAAAAATTGGATTAGAAAAGTTTTTTGAAATCAGCTTTCGTACATGATTATCGTGAGTAAAACAAAATATTGAGTTTCATTTGATAACAAACCTAGAAGCGAGCTCAACCACTTCTTTCGACTTAGGTGATCTTTTGGTACGCAAGGATGCTTTCGTTGGGGCTAAATCTGGAGTGTTGCTTCCCTTGCCCTTCCTCTTCGTTTGTGAAACCATTGTTGGAATTTTTGTTGGTTTTCTTTCGATGTTTTCCCAACACTGTAGCTTGGACACATGATTGGCTTAAATACGATGGACAAATATGTGCTTGGTTGTCCACAAAATTATCCTGCAGGGAGAAGGAGGTAAGACACGAAGGGGAAGGTAGAAGGTGGTGAGAGACGAATGAACTTTCGATTTTTGGGTCTTTGCTTGTTTAAGTTTTTCTTATTTGACTACTGCAACTTTTCTTTAATATCAAAATGGTAAGCATGAGATGCATATAATCGATAAAATTATATGGAAATAGAAATTTTTTATTATATGTTGTACCTGACGTCCTGACCAATAAAAAGTTTTAAAAAAGTATTCAAAAAGTGTCTATGTTGTCTGATTTATGCTTCTGATGTTAGCCTGTGCTTCTGGCAACACAACGGGTCAAATGTGCAGCATCAATTGTGGTTCACATGCTAAGGTTAAGGAAAATTGTAATTACAATTATTATACATTTTAATTTAGTTTAAAACCAAAACATAAATATTTAATGGTTATTAAATTATACAAATTATTATTTATATAGTTGTGCATATTTGTACTTATATATAAATATAAAAAATTATTTATTTATAGATGTATAAATCTTGTATTATGTGTTTCAAATTCTAAAGGAAATATTATACCAGTAACAATACAAAACAATATAAATTATAAGTTTTTGTAATTATATTAACGTGATTTTTTGTTCGGCATTTGTGATAAAGTAGACAATGACATGTGCACACGTCGCATCAACTGTTCATTATGTACACAGCCACACACAAAAGGATACTTTATTTCATCAGTGGTCTAAAAAGTAGTCTTCAAAAGTATCGTCAATAAAGTTGTCAGTGTATATGCTTTTGGCTTTTGTATGCATTGCAAAATTAGAAATTATTTGAAAAAAAGTAAAACTATGAAGTTAAGGAGTACGGTGGTTGATGCTAACGTGCACGTAAAATATACACAAATAATATCATTTATTTTATTTTGTTAAATATATAAAAATAATAATTTTAATTTTTCTACTTAAATTAAAAATTCATTAAATATATTTAAAGAATATATTTAATTAGTAAAAATAAATAATAATACATAACAATATATTTAAAGAATATATTTAATTATTAAAATATAGTCGGAAAAATAGAATTAAATTTAATAAACATTATAATACAATTAAATATAAACAAAATAATTTAATTATTTTTACATATTTAATTAAACAAATATATTATTTATGTATATTTTACAAAAATTTTATTTAATTATATTATTTCAATACATTTTTAATACAATGATTTAATATATTATTAAGAAGGTCCCAGCCCATTAGCACTGACCTTAATTATAGCACTGACCTTAAGTAGTGATAGTCCTATTCCCAGCCCATCATAAGTAGTGATGGTCCCAGCCCATTAGCACTGACCTTAAGTAGTGATAGTCCTATTCCATTAGCACTGACCGAAATGAACTGATTAGCAAATGACACCCATGTGAACGCAAGACTTAGGGGTAGGGTATATCACATGTTAAGTAGTGGTAGTCTCATTCCATTAGCACTGGCCTTAATGAACTGATTAGCGAATGATTCCCATGTGAACGCAAGACTTAGGGTTAGGGTATATCACATGTTAAGTAGTGGTAGTCCCATTCCATTAGTACTGACCGAAATGAACTGATTAGCGAATAACACCCACGTGAATGAACTGATTAGCGAATGACACCCATGTGAACGCAAGAGTTAGGGTTAGGGTATATCACATGTTAAGTAGTGATAGTCTCATTCCATTAGCACTGACCTTAATGAACTGATTAGCGAATGACACCCACGTGACTGAACTGATTAGCGAATGACACCCATGTGAACGCAAGACTTAGGGTTAGGGTATATCACATGTTAAGTAGTGATAGTCTCATTTCATTAGCACTGACCTTAATGAATTGATTAGCGAATGACACCCACGTGAATGAACTGATTAGCGAATGACACCCATGTGAACGCAAGAGTTAGGGTTAGGGTATATCACATGTTAAGTAGTGATAGTCTCATTCCATTAGCACTGACCTTAATGAACTGATTAGCAAATGACACCCATGGGAACGCAAGACTTAGGGTTAGGGTATATCACATGTTAAGTGGTGATAGTCGCATTCCATTAGCACTGACCTTAATGAACTGATTAGCGAATGACACCCACGTGACTGAACTGATTAGCGAATGACACCCATGTGAACGCAAGACTTAGGGTTAGGGTATATCACATGTTAAGTAGTGATAGTCTCATTTCATTAGCACTGACCTTAATGAACTGATTAGCGAATGACACCCACGTGAATGAACTGATTAGCGAATGACACCCATGTGAACGCAAGAGTTAGGGTTAGGGTATATCACATGTTAAGTAGTGATAGTCTCATTCCATTAGCACTGACCTTAATGAACTGATTAGCAAATGACACCCATGGGAACGCAAGACTTAGGGTTAGGGTATATCACATGTTAAGTGGTGATAGTCGCATTCCATTAGCACTGACCTTAATGAACTGATTAGCGAATGACACCCACGTGACTGAACTGATTAGCGAATGACACCCATGTGAACGCAAGACTTAGGGTTAGGATATATCACATGTTAAGTAGTGATAGTCCCATTCCATTAGCACTGACCTTAATGAATTGATTAGCAAATGACACCCATGTGAACGCAAGACTTAGGGTTAGGGTATAGCACATGTTAAGTAGTGGTAGTCTCATTCCATTAGAATTGACCTTAATGAGCTGATTAGCGAACGCATGACTAAGGGTTAGGGTATATCACTCTTAACAATAATTACTTATCATAATCGTTTCAACAATTTTTCTAATCTCAATAATTTTCATGCCAAATAACATTTATGAAAAAATTATTTGTACAACATCCTTAAAAATTAAATGTAATAAATAAAGTAAAAACTTGAAGATTAACAAAATTTAATTTAACAAAAATAATAGTTATGATTAGTTAATTTATCTTTTAATTTGTCAGTTAATGTTCGTTACGTTTATGTAAGGTTTTATCATGATTTGTTTTTTAGTTTCATTGTTGTTTAGTTGTATTTCAATGTTAAAAATGTCATTTTATGTTTCATATTTGATTTCCAATGCCACGACCACAAAAATATTACAATCAAATTAGACTTCATTAGGTTTTAAAGGGTTTTTCCTTCTGCGCAGTTTGTGCATAGAGTGTATCGGTGCAGTCCGTGACTTGGCATCACTTTATTGGCCCACGTTTTAGTTTGTTCCAGGCCATCTATTGACATCACGGTTAAGCCTTTTTTACCATTACAGAAGGACTTGTTTGCAATTTTTCAAAAGTCTATATTATTATATCATTTTTTATTAAAAGTAATTTTGCTTTCCTTTACTTTTTTCAACAGTCGAATCCCTACCACTGTATAACATTCCTCCTTGCCCCCTTTTCACCCTTGCCCCCTTTTCATTACCGTTTTGTGTACATTGGAGAAAAGCAAGGCCTTCGAACCTCACCAGCTTTGATTTTGCCTTTTTATGGAGTCCCCATGTTGAATCGTTAACAGTTGCTATCATTTATCCCTTTTCCATTTAAAGTGTTGTGTACGATTGACGTGCGTCCAAGAATTTGCGAGTTTTGTGTGAAGCGTGATTGCATCGTCTGATTGAGGCCCACTTTGTTGTAGCAGTTGACTCACTTCATTGCACATTTTCATTCTGTTGAAGAAGTATTGATTGGACTGGTGATATTCGCATTAGTGAGAAGCGAGGTTGTAACAAATACAGGTGATGTCTTGTATTTGATAGCATTATGTTTTAAATACCCAGTATTAATTATGTATTAAAATGAATATGTGAGTAAAATTTTGTTGGTTTTGAGTGTTTTATATAGCATTTTGATTGTCATTTGTATTTGTTTGTGATTTTCTGTTTACAAGCAATTTTTTTATAATCGAACATAGTCTGTAACGAAAGGCATGTGGTAGCTTTTAATTTGTGATGTGGAAGTATATTTTAATTTTTTGTGTAATGCAGATGGATAATTTTGTTCTTTCGGATGATGAGGAGTATGTTAAATTTAGCGAGTCAATTAGTTTTGAAGGAAGTGAAAGTGATGTTGATGATGAGGATGTGGATGATGAGGATGATGTTTCAGATGGTGATGGTGAAGGTTTACAATACAAAAGTTATATTGATTTCACATATGAGGACATAAAACGGTTTCATTTTGCAAGTGAAAATGCTGGTTATAGATTTTATTATGTTTATGGTAAATGCCACGGGTTTGGTATTAGAAAAGATATTGTCCAGCGTGATCCTCAAGGGAATATTATTATGCGTCAGTTTGTATGCAACAAAGCTGGTTTGAGGGAAAAAAAACATTTCATGAGGGATGACCGGAAAAGGGATCACCGACCTTTGACTCGGACTAAATGTGAAGCAAGGTTGCGTGTTAGGCTAGACAAGGATTCCGGTAGATGGAAAGTTGTGTCTTTTTTTGAAGGTCATAATCATGAGTTGTGTGACTCGAACTTTGTTTCATTGATCCGTGTAACACCCTCATTTTCACTTTCCGTAATTAATTGTTTGTTTATTTTTAATCTTGTTTTTAAAGAATTGATAAGCCCAAATAGGATAATAAAATATTAAATCACATTATTGTGATTGATATTTTATAGTTTATAATTGAAAATTTTAATAATTATTCCAGATGAAAATCTGAAATAACTATTAGAACGACAATTATACTGGATTATCAATAATTGTGACAAACGTGAGGATAAGTCCCAAATAATTATGAAATAATTATTTGAACTTAAAATCATGTTTTATAGGTTGAAATATGGTTAGGGAAATTTTCTCAGAAATTTTAGAAGACTTCTGAGAAAATTTTATAGAACTCTCTAGACAAACTGCTAATAGATCAGCCAGTATAGAAAAAATATTAAAACTTGATGAAACTGACAAAGTCAGTTTATTTTTAAGTCACATATATAAAAATATAATTTGTGGTAAAATTTGAGTATTTATAGAGCTAAAATGAAATTACTGTGAATTATTAACTAAAAATATCTAACTGATTCAAAAATAATTATAAAAATGTAATTTTAAGTCATAATAATTAATGATACATATGATTTAAGTCTCTTAAAAAGTTTCAACTTAAAACAAAATTATTTGATCAAAAAGCTAAAAAATTTACAAAACTTTTAGACGAAAAATCTATACCGGCAGTATAAGAAGATATAGATAAAATTTCATTCATTCTTATCCCAGCTCAGCTGCACTCCGTCGTTGCAATCTTCTTCTTTTACAAGAAAAGGAAAAAAAATAATAATAATAATAAATAATAAAAAATAAAAATAAAACTCTATAAAAAGAATCTTCTCACAATTTTTTTTTCCTACACTTTCTCTCTCCTCACTGCACGACACTCCCTCTTCTCTCAGCTCTCTGCCTTCTCTCTTCCGCTTTTCCCCTTCTTGCTGCTGCTGCTGCTGCCCTTCTTCTTCTTCTTCTTCTTCAATTTTTCTTCTCACAAAACACACCACAACTCTTCAACCTCCATAACCACCACCAAAGCCACCTTCCTCCACCACCAAGAAGCCGGTTTCTTCTTTCTCCCTTCCTCCTGCTGGACGAAAATCACTCTTTGGTAGGGGGGAGTGAGATTTGATTCTTTTCTTTGTTTATATATATTGATGGTGATTTCTATTTTCATTTAATCGTTTAAATTCTTCTTCTTTTCTTACTATTTCATTTGCCGATGTTGCTATGTTGCTTTTACTGATCAAGTTGACAAATTTCCTTTTGTATTCCTGCACCCGCATAATAGTTCCTCTGTACCTTTACTTAATTTGGCACTTGACAGTTTATTTTAATTTATTTTTCCTTCGCTGGTAGTTTTATTAAACTAACAGTCTATTTTTGTTTTAAATACTTTTATCTTTCTTTAAATTCCACTTACGTCAGCGGAGTGTGTACTAGATTAAGTGGACTGGTGAGATATTGTTGTGGCTTAAGAACCTGTTTATAATTTTGTTATTCTGTTTTAAAGTTTTTAATGATTATCATTATTATTTTGTTGCTGTTGGAGCCGTACGTCGGTTTTGGAATGGTCTCCTTTTTACGAGAGATTATGTCTGCTACTTAATTAAGCTTACTTATTGTATTTTAAAGTACGATGATCCTTTATGTGTTTACCTCATCTCAAAAATTTAATCTTTTTCACCAAAACCTTCCTTTAACTCTCGGCTGTCACACTAAAAGGAAGAAGAAGAAATTTTATTTTATTTATTTTACTTCTTGAATCTTCAAACAGATGCCAACGGAAGAAAATAATAATAATAATAATAATAATAGCAAAAATAAAATAATATGCTTGTGCTTACCTCTGATGGTTTCAGGTTCAGCAGAGAATGAAGAAACATTGGTTTAACTTCATGATAATGACTTCACACTTAATCTTATTACTGAAACTTTGTTTTTGAAAAAGATTGAATCTTGTTACTCCTTAATTGGTCTCGGGTTGGGCACAGAAAAAGAAAGAAAAATTGTTAGTTTTTGTGATGACAATCTTAACACTAAATTTCATTACTTAGTAATAAGTTTTTGATAAAATTTGGTTGTTTCTAATTATTCATGGGCTTTGAAGGAAAAAGAGATACTACTATTTTAAATAAATAAATAAATAGTTAGAATAAAAAGTGTTTGTAAGTTTATTTTTAAAAGAAGGATTTTCTTACTATTAGTTTATAAACTTAGTTTATGAAAAATTCTGAGTATGCTCTGCGGTTGCAGTCTAATCTGATCTTCCACATCAGAAAGGAATTTTCCAATATTTGAATTTATTTATGTTTGTAAAGAAATATTTTATTTATAATATAAGATAAAAAAAATATATATTTATTTTAACAATTTAAGTTAAGGAATTATACAAGAAGGAAGGATGAAACAAATTTACAAGTTTTTAATAAAATTTTAATAGAAGCAGAGATCAGTGAAACATTAGCGAATTGTTAAATTAATCATTAGTGAAATTAAAAATTAAGTATCGAATGTCTTGCTTAAGTATTTTATGATAATATATAACACCTTATATTAGATACTTAATATATGATATGATAATTGTACTCTGATAACCTTGTTTAACTGTCTGTAAGGTAGAAATGTGCTGATATCCTGTGTTAGTGTTCAGAGTAGCTGAAACTAGAAATATCTCTGAATTTTATGATTGTTATGTTTCGTTGTATCTCTATGCTATGATGATGAACCTTTGCTTGTTGAGGTATGTTATACATATGGATGAGAATGACCGTGAAAGATGAATAAGTCTCTACGGATGTATTCCGAGAGTACATTTTAGTTACGTAACTTGGTGTAGCCAAGTTAGGCGGAAGGCCTGATGGGAGATGGAGCGGGAAGTTACGGTTTGGTACGCCGCGAGTTGATATGCGTGACCTTGGCTAAGGTCTAAGGGGTGGAAGGCATCGAGTGTGTGACGTCCCAATGGGTAGGTCGGCCCCCTACGTTCCGGGACTGATAGTGCCAGCTCGTACACCTCGATAAGCGCAGAGACAACTTCATGATGACGCGGAGGGTATACCTCTTGATGTGACGGGAATGTGACCCCGTGGGGAGATTGCCCCGTGGTTTAAGTATGCATACTGATATGATATTGAGCGACACCGGGAATGGTGTCAAGTACCATGTGGATTGTGGAGCTGCACAGGTATGGGACTGTGGCAGCGGTTGAGGTATACTTACTCCCCATCGCTTCCCGAAGGTGGTATTATGATTGATGATTGATCAATCGTGGTGTATGGATCCATACTGCGTCTAGAGGTTTGAGTCGATGGGAATTGAGACGTTATGAATAGATGAATACTAGGTTCCCCCGCTATTATTAATTGACGGTAGTTATACCGTTAGTAATACATATATATATATATATATTAGAATCAAGTCTCACTCCTTTCTCTTTCTTGTTGTGTATGTACTTGTTGATTGGATACGTGAAGATGATGGTCATGCCCAACAATCGAGCTCTCCTGCGGATACGGTTATTCCAGAGATTGTGAAGACTGACGAGAAGATACGAGACTTAAAGGCTAGTTTTATTCATTCCTGTATTTGGGTAGAAATTGTGTACTGCTCTGACTAGGATTATTTAATGTATGGGTTGGGATTAGTCAGTACATAATTTCTCTGTATTTATGAACTGATGTTTATTTAAAAGAAGATCATGGTTCTTTATAAAATATTTTCTATATGCTAAATATGCTTTATGAATGTTTTACTTACTCGCGAAAAATTCATCCTCATTTTATAATAATTAAAACAGATCAAACATTAGTGTAAGTTGGGTCTAATGTAACGGGGTGTTACAATCCGCACTTATCGCGGGTTGACAGATGCAGACAAAGCACAAGTGGATTCTTTGCATGCGCATGGTGTGAGAACAAGCCATATAATGGGTTATATGATGTCTCAAGTGGGGGGACATGTAGGGCTTGGATTTCACAAAAAGGATTTGTTCAATCATATTGAGCGTCAGAGACGTGCTAAAATCAAAGATGGGGATGTGTTGGCGGCATTAAGTTATCTTCAAGGCAAGGCTGATAGTGATCCCCTTTTTTTTTCAAGATATGTTCTCTTTCAGGATGGCAAATTGAATCATTTGTTTTGGGCTGATGGTACTTGCAGAACTGATTTTCAAGCTTTTGGTGATGTACTTGCTTTTGATAGTACATATAAAAAAAACAAGTACAACAAGCCGCTTGTAGTTTTTTCTGGAAAGAATCATCATTCACAAACTGTCATATTCGGTTGTGCACTTGTTTCAGATGAAACATTGGAAACATATAAGTGGGTCTTAGAATCATTCTTGTGTGCAATGTCAAACAAGCATCCGAAAGCTGTGATTACTGATGGTGATGTGGCAATTAGAGAGGCAATCAAACATGTTTTTCCAAACTCAGTTCATAGACTTTGTGCTTGGCACTTGCACAAGAATGCGAATGAGAATGTGAAGAATGTTGATTTTCTAAAGGATTTCAAGAAGGCATTGTATGCTAATTTTCCTCCTGAAAGATTTGAAGAATTTTGGAAGGCGATGGTTGCTAAACACCACCTTGAAGGCAACAGTTGGGTTGACCAAGTTTATGAGAAGAGATTTTTGTGGGCAAATGCATATCTACGAGACAAATTCTTTGGTGGCCTAAGGACTACTTCGTTGTGCGAAGGTGTCAATTCTTGTTTAAAGATTTATTTGAAAAGAAAAAATACAATTGTGGAGTTATTGAACAATTTTGAGCATTCTTTAAGAGACTTTAGGTACAATGAGTTGTTGTCTGATTTTAATTCGTTTTACACATCACCTGTGCCTTTAACTTCTCTTGAGTCGCTTGAGGGTCATGCTGCAAAAATTTATACCCGTGGTGTTTTTAAGTTGGTTAGGGATGAAATCATAGCTGCTGGATCTTTGAATGTTATTGAAAGAACTGATTTTGATGATAAGGTGGTGTTTAAAGTTGACAAATTTTGCCAAAGGCGGTCTCATCGTGAAGTTGTGTTTCATAAAGAAGAAAATTTTTTTGCATGTGATTGTATGTTGTTTGAATCTGCTGGCAGACCATGTAGTCACATTATTTGTGCAATGAGGTATGATCATGTGAATCAGTTTCCTGCTTCGTTGATTTGCAAAAGATGGCAAAAGGATGCTAAGAGCTCATTACTTGCATCGTATGACGCAGGCGATAATGACAATGAAATGGTTATTATGGCTAGGTTTGGTGTGTTGGCTGCCTCATTCAACCGATTGTGTCGTCATGCTGCCAAGAATCTTGATACATTTAATCTCTTGCGAAATGAGATATTGAGGTTGAATAATATGTTATCTTTAGACCCAGGAATGGGTGTTACTACAAATTGTGATTCCACTGTTATGAGGACAAAGGGTGCTCCTAAAAAGAGAACATACAAAAACAAGAAGAGAAAATGCTCTCAATGTAATAAAAGTGGTCACACAGTTAAGACATGCCCAATTATGCTTAGTGTGGATGAGGATTTCAGTGACATTGAAGAACAAGTGGGTACAGTGGGTGATGATGGCATATCAAGTTCAGAAATTCCTGTAAGTAATGGCTATAATTGTTGAACCATTAATTTTATAATTGTGATATACTTAGAATGATATGAACATATGTTCACTTTACTTTCATTCAATGCAGGTTACAGAAACAATGAGAAGAGCTGACAGTAACGAGCAGCGAACACCTGATGAACATGGCATCAGCCAACCTCATAATGAGATCCTTACACCTGTACGTGTTGTTGGTATAATATAAATATCATTTTAAATATGGATCAGTTTTGTTGGTTTTACTGTCACTTATAATTGTAATAATGATTATATTGTGTTCATGTAGGAAAAACATGTCCCAGAAGTTGGCAGTTCTACTATAAATCAATTGAAAGACAACAGTATTACAGCTGAAATCAGAGGTCATAAAAAATTGTCAACCAAAAAGAGGCCAAAATCTACCAAAGTCAGCCACTGTGATAAAAACAAAAGTGACAATATAAGACAGAAGCATAATGGTCATGGTGAACTTGTGAGTTTACTACTATACATTGTATAAATTTTCTAATTTATTAATATTAATGTTAGCACATTTGTTAGATTAGTCATATAAGTTTGATATTATTTGATACGCTGGTTTGTGGCATAGAAAATGAAAGAGAAAGTAGTGGAAAGTAAGAAAGCAGTTGAAGAAAAAAGACAAAGAAGTGACTATAATATGCCTACTGTATATGTAAGTTCTTATGTAGAACCAATTGTATTTTAAATTCCATTAAAACAATGGTTGACCAAGTTACTTTTCGTAATGGTACATTGGAATGTATATTATGCTATGCAGACGGTTTCTGATGAAGCAAACCAACAAAAGGGTCATACGGTACAAGCAAACAATTTTGCAGCGACTCGTGTACCTCCTTTGCCAGTGACTCCCATGTATGGGCTAGTTCCCATGTATGGTCAAGTTCCTCAGGTCCCTGTCTATCCATTTCAAAATTCAGTCAACTGGCAACTTCCTCAAGTACCTGTTTATCCGCTCCAAAATTCAATGTCATTGACACCAGTGAGTATGACCACCTTGACGATGTACACACATGTAGGAATGAATTGAATATACGTTGTTAATATTGTACATTTGTGTTACAGAACTTGGGTGGATGTCAATATCCCCATGTTGTCACCCCATGGAACGATCTACTCAAAAATGTCATGAATGGTGCAACGAGGACAAGTCAGTGGAGTTCATGATTTAATTTGTTAAATTTTTTAAAATTGTAGTTGAGTGGTGTCGTATAAAAATTATAATAAAATAAAACATTGATTTGGCAGGTGCAAACAAAGGATCAACTTCGAAAAAGTAATGTCAATGCACTACGTTATAACTGGTAATCATCATTATTGTTATTCACTTTCAATATAGTGTGGTACCATCTATTTGACTTAGTTGAGTGATAGACAAATGAGATTTGACTTTCATAAATTTTGCAGGAAATTCATGCCACTTAATTTTGCAGGAAATCCATGCCACTTAAAAATCCATGCCACTTAATTTTGTAGGAAATTCATGCACTTACCATTGGTATTTCTGTTTAGTCAAGATTGGTGTGCAATGGGCTTTTGTTAGGTTATTCCTTTTGCCAATTTTCGCAAGTGTGATTGTACCAGGGGAATATATTTATTGGGCTTTTGTTTCCTGCACCCCCTTTTTGCTTCCTACACCCCTTTTTGTGTTACATTTTATGAAATGGATTTAAATGTTGATGTAGCACACAATGGGCCAGGAACATAGACGGTGGGCCTCCATCTCCTTCTTTTGGGTTTCACTCTTTAACTTTTAGTAAGTTGTAGTAATAATAACGAGAAATTAATTTTAATACACTGTGAATCATCAATCAATTAAAAAAAATTTAAATATGTTTTTAAAAGCATTTATTATAAAAAAAATTAATTTTTAATTATAAAACAATTTAAATGATATAACAATAGAAAGAAAAAAAAATTGTTCATGTACTTAATAACCTACAGACTTCTTCCGTATGCGCCTTTTCCTCATTTTTGCTTGCTTTATTATGTCCATATCCTATTTGTTGTGAACATTAGATTATCCTAATTATTATTGGCCAATCAAGGTAAGTAAGATGTTAATTTATGATCACATGAATTAAGTTTTAAAAATAAACAAATTCTACTTATAGAAGATAGTATGAAGTAAGATAAAATAAAGTTTACAGAAGCTATATTTGTTTTACGTGAGAAATTTAATACATTAATTGGTGTTCCACAACTGGGTCTTTGTAGGGGCATTCAATTTCCTGGGCCTCTGAGACACATGCCATTTTTATTAAAAAAAAACATTAAATAATTGATTAATATTCAACCGAGAAAGTCAAGTGAATGGTTTTAAATTCTTCACTTAAATTGTCGCCAATAATGCAACTATACATATATCAGTTTAGCCTTATTCCAAACATTTTAAAAGTACTACTGAAAGCGATGGTTCATACAGCTGTAGTTTCGTGTTGATAGTATGTTGATACTGTTCTGCTTCAGTGACTTTACACTGATATTGAAAGTACTACTGAAAGCGACGTGTTAGCATATCACACGGATTCATTTTTTTTAAAGTATCAGACATTCATTGCTATGCACATGTTATGGAGTACTGCTTTATTATGGGCTTTTTAAAATGAAGTTAAATTATTGAAAAAAAAACATTTTAAAACCTAATGAAGTCTAATTTGATTGTAATATTTTTGTGGTCGTGGCATTGGAAATCAAATATGAAACATAAAATGACATTTTTAACATTGAAATACAACTAAACAACAATGAAACTAAAAAACAAATCATGATAAAACCTTACATAAACGTAACGAACATTAACTGACAAATTAAAAGATAAATTAACTAATCATAACTATTATTTTTGTTAAATTAAATTTTGTTAATCTTCAAGTTTTTACTTTATTTATTACATTTAATTTTTAAGGATGTTGTACAAATAATTTTTTCATAAATGTTATTTGGCATGAAAATTATTGAGATTAGAAAAATTGTTGAAACGATTATGATAAGTAATTATTGTTAAGAGTGATATACCCTAACCCTTAGTCATGCGTTCGCTAATCAGCTCATTAAGGTCAATTCTAATGGAATGAGACTACCACTACTTAACATGTGCTATACCCTAACCCTAAGTCTTGCGTTCACATGGGTGTCATTTGCTAATCAATTCATTAAGGTCAGTGCTAATGGAATGGGACTATCACTACTTAACATGTGATATATCCTAACCCTAAGTCTTGCGTTCACATGGGTGTCATTCGCTAATCAGTTCAGTCACGTGGGTGTCATTCGCTAATCAGTTCATTAAGGTCAGTGCTAATGGAATGCGACTATCACCACTTAACATGTGATATACCCTAACCCTAAGTCTTGCGTTCCCATGGGTGTCATTTGCTAATCAGTTCATTAAGGTCAGTGCTAATGGAATGAGACTATCACTACTTAACATGTGATATACCCTAACCCTAACTCTTGCGTTCACATGGGTGTCATTCGCTAATCAGTTCATTCACGTGGGTGTCATTCGCTAATCAGTTCATTAAGGTCAGTGCTAATGAAATGAGACTATCACTACTTAACATGTGATATACCCTAACCCTAAGTCTTGCGTTCACATGGGTGTCATTCGCTAATCAGTTCAGTCACGTGGGTGTCATTCGCTAATCAGTTCATTAAGGTCAGTGCTAATGGAATGCGACTATCACCACTTAACATGTGATATACCCTAACCCTAAGTCTTGCGTTCCCATGGGTGTCATTTGCTAATCAGTTCATTAAGGTCAGTGCTAATGGAATGAGACTATCACTACTTAACATGTGATATACCCTAACCCTAACTCTTGCGTTCACATGGGTGTCATTCGCTAATCAGTTCATTCACGTGGGTGTCATTCGCTAATCAATTCATTAAGGTCAGTGCTAATGAAATGAGACTATCACTACTTAACATGTGATATACCCTAACCCTAAGTCTTGCGTTCACATGGGTGTCATTCGCTAATCAGTTCAGTCACGTGGGTGTCATTCGCTAATCAGTTCATTAAGGTCAGTGCTAATGGAATGAGACTATCACTACTTAACATGTGATATACCCTAACCCTAACTCTTGCGTTCACATGGGTGTCATTCGCTAATCAGTTCATTCACGTGGGTGTTATTCGCTAATCAGTTCATTTCGGTCAGTACTAATGGAATGGGACTACCACTACTTAACATGTGATATACCCTAACCCTAAGTCTTGCGTTCACATGGGAATCATTCGCTAATCAGTTCATTAAGGCCAGTGCTAATGGAATGAGACTACCACTACTTAACATGTGATATACCCTAACCCTAAGTCTTGCGTTCACATGGGTGTCATTTGCTAATCAGTTCATTTCGGTCAGTGCTAATGGAATAGGACTATCACTACTTAAGGTCAGTGCTAATGGGCTGGGACCATCACTACTTATGATGGGCTGGGAATAGGACTATCACTACTTAAGGTCAGTGCTATAATTAAGGTCAGTGCTAATGGGCTGGGACCTTCTTAATAATATATTAAATCATTGTATTAAAAATGTATTGAAATAATATAATTAAATAAAATTTTTGTAAAATATACATAAATAATATATTTGTTTAATTAAATATGTAAAAATAATTAAATTATTTTGTTTATATTTAATTGTATTATAATGTTTATTAAATTTAATTCTATTTTTCCGACTATATTTTAATAATTAAATATATTCTTTAAATATATTGTTATGTATTATTATTTATTTTTACTAATTAAATATATTCTTTAAATATATTTAATGAATTTTTAATTTAAGTAGAAAAATTAAAATTATTATTTTTATATATTTAACAAAATAAAATAAATGATATTATTTGTGTATATTTTACGTGCACGTTAGCATCAACCACCGTACTCCTTAACTTCATAGTTTTACTTTTTTTCAAATAATTTCTAATTTTGCAATGCATACAAAAGCCAAAAGCATATACACTGACAACTTTATTGACGATACTTTTGAAGACTACTTTTTAGACCACTGATGAAATAAAGTATCCTTTTGTGTGTGGCTGTGTACATAATGAACAGTTGATGCGACGTGTGCACATGTCATTGTCTACTTTATCACAAATGCCGAACAAAAAATCACGTTAATATAATTACAAAAACTTATAATTTATATTGTTTTGTATTGTTACTGGTATAATATTTCCTTTAGAATTTGAAACACATAATACAAGATTTATACATCTATAAATAAATAATTTTTTATATTTATATATAAGTACAAATATGCACAACTATATAAATAATAATTTGTATAATTTAATAACCATTAAATATTTATGTTTTGGTTTTAAACTAAATTAAAATGTATAATAATTGTAATTACAATTTTCCTTAACCTTAGCATGTGAACCACAATTGATGCTGCACATTTGACCCGTTGTGTTGCCAGAAGCACAGGCTAACATCAGAAGCATAAATCAGACAACATAGACACTTTTTGAATACTTTTTTAAAACTTTTTATTGGTCAGGACGTCAGGTACAACATATAATAAAAAATTTCTATTTCCATATAATTTTATCGATTATATGCATCTCATGCTTACCATTTTGATATTAAAGAAAAGTTGCAGTAGTCAAATAAGAAAAACTTAAACAAGCAAAGACCCAAAAATCGAAAGTTCATTCGTCTCTCACCACCTTCTACCTTCCCCTTCGTGTCTTACCTCCTTCTCCCTGCAGGATAATTTTGTGGACAACCAAGCACATATTTGTCCATCGTATTTAAGCCAATCATGTGTCCAAGCTACAGTGTTGGGAAAACATCGAAAGAAAACCAACAAAAATTCCAACAATGGTTTCACAAACGAAGAGGAAGGGCAAGGGAAGCAACACTCCAGATTTAGCCCCAACGAAAGCATCCTTGCGTACCAAAAGATCACCTAAGTCGAAAGAAGTGGTTGAGCTCGCTTCTAGGTTTGTTATCAAATGAAACTCAATATTTTGTTTTACTCACGATAATCATGTACGAAAGCTGATTTCAAAAAACTTTTCTAATCCAATTTTTAACTGTTTTGTCTACAAATATATTCTTTCGTACAACCATCAAACCACATTAAAGGTCACATTATTTGAATTAAAGTGTTTGTTGTTAACACCATTTTTTGTTAACGGTTTCTTTTCTCTGATTTTCAATTTGAATGTGTTTCAGTAATGTTGTGGCACTGTCAAACCAGGACAAGAATGATAACGACTCATTTAAGTCTCCAACTACTCAACCTCTCCCGACAAAGAATGAGGTCAGTGTGTATGACACTACTCAATGACTCCATAAATAATTAAGATCTCACACCACAAATATGTAACTGTCATTCGCTGATATTTTCTTACTGAAAATGTAGGTTCCGATTGAAGACAAAATGACTCGATTCATGGAGGTAATACTTGAAGGGATCAACAACCTCACCAACATTGTAGCAACCCAGACTGCTATGATTAGCCCTGCATCCATCCGTGTGGAAGGAAATAAGTATCAAACTCCGACACAATCCACGCAAGCAATACCACTGAACACAGATGAAATACTTGCCAAGTTGAAAAAACCTATTCAAGGACCATCATCAAGGAAAAAAAAAACCATTAAACAGTCCAAAAAAATCACTGGATTGAATGATGAGTCTCGGAGGAAAACTTTGTTCTCCCAAACAATCACTGGCAAAGGCAATGAAATTATGATTGATTTGGACCCTCTTCATAATGTCATATTTGATGGCATGAACAAATCTGTTGAAATCCCAAAGGTTTGATTCAAATTTGTTAAAACACACATTATATGATTATTTTATTACTTATACAAAATAAATCATGTGTATCATGTATATCATGTATATACTAACATTTTTTTGTAAACGTTTGTTATTTTAGTGGATGCCCATGCTGTTTAGGCCTCCTGAAGGCATGATTCTTGACCAAATTCAAGCTATGGTTGCGGCATATGTTTTTGGCACCAACAAGGACGACAACATGAACGGGTATATTTATTAATTTATTAATATTTAGTAATGTCCAATCGGCTAAATGTTTTTTCATAAAAGTATTTATTCTGAATTTACATTTATTTTTTTATATAGGAAAGAACCAATTGTATCAACCATTGCAGACCAAGTTGTGGACAGGAACATTTTGAAAACCCTTTTACCAAAGGGTCTCGTGGACCAAGAGGTAAAACTTATTCATGTTAAAACTTTATAATATCTTAAAAAATTATTTTTATTCCATTGTCTTAGTCGAAACCAAAACCATTTATTATTTTTGCATTCATTTGTTCAAATAGGTGCTTTGTCTAATGGCCACCATGCTTACTGTCAAAAACTCTGAATTTACAACAATTCGTAGTTGTTTCTATCTACCAACAACATTTGCGATATTAAACTTGTCATCCAACTTAATATTTCGAATATTATTCCTCACATGACTATCTTTTTCGCTAATGAATAACTTTACTATTCAGCAATATGGTATTGGATGGTCCATTACTCCTGAAGTTGTCTTGACTTACTATGAGAAGAACTTTCTGGGAAAAATGGATTTTGTTTCTAAGGTTAAGTATCACTTATGCTCATTTTTTATAATCATTAAATACAACTAGTGTAAAACTAATCAATTATTGTTGAAAACTTCATACATTTTACTTCTGGACATTTTTGTATAGATATTTGTTCCCATCAATGACATGAAGCACCATTGGTATTTGCTTGTTGTGGACTTTATGGAAAAAAAACTTGTCATGTTGGACTCAAAACCTGACCCAGAAAAAAATGCTGCAAGGAGGAGATATGTTAGGAAATTGGTAAATAAAATTAACATTACTTTATTACTAATAATTTACATTAATTTATAATGATAATTTTTAATGATAATAACTCATGTTGTTTTAGGCAATTTTTTTGGAGGAGATGTTGTTGGATAAGTCATTGTACGATTATGAGACACAGACAACTGCAGAGATATCAGGATTTGAACTGGTCATACCAGACGTTGGAGAGCAAAAATTCCTTTCGTAATACACTTATGCAGTGCTAACAAATTACATTTAATCTTTAACAGTTCAAAACTCCTTATTTTAACGACTTGCTTTTGTTTACATTGTTCCTTTCATAGCAATGACTGTGGTGTTTGGGTTGCACTCTGGATGATGAAATGTGGCAGCTGTGATGACTACAAAATTAATGTATGCATCATTTTTTCTTAACATTACAATTTTTAATACAAAATGGTTTCGAGGTGTAATTGATATTGTCTACACCTATTTACATTTAATGTGGCAGGTGGATGAAAAAACAAGGATGCACATTGCCTTGGACTTGGTTTTGGGTACACACAACCTCTTGAAGGATAAGGTTGTCCAACTAGCTGCTGCAAATTGGAAGCATTTGGAGGATAAGAAGAAACAACTTGTTGTTTCTACCTGACCAGCCCTAATGCAACCTTATTGACCAATTTTTTGTTTCGGACCAATTGTCATATGGCCCGAAAGTTGACATATTTTTTGTGAAACATTATACCTATCATGTTAGCCTTTTTTTTTTTTTTGTTATTTGACAGGCTAATTTCAAAAACTTGTATGGGTTGTGGATGACAATATGACCACTTTAATGTTTTCATTAATTCGACTTCTTGCTTTCACTTTGCATAGTATTTGTGTTAGTTTTATTATTTAAAGCGCGACACACATTGTTACTATCATTGACCAACAAAACACGTACTGTCACATTTTTTCCTCCTCACAAGGGCATTGTTTTTGTAAAAAAAATTCTTATTGTCATTATACGATTTGAATTTTTAGTCAATGAATATGAACAAATAAATATGGGATATAAATTTTCCAGTATCTAATTTTTTTTCAATCAATATGAATAATTTCACTATTTTTTATGGCCATTATTTTTCATAAATAAAAAATTTACATTCATTCACAATTCTTATCTATACACCACAATAATATTGATAAATATTTTTTAAATAAATACCCATGATTTACAATTCTTATCTATACACCACAATAATACTTTCTTCTCTAACAATATAAATTGATATAACAAACATACAGAAAAATAAAATAAAATTCCATAAAAAACATACTCAAAATAAATACTACATTACTCCAAAAATATAGAAGCCAATATTTAAAACAAATTACAACTAAATTAATCTGACAAATTGTCTTTGTGGACACAAACAACACAAAAAACAAAAGCTACCCAAAATACAAACATTCAACCCTAAACATAAAGGATAACATAAAGGATAACACTTCAACAGAACAAACCTAAAGTCTAAGTTCACTAACACAACCACTTAAACAAGTCGTGAAACCAAAATAAAAGACATCATTAAGCATAAAACTAGCCTTAATTTCCTACACTCCCCAACATTTTCTTCCACCCTACTACTCACAGACACCACCACTTCATTCAAAGCTTCAACCTTCCTATTTGCCTCATTCAACTCATTGTTCATTTTCGCAATTTTATCATGTAATTCCATTATGTCAGCAGATTGAGCTGCGATTATCGCAATCAGCTCCTCCTTCTCATCTACTCCATGAACTCTATCACACCAGGCAAAATAATGGCAATACTTAGTGTAACCATCATATCTTCCACAGCTAAAAAACCTCCTGCCAGGGTTCCTTGCAGTTCTGGATGTATGAATCTTACAGGGAACGCCACAAAAACAAACTTTCCTGTTTCTGTTTGATGTGATTGTCACCCTACTGGATTGTGAAGACGAAGAATTATCCATTTTCTAAGCTGCTACAAATGAATCAACAAAATGCATCAATAGAAAACTAAACAAATTCTCAAATACTACCCAGAAAAACATTACCCCACTTGGTAGAATCTTCCACACAACGAGAATGGCAAAAAAGAAAAGGCTACCTTTGGCTCAAAAAACAAAAGAGAGAAGAAAAGTCTCGGAGGAAACAAAAAATGGGTCAAAACCTAAACACCAACAATCAAATAAACAAATACACATATATATCAAACACTTAACAAATTTAACCTTACAACTGATATAAATCAAACATTGTTCACTAAATTGAAGACGAACTAGTAACGACATTATCGGAAATACCCTAAACGTTAACAAATGGGGGATGACGACAAACTTCAACAAAAGTAACGAATATGGTGAAAACCAAACACTATTCCTTTCACACAACACCATACAACCTTGCAATGGAAATAAAATACCTGGAAACGGAGACAAAGTGCTAATTCTTCACCACACTCTATATCAATCAACTAAAGAAAAAGCCTACGGGAACTGGAAACGGATTTTAATGATTCAACAAGGGGAAACCATGATTAACTACATGCAAAGCTGGTGAGGTTCGAAGGCCTTGCTTTTCTCCAATGTACACAAAACGGTAATGAAAAGGGGGCAAGGGTGAAAAGGGGGCAAGGAGGAATGTTATACAGTGGTAGGGATTCGACTGTTGAAAAAAGTAAAGGAAAGCAAAATTACTTTTAATAAAAAATGATATAATAATATAGACTTTTGAAAAATTGCAAACAAGTCCTTCTGTAATGGTAAAAAAGGCTTAACCGTGATGTCAATAGATGGCCTGGAACAAACTAAAACGTGGGCCAATAAAGTGATGCCAAGTCACGGACTGCACCGATACACTCTATGCACAAACTGCGCAGAAGGAAAAACCTTTCTAATGTCCCAGACTTTGATTCCATGACCCTCTATGCCTGTACATTTATTGAGCGCGTGAACATTTATTTTTTGCACCTAGCTATAAGGGCATGAGTTGTGTTATTAATATTTTTCACATAATTGCTCGGGCATGCAGCTAATTGGATAAATAGTATCTACTTTGTTAAATCTTAAACAATAATTGAAAGAAAATCAACCCCTTTATATTTGATACGTTCTTTTCTTTAATACGTTCACAATTATTGAGGCAAGCCCATGTGCATGCATTCCAACGGTAGTCTTGAACACGGTTGAGGTGGATGATTGTCTAGGATTTCATCTTTAGAGGGACATCAATTTTTTATTTATTTAATCTATATAAATATTAAAATAAAATTTTATATAATTAATAGTATTATATAAATTTTATTATAAAAAATAAAACAATCACAAGTAATTAGTCAATTAATGGGTAATGTTTTTCACTTCTTAACAAAAATCTAATCACAATTTTAGAAAAATAAACTGAGGATATCACAATTTTAGAAAAATAAACTGAGGATATCACAATTTATGCACAATGTTAAACGTAATTAAGTAAAGACGATAGTGTAGTATATTATTGATTTATTTGCTTACATTTTCCCCAACGTTAACGTCAACAAGGGCCTTGAACTTTCTTGCTTTCCTTCTAATTTATCCATTTCTGACCTCTCTCTAATCTTCTTGTTGCCTCATTGTGTTGGATCACGTGAACGTATTTACACTGTATTTCTTCATCCGACAAGGCGTTGGAAAATTTTAAGAGATAATGTGAAAGGTTTAACTATTAAACATTTGTCACGTTGGAAAAGTCATGTGAATAGTGTATATTAAGACGATTCTACCGTGCGTAAGTTAAACATCTTACGCACAGTGCGAAAGTTATATGGGTCGTCAAATTTATTAATAAAAAAATGTATGGATAAGATTAATTGTCTATTTTTCTTCTTTTATTTTTTTCGTTTTACTTTTTTTTTTCCTTCTTTCCCATTATGCCCTTTTACCTTTTTCTGTTCCTTCCCCTCTTTCCCCTCTTCTATGTCAAAACGGCAAATCTGGTTGCCAAACTCAACC
Source organism: Pueraria montana var. lobata (assembly GCA_026413185.1). Classification (NCBI taxonomy): domain Eukaryota; kingdom Viridiplantae; phylum Streptophyta; class Magnoliopsida; order Fabales; family Fabaceae; genus Pueraria; species Pueraria montana. Next base: position 34,843,048 of record CM048650.1, on the reverse strand, counting down.
GCGACCATCACCAGCGTTCTTATCAACGACATTTCTTTCCACCACCGCCGCAACCCAACACTCACCGCAACATGCAAACCCCAGTCGCGTGCGACCCTTCAACTGTGTTGGCCACCCTTGCTTCGTCCATTTGTCAAAGCAAGAGAGAGAAGATGGTGGTGGTGCATCGTGGCATCACCGCCATGGTGCTATTCTTGGTTGTGGGGTTGGGAAGAAGGATGAAACAAAAACAAAAGGAAGAAAAAGAGAACGAAAGGGGAACGCTTTCTGTGGCGATCAGAAAGAAAGAAGAAGGGAAATAAAGGGGCAGAAGAAAAGGGGAAATGAGGATAGAAGAAAAAACGAAACGCCGCCGCCAGAAATCGCCTCCAACGGCAGTGCACGCTTGTCCGCGGTGAAGGTCACTGTGTATGTCTAATTGTTCATGTTCCCATGGTCTTTAGCTTTAACATTCAACTGAATGTTGGACAAGATTATATTGAGACTTTTAATTCATTTGTTTTGAACCAAAAAAATAGATCTTGAATTGTAGATCTTTGCTTCTTGTTCCTTGGAAATTTATGGCTTAGTTTTCTGAAAATCTGACAATTTTGGTTATCTGAATTGTGGAACATATACGTTCTTTCTGGCAAAGAAGAAGAGGAGAAGGAGGAGAAACAGGGAAAGAGGGCTTTTCGGCAAAGAAGAAGAGGGGAAGGAAGAGAAAAAGAAAAAGAGTAAAGGGGTATAATGGGAAGAAAGGGGAAAAAAATAAAAAAAAATAAAAACTTGCGCATCGTGGATAAGATGTTTTTCTTACACACGGTAGAACCCGTCCTATATGAAATTAAAACTCAAGCTTCAGACATAAGAGAAGCTTTACTTCAACTAGCTAAACAAGATAATGATCCAAAAATAAAGAGTGAAGTTGAATATTTAGCAAGCCATGAAATTGGAAACTTAATTTTTATTAGCTATAGTTATTTGGTTTGAGTTGTTATTTGCTGTCAATGAAAATAGCAATAGTTTACAAAATTGTACATATATATATATATATTCATGCATAGGTTGTTGCATGTGAAGTCTATACAGGGCTGCCTGAATTCAAAATGAGTAACTTGTGCTGTTGTGATATCCAATAGCTGAGTAAATAGTATGTTTCCTTAATAAGGCAGAAATATAGTTTACCACAATTGAAATTTACTTCCAATGTAACGATGAATCCAAATCTTTTCTGCTGTAGTCCCCCAGTTCAGATCCTATGTTTCCATCTCATATATGATGCAACATCAATCATGCAAAGCTCAACTCATGATAGAACAGCAAACTACATACTAAAAAATTGGCATCATTTATGCATGATGCCAGTTCTACGAATATTATAAAATCTAGGTATCAAAGAACAAATATTTATTACTAGTTTACTACCAGATAAACAACTTTAAATTGAACGGGCCGGTAACGAAATTTAACATATATTTATTACTACTAAACAAACAAATTTATTTATTATTATATAGGATTGATGCAGTGGTGTAAGGTCTCGCTGTATTCACATGTAAGAGAACGTTCTATTTAACGGGAAAACCTTTCTTATTTAAAAAGGATAATAAGGCAATTTAATAAATATATTAAGGATACAAAGGAAATAAAATATAAAAAACTAGAAGTTAGAAGTTAAAAGTTCCAGTAACGTTTCGAAAAATGCTAAAAATTACTAAAAAAACTTTGTTTATCGAACAATCAAACAAGTTTTTCAGTTAGTAAAAAAAGCTAGAAACTAGCTGAAATGACTTACCGAACATATCCTAAACTTTGTAAAAATTGAAAAGAAAAAACAACATAATTTTATAGTACATTGAACATTTTTATTTGTAAAAATATTAATTAATTCTCATGGCTTGCTTCTTCGTATAGCATTTGCATGCGTTGTTATCACGAATGGAACAACTTGAACAATCCCAATATTCCTATTTCTTAGAGAAATATTACGAAGGAAGAGTATTCGTTTATAAATATAAAGAATAAAAATTACTAATCCTCAAGCTGACGAGACTTGGAAAGGTTAACAAGGGATAATTCTAGTTCATGACGAACCCAAAAGGCAACCTTGAATCCCTTTTTACCTTACAAGTCTCTTCTATACATTCTATATGTAAAAGAACCTATGGAGACACACCCAACATATTAATTTGTTCCTCTTCATCCTAAAAGCAACTCACACACCAAACTTCAATTCTGGAATTAATGGAAATTGCTAAGCATGCACATGCAAATCGGTCTTATGAAGATTTTGATCCTTTATTTGTGTGGCGTAGAGAAGAGGGCCGTGACACCCTTGAACTTCACCTTCCAGGCATGTTACATTGCATGTATCTAAATCACCAAGTTTGTTATATATAAAAGGGTTATAAGTTTTTAGTCTTAGTTGAATTTCAGATTTTAAATTTTAGTCCTACTATTTTTTATTTTGTTCATTTTTAGTTATTGTTTGTTTTTATTATTCATAATTAGTTCCTATGAGATTAACTTTTTGCCCTTTTATTATTCATTTTTGTCTCTACTAGAGACTTTTTTAGAATTATGAGCAATAAAAATTAATAAAAAAACTAAAAATGAGCAAAAACTTATTTAACCCTATATTGAATAAATAGCAAGTTTCATGAATGGTTCCACCTCTTCATAAAAAGCATTTTTGTTAAATCTATACAACCCAATATTTATTTGAATGTTATTCAATTTATGCATACTCATCTAAACATTTTATACAAACCAGACCACAAACATTTCATTAAAAAAATTATGTACGTATGAGGGGTATTTGTTTTTTCAGGTTTTAGGAGAGACCAAATAAGAATTCAGATAAACCATGTTGGTTTATTGGTGATAAGTGGGGAGCGTCCTACGGAAGGAAATAATAGATGGAAACGTTTCAAGAAAGAATTCGAAATCCCATCATATTGCAATGACGATGCAATTCATGGCAACATGATGCAGAGCATTCTTTCGGTGGTGATGCCAAAGAAAAGTCCTCAAATTATTCACCAAGAGGAGCAAGAACACAAGAAAGAGAAAAGGACAAATAAAAAAGAAGAGGCAATAGCTGAAGAAGATATAGATCATGCATCAGAGCACGAGTTTGAAGAAAATTATAATGTGAGGCCGTTGCCACAGGAAACTACTAGAGAAGTTGCCCTCAAATTCATGCTTGTGATGGTTCTGATATTGGTTATAGCAAGTTACCTAGCAGATGTGAGCAAAAGCCTCATGGCTCAAGGTGCTTCGTATTTTCACAATTAGACCAGGATATATGGTTCTGGTTTAATTAAGGTGGTTGTGTAAATTTTAATGATGTGAACGAGGAGAAAGTTGTTATATCATAATAATAATAATTTATTTGGCGGAATTGAAGTTTCGCGAGTGTTTAATTTACTTTTGTAATAGATATCCAAAATGATGATGCAAATTCAATGTGCAATTATTGCTTCGGTTGATCGTGATTTTACTTTTTAATTTTGCAATCTGCATTATTCCTGTTTTGGGTGAAACCAATCCACCAATATACGTACCACATCAATACACGTAACAATTTCGTATCACAAGCTTTCAAACTAAATAACAACGTTGTAAATTGGTATAACTTATAAATCACTAGAATAAATCCTTTCTAAGTAACAGGGAAAATGGATATTTTCATGCTGAATTTAAACATGGCTAGATTATATACAAGTTTTGTGTCTTCCTTGATAAACATTAAATACATAGAGCATTTTGAAAATTAATTAAAAGAATAATAAATACAAAACTTACTCGTGACTTTTTTTTTTATCAAGTTACTCGTGACTTATATATCATATTAAAATGGATTCTTTCATGTTCAATTTGAACATTTTAATGTAAGATCGTGCAAATTCTATTTCCTTATTGTTATCAATTTAAATGTTGTCCTTGACTATTACAACTGAAGTTTCTGTCAACTTTCTGATCACTTTAACTGCGCTGATATTTCTTTAGTAAGATGCCCTATTTGCGTTCCTGTAATTTTGCAACTAATTATGCCCAAAACTAATAATTATGATTCGAGGCATTCTGTACATTTCTGCCTCAACTTGATCCAATAGTCGAATCTATAATATTAGTAAAGCAGAGTAAAAAACAATTTACATGTTGTCGTTATTCTTTTCAATTACTCCGTTAAGAAACGAGCGATGATACTATACATAGACACTTTTATAAATAATTTTTTTTTGCTATAAAGTAGGAGGTTTTTTTTTTATTTTAGTTTTTTTAAAGACTTTTGTTTTAATTTTAGTCTTTTAAAGATTTTTTTTGGTAAAATTTACTGTGCCGTTACTAGTCGAAGGGTTTTGGATACCTTTATACATAAATGAATAATATATTGCCATGTGTGCTAATTTTTTTTAATTTTTTATTTTAATATTTGATTTAAATATGGCTTTAAAAAGTTTACATATTTATAAAACAATTATGAACTAATTTACAAATTTTAATACTTTATTGTGTTTTGGCATCTTCTCTTTACCAACATCTTTTGGAGCTCAGGCCATAAGCACTCAATTTTTTTCCACCATCGTCAGGGTCATCAAGTTCATCACCATTTTTCTCCCCATCGTTACCCCCTTCATGCTTAACCCCCACCACAATTTTTTCATTATCCTTTTTCTTCCACTCCTCCATTTGTTCCTTCCGTGCAACACTTCCATATCCACAAACCGCTAAATCTTTTTTAGGATCCATAGGTCTAGGTTGAACTGCATCACCACCAGCCATAATTGTAAAAAAAAAAAAAAAGATATAGAAACTAGGTTGAACATAAAACAAGTTATAATAAGGCACATGACATAAACAGTTGTACAAAAGCAAACCAAAACAAAATAAAATAACTTACCTGGCATAGAATGAACCCGTTTCCAACGAAGTATGAATGGATGAATAATTAGAGCATGTTTATCAGCAAAAATCCTAACATCCTTAATTGACAAAAATCATAATAACACAACCATGACCCAGAAATGTCATAAATATAACCAAGGCAAAAACAAACCATGAGATTTGAAAAATCAATTCACCTCATGATCATGTGTCAGAAGAGGAATATCAGCAGACACAGAAGTTGCATCGAACTCTGATGGTCTCAATTCAAAATTTTCGCAATCAATTGGAAAAGATAAGGCAGTTACAGGTTCTTGAGAAGAAGTTTCATCAAATTTAATTTTGTTTGCATATATAAGTTTATTGTTATTAATTTTATATAATAGTCCTTTTCAATTTTTAAAATATGAAAATATTGTAACGGCACCGAAACCCATCAACTTAATAGTAACATTCACAATCCATTGACTTAACACGTTTTGAAAAAGTCTCACAGGACAATCATATATAATTTTATTTGATAAATTGTGTTTTTAAATCCTCAACAGTTCAAAACAACAGATGAACTAGTTGATAAGGAATTTAAAAACACAATTTATTAAAACAAAATTATGTGCAATTATCCTTTCAAATTTCTTGATGACTTGACAAGTCAATAGATTGCCAACATCATTGTTACATCATCGTTTAACGCTATTATTTTACATCATTAGTTAATGCCAAGGTGTCTCTGACGTGGCAATAGAGTAGCACGTATCTCAATCTCAGGCAAAGATGGCTGGGATGGCAACGATGAGGACCCCAAAATCCCAAATAGAGATGAGATCAGAGAATGAGCAGAGGAAGTGGGAGCAGGTACAGGACCTGTGGCTTCAACGTTGATGACGAGCTTCATTTGATGAGCAGTGCAGTGGTTACCTTTGCCACAAACATACCACTTCTTCAACATACAAAGGTTTTTTTTTTTTTTTCAAGATACCACTTCATTTGATGACGAGCTTCATTCTGACTAAGTAGCATGGTTTTTTTTCAACATACCAAGGTTGTCACCAACATGGAAAACTTTGTCCTATGCCCACTCTGTGTAGTTAAAATCAAGAACCCGTCCCTTCTCACCACCCATAACGAAATCAGTTGCTATCCATAGCAACTGAGGAAAGCAAAACCATGGAAATGGCAAAGAAGGCCAAGCGAGCTGCAGAAGCCATTTGATTTGAACTAATAAGTTAAAATATGAAACAAGTGTAGGAATAGCTAACAAATGCTTATGCAAATGTTATTGCTTAGATGAATTGTTACACACCAATATGTATTTCAATATCAGCGAAGGTTAAATTAGGTCATTCAACTATTTATTTGATAATTTTTAGGCTTAATTGCAATTTTGGTCCCCCTATTTTGCACAATCCGCAATTTTAGTCCCCCTATTTTAAAATAAAGACATTTAGTCCCTCTATTTTGCACAATCCGTAATTTTGGTCCCTCTATTTTAAAATAGAGACATTTAGTCCCCCAATTTTGTAAAATCCGCAATTTTGGTCCCTCTATTTTAAAATAGAGACATTTAGTTCCCCAATTTTGTAAAATCCGTAATTTTGGTTCTTCTATCAAATTGAAAGCATTGACCGTTAAAAGATTAACGTCAACCTTGACGTGGTCCAAATATAGTGATGTGATACAAATTTATTTGTTTAGTTTTTAATTATTCTAAATACTGAGTAGAATAATTGATGAAAAACATATTTTAAAAAAAGGTAAAACCATTTATTTTAATGGACAATAGTAGTCCTAAGTCCTAATATGAAAATCACGAGTCTTAATAATTTATTTTAAACAAATTCCACATCACTGAAGCACATACCACATCGTAGTCAACGTTAATCTCTTAATGATCAACGTTTTTAATTTGACGAAAGGACAAAAATCACGGATTTTACAAAATTGAGGGATTAAATGTCTTTATTTTAAAATATGGGGACTAAAATTGTGAATTATGCAAAATGGAGGGACTAAATATCTATATTTTAAAATAGGGGGACTAAAATTGAGGATTGTGCAAAATAGAGGGACTAAATGTCTCTATTTTAAAATAGAGGGACTAAAATTATGGATTGTGTAAAATAGAGGGACCAAAATTGCATTTAAGCCTAATTTTTAATTAGGTCTTTAATTATTTTTTTTCAATTGGATTTCTGTACTTGTATTTGTTTATTAATTAGGTCATTGTGATCTAATTAAAAAACAAATACAACTTTAGGAACCCAATTGAAAAGAAAAAAAAGTTTAAAGACCTATTTAAAAATTACCATAATTCAGGGACCTAATTGAAAATTGTTAAGTCTTTGCAGGTAAGTATTTTCATCTCTGCAGACTAGTGTTCTCATCTCGGTTGAGAATATTGAGTTTAAAACTTGCAAAGGTGATTAAAAAAATATAATTCAGGAACTTAATTAAAAATTGTCAAATAGTTCAGGGACCTGTAAATTAATTTAACGTATGGAGTATGTATAAAACTTGTTATATGTTGATCTTATTGACATACATGGAAGAAGCCTTGCACGATAGGGTTATGGATTGGGCTAACTTTTACCGTATGTCTTCTATTTAGTATTTACTAAGAATAAATAAAAACTATGCAAGTGAGATTTCACAATTAACAAAATATTTTTGTAACCAATATGAATATAAATAAATACTAATGCTAGAATCCAATCCATTTTGTTCAAAACAACTGAAATTACAAACTTTGGTTAAAGGAGATACATTACATGTACCATGTTACTTACCAGCTCAGTAATAAGTTTAATAATGTATCTCTCAAAGTCAGAGTATAAATATTGTAAGTTTGATAGAGAGATACTAACCTGAAAGCTAGTACTTCGCTTTTGTAGAGCGAAGCTTCTGTTGTGTCACTCTGATGCGATCAATAGGGGTCTCGAAGACTCCTTGTACTTTATGCCGACACCATCCATTCCCAATCAGGAGAAACTTCTCTCGAGCTAATCGAAAATCGCTCCATATCTATATCAATATGTTTCGACATCCAAAGATGGTAAAAGGAAAGTATTAGAAAGGACGAGAACAGAACGTTATGGATAAAAAGAAGTAATACAAAACTAGAAACATCCTAAACTAACCAAAGCATTATTATCCATTTCTATAAATATATATATATACTTATAACCATATTATCCTCACATCCAACACAATCATCGTAATCAATCAACATCGAGCTTAATCACAACAATGATGATGCACGGGCCTGTCGCAAACACTTTATGGAGGTTCACAACAATCATCACCAATGAACGATCGAGAGGTCATGCCCGCAGTACTGGGTAATCGTATTGGTGCCAATATTAATGTCATTATCATTTTCCAAAATTTTGTCAACGATACCCAAGTAGTGTGTTCTCAAAACTAATAACAGAATGTAGCAGTAATCGATCGGGATAGTCAGGCTTTAGCAGGAAAGATTCCTCGACCTTAAGAACCATATATTTCCATTAGTATTACACTCACATTTCCTCTTATCAACGACCCACAGGGCACCAACCACATTATATATGTGTGTTCCTCATTTTTTAATTAATTCCACCAGAGGTCCAACAACATTTTATTAAGACCCTAATATCTCAATGATATTAAGACCTTAATATTACCTATGCTCCTATTTATAGTGTAAAATACACTATAACTTATGTTTAATACAAATAATTTACTAATTAAAATGAAATAATATATATAAATATAACAAAAATAATAAAATACAAATGTACAACAACAACAATAATAATAATAATAATAATAATAATAATAATAATCACATAGGTGATATATTCTAGAAATTTAAGGATTTTCATCATACAACACACAATCAAAACAGTTAGGAAGAGAAAAAAGAGAATATTACATTAGGTGTCACAATATGTAAAATTTATTATATATATTGGGGTAAATTATGTTTTAGGTTCCTTTAAAATTACTAATGTTTGAATTTATTTCCTATAAAATAATTTCATATTATTTTGGTTCCTCTAATTTTGAAATGTATTTTTTTCATTTTAAGTGCTATTTAAACCAAATTTACCCTTGTATAAAGTGTTATCTAAAGCACTTTAGGAATCAAAAGTGATACATTTCAAAATAAGAGAGACGAAAAAAATACATTTTAAAATTAGAGGGACAAAAATGATAAGAAATTTTTTAGAGGAATCAAATTCGAACATTGGTCATTTTAGAGGGACTTAAAACATATAGTAATGCTACATCCTCCTACAAGTTCTCCTCCTACCTTTTATGGTAAGTATTGAATGAAAAGTAGAATCATTTAATATCTTGGAAGTATAAAACACATTTAAATTTAGAATTATTCTAAAACATATTTTACCCTATTATGCATATCGATTTATGCAATTCAACCAATTACTTACTTATTCCACCAGTATTGTATTATGTCGTGAGGAATGCTAGTGATACCCTTTGACATTGTCTTACTAACACTCTTCTTGTGTTTGATTGAAATTTGTTAGAAATTACAATTTTGGTGGTTCTCACTTATCATTTAATGATTATCTCCTAATCTAAATGTTATTAACATTTCATTCAATAAATTTGATTTGACTATAATGAGTGAAACTCAGGGCTTCGTTTTTGCGGCGAACGGGATAGGCGATGGCGGTTCCGGCAAAGAGCCACCAGATGGTGGTGGAGGTGGAAAACAATGTGTTTCTTTCAGGGACATGATGATGGGAAATAAGGCTGCTATGGCCCCAAGGCAGAAAGTGGATCTGATACAGCACAATTTGGCGAAGATTGTATATGAGGATGATAATCCTTTAAAGCCTATGGTTCACATAGCGGATTCGGTGTTTGAAGGGTTATGTGCGCCATGGCAGGATGCTTTGGTGGTGAAACTTCTCGGGAAGAACATTGGCTTTTTACTATGATGAAGGAAAGGCTCTCCAAAATCTGGAAACTGGTGGCAGGATTTGACATATTAGATATTGGAAACAATTTTTATATGGTTAAGTTTGATATAGAGGCAGACAGAACAAAGGTCATGGAGAAGGGTCCCTGGATGATTTTTGACCATTACCTGACGGTGCAAACATGGATGCTGGACTTCATCTCTCCCAATGCAAAGATTGATAAAACCCTTGTATGGGTTAGGTTTCCAGGTTTAAACCTTGTCTTTTATGATGAAAGCATCCTCTTGACCCTGGCAGCGACCATAGGCAAACCTATTAAGGTTGATTCGAATACCTTAAATGCCAGAAGGGGTAGATTTGCTCGTGTTTGTGTCTAGATCGATTTAGATAAATCGGTGATTGGCAAGGTCTGGCTGAAGGATTTCTGGTACAAAGTTGAGTATGAAGGTTTGCACGGCATTTGTGCATTATGTGGTTATTATGGACATCTGGCCAGAGATTGTCCCAAAACAGCCCAGGCCAATGAGCAAAATAATAATCCGGTGGATAATCAAGCTGCTGCGATGAAGAATAAACAACCTATGGTTGCTCCGGCATCCACCAGTGCGGCCCCCTTCCCGGTGGTTAATAACGGAAACATTACGGGCAATAATGGTGCATTAATTGTGGAGGATTCACCCAATCATGAGGATGAGCTGTTACATGGCGATTGGTTGGTGGTGAAGCGTCGTTCAAGAACCAAACCCAATAAAATCCATGATGAGGTGATCAAGGATTCGGTGCCTAACAATCAGCGCAAATAGAATATTCATGATAATGATAGGAGAGAGAAGCCATTATCTATCAATCATAATATTCAGTCTAATGTTGATGGGGCCCAAGTAAATACTACTCCTTCCACTAAAGAAAAACACGTGAATGGGAAGCAAAAAAATAAAAGGCCTAGGCGAGATACTATCTCTATCTCGACACCTAAGCATGATATGCGCAATAAGATTGTGGTGACGAAACAAGACGTGACAAAAGACAAAAGTCAACCCTCACACAATATGAATCTTGTGGGGACGTCCAATTCAAAGGGAGGCCCAACAATTTATGATGCAGGGAGGGGAATCAAATATACGGTCCCCATGAAAGCTTTATCTTCTACTAGACTTGTTATTCTCCATGATGATCAACAGTACCAAAGCCAACCAATGGATGTGATGCAAAAAGAAGACCAACATGTGGTGGACAACAATGAAATGGTTCCAGAATCTCCTCTGGAAGCTAAACATCATGCAGCAACGTAACATCGAGTTGTTTCCATGCTCACAATTTACGCTTGCCTTATGGACTGTTTCCGTCTTTTTTCAATTGTGGCATGGAATATTCGTGGGGCCTTGGGTATCTCTTCCAGGCACCATGTTCGTGATATTGTTTCAGACTATCACCCGACTTTATTCTTTGTGTTCGAGACTCATGGACCTTTTGCTAAGGTTGAAACATTCTGGAAGAATTTGGGTTTCCAACCCTTATTTATTCAAGAAGCTGTTGGTCATTCCGGTGGTATTTGGGTTTTGTCCTCAGTTACAAATATTACTTGCTCCTTATTGCAATTGATGAACCAAGCCATATCTTTCTCGATCACAAGAAGGAGTATTACTTGGTATTGCACAGCGATTTATGCTTCCCCTATTCCCTCTCTTCGGAATCATCTATGGGAGCATTTGGGGGATTTGAGAAATCAAATTCCAGGCCCGTGGTTTTTAATTGGCGATTTTAATGAGATTTTGCTCCCATCTGAAGTATCAGGAGGTTCCTTTAGTTCTACTCGGGCCTGCCAGTTTGCGGATATGATGCATGCATGTGGTGTGATGGATTTAGATTCCGTTGGTGGTTGGTACACTTGGAGGAAAAATATTCAATCAGGAGGCCATATTCGAAAGAAACTTGACAGATGCTTAGCAGACACTGATTGGCGGTTATTATTCCCTCATGCCCTCTTGGAGGTTCTTCCTAAGCACAACTCTGACCATAACCCTCTTCTTCTCAGCTGCTCCAAATCCATAAGTAGAAAGGTGAAATCCTTCCACTTTCAGGCGGCCTGGATTTCTCATCAGGATTATGCTCCTCTTGTGCAGCAGACTTGGAATTCTTCTTCTGGCACCGTTAATATGAAGCTCGGTTTGGTTCAAAGAAAATCTTCTGAATTCAATGAAAAGGTCTTTGGAAATATTTTTAGGAGGAAGTGCCATCTCGATGCAAGAATCAAGGGAGTCCACAGACAGCTTGATATATTCCCTTATTCTAACCTTATTTCCTTGGAGAAAAATTTACAGGGACTCTATAATCAAGTCCTCCATCAGGAAGAAATGCTTTGGTATCAGAAATCAAGGGAGCAATGGATTAAATTTGGTAATAAAAATACTAAATTTTTCCATACCCAAACTATTATTAGGAGAAGAAGAAATCGAATCTCAGGCCTGGAAATTGAGGGCACTTGGTGCACTGATGATGATGTTCTGAAAAGGGAAGCCTTGTCCTTCTTCAAGAAACTTTTTCAACCAGCTGATCCTTGTAATCCTGAGAGCTTACAGATCCCTTTCATTCCTCAGATTGATCAGGAACTTTATGACTCTCTTGTTGCTCCTGTGTCCTTGGAAGATGTCAAACAAGCTATCTTTTCCATGAGCTCTTACAAGGCACCAGGTATAGATGGCTTCCAACCTATTTTCTTCAAGACGTATTGGGATGTGGTTGCAAATGATGTTTGGAGTATGGTAGCTTCTACTTTCTTAACTGGAAATATTGATCCCACTCTTGCAGAAACTCTTATTGTGCCTATTCCTAAAGTTGATGCTCCTACCTCCTTTAAGGATTTTAGACCTATAAGCCTTTGTAATGTTCTTTTTAAAGCCATTTCAAAGGTTTTGGTTAATAAAATCCGCCCTCACCTTGACAAGTTGATTGGACCTCTTCAGAGCAGCTTCATCCCCAAAAGAGGTACTTCTGATAATGCTATGGTTGCTCAGGAAATCATCCACCATATGCATAAGAAGAAGGGGAAGAAAGGGTATGCGATGTTTAAAATTGATTTTGAAAAAGCCTACGATAGGGTGGATTGGGATTTTTTGAAATTAACTTTGAGAGAATTTGGATTTCCTCCTAAAATTGTGTCCCTTATTATGAATTGCACCACATCTACTTCTCTAGCTTTGAAATGGAATGGGGAAAGGCTTGAGAATTTTGCGCCAAAGCGAGGTCTTAGACAAGGAGACCCCATGTCTCCTTACCTTTTTGTGCTTTGCATGGAGAAACTATCTCTTCTTATTCAACAGAAGGTGCAGGACTCTACTTGGCTTCCAATGAAAATTTCTTCTCATGCTCCAGGTATATCTCATCTATTTTTTGCAGATGATTGCTTGTTATTCACTGAAGCAAAATCCTCTCAAATCAAGCTTGTTAAAGACGTCCTTGATTCCTTTTGCGCTGCTTCCGGGTTGAAAATTAATATTAAAAAATCTAAGATTATGACGTCTAGGAATATATCACATATCAAGGTTGATAAATTTATCTCCATATCTCATTTTCATCACACTCGCCAAATAGGGAAATATTTGGGATTCCCTATGCTTAATGGGAGGGTGAAAAATGGAGATTTTAACTATATTCTGGAGAAAATTCATTCAAGGTTGGCAAGTTGGAAATTGAAGTTACTGAACAGAGCGGGTAGAGTGACCCTAGCAAAATCAGTTCTTACCTCCATGCCAATCTATACCATGCAGAATCTTTGGATTCCGGAAGGAGTATGTGACAAAATTGATGCTACGGTTAGAAAATTTATTTGGGGTAATGACCATTGCCATTGGATTAATTGGGAAACTTTAACTCTCCCAAAATCCCGTGGAGGCTTGGGTGTTCGTGCAGCAAGGAATATTAATATTTCGCTTCTTGGAAAGCACATATGGGACATGACTCATGAGAAACAAAAGCTATGGGTTCAAATGCTTGATTCTCGATATTTAGGAGAGAGGCACATTCTACGGGCACCTTTAATTCAGGGGGCCTCCTACATTTGGAATTCTTTGGTTAAAGCCGTAGATCACCTGAAATCGGGATTCAAATATTGAATTGGTAAGGGGGACATCTCCTTGTGGTTTGATAAATGGCTCCAGGATGATTATTTATGTAACATGGTGCCATATGTGAATATTCAAGACACCCACCTTCTGTTACGTGATGTCTACCATAATGGCACTTGGCATGTTGAAAATTTAGCTACTGTCATTCCTCTAGAAGTTAAGAGTGAACTTCAGAATCATATCCTCATTGACGGCCTGGAAGATGTTCTTATATGGGGTCCTTCAGGAAATGGTGTTTTTTCCTCCTCTTCTGCCTTCAAATGGCTTATAGCCGAGAATCCATCGCCTCCATCCCCTCAAAGTGTGAACTAGTCCTGGGTCTGGAAATTAAAATTACCAGAAAATATCCTTCATTTTCTTTGGCTCACCTTTCATGGTAGCCTCCCTACTAACATGTTTCGGGTACTTAGACACTTGTCTACAAACCCTTTTTGTTGCAGGTGCAGCAATGGAGAGGAGTCTACTCTACATGTACTGCGGGACTGCATTCCTTCAAGACAAATTTGGCATCACTTGAAGCTTGATACAAAGGCTGACTTCTATGCAGCAAATCTTCATAGCTGGCTGACGGACAACATCAAAAATCCTAATGGTGTTCTCTTCACTGTGACATGTTGGATTTTATGGAAGGCCAGAAATGCAACAATATTTAATGACCAAACCTGGAGCGTATGGTTCATCATCAGCAAGGTTCACACGCTCCATAAGGACATCAAGACAGCTTGGTATCAACCCGTGCAGAACCAGGCTATTCGCTTTGTTAGCTGGGATCATCCCATTTTTTCCAGCAATCAAATTAAATATTGACGGCAGCTCTCTAGGTAACCCAGGGAAGGCTGGATTTGGTGGTATTTTTCGGAATCACTCGGGAAATTGGATCTCTGGTTTTACAGGTTCTTGTGGCATATCTACTAGCCTTAAAGCGGAACTATTTGCAATGCTTTATGGTCTGAGGAAGGCTAGAGAAGATGGATTCAGAGATATTGTTTGTGAAACTGATTCAAAGATGGCTTTGGAGCTAATTAACTGCAACTTGGAAACCTTTCATCCTTACCTTCCGTTGGTGAGCAAGATTCGGGAACTTCTGTCTTTGGACTGGAATGTTACATTGCAACATGTATTAAGGGAAGCTAATTCCTGTGCGGACTGGCTTGCTAAGTATGGAGCCAATCATGATGATAGCTTTCTTCCTTGGACTTTTTGTCCTACTGAACTCTCTCCCCTTATGCTTGCTGATGTAATGGGAGTGGTTCATATTAGAAGTTAGCTTTTCTTTTTGTCTCTTCTTTTCCTATGTATCAAAAAAAATCTCCTAATCTAGAAGTGAAACCTTTGATAATTTTCAACAAATTTCAACCAATCATAGAAAAAGTATTAACAAGAAAGTGTCGCTAGCATTCCTCGTTAATATTCTTGTTAAAAAGAGAGGCTCTCAAAAGCCGCAATCAAATATAATTAAGCAACGTAAACACGAACCTTGCATTTCATGCATAGGATTAGGAGGTCTTCCCCGACTTTGCGAAAGCTTCTTCAATTAGCCGTATCTTCAACATAGTTAGCCACAAGGCGAGAACTGGACCTACCCATTACCATAGTGCCATTCCAATCAGCATAAGCATAAGCTACCTACGAATTTCACCTTGAATGTTCAAAACCTTCTAACTAATAAAAACTTGCACTATGCCTTATAAATGGCTTTGCCCTTATATATATAGTTCGCCCTTTTGTACTACACAGTCATGACCTGTACTGCCTTAACTTACCGTACTGCTAAGCAATACTGTGTACTTCAATTAAGTTCTAAATTGTACTGTTTTTTTTTTTTTTTTTGACATAATACTGTGTACTGTTACTACTATATATATACAAACTTCGGTTGATATATAAAATAATATGTAATAATGTAATATATATACAAGGTTTTGCTAATATACACACATACACTTAATTTTTAGTTGAAGTGTATTAACAACTAACACCAAAAGTTTAGGGAAAAAATCTAATTACCTCTTTTGTTTTATCAATTCACTTCAAGGATATCAGAGTAATTTAATATTAATTCTTTAAATCAATAAAAAAAAATTCGTATTAATGATCATAAATACATCTTTGGAGAGAGGAAGTGTAACTAAACTTTGAATACAGGATTAGTCCCATAATTGAAAAGGCAAATAATCTTATTAATTGGCATAGTTGGAAAACAAGATCTGTCCAAAAGTAGCCGTCCCAATGTATATAAATAATTAAATATAGCTAACTACAAATTCAGAATTTGGCCCATTTACAACGAATATAAGCCTCCAGCCCATCCCAATACATCCAGAAATAAAATATAAGAAATTAAGTATATGCTAAAATTGCTCCCCCAATCTACCAACTAAGCATAGGTATGCATATATTTGCTTACAGGCCTTGCAAATGTCACACAACCAGAATTCATAAATCTGCCTTCAGCCAAATCAAAAAGTCATAAATTTTATTTGCCTATCTGTTGCCTTCAGCCAAATCAAAAAGCTACATAATTCATACAGTAAGGTTGCATAATCAATTCAATTGTGCTATTTGAGATCATTTGCAAACCTGTTACGCCCCCTAGTCTTCATAACTCTATTTTTTTTTTTTTTCTACAAAGTCTGCATAACTCTTTATTTATTCGCATGTCTGTTACCCTCTTACGCATCAGAAAAGGTGCATAATTTGCAATAAAGCTGCCTAAGCAAATGTGCTATAAATGCTCATTTGCACTGGTGCAAGCTTTGAGCAGTTGCTGCACCCGAAATGTGCACTGGAGTACCAGTACTTTCACCAACCGGCTGATGTCATCTTGCACTTTTACTCTTTCAAGGACAAAAGTCATTTACTCAATTTTAATATTATCGGGTAAAACAGAGTATAAACAATTTACGTGTTCTCATTATTATTATTTTTTTCAATTACTCCCATTAAGAAATGAGTGATAATACTATACATAGACACTTTTATATATCACTTTAAAAAAAATACTTTTATATATCAAATATTTCATCAACATTTATTATTTCAACTAGATTTTGACCCGTGTGTTGCATGGGATAAATATAATATTTAAAAAAAATATTTGAATTTTGTATTGTATGTAATATAATTTGTTATATTTTTCTTTTTATACTTTCATAAAAAAATATAATTTCACCATAATAATTTAAATATTAATGTGACTTCAAAAAAATTATTCATCTCTGTGAATTAAGTGAAAATTTTCTACTTGCTTTTATAAATAAAAATAAAATTCATCCCTATGTGTTATACTTTATATATAATTATTATTTTAATATATTGGCATATAAATATCAATGTATAAAAGAAAATTAAAATTTGTCATGATAGAAGAAAATCATGAATAATTTATTTAAGTGAGAAGATAATAAATAAATGAAAAATTATTTTCTTAAAATTTAATTTTAAACACTAATTTTGAGTGGAGAAAATAATAGTGATTATGCTGATTTAATTTGATTTTTGGTATGTAATTAAATATATACTGATTATGTAAAAGAAATTTTAAATTTGATTGGACAAATTTCTTTAGTAAAAAAGTTTATTCCTATGAATTCGGTGTAAATTTGCCTACTTATTTTTATATATAAAAAAAAACATTCTTCCCCATGTGTTATATTTTATATATTATATATAGTAAGTTAAGTCTAAATTTCTCTTCATACTTTCATGAAAAATATTCATCTCCATTTGTTATATTTTCTCATACATTCTATGATCATAAAATAAAACATTCAATAAATTATCTAAATCATGAAAGAGACAGCCATAAAAAATACATTCAAATTAAAATAATTATAATAAAAATTATAATTTTACCATAATAATTTAGATATTAATGTGACTTCAAGTAAATTGTTCATTAACTTGAATTAACTAAAAATTTTCTACTTGCTTTTATCAATAAAAATAAAATTCATCCCTATATGTTATACTTTATATATAATTTTTATTTTAATATAGTGACATATACATATCAATGTATAAAAGAAAATTAAAATTTTTCGGGGTAGAAGAAAATCATGAATAATTTATTTAAGTGAGATAATAATAAATAAAAAATAAATAATTATTTGCTTACAAATTAATTTTAGCCACTAATTTTTCATGGAGAAAATAATAGTGATTATGTTGATTTAATTTGATTTTTATGTAATTAAATATATTAATTATGTAAAAGAAATTTTAATTTTGATTGAAAAAATCCTTTGTAAAAAAGTTTATCCTGTGAATTTAGTGTAAATTTTTCTACTTATTTTTATAAAACATTTCATAATTCATCCCCATGTGTTATATTTTATATGGCAAGTTAAGTCTAAATTTCTCTTTATACTTTTATGAAGAATATTCATACCCATTTGTTATTTTTTCATACTTTCTATGATCGTAAATAAAACATTGCCTTTTAAAAAAAAGTAAAAATAAAATATTCAATAAATTATTTAAATCAGGAAAGAGACGGCCATAAAAAAATATATTCAAATTAAAATTGTTATAAACAAATATGATTTAACCATAATAATTTAGATATTAATGTAACTTCAAGTAAATTATTCATCCCGTAAATTAAGTGGAAATTTCTACTTGCATTTATAAAAAAAAAAATCATGCTTATGTGTTATACTTTATACCTAATTTATTTTTTAATATATTGGCATATAAATATGAATGTCCAAAAGAAAATTAAAATTTGTCCAGATAGAAGAAAATCATGAATTATTTATTTAAGTGAGAAGATAATAAATAAATAAATAGTCATTTGCTTAAAAATTAATTTTAGATACTAATTTTGCATAGAGAAAATAATAGTGATTATGCTGATTTAGTTTAATTTTTGTTATGTAATTAAATATATATTAATTATGTAAAACAATTTTAACTTTGATTGGACAAAAATCCTTCCTAAAAAAGTTTATCCGCATGTAATTCAGTGTAAATTTTCTTACTTATTTTTATAAAAAAAATGTTCATCCTTGTGTATTATATTTTGTATATTTTATATGGTAAGTTAAGTCTAAATTTCTCTTGATAATTTTGTAAAAAAATATTCATCCCCATTTGTTATATTTTTTCATACTTTTCATGTTTGTAAAATAAAATATTTAATAAATTATTTAAATCTAGAAAGAGACAACTATAAGAAAAATCATTAGAATTAAAATTATTATAATAGAAATATAATTTTACCATAATAAATTAGATATTAATGTGACTTGAGGTATATTGTTCTTCCCCATGAATAAGTGAAAATTTCTACTTGCTTTTATAAGAAAAAAAATATTCATCCCTATGTGTTATACTTTATATATAAATTTTATTTTAATATATTGACATATACATATAAATGTATAAAATAAAATTATATTTGTCCAAGTAGAAGAAAATCATGAATAATTTATTTAAGTGAGAAGATGATAAATAAAAAATGAATAATTATTTGCTTACAAATTAATTTTAGACATTAAATTTACGTGAAGAAAATAATAGTGATTATGTTGATTTAATTTGATATTATATGTAATTAAATATATATTAATTATGTAAAATAAATTTTAATTTTGATTAAAAAATCTTTAGTAAAAAACTTTATCTCGTGAATTCAATGTAAATTTTCCTACTTATTTTTATAAAAAAAATTCACCCCCTGTGTTGGAAACTCATGTAAAATAGTAAAAAAGTTAAGTCTAAATTTCTCTTCATACTTTTATAAAAACATTCATCTCCATCTGTTACATTTTTTTTCATATTTTCTATTATTGTAAAATAAAATGTTCAATAAATTATTTAAATCAAGAAAGAGATAACCATAAAAAAAATATTCAAATTAAATTTTTTATAAAAATATAATTTTACCATAATAATTTAGATATTAATGTGACTTTAGGTAAATTGTTTATCCCCATGAATTAAGTGAATTTTTTTATTTTTTTTTATTAATGAAAAAAAATTCATCAATGTGTGTTATATTTTATATATAATTTTTATTTTAATATATTAGCATATATACATATCAATGTATATAAGAAAATTAAAATTTGCCATTGTAGAAAAAAAATCATGAATAAGATTCTAGCATAAAACCTTGAAGGATTAAATGCATTGGTCGCAAACACAATCAAATTCAAATTGTCAGATTGTGCAAGAGTGAATTATATTTTTATTATTTAAAAAAATTAAATTAAATCTAAAAAGAATGATAAATGATAGATATTTTTAGTAAACTTTATATAAAAATTATTTTAGTTTTCTTTGGTTAAGTAACCTTTACTTTTTTTTTATGTAGCTCATGTTTCCAATCAACATAAAAATTTCATAATATTATAGTAATTTTTAATGCCACACTATAGTCAATAATGGTTTAATTTCTTACTTTTTAGATAAATAGATGAAATCACAATTATTGTAGAATATGATCAAAATTGATGCAGATGAAATTTATTATATAAAGTTTATTAATATATTACAATATTAATATTCCTAATTAGTAATAAACTTTGTTATGTAAAATTTTTATTTCTAATTAATATTATTAATTAGTAATAAACTCTTTTCACTCTGTTTCACATCTATACTCATTTGAATTATTTCACCTCATAAAGTTGTGCTCCTCACCCACTCTATATACACATCAACTTGCAACTTTTCCTAATATTTCTCTTATCAATTTTTGTAATGATTCATGTTCACTTCTTTTAATGTTATCTTCTTTTCTTGATATTTCTCTAATAAGTTTTCATAACTCCCCGAAAATTTATCTCTTTCACAGGAAAATCCAAAGGTTGATATTTCCATTATAAAAGTAATCTCTAATTTCAGAAACACATTAAAATGAAACAAATTTTTTTATAGAAAAAATTATCGAGAAAAGAAATAGAAAAAAAAACTATCGAGAAAAGCATGACCAAGTATTCCCATGTAAATAAGAATGTCTTATGCGTTCTATTCTAAATTCTAAAGATAATTTTTTCGGTATAAAATAAATATAACTTACAAAGATAATTTTTTAATATAAAGATATTTTCAATTTCAAATAAAAATAAGTTCGGTCATTAAATATAAATATAATTTTAATTTTTTATTACAATTTTTATTAAATAATTACTGAAATAAAGTTATTTTAATGTTACCCAAATTGAATAGTCAATCAAAATTAATTTCAAAATATTTAAGAAGAATATTATAAATGTATCTTATTGTATTCTATTCTAATTTGAATTTAGTAAAATTATACTTGTGAATATATATCAATTTTTAAAATCATCGTTTATATTTGTGAATGATTTGTTACTGCTTTGAAAAGAATAAAATATATTATCCCGATTTAATATTTATAGTTAATTTACATTTATATTTGAATTGATTCAATTTCGAGGTTATTAAAAAGAAATTATGACAACATTAATCTTAATGTAGGTCATCAAATATAAAATAAATATTTAATTTTTTCTGATTATAATTTTTATGAAATGATTACTGATGTTAAGTTAATTTTTATTTAGATAATTTGAAACTCAATTTCTAATTTAGGTATTTCTACTCAATCATAACTGAAAATAAAATGTAATCCAATTTAATTTCAATATATTATCAAATTTAAATTTAAGTTTAAAATAAATATTTAAAAATAATATTCTAAAAAATATATAACATGAAAACTAAAAAATAATAGTAGAATAGAAATATGAGACAGGTTTGATTGGCTTTTATCTTTTTGTTTCATTTTGGCCAGAAGTAACCATTGTGCCACTATGTTCATTGTCGTCAAAACCCTAACGCCACAAATTCTCAACTGCAAATCTCCAACGAAAACTACAAAGAAGAGGTGTCATCGTCCGTTGCCGCATACGTTGTGTTGCCCATCATGAATAGAATGTGCAGTACAAATCAATATATGAAGACAAATTATAGAAAGCAAAACCCAAAACAAAAAAAGAGGAAAAATCAATGTCACCATCATGATTATGATATATTTTTGCAATTAAAAAAACTTTACAAACCTATTAAAATTTGATGCATTTGTCCTTTTCCGAACAACAGTTCTGAATAATATGGTATAGGTTTGTGCTCAAACCTATTAAAAAAAATCAAATAATCATAAAATAATATGACATAATCGAAAAATAAAAAATAGAAAATGCATAACTTCAAGTTTTTGAAAGAGAGAATAGAACAATAATAGGACATGATCATAAAATTTATTCGAATGGATGACAAATAAGGAATAAAAAGCGTAAAAATTATCTGACCTTCCTCGGAATTACTTACGTTTAAATAGAAGAGAATAATAAAAAAAATTGCTTCATGAAATGGAAGAATAATGGGAAAAACAATAATGTCATGAATGTCATTTAATGAAATCTACTAATTTTGAAATTACATCAAAATTAATGTCATTTAATGAAATTCACTAATTTAGCCTCAAATGAAAATGGATAGAAAAAAATAAAATTACATAAATGCCATTCTTTTGGGCGGAAAAATGAAAATTACATGAATGCCCTTGACTGCTACTTTTATATATATAAAATAAAGATATAAAGATTTGATGCATTTGTCCTTTTCCGAACAATAGTTCTGAATAATATGGTATAGGTTTGTGCTCAAACCTATTAAAAAAAATAATCATAAAATAATATGACATAATCGAAAAATAAAGAATAGAAAATGCATAACTTCAAGTTTTTGAAAGAGAGAATAGAATAATAATAGGACATAATCATAAAATTTGTTTGAATGGATGACAAATAAGGAATAAAAAGTGTAAAAATTAGCTGACCTTCCTCGGAATTACTTACATTTAAATAGAAGAGAATAATAAAAAAAATTGCTTCATGAAATGGAAGAATAATGGGAAAAACAATAATGCCATGAATGTCATTTAATGAAATCTACTAATTTTGAAATTACATCATAATTAATGTCATTTAATGAAACTCACTAATTTAGCCTCAAATGAAAATTGATAGAAAAAAATAAAATTACATAAATGCCATTCTTTTGGGCAGGAAAAA
The DNA here is from genome assembly GCA_026413185.1 of Pueraria montana var. lobata. Classification (NCBI taxonomy): domain Eukaryota; kingdom Viridiplantae; phylum Streptophyta; class Magnoliopsida; order Fabales; family Fabaceae; genus Pueraria; species Pueraria montana. Next base: position 34,820,074 of record CM048650.1, on the reverse strand, counting down.
GAAAATTACATGAATGCCCATGACTGTTACTTTTATATATATAAAGAAAAGATTCTTTTTACTATTACATCATATAATTTATTATACCTACACTTCATTCTTCTCTCTTTTCCCTCTCTGGATGTTAAATACCACTTCCTGTCCATTATTTTCCCTTAAAAAAGTGTGTGTGTGTGTGTGTGTGTGTGTGTCTTTATCTTTATAATTATAAAAGTAGCTGGCATGGATAACATTGTAATTTTATGTTTTCTGCTTTTTTTAAGGCTAGATAGGTAATTGTATTATACATTTTAATGAATCAATTAACTAGATTTTGACCCGTATGATGCACGGGAAGATCTTATTGTGTAAGTATTTCAAATTTGATATTTTGTTGTTTTGATAAATATATTTTAAAGGAATACAAAAATATATAATTTTAAGTGTATGAATTCAATTATTAATTTTTTTTTTATCTCTAATGGAATGTTAGCATTATCAATTGCTAAAAAACTAAAATTGTGTGTCAACTATAAAGTATATGTAGAAAACTTTAATGGTTACTAAAATAATTTATATTAATGTAAATTAAGCTTTTAAGGTGTGCAAATAATATAAATCAATAATTAACAACAAAAAATATAAAATTAAACATCTCATAGAAATTAATAATATATTTTGCATTTCCTAATCTCCTATTGCCCATTAGTTGCCAGTCAATTTGAGAGTATAAATTCAACCCGTCTCCAAAGTGTTAGCGTAACAAAATTGTTGCACATCATAATCTCAATTCCTGCTAGTTTTTTTATTTATGAAAGGCATCCCAGTTGTGCAAACAATGATGGAAAATTACAAAACAACACATATAGATACAAATTATAGCATGTGAGTATAACGATAAAACTTAGAAGATTATCAAATACTAATCTGAATTCGCATTCATCTCCATGAGAATTGTTTGCCTGAAGAAACCCTTAAAATACTCTTGAGAGGATTTCTGTCCACTTTCTAAGGAATTGTTTAAAAGAATGTGAGTGTTACAAAGAGTGTAAATTTGCTTAATGGGATAGCAAATTTATAATCCCCTAACAATAGGTAGGGACATCTCAATGGACTATCTACTAAAGATAATATAATAATTATTGATTGATACTAATCCACAACAAATATTTTAACATTCTCCCACTTGGATAGTATTAACCAATAATTAAAATAGGAATCATCAAGACTAGAACAACAATTTCAATCATTTGTCAACAACAATGTAAGAAATCTAAAATCTCTAACGCTACAAAATAATATCCGATAGGGATACATATCCTGCCGCATCAAATAGTCATATTTCTCACAAGAAAATAATATACAGAATAACATAGCTTAATAGTCGAAATATGCTACATAACAGTGGTCTAAGCATCTAAAAATGCTATAAGAGATATGTTACTAAGATAATATTACTATATACATATCTCATGATAGAGTGTTTTCAGACTCCCATTGACCCAAAACATCAAAAGACTTAACCAAACACATGTGAGCTGTAAAATTCTCAAAAGCTCCAATAGCTAAGTCTTTGGTCAGTGAATCTACAAATGCTTTCTTTTAACACCATAATCAATTTAAGTCTGAAAAGCTGCAAAGGCCAGAACATAATTCACATGCATCTAAGTGCTCACGATAGCCCAATAACAAGAGTGTTCACGTATGGGCTAAATCAACAAATGCTCTTAGAATATTTGACGTTCAAACAATCTGTGTTTCACGAAATAAGTGACTATGCAAACCCGAAGACAAATAGGAAATTCATTAATTTCCTACTGGGATGACATAGACACCTAAGCTTAAATGAAACGATACTCTAGATTAATGTGGCCACAAAATGTCAATAATAAGCAAGCACTTAGAGATAAATGGTCTAACCATAAAATTTATAAGTACCTCAATGGTGCGAAATTGTACTCGATAGGAGTACTATCATCACAAGCACCTTGACAATGTAGTACTCGATAGGAGTATTGTATTTACAATATACTTATAAATTTTGACCAAACAAAATGTGAAGTTTTGTGTAAAATAGATGCACAAGATAATTGCATGCCAAAAGACTAATTGTGCAATTCCCAACAAAATGGCCTTGACATCCGCTAAAGATGCCTACTAAGATACAATGAATTTTATGTATCTCAACACAAAAGGACAAGAATGAATAACAAAGTCCTTTTAGAGTATGTCATATGATCATTAAATGTGCACAAGAATATATGACAATACAAATTTGATAAGTCTCGAGACATGACAAAAGGTTATATGCTCCCACTAATCCTTTATATACCAAAATAAGATTAGGATTCTCATTAGAGCCCACTATAATTGAAATACTCTAATGATAATGGGATCATAGCTCTGTAAGATCATACTCAATGTGAATAAAATTCATTATTTTCTCTCTTAAAGAAAAACATATTAGAGAGAAGTAGAATGGTGTAGAATTAATGAGAGAAGTGGTTAGAAACGAGAATATGAAACCCAACATACAATCCATCTATCAATTACATAGCTTTACAAAAAGGTTTCATAGCTAACCACATATTAATCCTCAAAGAATATTGACCCTCAAAAGGATCACTTAAACAAGGTAACCTTTACTTTACAAACATGAGTGAGATAGAAAATCCCTAATTAATATTTTGAAGTAGAATATGGGATCATTTGCAAGTTTTGAATTACTCACTCAAAACATAAAGTCAAGTGCTACAATTATAAACAATATCTACACACACTTGAGTATAAGATTTGGTTACACGTAGCGGAAGTACATGGGACCTATGCTCAACAAATATTAAGGATATAACAACAAATAGTCTATAAGTCTCATAACAAATTATGATGGACATAGGTTTAACTATATATCCCAAATTAAAGCATATAGCTTTAACAAAATTACGATATGAAATACCATCAACAAGGATATAAAATATGATATAGAGAAATTAATCTCTTCAAATTTGGGATTCCTATATTGTCCTATCAAGAATTGTCCACTAAAATATATGACAATAGAGAGTTATCACACAACACTATTCTATAAGAGACTGTCACAAAATCCTTAATGTAGGTCCTAACAACAAAGTGATTACAATTAGTATGTGACAAGAAAAACATTTTATCAAGAAAAAAAAATTTGGTTGCTCATGTATGATTAATTGGGCATTTGAGGTACAGATCTTGTGTCAACACAATTCCATTTATAGGACATTACTTTCAATATACAAGATTCTCTCACTTGATAAAGAAATATAGTTGGCTTAATGATTTTAAGAAAAGGTCCCAAGAGCTAAACAAAATTCAACTAATTTTCTTTATCACACTATAATCATATTGAGTAATGTCATACAGATAGGGTATGTCCACTACCCATATGATATCAATCTGTTTCTATAAAATATTCCATTAAACAAATTTGCATTGCAATAGATAAATGCAAAATTTTAGAATATTGGATTGCTTAAAAAAAATTGCCCAATTAATAAAATGTTAGAAAACAAGACTAATATGGAACAAAGGAAACATTTAATGTGTATAAATTGTCACATACTCAGAGAGTTAAATGGTTCCATACAAATACAACCAAAACATGCATCTTTAGAGATAATTTCTTATTTGTTGAGATTTCTCTCAAGAATCTCAAAAAACATAATAAATAAGAAATATAATACTATAATGCATAAGAGAAAACTTATATCATAAAAAAATTCCAACGTTGATAGGATACTCAAACAAATATCTGATATAAGTGTAGGACAAATGGTGCATTATATCTCAACAAATTATATTAATAATAACACACCGACAAGGTATGATTATCATTAATATAATATACAAATTATCAACAATTATGCCAAATAGAATATGATATTCAACAACAGTCGTATTCAAAGAAAATCAAAACATGTTTAACAACACTTTGACTTAGCATGTAATAAACACGACTTTATTATCGTAAAAAAAACATGATATTAACTTCATTATCTCTATATTGGAGATAGTACAATAACAGAGTTATTGATTTTACTTTATTGAGTCAAAAAATACAAAAGTACACAAAGCAATTTTATATTTATCTCAAGATAGAACTCTAGAACTAGTAAGATGCAAAATACTCCTACTATAAATCAAAATTATAAATATGATTACGAAATGGAGTATTACAACAAGCAATAAAAAAAAGGATTGTAGAGTTTTGCTAGAAAATTTTGAGAAATAGTGACACTCTCGTATATAATTGCATATTTATAATCTCAAAAGGATAAGAATAATTTATTTACAAATTTATCCATATATGCAATCATATGATAAGTTAAAAGGTTAAAAAATTTCACAACTAACCTTAGAGTGTTACTCATCTTTGTGTATAAGACCAATGAGCTTTGATGACTTAAAAAGTATGTAATGTCATCTCAAGAGAAAAGCTCCAAATCAATATGACTCATTGTTTCTTGTAAGACCAAATGAGCTTTGATGACTAAAGAGTATATGATGTCATCTAAAGAGAAAAGCTCCAAATATAAATCAACATAACTCATCATATAAGACCAAATGAGCTTTGATGACTAAAGAGTATATAATGTCATCTCAAGATAAAAGCTCCAAATATAAATCAATATGATTCATATAAAATACATGAATGATATAGTTTGTAATTGCCTTAAAGAGTGTTTAACAAAATATTTTCAATAATTTCACAAGTGAACACTTTAATAATAACAAGGCAACAGAGAATTTAATCCATACTTTGGATTAACTTGGCATAAAAATTATTTGAAATAATGCACAATTGCACCATTAACTTAAAACAAATAGAATTTTATTATAATTCAAGATTTTCTTTGACCAAGGCACATGATTATATATATAATTGACACATATTTGTCACAAATTGAGAATGATAAATTGGTCTAGATTTCAACAATATTAGTAGTGAAAAACACAATGTATATTAAAACATTAAATTATGTCAATTTTAGATTTATTTGATATAGATAAATGACATAAAGTAATATATAATTCACTACTTACGTTTATTTAATTTTAAAAAATAGATAATCTTTAACCCAAGTAATAACAAGGAATAATAATATAAAAAAAATGTGACTAAAACTAATCATTATAGAGTGCCTGAAAATGTTTTATACTTCATAATTTTTCCTTTTCAAAGATTTGACAGAATTAGGGAGGAAACTGAATATCACAAAATATTGTGTGATTTGAAAGAAAAGTTCAGTCAAAAGATAGTCTCTAAGCAAAAAATGCAACAATATAATGTACTATAACTTATATTACCAAGATCCTAATACCGATAGGGTACCAAGAAATTGATTAACATAAGCAAAGAAAAGCACAATGTGCAACAACAAATCACACTAACAACAACATACCGATAGGATATAATTATTATTAATGTGATAGAACCAATACAAAATTCACATAAATGTTCCCACGATAGGTGAGATTACAATTATGTAAATTAAGAGAAAATTATGTTTATCACAAAGTTGGTAATATATACCATGCATAATTGTATAACAAACATATAAGTTCACATCACTATACCCACGATAGGCGAGTTATAGTAATGTAAATTAAGAGAAAATTATGCCTATCATAAAATTGGTAATTTATACCATGCATAATTGTATAACAAACATATAAATTTACATCACTATACCCACGATAGGCGAGTTATAGTAATGTAAATTAAGAGGAAAAAAATGCATATAGTGGAAGAATAATAATTTTATCATGCATAATTATAAAATGGCCTCAAATTAATTCCTTAATAGTGACACAATATTAGAGAGAGTACCCCATACTGGAAAATTACTAAAATAGTAGGGAATTGTCACAAAAAAAATTTGAAGTCCAAAATCCGAGAGTACGATATCTAAAATACCAAATTAAGTCTCGAATTAATCAAATAAATATTTTCTAATGCCCAAAAAATTCCAAAAAAATTACAAACAGTCTCAAAATATTAAATAAATAATATTTGGAATAAAATGGAACCAGATTGGGTCTTGGAAGTGGATCCACGCGCTGCATGCGCTCTATTGCGCGAATGGGCTACGCAAACAGCTTCCTTCCTCGCCCAGATACAGTTGAAACGGGTTTTTGACCCGCAAAGGAGATACAGTTCGTTCTTGCAATCCAAGCAACAAAATTGAACAATCTAGATCTTGTTTTGATCATCCATGGAAGGGGAAGAAAAGCCCTCAAGAAATTTTGAATTTCGTTGAAAAAAGAAGGAGAAATCGAGAAAAAATGCAGAGGGCTGAGATGCGTTTGACAAACAGTTTCCAGAATCGTATTTTTGCAAATACTCTCTCATTTTTTAACGAAAACTCAATTTGTAGTATGGATTTTTCTCGAAATTGATTGATTTACAAATGCCCTCAAGAAATTTTGCAAATTGTTGAAGAGTCGAAGAGAAATCGGGGCAAAAGCAAAAAAGTTTTCGCGGGCAAAAATACCCGAAACTAATTTTGTAGAATTCTCTCAAATTCGTGAATGAAAATCTATTTTCTATAATGGGTTTTGATCGAAATCTCCCGATCTACAAAAGCCCTCATTCAATTTTACAAAAAGACAAGTCAATGGGGCGAAATCGAAAATGCAAAAGGTAAAACGAGTCGTAACCGTTTGGGTGTTTTAAATCACTAAATTCTCTAAATTTACTCAACGATTTTTTTTGATTCTTGACATGTTTTCATCACAATGTTATGGCAAACAAAACCCCTCAAACAATTTTAAATTTCATGCATAAAATATACATGTTTTCTTTCAACGAAATTTGAGAAAAAGAAGGGCGTTGCGAAATTGCCTTTTCTCGCATACTAAATAATAGAACCACTAGTTTTAATTTCATGAATAGGAACAAAGAAATTAAAATTATAGGTTTACACAATAAACAAATATAAAATGTATCTAAGTTGGCTCTGATACCAATTGATGGAAAATTTATAAAAACAACACATGTAGATACAAATTATAGCATGTGAGTATAGCGATAAAACTTAGAAGATCATCAAATACTAAACCCGAATTCACTTTCTAAGGGATTTTTTAAGAGAATGTGAGTGTTACAAAGAGTGTAAATTTGCTTAATGGGATAGCAAATTTGTAATCCCCTAGCAGTAGGTAGGGACATCTCAATGGACTATCTACTAAATGATTGACCAAACTCATCACAGGGTCAATCTTATCATAATCTCATCCAAAATATCTATAATCTACATATGATAATTATCATATCTTTAATTGTCGATTGATGATACTAAAGATAATATAACAATTATTGATTGATACTAATCCACAACAAATATTTTAACAAACAATCCAACCACCAGAACAATACATAGTAACACCTTGACAAGCCAAAATTTCATATATTTAGATGAGACCCAAATATAAAACACAACAATTCTTGGCTAATCACTTAAACAAATCGTTTAACATAAAAGTGAAAAAAAAACCCAGTCTTTTATAATTGCCACTTACTACACCAACTCCTTATTGTCAAACATTTAAATGCTCCTCTGCATCAACTCATATGCATAGTACCAATGATGCGTAATATAGAACTGGATGTTTAAAGTTGTTGAATTGATATTTTATTTTATAACAATCTGAAACAACAGGAACATTGTTATAACAAATAGTTTGGTTCTCAGATAAAAATTATAAAAAAGAGGTTACCTGAAAAATTAAATATCATGAAAGATTAAATTTATTCTTTAAGGTCTAATAAGCTCATAAATAATCCTTAAAGCAGATGACAATACCCAAAAAAATTCAATTTGATTAAACATTTTTTTAGAAAAAACAATAAGAATCACACATCAGTATATTAATTATATTATATCTGTAAAATAGCAATGTGAATAACATAAATCACATGTCTTAACATATACAAAAGCTAAAGATCGAGTTGACAGAAAACTAACCTTAAAAACATGAATGACCAATCATCATATATACATACGTAACAAAAATCTTAATTTGTTTAACTCCTGAAAAATAGATCAAAATAAATGCTAAAATTCAAATGCACATTAAAATCTTTGAAAGAAATCTTTATTTAACAATAAGAATCACACATTATGGAAGTGACATCCATTGATTTTGGTTTAAAAACTTTTATTTAGATTTGTATTCTATGTAATGTAATTTGTTATTTTTATTTTCATACTTTCATAAAAAAAAATTTCACCATAATAATTTAGATATTAATGTGACTTCAGAAAAATTATCCATTCTCGCGAATTAAGTGAAAATTTTCTACTTGCTTTATAAATAAAAATAAAATTCATCCCTATGTGTTATACTTTATATATAATTATTATTTTAATATATTGGCATATAAGTATCAATGTATGAAAGAAAATGAAAATTTGTCATGGTAGAAGAAAATCATGAAAAATTTATTTCAGTGTGAAGATAATAAATAAATAAATAATTATTTGATTAAAATTAATTTTAGACACTAATTTTGAGTGGAGAAAAAAATAGTGATTATGTTGATTTAATTTGATTTTTGGTATGTAGTTAAATAAGTATTGATTATCTAAAAGATATTTTAACTTTGATTGGACAAAAATCTTTAGTAAAAAAGTTTATTCTTGTAAATTCAGTGTAAATTTTCCTACTTATTTTTTATAAAAAAAATGTTTATCCCCATGTGTTTTATTTTATGTATTATATATGGTACGATAAGTCTAAATTCCCCTTAAGTAAAAAAAAAAAGAGTGTAAATTCCTCTCCATACTTTCATGAAAAATATTCATCTTCATTTGTCATATTTTTTTCATATTTTCTATGATCGTAAAATAAAACATTCAATAAATTATTTAAATCATGTAAGACACAACCATAAAAAATCCATTCAAATTAAAATTATTATAATAAAATAATATAATTTCACCATAATAATTTAGATATTAATGTGCCTTCAGGTAAGTTGTTCATCCCCATGAATTAACTGAAAAATTTCCACCTGCTTTTATTAGTAAAAGTAAAATTCATCCATATGTGTTATACTTTATACATAAAAATAAAGAAATTTTAACTTTGATTGGATAAAAACCTTTAGTAAAAGTTTATCCTCTTGAATTTAATTTAAATTTTTTTACTTGTTTTAATAAAAAAATATTTATTCTTGTGTGTTATATTGTATATGGTAAGTTAAGTCTAAATTTCTTTTTATACTTTCATAAAAATATTCATCATCATTTGCTATATTTTTTTCTTACTTTCTATGTTCGTAAAATAAAACATTTGATAAATTATTTAAATCAGGAAAGAGACAACCATAAAAAAAGATACATTCAAATTAAAATTATTATAATAAAAAAAATATGATTTTACCATAATAATGTAAATATTAATGTGACTTTATATAAATTGTTTATCCCTGTGAATTAAGTAGAAGTTTCTACTTGCTTTTAGAAGGAAAAAAAAATTCATCCCATTGTGTTATATTTTATATATGATTTTCATTTTAATATATTGGCATAAACATATCAATGTATAAAAGAAAATTAAAATTTGTCCATGTAGAAGAAAATCTTAAATAATTTATTTAAGTGAGAAGATAATAAATAAAAAATGAATAATTATTTGCCTCAAAATTAATTATAGACACTAATTTTACATGAAAAAAATAATAGTGATTATGTTGATTTAATTTGATTTTTGTTATCTAATTAAATATATTAATTATGTAATAGAAATTTTAACTTTGATTAGAAAAAAACCTTTAGTAAAAAAGTTTATCCTCTTGAATTTAATGTAATTTTTTTTACTTGTTTTTTCCTGCGTGTTATATTGTATATGATAAGTTAAGTCTAAATTTCTTTTTATACTTTCATGAGAAACATCCCCATTTGTTATATTTTTTTTTCATACTTTCTATGTTCCTAAAATAAAGCATTCAATATATTATTTAAACCAGGAAAGAGACAACCATAACAAATACATTTAAATTAACATAATAATTTAGATATTAATTGAGTTCAGGTGTTCATTCCCATGAATTAAGTAAAAAATTTCTACTTGCTTTTATAAAAAAAATATATTCATCGGTATGTGTTTCATTTAATATATAATTTTTATTTTAATATATTGGCATATACATATCAATGTATAAAAGAAAATTAAAATTTGTCCAAGTAGAAGAAAATCTTGAATAATTTATTTAAGTGAGAAGATAATAAATAAAAATAAATATTTATTTGCTTAAAAATTTTTAGACACTAATTTTGCATGGTGAAAATAATAGTAGTTATGTTGATTTAATTTTATTTTTGTTATGTAATTAAATATATATTAATTATGTAAAAGAAATTTTAATTTTGATTGGAGAAAAATCTTAAGTAAAAAAGTTTATCCCGTGAATTCATTGTTAGTTTTCCTACTTGTTTTTATAAAAAAAATGTTCATCTCCGTCCTACTTTTTTTTTTATAAAAAAATGTTCATCTCCTTGTGTTATATTTTATATATATGGTATGTTAAATCTAAATTACTCTTGATACTTTCATAAAAAAATATTCATTCCCATTTGTTATATTTTTTCATACTTTCTATAATCGTAAAATAAAACATTTGATAAATTATTTTAGTCAAGAAAGAGATAATCATAAAAAATACATTTAAAATTAAAATAACACATAATATAGTCCAGTTGTTCATTTATATTTTGGTTTTGGTATGCAGAAATTTTTATTTAAAATTTTTATAATTAATTTGAATGTGTTTTAATATCTAAAAGCATATATTTTTAAATTAGTTTATATTTAATATTTTTTGTTTTTATTTTTATATTTGATTGTAATAATAATATTTTTAATTTTATTTTTGCCAAAGTTAGAACGCATTCTTTATAGGTTTCGCTTCCAATTTAATTATTATATATAAATTTATTATTTTTGCTATAATAAATAGAATTGTTACAATAATACAAAAAGACCAAAAGCACATGAATCATTTCAATACAAAGTAGAACCATGATAGCATCAATTCTTGATTTTTTTTCATTCATAATTTAGTAATAAAACAGTTAATAAGATACTAAGAACATGAGCACACTAAAAAATAAAATCCATTACAAATAAATTCAATTAATTATTTTGAATAACACAAAAATATGGATATTAATGATTGTCCATCCACCAAATAAACATATTACTAAATAATGTCTAACATGTCATTATCTTACGAATCTTGCAAGAATTTCCTTCAATCAAAAATAAAAAATTAGTGTACAACAGATATAATAACCAAGCATATCCAACTTTTTGTTGGCTAATCACAAATCTTCCATTACATTAAATTAGTGGTCAGACATCGTCTTTAAAGTTTTACGTTTATATTAATGTCTTCATCAGAGTCGGATGATAAATTAATCACATTCTGCTCCATATTCGTCTTGGCACTAAAAAAAAGCCAAAACCCTAATGAAGAAAAATCAGAGTCAAATGATAAATCAATCGCATTATACTTCGCTTTCATCTTGGTGTTTAAAGAAAGGAAAAAAAAAAAAAAAAAGAGCCAACAATCTAATGAGGAAAAAAAATTAAAGCAAAAAATAAAATAAAAATGAAGGAGAAGAAAAGTGTATAAATAGTAGTGAAATAGAGAAATATGATTCGTATTATATTGTACCTTCAAGGAGATCAGAATGTGATGGCCAAAACAATTTTAAAACCCCAAAACTAAGGCAATATATATATATATATATATATATAAAGATAAGTGCAAAACTGCTTTTGAAGTACCTTTTGGTCATTATGAATGGAATGTAATGCCACAAGGATTAAAAAAATGCTCCAAGTGAATTTCAAAATATAATGAATGATATATTTTACTCATATATGGAATTTGCAATAGTATACTTAGATGATGTTTTAATTTTTTCAAAAAATATTAATCAACATATAGAACATTTAAATAAATTTATAGAAATTATTAAAGAAAATGGATTGGTAGTGTCAGCAAAAAAGATGAAAATATTTCAAACAAAGACAAGATTTTTAGGATATGAAATATATCAAGGAACAATTACTCCAATACAAAGATCAATAGAATTTGCTAATAAATTTCCAAATGAAATAAAAGATAAAAACCAATTACAAAGATTTTTAGGATGTGTCAACTACGTAGCAAACTTTATTCCAAATATAAGAATTTTGTGTTCCCCATTATACAAACGATTAAGAAAAAATCCTCCTGCTTGGTCAGAAGAAATGTCTCAAGTAGTAGAACAGGTAAAAAAGATAGTAAAAAGGTTACCCTGTTTAGGAATACCAGACCTAGATGCCTTCCTTATAGTAGAAACAGATGCATCAGAATTAGGTTATGGTGGGATTCTTAAACAAGTTTCTAACACTCTTCTAAAGAACAGGTAGTCAGATATCATTCGGGTATTTGGTATCCAGCTCAGCAAAAATACTCTACTGTTAAACAAGAAATTCTTTCAATAGTCTTATGTCTTCAAAAATTTCAAGATGATTTATTCAATAAAAGATTTTTAGTTCGAACTGATTGTAAAGCTGCTCCTAGTGTTTTACAAAAAGATGTTCAAAATTTGGTTTCAAAACACATATTTGCTAGATGGCAATCTTTACTTTCTTGTTTTGATTTTGATATTGAACATATAAAAGGAAAAAATAATTCTTTACCGGATTTTTTAACAAGAGAGTTTTTACAGGGCTCAAAATGAGTACAAAGCCCAACAGCAAAGATCAATACGGTCCCTCACTGGGTACCCCTAAAGTTACAAGTTCAATACGGCTTCCAGCCCCTATAACTCCTACCATGACTCCCAGAATAAGAAAAGAAATAGTAAGACCCACAATAGCCAATATAGTTAAAACTTTACCTTCAAAATTAGTACAATCACCAGGTCCTTCAAACCCTTTAGCCAATTATTCCAACAGATTTACCCCTCTTCAATACCAAAATACTCTTGTAGGCCCCAGAGATTTTATTACTCAATCCTCCAATGAAGAAGATAACTATATAGACAAAGATGAAGATCTTCCAATAATGGTACTAGAAAAATCTTGGACTCAATCCACCAATCCAAGACAGTTAGCTTCAACCCTTTTCCCTCAAGATTTTCATTACCCTCCAATAAATTTATCAAAAACCAGAACTTTTTATGAGTTTATACTAGTAGATACCGACTCAATAGAATTATGGCATAACAAAGACCAACAGGGAAATATCCAGTTTTCTAAATTCAAAATCTTAAAGGTTCTAACCCCTCAAGATTGGAACCAACCCTTATATTCTTCAAAACCATTTTCAAGAGCCTTTAATCCCCAAACCTTTACTTATTATGATTACATGGATGCATGGAGCCATATGTTATACTTAAGTCCAGACCAACACTCCTGGTTTATTTGGTTTAGAAGAGGAATACCTTTAAAATTTCCCAAATGGTTTATTAAATGGTTTCTCGACTTTGGTCCAATACCAGCAATATTTCCTGACCAAGTTGAAGAAATTTATAATTACTTTAAAGAACATTCAACGTTTGTACCGGGATATCGATTCATATCATTCGTAGCTTCTCAAGGAATTACTTGGATAATGGCATGGGAATACATTTATACTCGACTTTATGACAATATTGATATCAGAATGTTGACAAGACAAATAAAGGTAAAGTGGTGGAAGAAGTTAAATATTGAATTACTCAATAAAGCAAAAATCAATGAATGGTTAAAAACTCATCAAGAACCAAAATCACAATTAGAAAAATATTATGAACAAGAAGCATTATTTTTAGTGGAAAAACAAAAGATTATGGCAGAATTAGCATCAGCCACTTCGCAAGAAGAATTTGAAGACCGACTGAAAAAAGTAAGATCTGTACAAGATAAGAATGCAGAAGAAGGATCAGGAGAAAGCACCCCCCAGTCAAATCCATATCTTTGCAACGGGGATATGTTCGATTAAGTGGTCCAATAAGAAGTGTCGGCAAAAGATGACAACAATAAAGTTAAAAATCTTTTGCGCTGGTAAGTCACTTGACCCCAGCTGTAAATTACTTTAGTCCTTTCTACTTTAGAGTGTCGGCCATCTTATCTGTTTAATAGGTGTGCCAGTTGTAAATTTATACTTTCCCTTTTCATCCCTAATAATGAGGGATCCTATGTACCCCTGAGTGTAAATTATGCTTAGCTTCCTCTGCTATATAAGGTCTCATTCTGAGCCTTAGAGGGCAGAGGTTTTTTCTGAATGAAATCCACTTTAAAAATTTCTCAAATCCTTTCACGCTCTCTGCCTTGCCTTCTACTTTAAAGCTTTCATTTGTAAGTTCTATCCTTCTTAATTTTCTAATTCAAGTTTTGTTTTCAATTACTCTGATATTATACATTCCATCACTCTTCAATTACTTTTACAATTTTTATATGAATTTCAATCATGTCTCTGATGAATTCTGATCCTGTCTCTGATGGTATCAGAGCCAGAAGGTTGTGAAAAACACTGTAGCAATTTACTGTTCATCTCTTTAATTTTTATTACTAAGTGCTGTTATAATCCTGTTATTTTGATCTTCTAAAGTGTCTACTGTAGCACTGAGAAGTGTTTAGACGTTGGTCAGCTTCTAAGTCTAGTGGTCCCGACAGTAAAACCTGAGAGAGGTAGTAAGACCGTTGGTCAGCTAGATAAGGTGTTAGAGGTGGTCCCGTTGCATAAAACACGTTAGAAGATAAAAATGGCTAGATTATTAAGAACTCTTAGTAATTTAAATTTAAGAGATAAACATAGACAAATAGTTGTTAGAACTCCTCAAGAAGGATCCTTTACTTCTAATAATGAAAACAATAAAGATAAAGAATTACAAATAGCAGAGATAGAAAACTCTTTACATAATTGGTCAATACTTGCAGTTAACAAGAAAGAAGTATACAAACAACATAGAGTATGGACAACATCTCAAGATGAAATACATGTTTTAGAATACAGTTACCCAGGTACTAAAAATAATAAAGTAATTAATCTTTTAGAACAATCAATACTAGATATATAAAACAAGGATATAATTTTATTCATTTTGGATTAGTTCAAGTAGCTGCAAAGCCTAATTACAAATTAGGACTAAATAGTCCAATATTAATGTTATTAAGAGATGTAAGACTTAAAAAATTTAATGATTCAATAATTGCCATATTAGAAAGTAATTTACATGATGGACCGACATTTTTTAATTGTTACCCAAATTTCTCAATGAATATTAGAAATGAAAAAACTAGTAATGCAATAAAATTATATGTAAAAATTCCAGATGAAATAGTAGATGAAGTATCAGGACCAATACAAATAATTTACAGAATTTATTATAAAATAACAAAAATTGATTATAATTATAGAGCCCTAAGATCATCCCCAAAAGATGAAACCATATTAGTAGAAGCAAATCTAAGAAAATCCTCAGTACAAGTACCAAAAAAGTTAAGTCATAATGAAATTATTAGTAAAATCCCAGAAGATTGGATATTAGAAGATATAGTTTCATAATCTAAAGTTTATAATACTCAAGCAAGAGAAATAATTCAAGAAGGGACAAACATTAGATTAAGAATAAATAGATCATCCTCTTTAAAAATTCAAGAACCTCAATTAATACATAAAGGACAAACCTCAAGGCATTCAGTAGATGGATCTACCATAAACTTAGATTTAAGAGGATTAGATAATAACAATCCAATAATTTCTAAACCCATTTATCAAGAATCTAAAAAATCATAATCTCCACAATATTCTCCTACAGCCTCTCAAATTTTAAATACTTTAGATAGAGATACACCTTTTCAAATAGATAAGAATTGGATTAGACAAGATTTCGAAGCATCTTATAATAAAGATAAGAGAACATGGTATTTTTCAACATTTACAGAAAATCAAACCATAGAATTTAGAAAAATTTATTATAATTACATGGAAGAAAATGAAATAAATTTATACTTCTTTGACTGGTTCGCTAAATATAGTAAAGAAAATAATATAAATTATCTTTTTAGAGAAATAAAACAAATAAATCCTTTAAGAAAATCAACAAGAAGTTGGAAAACTATTAATAATCAAATCATAGAATCAGAATATCCACCTCAACAGGGAATAACAATTCAAATCTCCAAAGATTTAGAAATAGAAGCAAGTCCATATAAAGATACAAAAGAAGAAGAAAAGGTAATAGATAAAAAAAACATTAAAAAATTACATTCTCAATTAAATTATTCAAATATTATGCTAGAAACGATGACAAAACAATTAACTAGAATAGAAAATAAAAAACAAATTGATATATCTAGTACTCAACTAAAATCTCCTGTTAGACCTATTTATAAATTAATAAACGTTCCCCAAAAAGAATTAGAAGCAATAAAACTTGAAAGTCATACAGATATAAAAATAGAAGAAATTAGAAAAAATTTAGAAAAATTAAGTTTAGAAAAATTTTCAATCAATACTCTTGAAAAAGAAGATTTAACCATAAATAAACTAAGAAATTATCCAAAATTAAGAAACTATTATTCAAGACCTTCACCTGCTGATGTTGAATTTGAAGAACGAGGTGAATTAGTTCAAAATGCATTTACAGGAAGCGGTATAATAGAATGGAATCTAGATGGATTAAGTGAACAAGCTATATTAGATTTAACTTGTCAAATGACAATGGCAGCAACTGCTTATAAAACTAAAGGATGTCCAGATAAAAGTGCTGCAATAGCTATAGTTCAAGAATTTACAGGACAATTAAAAGGATGGTGGGACAATCTATGTACAGAAAATGATAGAATTTCAATAATAAATAGTGCAAAAGCTGAAAATCAAGAACAAGATGCAGTATCAACACTTATATATACAATAATTCAAAAGTTTATAGGAGATCCTAATATATTTAAAGAAAGGGCAGCCAGTCAATTAGCAAATCTATATTGCCCAATAATGTCAGATTATAGATGGTATAAAGATACATTTTTATCAAAAATAACTTTAAGAGAAGATAGATTTGCAGGATATTGGAAAGAGAGATTTATAGCAGGACTCCCAAAATTATTCTCAGAAAAAGTAAAAATGAATTTAGAAAAATATTATGGAAAACCAATAATGTATGATAGTCTAACTTATGGACAGATACATAACATAGTCATAGATACAGGAATACAAGTACGTACTGACTTTAAATTACAAAATAAAATACGTAAAGAAAGTATGACTAACAGAAGAGAAATAGGAACATTTTGTCATCAATATGGTATAGAAGTCATTAGAGCATCGAGTGCTCAATTTAAGAAGAGAAATAAAAAACCATCAACTAATTATAGAAAACCGTATAGAAAAAAATGCAACAAAAATAATTTTCAAACTCAAAATAAAGAACAAAATCAAAAACCAAAAAGAAAACCTAAATATAAAAAACTTCCTAAAAAAGATAATGCTTGCTGGAAATGTGGTAGAATAGGACATTATGCTAGTACCTGCAAAGTGCAACAAAAAATAAATGAATTAGAAATAGATGAAAAACTAAAACAAAGTCTTATTAATATATTAATAAATTCGGAACTTGAAGAATCTTCATCTGAAAATGAAGAATATGAAGATGATATAATATATCAATTAGAAAATGAAACTTCTGAAACTTCTAAAAATTCTGATGAAGAATACTGTTTAGGACCAGAATTATGTACCTGTACAAATTGTAAAACAATAAATATGTTAACCAAAGACCAAACTACAACTTTAATATCAATAATAGATAAATTAGAAGAATCTCCACTAAAAGATGAATTTTTACAACAATTAAATAATTTAATACAAAGAGATGAAAATAATAGAGCAGAAATAAAAGCAATAGATATAAAAGAAATTTACAATAGATTTAAAAAACCAAATAATCAATTATCTATAAAAGACTTACAAGATGAAATCAAAAATCTTAAGCAAGAAATTCAAATTTTAAATCTAAATGATATTTCTTTAGAATATAGATTATTGGAATTAGAAGGAAAAGAAATATTAAAAACACAAGAAAATATTCAATACGTTCCTAATGAAGAAGAAACATCAAATCAAAATTATATTAATCTATTAAGTATAATTACTACACATAAATGGCATTGTGAAGTAACTTTAATAATTAAAGAAGAAAAGTTTAACATGATAGCTCTTATAGATTCAGGAGCAGATATTAATTGCATACAAGAAGGATTAATACCTACTAAATATTATGAAAAAACTTTAGAAGGAGTTACCAGTGCAAATGGATCAAAAATGAATATTCAATATAAATTATCAAATGTAAAAATTTGTAAAAACAAAATTTGTTATAATACTTCTTTTGTATTAGTAAAAAATATGAATACTTCATTAATATTAGGAACCCCATTTCTAACCTTATTATATCCTTTTCAAGTCACTATAAATGGATTAATAACTACAACATTAGGTAAAGAAATATGTTTTGAATTTATAAAACCCCCAAGATCAAGAGAATTAAATTTACTCAAAGACTCATCAATAAGTCAAATAAATTTAATAGAAAGAAAAAAGAAACATATAAATATGTTAAATAAAGAAATTCAATATAAAATAATAGATGAACAACTCAAGAATTCAAATATTCAAACTACTATAAAAAAATTTCAAGATAAAATAGAAAAAGAAATCTGTGAAACTAACCCAATAGCATTTTGGCATAGAAAAAAGTATGAAATATCATTACCATATATATATGGGTTTTGTAACGACCCGCTATCGTCACAAGACAACTTAATTACTATATTGCGAAAAGATTTAATTAAAAACTTATTATAAGTTATTTATAAAAATACGTGTAAATTTTTCGCACAAGATCACTAATCATTATAACATTCATCATTAAGAAATATACATCATATACATAACTACATATGAAAATTATCCATACATAAATACATATATCAAAAGTATAAATACCAAGCCATATAGTCATATACAAACTACAGACCAAAAGTCTAATATATTTCAAAAGGTTCGGAATACGTATATACCAATACAAAGGTGTCCATTTCCTACTAGCTGGCCACAACTACATATTACCCTTAGCTAGAAACTAGGACGATATAAGAAAATATAAGGAATAAATGAAATAGGTCTCCTGTGACTTCAGCCGCGTATAGCTTGATCTGCCGGTAGTTCGCCGTCTGCTCCAGCAAAGAATCGCGATCATCACAGTCAAACACATACAAACAAACAGCGCAAGGATAAGCTTACAGAACATACATTTCCAATAAAACATTATATTTATACTAACATATTCACAAAGGTAAATAATAACAATATACAGAAAAATCCATTTCAATAGGTCAATCACCAACATATCCTCAAATAATATGTCCTAGTTATGCGCTATATGTAGACACGACTCCATGGAGATTTTCACTAGTCGAGCGACCAGCACAGTCAAATCCCTTAACATAGTCCAATTCGACCATTGGGGGAAACGCCGATACTGGTCTTGGAAATAAATTAGTGGCTTTGTCAGGATAGGCGTACGTGGGTAGTGGCTCACCACAACACAAGATCTGCAGAAATCTTGGTCTCAATGTAGAATCGCCCGTCCATCCTATCCCCCGGGCCCATGTACATGACCCCACCAATCTTTTCGACACTAGGTTGAGAGCTACACTCCCACTCTCAACTTACGTGCCAACTCGTATCCACAGTCACAATCCACTGTGGACTCATGGATGTATGCACGTACAATCCAACACAACAACATATCCATAGTCATTGTCCACTGTGGTCAACAACAACATATCCACAGCCATCATCCACTGTGATTAATAACATATATCCACAGCCATCATCCACTGTGGTCAATAACAACATATCCACTGTGGTTTCAAAGTTAAAGAAAACATCGAAGTTAACCGGACACTAGTCGAAACCTTAAAATTTTTAACTTTTAAAACTGTTTAGAACACTATGGAGTTTTTCTAAAAAACATTCAAAATAATAGAAATTATAGAAATTATCTTTAAAACTTTAGAAAGATTTCGAAAGGAAGTTAAAAGATAAAATAACAATACGATCTCCTGGGTTTTGAAATCAAAACATCAAAAGTATATTTTCAAAAGAATAAAACCATAGGTATCAAAGATTTACAAAAACAGAAATAATCATTTTAGTGAACAAAAGGCAAAACTATCTTTAATACAAAACAGTCTACTTTTAAATTTAGAATCTCAGCTCATCTCAAACATATTGTAGAAAACTTGATTTCATGTTGTAACCAATTGGAAATATATTTTCAAGAAAGAAAATAATAATTCCTAAGTCATCTTATATAAAGAGAACCAAAATTTTCCAAAACATATCAAAAATCTCGAAAACAGATTTCTTCAGTGCACATGGGTCAGTTTCAAGGAAAATTTTAAAATATAAATATAATGAATTAGAAAGCATATCATACACCGTTAGAAATATTGAAATGTCTATTTTCTAACCATATAACTCGTTTTTGAATACAATTTTTGTAGAAATACAGAATTGCAAAACCAGATACTATGTTCAGTCACATTTTTCTGACTGGACGTTCAACTTTTGAGGGTCATAAATCCTTCGATTTTCAATATTTTTAGGCTGTTCTTGTGCCAAAACTGTAGCCCCAAATGTCTATTTTCATTTCCAATAAACAAAATCCAATTTCATTCACCACAGGCAAAGTTATCACAAAAATACTAACACATGTTCAGAAAACAACGTACCAGACAGCAAACACTTTGTTTTCAGCTATCATATAGTTCCAATCAATCAACTTATATCACAAACAAATCATCAAGATATTACTTTCAGAATCAATACACATCACAACATAACCATACATCAAATAATACATGAAAACTGTAAACTTTCCTTATCTCGAAGAGATGCTAAAATAAGAGCTTTGAATGATGGAGGAGTGAAGGAACTTTTAGTTTTCTGGAGCACGAATATTAAACCACCACTATGAACCAATAACAGATCATAGTATAAAAACTTGGGACTTAGAAATTTTGAAAGAGAACTTTTAGAAAAGTAGAATTACTCAACGGTGAGGGTTATCGGAGAAAAATGATGTTAGATAGAGAAAAAGGGGTTGCAACTAGCAAGTTTCACAAATTGAAATTGAAATTGAAACCGAATGATGAGAATTGGAGGCTGTGCACGTTGTGTTTCGAAGAAATGAGGAAGCCAATTTATAAACTTAAGTATATCAATATAGTCAAAGTTCATAAATGAACATAGGGTGATTTTCTTTCGTCTACACCCCTAAGTGGCCTTTTTCAGAAGAAATAAATTTTCTTTGTCTTTTGATTTGGCTACATATCCTGCAGCGTATAATTTTTTTTTTACTAACTCTGTCAGTAGGATTTTAATTTTGACCAAGTCAAAATTGAATTAAGAAAGGAAACTCATCTCTCATTCATTTCGCATGGTTTTGCACAGATTGCATTTAGGAAGTCTTTGAAATTTTTGCTACAAAGTACGTAGGAGTAAATTATGGAAGGTGTACTTATAGCTTTAGGTAGAATAATTAGCAGATAAGATAACAAAATACAAATCAAGCCAATTAAATTAGTAAATGTATGACTTACTAATTTTAATTTTTGACATCTAATAAAATTTAGAATGTCTTAGAATTTTTCTAACTCAAAAAGTTCTCAAAATCACACTCTTTGGAATCACGTTAAAATATTATTATTTTAATCAAGTGTAACAGAATAACATAAAAATTTTATAGGAACCTAATTATAATTATTAGAGACTAATTATAATTAAATCCTTTTAACTTCTTGACTATTGTCTCACTTTCACAGTGTATTCTTACACTGTCAGTGTATAACACAGTCTCAATTTCAGTGAAATTTTCTACTAAAACTTACACAGAAAAATCACACATGTTTATTAATTGTGTTTTCTTATGAAATTAAATTTAATTATCTATTATAATTATTTTCAATCCAAAAGAGAAGTAAGAAATGAGAAAACGACGGAAAGAAAGAAGCACATGAAAAATAAAGTTTTTGACTTTTGCTATTCGGAACCATGTATTTTCTAACCTCACACCCCTTTTTTATAACAAAAACTTACGTAAGGTTGAAATTGTTATGAAAACTACTAAACACACAATAATCACATAAACAAAAAAATCTATTTTATTTATATAGTTCATTAAATAAACTAATTTAAATTTAATTTATCTTACATTTTAAGTAAGTCATTTATCATACATTATGAAAATTCACAGTGTTACAGGTTTAATGAAAAAGATATTCCAACTAAAGCCAGACCCATACAAATGAATCAACAATACTTAGAATATTGTAAAAAAGAAATACAAGAATATTTAGACAAAGGATTAATTAGACCATCAAAATCTCCATGGAGTTGTTCAGGCTTTTATGTCATGAACGCTTCAGAACTAGAAAGAGGCGCGCAAAGATTAGTAATTAATTATAAACCTCTTAACAAAGTATTAAAATGGATAAGATATCCTTTACCTAATAAAGGTGATTTAATTAAAAGACTTAATAATGCAACAATCTTTTTACTATCAAATTTCGGTATATATATATATATATATATATATATATATATATATATATATATATATATATATATATAGGCAATGAACAAAAGAGATACATAGGATATGAGTAAAATCAAGAAAACTTTTTTTTTGTTTATAGATATTGCGAAATCATTTATCAAATTATATATACTTGATTTATTTCCTTATTTTTTTCTCATTTATGATTGATTTCTGGAGGAATGTCTCATAAAATGAGTATTACCACTACTGATACGCTACTTCTATATTAAATTGACAAATTAAGGAAAATATGTATCAATTGTATTTAAAAGTAAATATTGTGGTCACATATTGATAAATTAAGGCAATAATATATTGTGGTCCCATACACTACTGGAGCCATCTTCCCAAATTTAATTGTAAATATTTAAATTATTTAAATTTTATCTTTTTAAAAATATGTATCAAATATCAATATATAAAAACTTATTTGATTTCTTTTATATATATCTAATTCTCCTGTTAGCAATCTTTTCAAATCCTGTGTTTAAAAGTTAATATATTTTTAAATCAGTAATTGATTTATGGAGGTATTAATTCTCATTCAATTATTTATAATTTTATATTTATATTAATAAAATATTATAAATTATAAATGTCAAAAAATTGTGACACTTTATCTTTTAATTATATATTTATATATTTTGTCAAAATTAAACATCCCTATATATATTTATATTTATAGTAATAAAATTAATAATAAAATTTAAGAAATTAATAATAAAATTTAAGAAATTAATAATTAATAATTAATAATAGAATAAAGTTAATTCTCCCAATCAATCTTTATATTAATCTCCAAAATAATTATGATAATAATTGATTTCTATTATTTTTTTTGTTAATTTAATTATATTTTTCATTTAATTATATTATAGTCCTAAGTTAATATTTTATTTTATACTTATTTTTGTTAATTTAATTATATATTTATATTATATTAATGTTTATGTCAAAATCTTTATATTAGACTTATTATATTAAAATATTTTAATTACACCCATTTTATAAATACATCATTTTTTAATCATTTAATTATATTATAATCATAAGTTCTCATTAAATTATATTGCAAATATGTAATAATATATAATAACATAATATAAAAAATCATGAATATATATATATATAATCAAAATTAAATTTTTTTTACATAATTAATATATGTGTAATTACATAAGAAAAGCCAAATTAAAATCAACATAATCACTATTATTTTCTCTACGGAAAATTAGTGTCAAAAATTAATTTTTAAGCAAATAATTTATTATTTATTATTTATTATATTCTCAATTAAATAAATTATTCAAGATTTTCTTCTAGCCAGATAAATTTTAATTTCCTTTTATACTTTGATATGTATATGCCAAAATATTAAAATAAAAGTTATATATAAAATTTCACCCGAAGGAATTAATTTGTTTTTTTTTATAAAAGCAAATAGAAAATTTACACTTAATTCACGGGAATGAACAATTTATCAGAAATCACATTAATATCTAAATTATTATGGTGAAATTATATTATTTTATTGTTGTCTCTTTCCTAATTTAAATAATTAATTGAATATTTTATTTTATGAACACATAAAGTTTGAAAAAATATAACAAACAGGAATGAATATTTTCCATGAAAGTTTGAAGAAAAATTTAGACTTAACTTATCATATAAAATATGTAAAATATAACACACGAGAATGGACATTTTTTATAAAAATAAATAGGAAAATTTAAACTGAATTCATGGGATAAACTTTTTTAGTAAATACTTTTTTTAATCAAAATTAAATTTTCTTTTACATAATTAATATATATTTAATTACATATCAAAATAAAATAAAATAAAACATAATTACTAATATTTCTCCATGCAAAATTAGTATCTAAAATTAATCTTAAGCAAATAATTATTCATTTTTTATTTATTATCTTCTCACTTGAATAAATTATTCATGTTTTTCTTCTACTTGGACAAATTTTAATTTTCTTTTATACATTATTTGTATATGTCATATATTAAAATAAAAATTATATATAAAATATAACACATAGGGATGAATATTTTTTTCTTATAAAAGCAAGTAGAAATTTTTACTTAATTCACGGGAATGAACAATTTACCTAAAGTTATCTTAATATTTAAATTATTAAGGTGAATTTTTTTATTATATTAATTTAAATTTTAATATATTTTTTATGGCTGTTTCTTTACTTATTTAAATAACTTTTTGAATGTTTTATTTTATGAACATAGAAAGTATGAAAAATTATAACAAACGAGGATAAATATTTTTCATGAAAGTATCAAAAGAAATTTATATTTAACTTACCATGTAAAATATAACACACGGGATTGAATTTTTTTTTTTTATAAAAACAGGTAGAAAAATTTACATTGAATTCACATAGATAAACTTTTTTACTAAAGATTTTTGTCCAATCAAAGTTAAAATTTCTTTTTCACAATTAATATATATTTAATTACATAACAAAAATAAAATTAAATCAACATAATCAATATTATTTCTCAACACAGAATTAGTGTCGAAAATTAATTTTTAAGCAAATAATTATTTGTTTATTTATTATCTTCTCACTTAAATAAATTATGCATGATTTTTTTCTACTTGAAAAAATTTTAATTTTCTTTTAGACATTGATATGTATGTGCCAATATATTAAAATAAAAATTATATATAAAATATATCACATAGTGATGTTTTTTTTATATATAAAAGCAAGTAGAAATTTTTACTTAATTTACGGGATGAACAATTTACCTGAAATCACATTAATATCTAAATTATTATGGTGAAATTATATTTTTTGTTGTTATAATAAGTTTAATTTGAATGTATTTTTTTATGGTTGTCTTATTGAATATTTTATTTTACAAAACATAAAATATAACAAATGGGAATGAATATTTTTTTTATTAAAAAATAAAGAAAAAATATAAAAAATGACATTACATATAATATAAAATCTAAATAAAAAATTTTAATCATCCTGTGTACCCCGTGCACGGGTCAAAGATCTAGTGTGTGTATATATATATTACGACTCCATATGAAAACATGATAATAACTAATAATAACTATCAGATCAAGCACTGTCAAAAAAAAAAAAACTATCAGATCAAGATTAAAAATAATAGACGGTTAAGATTAAAATATTTAAAATTTAAATTAAAATATAAGATAACCATCAAATTAAAACAATATTTCGCAACCATGCTCTTTTCCACACACATTCATCTTCCAGTCCAAATCAAATTAGACATGTATTATTGAGATCAGCATACAACAACAAAAACATAATAAGTCATCATAATTCATTCAACAACCATATAAAATTAAAAAAAAAAACATATAGAAAGATGACTTGGCAAGATGATGAAGTGCCACGTGTCTCGGTCTCAGGCAAAGATGGCAGCGATGGCAACAATGAGGACCCCAGATAGAGATGCAAGCAGAGAATGAGCAGAGGAAGTAGGAGAAGGTGCAGGGCCTGCGGCTTCAACGTTGATGACGAGCTTCATTTGATGTTCAGCGCAGTGGTTTCCTACGCCACAAGCGTACCACTTTTTCCCTTCGGCTTTCAGCGTGATGCTGTCCTTTCCGCTCGTCAATACCTCGTTATTTGAATTGAAGCTGCACTCCCCGAATTGTGTGCCATTCACTTTCACCACATTGTGCTTCGTCTTGTCGTAATTGAACCCTGCCCATTAACATTCATCAAACACACAAATTCTTACTACACACTACTATGTATGTATACTGCCAACGAATTCTGACTAAGTACGTAGTAACATTTTAACTTACAAAGGGTGTCACCAACACGGAAAACTTTGTCCTGTGCCCACGCTGTGTAGTTAAAATCAAGAATCCAGCCCTTGTCATCACCCACAGTGAAATCAGTTGCCATAGCAACTGAGGAAAGCAAAACCATGGAAATGGCAAAGAAGGCCAAGCGAGCTGCAGAAGCCATTTGATTTGAACTAAAAAGTTAAATTAAAATATATGAAACTAGTCCTGGAGTAGCTAACAAATGCCTATGCAAATATGTTATTGCTTATATGAATTATTTGTTAGCCCACACCAATTTGCATTTCAATGTGGACTATATATATAGGACTTGTTATGTATTGATTTTATCGACATACAGGGAACAAGCCTCGCATGAGGAGAAGGGTACCGGATCAGGCCGGCTTTTACCGTGTAACTTGTATTTTGGACTTAATCATAAAGTGGATAATTGTAAATTCCAGTAGTCTGAACAGAATTATACTTTTTTTTTTTTTTTTTATCTAAGGTATTTCTCGGTTAAAAGTTAGAAAATATGTTGATATACAGAAATCTATTTAACAGCTGACATATCTTGGCAAGTATTTTTTTTTTTTAGAGAGTTTTTATAGTAATCCAATAATTTTGGAGATTTTGATGCTGTTTTTTTAACCAATCAAATCACATATAATTTTTTTTTCTCATTAGTTAATAAATTTTTTTGTTATTTTCAAATTAGTTCTTGATTAATTAAATTTTTTTTTTTAAAATAATAACTATTTTAAATTAAAAATCTAATTAAACATTAAATATAAGAAAGTGGAGTCAAATTCTCTAATCTCCTTCATCTCATTTACCAGTAAATTAAGTCTGAATCCTAATCTCCTTCACCGGTAAAACTTTTTGCAATGTGTCCATTGTAACTAAGAAGCTGATTAATATGTTTTTTTTTTTTTAAAGCTAAAAATTTCATAGAATAATCGCCTAATTCAAGCAAAAGGAATGCCCAATCTAAACAGTAGTTACAAAATGATAATCCATGAAAACACCCAAGTCCCCTCAATGAATCAAAACGAGAAACATACAAACTAGCCTCCCCTGCTATAACAGAACCGCAAACATTTGTTACTGTGCTACTGGAACGGTTAAAAGAATTTATCATATTCCTTTAGGGTTCAAACTTATTTACTGGTGAAGAAGATTAGGATTTAAATTTGATTTATCGGTAAAGGAGGAAAAGGAGATTAAGGAATCTAACTTCATTTTCTTATATTTATTGTTTAATGCTTAATCAGATTTTTTTAATTTAAAATAGTTATTATTTAAAAAAACAATATTTTAATATTAATCAAGGACTAATTTGAAAATAACAAATTTTTTTATTAATTAATGAGAAAAAAGATAATATGTGATTTGATTGGTTAAAAAAATATCAGTAACAAAACCCCAAAATTATTGGGGGTACCATAGAATTTTTTTTTTTTATATAAGTACACACAAATCTGAATATCAAACTCATAATTATATGCTTAATAAACATAATTATCTGTCAATTATTTAAGATATAGTAACAGAATTATACTTTGAATATAGACAAATGTGCTTATTACTTTGTTTTGGAATGGTGAGTTCTTCAATATATGCCATGTGGAATGTGTCAAATGGATATACACTGGAAAAGAGTATATTTGTTCCCGCGGCCTGCATTCGCTGTCCTATTATTGGCTTGCAGACTTACATGCATAGAATGTACAAATGTACAAATACCAAAAACAATAGTTACCGTGATGATGATTAATGTTTTGGTGACTATAATACATTTTAATCACCACTTATTTACGCGTCAATTAATAATGTAAAAATCTAGCATTTTGACTTTGAAAAACATATTATTTAACTTTTAAATGCAAATAAAATAAATTATATGAAATCTTTTGTAAAATAAAATTAAAAATATTGAAACTTTTAGGGAAACAGAGAGATTAAAATTGAAGAAGAAAAATTACAATAAAATTCATGAGAGAGAATGTCTATGTATAGGATTATAATCAATTTGAAATTCCTATAATCTCATCTATCACCATATTTATTTAAAATTATATTAACTAACTAAAACAAAATGAGAAGTGCTATATGTTACGAATTACTTTGGCATGAAATGCATGAACTCGTGCATTACTCTCTTACACACGCACAGTTTTTCAAATTAAATAAAAATAGCTTATTAAATAAAATAAAATAAAAATTTGGTATTGGTTGTTGACTTGCCACTCATATGCTGCAAACTCATCACAACAACACTCTGGATAATTGGGGTTGTCAAGAGAGAGACTATATTGGTTGAAGTCTTAGGAGTGAGACTATAAATGAGGCATGCTCAGAAATGTTGTAACAACCCAAGGGGTGTGTACCTTTTTTTTTCCTATTTATATTACTAAATTCTGAAAATTTAGAATATAAGGATATCAGAATTTACTATGCGGAAAAATAAACTTAAAACATATCTTATACAAAATTCTTGGCCCTTATGTACCATACAAAACATAACCTCAAGGGTATTTGAATATAAACTAACTCCCATACATTGGGAGATACAACACTATAATTATCTTCGTCCCAACAAGCAATTCCATGCTCCAATCTTCTTCCATCAGGCATCCACCTTAGTAAACCTGTAAAAAGAATGAAACTAAAACGGATGAGACATAATGTCTCAGTGAGTGCTCTAAGGACTCTAGGTTGACTTTCTATTCTAGAGATCATTTTCTTAACTCTCATGGCTTCTCATTTCTTTTCTTGATACTTATGCTCACAACTATAATCTCAACATCCCTTCCTTTATCCCCAAGCTGTACCAATCTATACATAATAACTATAAATTTATAAAAAGATATAGTTTATATTAAATCATTTCATACATATACATAAACATCAATAAGACCCCAATAGCCAACAACGTTAAATACAAACACCATAAATCACATTTAAACATCATCAATCCAAAAGTGTCATAATAAATCAATCATCACCAACCATCATCACAACTGATGTACACCAGAAGCCAATAGGCAACCTCAAACATCAAACATTGACTCTACTCCATGGAGTTTCGACACCATATGAGCGGTCCTCATAGGCCCCATCCCCTACCATAGTCTCACCTTTGACCATTCGGGGAGTCCCTTGAGCCACCCTGTGGAGGAAGTGTGAATTTAATCGAATATAGACAAGTGTGGGTATTGACTTACCTCTGTAAGGTTTGCAAAACCTTACATCTCTAGGAATTCGCCCACTTGGCTATTCTATAGGCCCACCGTTGGCCACCACGAAAACCTCCGGCACTAGGTTGAGAGCCTACCTAGCACCCTCAACTTACGTGCCTACCCATATGTCTGTGCACCAACTGTGCACACCTATGCACCAACTGTGCATATACAACATTCGGAATATTTCTGTGCACCAACTGTGTGCACCCACCGTATTCCAGCGGCAAACATATTTGGATTCCCTTACAGTCTTATATACAACACCTCTGTACCCGCCATCTCCAATGGCCTGACTTAAGGATCCAAATACATCTCAACAACATCAACAATTCTCAACCACGACAATAATCCATCCCCTATACACTAAAAGAATCACTAAACCTCTTGGGAAGTAGTTATCAACACTCCAACATGCCATTCGGAGTCAAAACATAGGGGTGGTACTTGGAAAGATATCCCACTAGGCGAGACCCCCGGGTCGCTTTAGTGAGCCGGAGTTCTAGCGTAAAACTCACCCTTCCAAGTATACCATTTTTCTATAAAAATCTTCCCAAAGGTCATAGCTGACTCATTTCTAACATATAGGGATGGTTCCAATACATAGTTCACAAACGTCATCATCATCATCTTTTCAAAATCATACTCATTAATATTTCATTTCAAATCCTTAAAACATCATAATCTCTTTCACCACATTCAACAAATATTAATTTATATTTCTTCATATACATATAAATACCTCAACATAATCATTTATAATTCAACATATCATTCATCCATCAACATCCTCTTATCAACCATTCATAAACATCCCAATAATAATACATCATATAAATAAAAAAGGAAAAGCTTCAACAGACTATCGATTAACTAAATTCTAGCCCGACCTCACCAGCTTTCGTGCTGAGCCAGAACCCCCATGCCCGGCCTCGCAAGCGTTCATGCTGAGCCCGAGCCCCCTGGAGCTAGAAACACATACTGACACTCTCATGCCCGGCATCCCAAACTTTCATGCTGAGCATGAAAACCCCTGGAGCTAAAAACACATACTGACACTCTCATGCCCAGCATCCCAAACTTTCATGCTGAGCATGAGCACCACTGGAACTAAAATTCGCTACTGACTTTCTCATGCCTGGCATCCCCAACTTTCATGCTGAGCATGAGAACTCCTGGAGCTAAAAACCACTACTGACTTTCTCATGCCCGGCATGACCAAAAATTCATGCTGAGCATGAGCGAAAATAGGGGCTGCGACCTACGAGCTTCCATGGCCATCAATGGCTTACCCACTCATCCTAACCCTATGCAAAGACTCTCCCAAGCATCGAATCACACCCTAAACACTTCTATTACATTTCCAACCGATTGATCTACTCAAAAACATCCTTAAACATGCATAATCATCAAAATCCCAAATCTCCAAACCTAATGATTCGAAAGATAAAAAAAGGAAAACATACAAATCAAAGGGATAGGAAAGGACTAGGGGGAAGCACTCACCTCCCGGGGCACGTAGAGATGAGCTCCATGTACTGGATCTTCAAACTTCTGCTCCATCTCCTTCTTCCTCTTCTTCTCTTCTTCTCCTCCTTCTCTCTACCTTCCTTTCTCTTTTCTTCTTTCTCTCTCTAACTCTCCGTCCTCCTTTCTATTTAAACTGTGGTGTATGTGTGCGGCTTAGTGAGCCTTGGCCCTCCTTGGGTCTTGGCTTCCCATCTAGATCCTATTATCTCATTCCTGACAATTCCTATAAAAAGGTAACTATTATTAATAATACCTAAAGGTATCCTTTAACCATTAAATACAAAGGATATTCCATAAAAAAATGTATCTCTGTTATTTATTTCTTAGGTCCGTAAATTAAGGATATTACAAATGTGCTTCCTTCTCTCTCTACTGCATTAGTGAGAACACCTCAAATTGAAATAGCCGGAACGAGATTAGCTAGAAGAAAGTAATTGAAAAAAATTAAAGAGTGAAATGAGTGGGGAGGCAGGACATGTGATTCGTGTGAGGTGCACGAAATTTGCGTTCATAAGATTTAGTATTTTTCAAACAAAATATAAAATGACAAAATCTACAACAACAAATACTCTATCTAAAACCTATTTGAAATTTGAATTTCAAATAAGACAAAATCTTGTAACTCTAACACTTCTCATTGAGATTTGTCATGGAAATGTGAAGCTTTAGCTACATGAACTTTAAACTTGATTTTGAAAACACTTTAGTCATTATGTAATGAAGTTGCACATCAATTTCTTGGCCTAAATCACTATCATCATAGCTATTTAGTTTAACTTCTCTTCCTCTTGTCCTGAAACACCGAGTGTTAAGGTTTGTCTTCTCAAATTCATCTTGCATATATGAACTTTTATTTCTTCAAGTTGATGTGATCAAATCTTCCATGCAAAACATCTCTCATCAATTTTGGTAGTAGAATAATGACCTTTTGATATGTAAATGATGCTTCACCAAGAAATCGCATTTGATTCACAATATCCATTTAGTTGCCAGAATAATCTTTGATAAGTTCGTTGTCCTTCATCTTCATCAATTGTTATAATTTCAAAGTCAAATTAAGTATGTTGATTTCGAAGGAAGGATTGGTGCAAAAACCAAATGAAAAAAACAATTCTAGAAGTAGTAGAAAGGACAAGAAAGACAGTTAAAAGACAACTATGTGAAAGAGACAACTCTCACACGTTTTTGACTAAGTTTGGATAAGCTCCAACAGTAAGGAAAGGTTAGTTTGAAGCACTAGGGCTTTATAAAATCACCCTCATTCAAATAAGCTTGGTGTAAGGAAACAATCGAATGAGAGTAAAATTAGAGAATTAATGCTTCTAGAGAGAAAATAGTCTACTTATATTATAGATTGATTTTTTGTAATACAATTTAAATTATGGGAACAATTTCTCTCTCTATATATATATATTATACTCCCTTTGGTCCATTTTATAAAACTCAATTAACTAATCCACTAGGATTAAGAAAATTAGTTAACTAGGTTAGTAGCATTATATTTTTCCTAAATTTATATATTTTTTCAAAATTACCTCTAACATTAATGAGACATACCCTTAATTTTTTCAAATATTTTTATTAGTTTTAATTTTTTAAATCTCTCTCATCATAAATATATTTATTGCTTTAATTTTTATTGGTTATACATGTTAATATGCAAAGTAAGGCTTTAAAAACCAAAAGGGTCTAGCTCAATTGTTGGTTGAGCAGGGTGTGTGAATTTTGGTAAATCCTCTGGTACGCGTGTTCGATTCCTACAGATAAAAAAAAGTAAAGAAAGTAGGGAATAAATTACCAGCGAATGCATAATTCAGGGACTAAATAGGCTATATAGCCATCGCCACCCTACATCCTGTTCCCCTACGCCTTTGTTTGTAAACTCTATTTTGTGAAATAAAGTCGTGTGAAGTGCCACCAAACTTCGAAGTCATAGTTTCGTGGCTGTATAATTATATATTATGGTTAAGAATTTTCAATTTAAATTTGTTGAATGTAATTTAGAGCTTATGTTTATTTATCTACGTTGTTTTTTTATGCATATATTAAATATAAATATAATTTTGCATTTTAAATAAGAACATAGGATCTTACGATCCGAGTTACGAGTTTTCATCCCTTCCCGATTTTACCTAGAATCTCGATTTTAACAACCTTGAACACAACCTCAATTAAATGAAGGATATTTAGGGAATAGTATCATTAAATAAGATAAAATTAATTGAGATTTGCTTATATTTGAGATCAAGAAACATGTGATTTTTTTGTTTATATTCGAGACCGGATAGAGTATTTATATAAAGTTAGACTTCTAAAGAGCCTAAGACATTAATGTAATACACTTACTATTCAAGAGATTTTGGAGTCATTGAAAATATGTGTGTGGAAATGGTTAAGGTTTAGAAAGAAGGGGTTTATTTATTCACTAACATCATGGATATTAAACCCAATGGGTTGTTTAACAGGTAGGGTACCTTGAGAAGGTGTTTGGTGTGAAGAATTGTATAGGAAATGTGTGATTTTCAACATGGAATTAGTGTGAGATATATCAGGAACAAGGTACCGCTCGAGTAGTTGATGGGGATATTGATGCGTTGGTTATATCAAAATGTGCATGATGCATACCTGGTGCAGTCATAGGAACAATGGCAAAAAGCAATTCTAAAAGTATTGGAGAATTACGACAACAAGAAGAGTGGATGTAGCATGACACATGAACAATGCTTTACGCTAAATTGGATGTTTCAATCATCAAACAGATCATTTGGGTGCAAGTTTCAGCTAGCAACTTTTTAAATAATGTTTATTGTATTTCTGGTACTAGATTTTGTATATGCGTAGGTGAATTGGTTATTTCTAAGCTTTAGTACATCTTGTACTCTATGCTTAGTTTTTATTAATAAAATTTTGGCTTTTCAAAAAAAAAAAAATACACTTACTATTTATGTATTAAACTTAGAAAAATAATTTATAATTAAGAATATTTTTGCGAAAAGTAATTAATATTTGAAATATTTTAGATTCATTCTTATAAAAAGACCAAAACAAACTTTTAATTTGGTTCTTAAAAAAAAGTGACATAATATATTAAGAAAAAGTTCACCAAAGAAAATGAAGAAATTTAATGGTTAGACACTAAATTTTAACACAAGTAACTGTTTGTATGACTTCTAAGGTAGTTATTGAAAAGTCAACAAACTTACCATATATGGTGGTTTGTGATTAAACGACTATGTAAAATTATTTTGCACTGTCAGTGCATAATCTTTTTTCTCAAAAAAGAAACATCAAGAAAAATTTAAAACTTTTAGAGAAAAAATTATGTATTGATCGTATAAAGTTTTTTTTTTACACTATTATCAAATTATAAACCATCATATATATATATATATATAATCTCTCTCATCATTAATATATTTATTGCTTTAATTTTTATTGGTTATACATGTTAATATGCAAAGTAAGGCTTTAAAAACCAAGAGGGTCTAGCTCAGTTGTTGGTTGACCAAGGTGTGTGAGTTATTGTAAACCTTCTGGTATGTGTGTTCGATTCTTACGGATCAAAAAAAGTAAAGAAAGTTAGGACTAAATTACCAGCAAATGCATAGTTCAAGGACTAAATAGACTATTTAGCCACCGACACCCTGCGTCCCGTTCCCCTGCGCTTTTGTTTGCAAACTCTTTATGATAAATTTAGAAATGCTTAAAATCTTACTGTGTCTTCATCCTTTTGTAATGATTGTTCAACACATTGATCAATATAACTCTTCTCCACAAAATCCTAAAATTTTAGATATGAAAGAAGTGATACTTATATAGCTATTAAGAAAACAATGATGAATAAAATAATTTAAATTATAATTTATATTTATAATAAAAACTTAAATCTAATACTATAAAAGGTCTCAAATTGAACAATTTCACGTACCTCTTGAGGAAACTCTATCACGAAGTACTGAACCACAATGATTGTTTTGCAAAGACCCACCAAAAAACTTAGGGGAAAAAAACAAAACTTCATGTTTCAAATTCCAATCTCATAAATAAGTAAAAAAGAAATCAGAATCATTAAAAAAATAAACAGAACTCATACTAAAGTGTGGATTGGCGCATAAAGAACGATGCAACCAGGAGGTGAAAGATACGAAGAAACTTTCACTATCTTATTTATATAGAGAATAGAAAGAAATTTGAAAAAAAAGATAATAATATATCCCAAAAAATTAGAGACTATAAAATTTGAAAAATTAGGAACAAAGTAGTTGAATGCATTCTTGTAACGTGAAAAAAAATAGAGATAAGAAAAGAAATATAATAGAAGGAAAAAGAAGATTAATAAATTTTTAAAAAGAGATAATTATAAAAGAAAATAGAATTGAAAAAAGAGATAATTATAAAAGAAAATAGAAACTATAATTTAAAAAAAAAGATAAAGGTATATGTAAGGATGTAACTTTAATTTTTTTTTTAAAAATTAAGTTTGAAAATTAAAAAATAAATTGAATTAACGATAAAGTAGTTGAATGCATTCTTGCGGTTTGAAAAAAAAAAGGAATTATATAGCACGTGAAAAGAAATTTGAAAAAATAGATAATTATAAAATAAATTAGAAATTATATTTTAAAAAAAAAGATAAGGATGCATGTAAGGATGTAACTTTAATTTTTTAATATTAAGTTTAAAAATCGAAAAGTAAATTGAATCAACGATAAAGTAGATTAATGCATTCTTGCGGTTGAAAAAAAAAACAGAAAACGGAGATAAAAACATAAGAGGAGATGTAAGTTTCAATTTAAAATGAATTAAAAAAAATAAAGTATGTATAACAAATAACAGAAGCCTGCAGAAGTTGTTTTCGATAAAAAAAAATTAAAATAAAATAAAATGAATGCATAAAAGAGGATTTTGGCAGTGTGAGAGAAACGCGGAAGAGTGAGGTGAGAGAAAAGCGAAAGAGTGAGGCCTCTTTGCATAATAGGAGCGTGAAATGCACGGTTAGCTGAGAATATAGAATTTATATGAGAAAGAATGCTAGAGAGAGTGGAAAGAGTGGAACAATGAAAATACAGATAAAATTGCTCATTTATATACATAGAGAGATTAGTTTCTGCATTAGTTATAGAAACTTTTTCATCTTTAAGAGAAGTTATATGAGAGATATTCAACAAATTAATTAATGTATAAACTAATTTTAATTAATGAAGAAGTTTATTTTTTTTTTCTTATTTTTTTATAGAAGTGTTTTTGGATAAATTAAAAAAAAAAAAAAGATAGGAAGAAGTCTG
Organism: Pueraria montana var. lobata; assembly: GCA_026413185.1. Classification (NCBI taxonomy): domain Eukaryota; kingdom Viridiplantae; phylum Streptophyta; class Magnoliopsida; order Fabales; family Fabaceae; genus Pueraria; species Pueraria montana. The sequence continues at coordinate 34,783,548 of CM048650.1, read as the reverse complement.
GGAACTATGTACAGTGCCAACAGATTCTGATTAATTAGCATGGTTTTTTCAACATACCAAGGTTGTCACCAACACGGAAAACTTTGTCCTTTGCCCACAGTGCGTAGTTAAAATCAAGAGTCCAGCCATTGTCATCACCCACCACGAAATCAGTTGCCATAGCAACTGAGGAAAGCAAAACCATGGAAATGGCAAAGAAGGCTAAGCGTGCTGCTGAAGCCATTTGATTTTAACTAATAATGAATTAACCTATGCAAATGTAATATTGCTTAGATGAATTGTTAGCCCACACCAATTTGCATTTCAATGTGGACTTATATAGGACTTTTTATATATTGATTTTATCGACATACATGGATTAAAGCCTTGCACGACACTGTATAAGTTGTTTTTACACGTAGAGATGCATTCTTATTTTGGATATGATCATGAAGGGGACAATTGTAAAATTACAGCTATAGGAGTCTGAATAGAGTTATACTTTGAAGCAATGTGAATAAACAAATATTTAATATTCTTATTCCTTTGCTTTGGAATGGTGAGTTCTTCAATATGGAAGAAATTCCTCTGTCTCGTGTCTCTGTCCCCTTGTATGTCTCCCAACAATATGTTGCCAAATCATTTAAATAATTTACGTCAGTTTTCTATTGAATTTAACAGAGAAATAACATGTTAATTGTACACTTGTGAGATTATGTTAGATTGTACATGATACTCTTCCTGTTTTTATCCTTATACTAATCCTTTAATTATTTGAAAACAATATCATTTATATATTACATTAACTTCTTGAAAAACATTATTTCTTTAAGAGAGGTTGTTCTAAACGTTAAAACAACAGGGGTTATGTACAATCTAGAAAAATTTTAGGAAATGTCAGTGTAATTTTCTCTTGTTGTTATCATCTTTCTTCCACAATGACATGCAGCCTCTGTTTTTCACATTCGTTAATATAATAACGACACAACACAGAGGTTGGACACTTGCACGTAGGAATTGACTACATGTGGCAAATACGAAGCAATCTATGGCTGAAACAAGTGTTGGAAGGTGAAAAACAGAGGCGGCACGTCGTTGAGGGAGAACGATGATAACAATTAATGGCGTTATTTCTCTGATAAATTCAATAGAAAGCTGATGTGGATTATTATAAGATTTGGCAACATATTATTGGGGGGCAAAGAAGGAGACAGAGACATGGGACAGAAGATTTTCATCCCTTCAATATATGCCGTGTGGAACGTGCCAATGGATACCTAGGAAAATACCAATGGATACCTAGGAAAATAGTAAGTGCATGATTGGATTAAAGTTTGGAAGCTGAAGTTTGGGTTAAATTTAAGTTTACAAACTGAGTTTATAAAAGTATTTCAAGTTTTGTTTCTCTAAAATTAAGTTTGCAAGCAAAATTTTACTTTTAAACGTACTTTTGAACCAAACATGATTCTAAACTAATTTTACTCTCAAATATACTTTTGGACCCTCCCACTGAAAATCCAAACATGCTCTAAATTTGTTCTCATGGCTTGCCTTCTTCGCTGTTTAGAAATGATAGTGGATAAGAATTAGGATTTGGATAGGATAATATAGTCCTTATACTGCTGGACAAGCTTTAGTAGGTATCCATTGGCACATAATCATCCTCCTCCAATGAGTAATTATATATTCATATTCCAACATGTTGTATCATGACAAATAATTTTGTCCTTTAAATATGTGATTAGAGATTTACGTCGTGTTTATTTTCATCGAAAGTGTAGAGATGAAAGTGAAAGAAAGTTGAAAGCCGATGAAAGTGATTTTTGAATATTGTTTGGTTCAACTGAAATACAAATGAAAGTTTCAAGAATTAGATGAGACCCACTAATGAAACTTTCATCACAAAAATAAGGTAAAAAGCATGTGAAATGCACAGTAAATCCAATCCGTAAATATATTTTCATTCCAAAATACTCCCCCCCCCCCCCCCTTTCATTCCCTTTGCAAAATTGGACTCAGGTTGAAGCATATAATCGATTATGCCATAACCATAATTGATTATATGTCCCGTTAAACAAAACCAGTGGATTTTATAAAGACACACACATAATCGATTATATGCCTTCTATTTAAAAAAAAGGTTTCCTTAGACATACAATCGATGCTTATGACATATTCAATTATATGCCTATTCATTTTTAAAAAAATGTTTTTGTACAAAAAAAAAATCGACATAAATTCTTTTTTGTTGGGATAAAATGAGAATCTAATTAATGCTTAATTTTTGTTTTTTTCTTACCTACCTAACAACTTTAATTCAAATATTTCATCTCTTTTACACTCTCTCATTTAACCAAACAACTTTACTTTTCACTCTCTTTCACTTTTCATTCTTCTTCATTCCTCATACTTTCATTCATTTTCATTCCATTCTACCAAACACAATGTCTTGTATGAAGTCCTTAGTCCCCAGTCGAGAGATACCGGTTCATAAAAAAACTTATATATTCATATATGCGCTCGCTATATGTACTTTAGCTAAGTATAAAATTAATAAATTAATAAAAAAATATTAATTATAAAATCTATATAAAAATAATACATTATTTTTTTAAAATAAGTCGGAGTTAAATAAAATTAAATAAATGTATTAATGATTTATGCTTAAAATATATGATAATTTTGTAAGATATTACCCAATTTTATGCAAGTATACATATGTAGTCTTTTTCTTTCTATCTATTGAACATGTTTTTTTTTTTTTTGTTATATTTTTTGTTTTTTCATGCGATAGCCTCTTTCTTACATGTACATTTTTATTCATATTACTTTCTTAGTGAAAGATATAATAACATTTATTTTATTTGATTAATATTATTTCTATGTTCAATATCCATGTAATTTGATATAAAAAAAAATCCATGTAATTTGATTATATTCAAGCTAAAATATAATTAGATAAAATTTTGATTTATAGGGTACGCACTAGTGCATTGCGGCGCAGCCAAGGCATTATACTCTCTCGTCTCAGTCTCAGTCCGTCACCGTCGTTCATCGTTGTGTTCGCCGGCGCTGCTCTGCTCATCTCGTTCTCGTCACCGTACAACACAACATTGTCATCTCAAAAGGTTAGTCAAACAAGACTGATGGAGTGAAGTCATCTGGTTTGCCAATTGTGAAGTTTCTGGAAAGTCAGGGTCAATATGTTTATTGAAATAGGAAACAACAGCAGCTAGAGTTTTTTTAATTGTATATATATATATATATATATATATATATATATATATATATAAATATAAATATAAATATAATGTTGGTTGGTGTCGGTGAGGTTAGGATTATGCAGATTCAAGTACTATGAATTGTGTGTACTGGTGGGTTAATGGCACGGTTGATAAGCAAATTGGAGAATAAAGGGTATTGGTATATTTTTGGATTCGTGGTTGTGAGTTAGGGGCACAATTATAGTTATATTTTTCATGTATGGGGCTGGAGTATTATACTGTATCAAGGTGCCAGGAGCTCTACTTATATTTATATTTTTCTTGATTTTGCTTCATATGCTGTTAATTGTTATGCATTTTGTTCGCCATGAACTCTATTTATTCATGAATTATACTGTTACAACAATTCAGTAGTACATGGGGATAGGATGGATATATCCGATCCTGGTTGGAAACAGGAACGAGATACAAAATTTTATCCCCATCAATAATCGGAGACGGTGATGGGGAACGACATATCCATTCCCATCCCCGTTTGTTGCCATTTCTATTAATGAGCATGTTTTGTTTAGCCCTACAATTTTGATGAGCATTTGTTTTTTTTTTTTTATTGACTGGAACCAATTTCAAAGCTTCTGTATCACCATGCAATGGATAAGTGATTCAACTCTTCTATATCACTATTTCTTTATTTTAATGAAATTCTGAAGAAAAGATTCTTGTCAATGATGCACATAGATACATGAGTAATGTGTTGAATTTATTGTTGGAGACAAACCCATTTATAATACTACCTAGAAGAGCTTCAAGAGAATTTATAAGAAATCTCTTATTAACATAACATTTTTTTTTTACAATGATAATAAGTTGTAATTACAAGGAGTATTTATACTTATAATATAACAACATACTCCACACATATTAAATAGTAAAATAATTATATTCATGCAACGTAATTAGAAATAAACATATTTAGGAAAAACTAAACAAAGATGATGTTGACTTTTTCAATACTCCCCCTCAACATCATCACACATCCTTCTTACTTCATTTAAATGGGAACAAAACTTTCTAAATTTGCCGGCAGACAAACTTTTTGTGAGTAAATTTGCAATTTGATCTTCTATTTGAATTTGTCTCATGTCAATCTCTTCTTGCAAAACTTTCTCTCTAATAAAGTGATGATGCACTTCTACATGCTTAGTTCTTGCATGAAAAACTGGATTCCCTGCTAACCGAATTGCAAATTGATCGTCGCAATATAATGGAATTGCATAGTTTACTTGCTGATGTAAATCATTCAACAGTTGTGTCAACCATGGGCTTTCTTGAGCTGCCATTGTTGCTGCTCTATATTCTGCTTCTGTGGTTGATAAAGACACGGTTGGTTGTTTTTTACTATACCAAGAAATTGCTCCTGAACCAAGCTTAAAGACATATCCTGTTGTCGATCTACGAGTGTCATGATTTCCTGCGTAATCAGCATCACAATAACCAACTAACTTGCAATCTTCACCTTTCTTATATAAGATACCATAGTCACTTGTACCCTTTACATATCTTAATATTCGTCGTACAGCTTCTAAATGATGCTTCTATGGATTTTGCATATATCGACTCATTACACCAACTGCACAAGCAATGTCAGGACGAGTCAAAGTTAGGTAGATTAGACTACCTACCAAACTTTGATACATGGTTGTGTCTTCTAAGTCTTTCCCTTCATGTGCACATATTTTGGCATTTGGCTCCATCGGTGTTGAAATTGGCTTACAATTGAACATCCCAAATTTTTGTAGTAGATCTTTAGCATATTTTTGTTGACAAAGAAATAACCCTTCTTGTATTCGATCAACCTCCAGCCCAAGAAAATGCTTAAGTTGTCCAAGTTCTTTCATTTGAAAACGAACTGACAAATTTTATTTTGTTCGAGAAATTTCTTCAATATCATCTCCAGTAATGATGAGGTCATCCACATACACTAACACAATGGCTAACTTTCCTCCATTTGCTTTTATAAACAAACTTGAATCTGCAGGTGCTACAGAATAACCATTTTGACTTAAAAATTCAGCTTTAGGTGCTTGTTTTAACCCATAAAGTGCTTTTTCTTAGTTTGCAAACAAACTTAGGATGAGTTTTATTCTCAAATCCCATTGGTTGAATCATATAAATCTCTCAGTCTAATTCTCCATGTAAAAAGGCATTCTTTACATCCATCTGCCACAAACTCCAATCTTTATTGGCTGCAAGTGCAAGTAAAACTCGTACAGAAGTAAGTTTTGCCACTGGACTAAATGTTTCATCATAGTCTAGTCCATATTGTTGAGAGAAACCCTACTAATCGAGCTTTGTATCTTTCGACTGATCCATCTGGATGGCATTTTATCTAATAAACCCATTTGCAAGATATGGGTTTCACATCTTTTGGTTTTGTCACCAAATCTCAAGTTTGATTTTCATTAAGAGCATTCATCTCCTCCTCCATAGCTTTAATCCAGCTAATACATTTTGATGCTTCTTCAAATGTTTCAGGTTCTTTTATTATCACTTCTTCAATATCTACATAGCCTGCATTAGTATACTTTGGATTTGGCTTACGTATCCTTGTTGATCTTCTAAGTTGTTGCTGCTGAGTTGACACTCCTATTTCATTAAACCCATTTTCTTCTTCTGGTTGTTGATACACACCAGTTTGCCAAGGATTTTGAGTCACTTCTTGTTCATCACTATAGTCTTCATTTATACTCGGTTGAATTTGCACAGTATGTTCTTCAACTTTTTGTTGTAACTTATTCTTAATTTCTTCTGAGTCTGGTGACACCTTATTTTCTGATGACCACCAAGAGGATGATTCATCAAAGACAACATCACGTGATGTATAACATCTTCCACTCACAGGATCATAACATTTCCATCCTTTCCTCTGATTGTCATACCCCACGAAGATACATCTTATTGCTTTCTTATCAAATTTGCTACGTAAATGACTATGAACAAATACATAGCATACACAACCAAATACTCGAAAGTGGCTAACAGTTGGTTTCATATCCCATAATTTTTCAAATGGTGAAACAAATTCTAACCTTGGTTGAGGTAGTTTATTAATCACATGAGCTGCAGTTTTCATAGTTTCAACCCAAAATCTTCCAGGTACATTCTTTTCATGTAGCATACTCCGACAAATTTCTGCAAGATGTCGATTCTTTCTTTCTGCTACACCATTTTGTTGTGGTGTATTGGCACAAGTAAATTGATGACGTATTTGATGTTCTCTCAAGTATCGAGAGAATTCACCTGAGATATATTCTCCCTCATTGTCTGTGCGCAAACATTGGATCTTCTTTCTCACTTCTGCTTCAGCAATCTCTTTGAACTCTTTAAACTTTGAGAATGTCTCAGATTTTTCCTTCATAAAGAAAACCCATACATACCTTGAGAAATCATCAATAAATGTTACCATATATCGATTTTCACTAATTGATGGTTGTTTAATAGGTCCAAACACGTCTGAATGAATCAACTGTAATGGTTCCTTCGCTTGATATTTTGACTCCTCATATGGCAATTGATGCGCTTTACCATATTGACATCCTGCACAAATAGTATCTATTCTTACATTAAGCTGAGGAAGACCTTTAAGCATAGACTTCTTCATCATTATATTCAGCTTAGAGTAGCTAAGATGGCCTAATCGCATGTGCCATAAATCCGCTAACTCATTTGACTTTGTCTTTTCTACATATGCAGATTCTGCTGACATCACATAAACCGATTATAGACGTCGTCCTTCCATTATTGGCTTTTGGGTAATCGTAACATTACGATATACTTTGACATCTTGTGGACTGAATAAGACACAATGACCTGATGAGGTCAATTGAGCCACTGATATTAAATTTTTCTTCATACCTGGAACATGGTAGACATCTTTCAATGCTTCCTGGTTAGTACTATATCGAGGTGTAATAACTGTTTGACCGATATGTGCTATCGACAACCTTGAATTATTGGCTGTCACCACCACACGGTTTCCTTTGTATTCAGATAGATTATGTAGCTTTTGTTTATCACCTGTCATGTGATTTGAACACCCTGAATCAATAATCCAATCATTCTCATAGTCAATTCGTTCTGCTACTGTAACTATGAGAGCTGCTTCTTCTTCTTTTTCTTCTTCTTCTATTGTGAATGATGCTTCAGCGTCCCATTCATCTTCATATGTCTTCTTGGAACTAGAAGTAGCTATATTACTTTCTGCAAAAAATTTCTTGAACCAACAATCTTTCGCAATATGGCCCATCTTCCCACAATTATAACATTGACCTTCAAATTTCTTACTAAAGTTGCGATTATTTGAAGCTCCCCCTATACGAGAACCTCCTTCTTTTTTATAACTTTTTCCTTTATCACCATTCTTTTTAGATCCCCCTCTATGATACTGCTTGGATATTCCTTTACCTTTGCTGATGTAGAGTGCTTCATCTTCACTCTTCAATGGAACTCCTCTCGTTTGCTTAGCCATTGCTTCTTGGCTAGCAAGCAAATTTTCAAACTCAACAAGTGATGGTTGTGTTGGTCATCCTTGTATTGTAGTAACAAAACCTCGATATTCTGGTCTTAAACCATGAATAATAATTCTTTTTACTCTGCTATCACCAATAGTAGCTAGTGGATCTAACTCTGAAATTTCGCGACATATTGATTTCACCTTATGAAAATACTGAGTGATCATCATGTCACGTTGTGTCCTTGAAAGCAACTCATTCTCTAGAAGTTGCAACTTTATATCATTCTTCTTTGAAAAAAGTGTAGCCAAAGCATCCCATGCTTCTTTTGGTGTTTTGGCATGCCGTATATGCTCCAACATTTCTTCTTCAATTGTTGCCTTCAAAGCAAACATCGCTTTGCCAGCTTTAATTTTCCATTTTCGCAAGGTGCCTGCGGCATCTTCTGTTGTCGGTGGTGTGACATCACTACCACTAACTATTTCCCAAAGGTCCTGACCTTGTAGGTAGGACTCTATACACGTTACCCACGTGTAGTAATTTTGGTTATTAAGCTTCTTGATTCCTCCAACTACTTGAAGATCACCCATTGTATATGAAAGGTTTCAACGTATTTGAAACTCACAAATAAAAGAAGCTCACCCAAAATTTAGTCCCAGGGCATCAAGCTCTGATACCAATTGTTGAATTTATTGTTGGAGACAAACCCATTTATAATACTACCCAGAAGAGCTTCAAGAGAATTTATAAGAAATCTCTTATTAACATAACATTTTTTTACAATGTTAATAAGTTGTAATTACAAGGAGTATTTATACTTACAATATAACAACATACTCCACACATATTAAATAGTAAAATAATTATATCCATGCAACGTAATTAGAAATAAACATATTTAGGAAAAACTAAACAAAGATGATGTTAACTTTTTCAACATTATGATCGCATGTGATTATAATCCTGTTAGGTTAATGTTAAATTGTAGTTTGTCCTTTGGGCATTAGTGCCCTCCTTTTAATAAAAAAAATGATGATGGTTATATTGTTTGGTATTTAGTTTGAATGCACTGAACCGTCCGTCCGTCCTCAAGGTGTTCAATTAATGGAATGTTTAGCAGAGAGGAAACAAAATAAAGAGAAAAGAAAATACAAATAACAATGTGTTTTCTTTTGTTTGGTTGAATAAAAAATGAAAAGAAAAAAGAAACAAAAAGTTGACTTTCCTTTCACTTTCCTTTCAATTCAAATTTCAAATTTTTCTTTCATTCTCCATCCTCATTTAGTAACAAGGGGTAAATGTCTCTAGTTTAGTTTGACCCTTTTCAGTTTTCTTCTATATTCTGAATTCCTAATGACTCCCCTCAACTTCCAGGCATGATTCTCGTAAATTTGCAAATCTGTTTCTAGTAAAGGATTTGTCTTAATGGTATACAAAGTTCAGGTGACTTGGAAATGAACATAGACCTTGACCTTGTGTCCTTGTCCCATTTCGTGTTGCTATTTATTTATGAATAATTTCCAGGTTGCTCCATTGTTATCTACCTGGATTTGTCGTGTTATTCATAGGGCTAAGGATGCGTATGTGAGGGTAATTTTGAAAAAAAAAATACAAAGGGGAGTGCGTATAGCAATTGCCATGAGTTAAAGGAATGCAAGCCTCACTTAAAGAACGGGCCTTTAATTTTCAGGCCCAATGAAGTGACCTATTGCCCAATTTTCAAACCCAACAACAATCGTCTTCCTCAGAGTCGTTCTCGCCGTTCTCCGTCTGCACCGGCACCACACGCCCACTGCGCCATTATTCCTCTAACCTTCACACCCTTTTCTCAACTTCACTTCCGAAGCAAAGCATGGGTAACCCTCTTGCCTTAAAACCTTTTAAAATTTCTTATTTTTCAGTTTTGCATTGAATTCTTAGCTACTTCAATTTTTATTTTTAATTTATTGTGTGTGTTTTTGAATAAACTACATTTCAGAGAAGCAAACCTCGGAGAAATCGCGCCGGGAACGAAGGAAAGAATCCCGCTTGGCAAAGAATGCATCAAAACATCAGTTTTGGCTCCTCCACCAGGTAACTCTATCATAGCCTTTTTTATTTTTTATTTTTTAGTTTTATGTATTGTTTTCTTACCAGAACAATGAGAATTTTATTTTTAATTTCTTGTTTTATAGAAATCTCGAGCTATGAAAAAACATGGCAATAATTCAGAGTTAGAAACTGAAAGCAAATCCGACACCTCAGTTAGTCCTAGTGTCAAGGAAACACAAGTTGAGAAGTTAGAATCTTACTCTAGGAAACATGAGACAGATGAAGAATACATAGTGTCAGAGGAAGAACAGGGTGGTTCTGTTGCAAAGAAAATGAAGAAAATGAAGAAGGGTTCTAACAAAAGTTCCAGGAAGAGCATGGTGGAGATGAGCATGCAGGATGTTTCTATAGCTGTCGAAAGAGATCTAGAACTGGAAAGGAAGCTTTCCAAGAAGCTTAAGGTGAAGGAAGGAAAATTGAGGGGAGTGGATGATGGGCTGAACATAATACTCGAAGGAATGTCGTCGGCTTTTGATTTCATGGGAGAAGAGGAGGTTCCTGGTACTGGTGGGTTGTCTGCGAAGAGATTGAAGAAGAGCTTGTCGAGTAAGAAGGACAAGTTGTCAAAGAAAAGAATGAAAGTGGAAGCAATGGATGATGTATCAGGGCATGTAGAAACTTCTAATGAAGACATAGAATCAGATGATGTTCCTGAAAATGTGCCTTCAAGGAAGAAGCATAAGAAAAGGAAATTGTCGGGTCAACAGCAGGAAGACAATGCGGAGGATGATGGTGTTGGCATGTCCAAGCCTGTGGAATCTTGTGGAGTGGAGGTGAAATTGGGGGATGCGGCTGCTGAAGTTCCAGAAAAGAAAGCCAAAGAAAAATATATAGCGCCTCACTTGAGAGCTCGTGCTGGCAATGAACCTGAAGAGCATACTCAAATTCGAAGACGTGTGCGCGGTAAGGAGGAGAGGCTTTGTTTTGACTTTGCATTTCTAATTGTATATCATTAATTGTTTTTCTTTCTACTTGAACTTGTTTCTTCAGGCCTTCTTAACAGGCTTTCTGAATCTAATGTCGAGTCAATTACTGGGGAATTGTCCATGATCTTTCAGGTATGTCACTCATACAGTAGTCTTGCAAATTAATGCTTGTTTGATTTCTTTTAATGAAATTTATATGATTTTGTTTTGAAATGGATAAAAGAAGAGGTGAGAAAGAGAATGTAAATGATTCTAGGAAGTCTTAAAAAATAGTCTTTTTTTCCCTTTTTATTCCTACTAATTTTGCATTTAACATTTTTTAAATGAAAAGAGGTTATCCTTTTATATTATCTGTGCCCATTTCCAAAGATAAAGTGATTAATCTTGTAGAAGGAATTTGACCTAGTTTGCCTTGTCAAATTTGTAGTTTTGAAGTAAAGTGCCAAGACCTTTTTTGCTAACTCTAGCATGGAGGTTGAAGTCACTTTAGGACATAGATTGATAACTTTTATGAATTAGAACAAGTTTGGTAGATTTTTTTTTTTGGAAAAAATCTTGGTTATCTTCTCCACATAAAGAATGAGTGATCATTGTAAAATTGTGCTACTACTCTCCCCCTACTGTTTATGCTTTAAGTTGAATCATATAGGATCATATCAACTAACGGGAACTGCTGGTGCAATGATTATTCAAAGGATAGTTGCTATTCCAACTACTTGACTTGTGGACTCAACATACATACTTATAGTTATATGAAAACTTTCAATTTTTATATGCCTATGTTTCTGATGTTTTATTTTTCCAGACTAGTTGCTTTGCTTCTTTGAAACAAAATCAGTTTTGTTCCTATGGAGTTTTAATAGTTACTTAACTTCAATGATGTAATCCATTGCAGTCTGTTGCTCGTAGTGTTGCTTCACAGATCTTGACCGAGGAAGTTTTGGCATCATGTTCTGGTGGTCCCCGTGGCAATCAACAGTTAAGTATTTTTGCCTTGCTATTTTACTCTTACCTCCCTCAGTGAAGTTGCTAAATCCTTGTTTTTTTGTTTTCTGTGTTAGAAGCAATTTGTTGAGCTTTATTTTGGTTTTGGGGGAAGGTCAGAATATAAATGAAGATATTCAATCAAATTTAGTTGTAGTCTTAAATGATAGGATAAGATACATTTAAGCTTTTACAGATTGATTGTATAAGGATTCGGTCAGATTTAGTTTTAGCCTTAAGCCTTAGATTCAGATGCTCCAACCAGGAAATGTGAAAATAATGGCATAGGAAAAGGAAGAAGCTCAGGATATTCTTTGTCCAGATGAGAAAGGAAAACATGGTTAAAAAAGCTTGTTTGACAATGATGTCTAAGATATGCTTGTGCAGGAATCTGTGTGGTTTAGAATAATTAATCTTGGATGTTGAGGTTGAGGTGATTGTGATTATTGCAAAGATTGTATAGGGATTCAGAAAGTATTGTTTGGTCTTTGGATATGTCAGATTCCTCCTCCTTATCCTCCGTTAAATATTGTGTTTGTCCCCTATGGCAATCCCAATTCCTGTAATTTTTACTGGTGGCTGCTCCTGGTGTCTAGCTTTCTAGCCTTTTTATGTTGTTGCGTTCTTTGTAACTGACATTTTTTTTTCTTGTGAAGGTATGCTGCTGTTTTTGCTGCATTTGTTGCTGGGATGGCATGTTTGGTCGGTGTTGACTTCAGTGCAAAGTTTATGGCTTCCTTTGCGAAATGCTTTGAGGTATAGAATGCAAACAAATAAATTAAACAGCAATTTGCTTATGTGTTTTTTATTCATTTCCCTTTTTCAGTTTTAGTTTCTTCTCTCCAGACCACCTTTTGCTCTCATACAGTGTTTTAGAGATTACAAAAGTTATAATCTTCATATATTTTCTGCCCAGGATGAGTACAATAAAGAAGACAATCTCTCCTTGCGGAATCTTACTCTTCTCTTTTCCTATTTATGCATATTTGGAGTCTGTTCTAGGTGGGTACACTGTACTGCACCAAGCACTTTATATTAACTTATTTTAACTACATTTTTCTAAAATATATCTTGTAATGCTTTTCAGTGATTTAATATATGACTTTCTAGTCATGCTGAGCAAGCGTTTAACTGAGATAGACGTCTCTATCATTTTGGCATTGTTACAATGTAAGTGTTCTGTCTTTTTAATTCCGTGTTTTTTGGTTTGTGTTAAGTTCTAGTTAGAGCTTCCACCAGTAATCCTTATGTCTAGCAGACTGCTAGATCATCATATGCTTAAGCATTTAAAGGACTAAAGTGATTACTGGTGAAATGGACTCTTTTCCTTTAAAGGCTTTTTGTGCTTTGTTTATACCATATGCACTTTGTTATGTTGGGTTTGCATGGGACGACTTTGACATTGAAGATCAATATATTATAAATGTCTAATTTTCAAGTCTAAATTTTAGCTTTTGATCCGCTCAAAAGAACTTGTGCACGTGGCTAACTTAATATTGTCAGAAAGCTACAGTCATACAGTGCAATCTTTGGTTTGTTCATAGAGCTAACCAAGTTTGGCTGGGTATCTTCACTGAAAGACTCCGAAGGTGTATCAATCACTTATAATATCAGCAAGACAGATCTCTTCTCTTTGTTTCATTCTAATCATTTTTACCGCTCAACCATAAGATTTTGATGCTGTATGGACTATGGAGCAGAATGTTTGGCTGTAAAGACAGTTAATAGGGGCATAAGCTATTAAGCTTAGTGTTGCAGAGATATGAATGTTGTGGTAGATTAGTGTACATACAAGACAGAGAGGATCAAGAATACATACATTAGAGAGAAAGTAAGATAGCATCTATTGAGGAAAAGATGGTATAACCTTGCCTAAGGTGGTTTGGCCATGTGGCCCATGTGAGAAGAAGGCTAATAGAAACCCAGTAAGCAGTGAACCAGATGCAGGATAGCCATATAAATAGATGTAGGACTAGGAGACCAAGAAAAAAGTCTAGGTGGAACCATTAAAAAGAACTCAGATCTAAATGGATTTTCCAAGGATTGATGATAGAAGACATGGCATCATTTGAGTTGTGTAGCTGACACCACCTAGTGGGAAAAGGCTTTGATGGTGGATGTTGTAAATTTGTGTATGTGGTTTTTACCTCTTTCCTCTCTTCACTCCAACATTTATCTCCTTTACTTCCCCCTTATCTATGTTAACTGACTGATGATTCCATGTAATATACAGTAGCATGGCTACTCCTCTGTATAATTTACATATGAACTTGATCAATTAGTGAACCATCTCTGACTTATTTTTATTTTATTTGTCTGAATAGGTTGTGGGATGAAAATAAGGGCTGATGATCCAGCTGCCATGAAAGATTTCATTCTTAGTGTTCAGAATACATCAAATAAGTTGAAGGCCTCCTCTGGAAATGACAATGAAAAGAAAAATAGTAAAAGAGTGAGCATGCTTTGTTTTATTAAAAGAAAAACTACTCTTTTTTCTACACACAGTTTCAGCACTGATTATTTGGTAACACTTGTAGATGGAGTTCATGCTTGAAATCATATGTGACATCAAGAATAACAAAAGAAAGCCAAATGAGGACTCTGCACATCACACTCGGATTAAGAAGTGGTTACAAAAGGTCCTCAGTTTCTAATTTGTGTTTTGTGGCATTGTCTATTGTTGAAGTTTATTTTTGTGAAGATATTACCTGTTATGTTCCATTATAGGATTTTTTTTTTCAAAATAAAATAAAACCCTTTAATTGAACCTATAAAAAACAAATAGATATCTAAGTTATATTTAGGTTGTGCTTTCCTAAGACAATTCCTTTTTTTTTTTTTCTGGATACCTTACTTGGTCATCTCCGAAATGATATTCCTGTGGCTGTGAGCATCCTTGCTGGCAGTTGCTGCAAATGCTACTGTTTATAAGACCAAACTATGTACTTCCTTTAGAACTATTATTGAAAATCCAACCTTAGGTATTATGGTTTAGGGAGTGTCTATGACTGTTGAAATTCTTGGCTTGTTGAAAGACAGTGTTGAGTTTAATTCTTACGATGTGGGTAGTTTCAGAACAGATGATCTTGTATAATTTTCAAAGGTGTTAAGTTTTTTTCACAAAATCAGCCTCAATTTTTTTTGCTCTCTTTCTTAAGAGAAGATTCATTGTTTACTAACTTTCCAGACTTCATCTGCCTGGTAGCTCTTAAAAGTTGATTTCTGCATCTTTTTGTTGTTTTGTCTTTTGTTCAGCATATGTATTGTGGAAAAGAAATTCTTGTGATCATCATTTGAATTTCTCTGTTATTCAAAAGGCATTCATATGTCCTTCAAATTCTTAATTTAAATTTTGTTTTCAGTTAAGAGTTGATGACATTTTGATTAGAGGGCTTAAATGGAGCAAGTTACTTGATCCTGATAAGAAGGGCCAATGGTGGTTGTCTGGAGATGTGGCTTCTTCAACAGGTAATGTTGAAGAAGTTGCCAACAGAATAGACAAAGATGTTCTTGAAACCCAAAGAATGCTTCAGCTTGCCGCTGCTCAAAAGATGAACACAGATGCCAGAAGGGCAATCTTTTGTATAATAATGAGTGGGGAGGACTATATTGATGCATTTGAGAAGCTTCTAAGATTGGAATTACCAGGCAAGCAGGTAAGCCTTTTATTTCCTTCATTTTTTTTTCCAGTTTAGTAATGTGTTATTTCAATATGTGGCCTTCCATCTTGTGATATACAGGACAGAGATATCATGCGGGTTCTTGTGGAGTGTTGCTTGCAAGAGAAAGTTTTTAACAAGTATTATACAGTGCTGGCTTCCAAGTTATGCGAGCATGACAAAAATCACAAGTTCACTCTACAGGTATTGATTTTTTCTCCTTGTTGTAGGATTGAGATGAGAACTAAATTTTAGAATTGTGTAGTACTTGCCTCATGAGTCAAAACAGTTACATTTTTTAACTACTTACATAGAGGAAAAATATGACAAGAGGAGCACTTGTTATGAAAAATATGAGTGCATTGCATTATAGTTGTTCACTCTACAGGTATTGATTTTTTCTCCTTGTTGTAGGATTGAGATGAGAACTAAATTTTAGAATTGTGTAGTACTTGCCTCATGAGTCAAAACAGTTACATTTTTTAACTACTTACATAGAGGAAAAATATGACAAGAGGAGCACTTGTTATGAAAAATATGAGTGCATTGCATTATAGTTGTTGAATTGTAAATCGATAGATGCACCTTATGCAGGTGCTTGCATGTCCTGATGTCCAGTATGCCAAAAGAAAAAGCACCCTTCTCCCTCCTGCCAAAACAGCAAAACCTTTAAAATGAATTTGATGAAAATTATCCGAAGTGGATCAAACTGTTATTCTTAAAAAATGTGCACGGCTTTTCTCTCTTTCCTCCAAAAGCATGTCTGGGGTTGAATCAACGACCATCAATATCTCCTTTTATGTATTTTAGGCATATTCTATTTAGGTGCAATCTGAAAAATTAGGATGCAAATCCCAATATCCTAGAAACAAATAAACTGAATACTTAAGGGTTTTTAGGGAATATTATCAGATAGCTTGAATTGTTTGAATTGCAGGTTTTTTAATGAGTTTCTTAAGCAAAATGAATTTGATAAAAAAAAAACATGTATTAAACTGTTTTGAACAGCAAACAAACATGCATTTATTTGCACTCCCATGAGGCCTTCCGGTGGCCATGGTGGATTTTTGGGTTCATAGGTTAAGCTGTTTTGTTAATGAAGATTCTAAATCTATTTACCACTTTTTAGAAGCCAAGTCATGTCTCTACTCTGAAACATTTTTTTTTTTTTATGAAATAAATAAAAATAATAATGAACCTAGTAGTTAGACTTTTTCAGATATTCTTATACCATAGAAATTGTTTACAAGTATGTTGACTTTCAATTACAAAAGCAAGTTAACATGTTCTAGTTTTTTCATATATACATATAAAGCATATTGCAAATTCTCTTAAAATTCGTGACGAGATTGATAATAACCATAGCTAAAAGGTTTATGATAATCCATCCTTAGGAAGTGGAATTTGAATCACATTGTTTTACTTGATGTTATTAAGATAATACATCAACACTTCTTTTTCTGTATCAACCGTTTTCATATATTCTTTTCCTATGCTTTTATTTGCAGTTTTGCCTGTGGGACCAGTTTAAGGAGCTGGAGTCAATGCCGCTACTGAGGTCAATGCATCTTGCAAAATTTGTGGCTGAAATGGTAGCCTCCTTCACTCTCTCCCTTACTGTTTTGAAGACTGTGGATCTGAATGATATCACCCTGTTGACACCAAAAAGGATTATGCATTTCCGCATTCTGTTTGAGGCCATTTTTGAGTATCCTGAAAACTTGGTATGGAACATTTTCACACGTGCAGCAGTGACCCCTGAACTTGATAGTTTTAGGCAAGGTCTTGAGTTTTTCATGAAGGAGTACGTTCTGAAAACCAATAAAGATCTAACTCAAAAGTTTAAGTTAGCAAAAAGGGCCCTTAATAATGTGGAAGGAGTTTTGATGTGAAAGTGAATTTTGGTTTCTCCCCAATTTTGTAGCCTAAAATTTTTGTCCATTTTTGTGGCACGTACAGCTAGTCGCAATGATGATGTCTCTGGAGAGGAACTGTGAGTTTTAGCTGATGAGTTTGAAAATTTTTATTATCATTGCCCTGATTAGTGGCTGTAAAGTATTTTTGAATGAAAAGTGCAGAGCATGCTACTATCCTTAGAAGGTGATTTGAAACTGGTTTTACATATGGACTATGGAGTGCTTAAAGGAAAGTGGAGTTCAAAGCTTGTCAAGTATACAAACATTAAGGCAAAGTGCCAAATCTTGAAGTTGAGGTTTAGACGTTAGGATTTGTAAACGGTTTAGAAAATGAGTAATGTAGTATTCGATATGATTGATGCATGTCTTTATGTTTGGAAACATAAAAAATTTAATACTTGGGCTTAATTATGATTTGGCTAAAATATAATTTTGGTTTCTTGATTTTATTCAATTTGCAATTTTGATCTTCCTATAAAAAAAATAGACATTTAGTTTTCCTATTTTTTAAATCAAGAATTTTGGTTCAATTGTCAATTTTAGGACGTTGACCGTTAATAAAAAAAATGTTGACTATTAAATTATTGACGTGATACTATAATTTTAGATTTTTTAATTATTAATTTGATTAGTAGAGTATTTAATTTAATAAGAATTTAATTAAAAACAATCTGTAAATTATATATGAATTTAATTAAAAATGATAGTATCACGTTTAATAGTCAATGTTTTCTTATTAATCGTTAATATCTTGAAATTGATGGTTAAATTAAGATCTTTATTTTTTTTTATAGGGAGACCAAAATTATATTTTAGCCTTATGATTTTAGTCCTTGAAATTTAGAATAAATCTATTTTTGTCCCTAAATTGAAAAAAAAAATTAGTCCCTCAAATTTCAAAAAATAAGATTAATGAAAATAAGATTTTATTATTTGCATAGTTTTCATACAAATCCTTTTTTTTTTTATCAGTTTTATACAAATCCTTAAAACTAAAACAAGTGCAATAATTTTGTAAATATTTATGAAAATACGAAATGAATTCTCAAACCAATCAGGGCTTTAGGACTCTATGGTCTGCCCATCAGTTGTGACTTTGGACTCAAAATTCGAAAAGAACGTGAGGAGTGGAGACGGCCCGCCCACTCAGAATACACAGGTAGTCTTAATTTGAAATTTACGGAAAATTATTGTGCTTGTTATAGTTTAATTTGAAAAAAATATTTTATATTTCTATAATTACAACATTATAATTTTTAAAAAGTTATATAAAGATTAATGAAAATAAGATTTTATTATTTGTAAAGTTTTTATACAAATTCTTAAAAGTAAAACAAGCACTATAATTTTGTAAATAAAATATAAAAAAAACAAGCACAATAATTTTGTAAATATTTATGAAAATACGAAATAAATTCTCAAACCAATCAGTGCCTCAAGATTCGTTGTCTGCCCATCAGTTGTGACTTCGGACTCAAAAATTGCCCCCCGATTCAGAATACATTAATAAGACAAGTTTCTCTTTGAAGCATAGCTTTGAAAATTGGTTATTGTACAGATGTTGCATATATCTATTATGACAAAATTAAATGCTTTTAAGTCAAGTTACAGCAACTGAAGGAAAGAACAAGTATACCCATCATCAAGGGATTTCGTCAACCAGCTGCCTCCAAAAAATCTCCTGAATCAGACATTGATGACTTAATATGTTAGGTGTTTGACTTATTATGTTCTAAATAATGCAAGATAATTAATGAATATTAATGATGATTACTTCACGGGCACATCTCATGTAGTATAAAAAAAAATGTTTAACCTAGGTTATTTGTTTTCAGGTTTTGGATTTCAAATATAAATTGTAAATTACAACTTATTCAATTAAAATGTAGCTAACTTAATTTTAAATCAGATTTAGCTCAATTTTTGAAACTAGAAAAATGGTTTTGCCTTTTGATTTCAATTAGAAAAACAAATCATTCAATTTATTTCTATGGCTCACTACAATTGTCAACAGCACCGTTAGCACCGTTATTACCTTTGTTATTATAATTACTATCACTATTATTTTCTTTGTTATTACCATCATTGTTATTATCACTATCTATTACTACGACAATCATCACCATTATACTCACTAACATTGCTACCATTAACACTAGGACCATGGACAGATTTAGAGGGGCCAGGCGGGCGGTCTAGCCCCTCTCCCTTGGAACTTCTCATGTATATTATTAAGTTGGTTAGTATAAAATTGTGTAAAATTAATTTCATATGTTGTTATTATAATAATGGTTAAGGCTAGCTAACGTAAAATTATGTTAAATTAGTTGTGTTTGTTGTTATTATGATAACAGTTAAGGTTGTTATCATTTAAAATAAAAATTAGTTTCAATTTTATGTGTAAAAATAGTAAATATTTTTTAAAAATTATTATTTATTCGAAGTTAGACATTTAAACAATTACAAATAAAGAAGAAAAAATTTAGTCCCCTTTAATAGATTTCTAGATCCATCCCTAACTAGGACTTTTGCCCATCACAGGTCGTTGTTGTGGCCTCTCATTGCCCCTATCATCCAACAAGTGTATAAGGTGTAATTTGTATAGTTTAAATTTAATATTTAGTTTAAAATTTTGACAATTGAAAACCATAAATATATATTTATATTTTGTTTTTATTTTACTTTTATATTGTCTAGACAACTAGTTATCTCCTTCATTATATTTTTGTGTTTGAATTTATTTTATGAAGCTTTTTTATTTAATAAGTCAATTGCTGTGGAGAAAAAATAATTATATAAATTAAAATTTAAAAAGTTAGAAACATATACATCAAATAAATGAAAAGTTAATAAAATAAAGTACTTGAAATGATTTCAGAAAATAAAAAATTCAAAAAGAAAACCATGACAACTTTTGTGAATAATTTTAGTATGATAGATAATAGATAGATAGATTTAAATAATATACAAAAATAATCATTTTTAATTCTTCTAAACAAAAGTTTTAACAAAATAGAGTTTAAATTCATATCATGCTATTTTATATAATTGAAACATACATTAAACTATCAAGACTAATTTAAATACAAGTTGAAATTTAAAAAAAAAACAAAAAAAAAAAAAAAAACTCATATTAGTATTAAACAGGCTACTTAGTTAATACTATTTTTTTTTTGTTTTAAACTTTTTTTTGGATAAAGTAGCAGTAAAAAAATAGTTAATACTAAAATTTAAAATCTCATGAATATCATAAGAAAATAATCGTTAAAATGCGGGAACGAGATTACTATTTTGACAAATTGAAATTGGAAAAATAAATGTATTAAATTCTTGTAGTAACATTAAGCACGATGTAACATTACAAAAAAGTGAATCCATATGGCATTTAAAACCATATTGTTGGCCAACAAAAGTGAATCCATATTATAGCTTTAACACACTTGTGATCGAAAATCTTGTTAGCCTTAATCTTGTTCCCTGATACTGTAAATATAAGGCTAACAAGATTTCCGAGAACGAATGTGCTAGGGCACTTAAGGAGGAAATCAACAAAGTTGTAAAACTCCAAGATGAGCTCAATATTGATGTCTTGGTCCATGGGGAAACCGCAGATAATCTTCTATCTACACACAATAGAAAAACAATATTAGTCAATTGAAATCCGCAACAAAGAAATAGATTTGATACTTGTTTTTCCTCTTGAACTTTGTTCTGTCACTTCAATATCTGCTGCTTCTTCGCGCCACAATTGCTGCCTTTTCCCTTTCATTTAGCGACTTGGCTAGGGTAAAATGCCCTCAGTTGCAGAATCTTAGGTGGACAATGATTAGTATTACTCCCAGAGAACACTGTTATCACAGTGAAATACATAGCACATCATGGTTCCAATTTTCGAATATTCCTATTTTTTTTTTAAATAACTGTACTCTTTATGTGGAAAAAAGCGCTATTTTACAAGCTTAGCCAAATATCTTTTTTATTACTATTATTGAAGCTTAGCCAAATATTTCCCATTATAGGTGTGGTTTACATCCTTAAAGTTAGGTTACATAGTAATGTTTATGAGGATGTAAACCAAATAGCTATTTTGATTAAACTAGTGTGTTAAAGCTTGGTAAAGTAATTTATAAGAAGGCTTATAATATTTTGAGTTTTTTTTAAGAAAAAAAAAATTGTTTTAGCATGTTTTATTACTCAGCCAGTTGGAAGGCCGCATTTCGAGATACTCATGGTTATTTGCACAAAACTGGTAAAAATCCATTTCAATAAGGATTGCGGCATAGCGGCAAGGATACAACAGACATTAGGTAAAACAGGAGTAGGGAAAAATAAGGGGGGGAGGGGTTGAAAGAAGAATCAATTGCTCACAGAGCATGCTAAAAAACCTAAAGTATTCCACACACAAGTTATTGAAACAACCCAATATAAAGAAAATTTCCCTTTGGTGTATTATAAAGCAGAACCAATGACTTGGTAGATTCTACTTTCTTATACCATTCATTTGGCAAGTTCGTTGCGGATGAGTTTTGCTGCGGCAACCATGTTTGTGAGGGCTGGCTTCACCTCAGTGTACTTACGGGTCTTGAGCCCACAGTCAGGGTTGACCCACAAGATGTTCTTCTCAAGCACTGCAAGCATCTTGTTGATTCTGTCAGCGATTTCTTCAGTTGGTGGTATTCTTGGGGAGTGGATGTCATAGACACCAGGGCCAATTCCAGCACCGTACTTCACACCTTCGCGGAAGACTGACAGAAGCTTCTCGTCAGAGCGAGAGTTCTCAATGGTGATGACATCAGCATCCATGTCGATGATGGAGTGGATGATGTCGTTGAAGTTGGAGTAGCACATGTGAGTGTGGATCTGTAAATATTAAAAGTTGATTATTACATATATGTAAATAGGGATGAAAAAAGAAATTATGATTCAGTGATTTGTGATGATCCAAAAGTACCTGGGTAGTGTCCTGGACACCAACATTGGTGATTCTGAAGGCGTGGACAGCCCAGTCCAAGTAGTGAGCTTGCTCTGATTTCCTCAGTGGCAGCCCCTCTCTCAAAGCAGCTTCATCAATTTGGATAACAGTGATGTCAGCCTTTTCAAGGTCTTCCACTTCGTCCTTGATGGCCAAAGCAATCTGGTAGGTGGTCTCAGATCTGCAGATGGATTCATAAAGTTAGAAACAACAATGTGGTGAATATTGTTAATGTCTCTTGTTAGTCCTTGATGTTCATTTTTCCAACATTATAAGGGTGTGGAGTTTATACCTTGGCTGGTCATTTCTAACAAAGGACCAGTTGAGAATGGTAACAGGGCCGGTAAGCATTCCCTTCATTGGGCGCTTGGTAAAGCTCTGAGCCACAGATGACCAGAAGACAGTCATTGGCTTTGGGCGGCTCACATCACCATAGATGATTGGTGGCTTCACGCAACGGGATCCATAGGATTGCACCCACCCATTAACAGTGAAGGCGAAGCCTGACAATTGCTCACCGAAGTACTCAACCATATCATTCCTCTGCAATGAAAGGCATCCACAATTAGTTGGAGGTGCAATTTTAGAATCAGCAATCTAACAATTAAGGAAAGAAAATCTGGCAAGAGTAGTTGTTCTTCAAAAAGAATGAGGTGAAGAATATATAAAAATAATATTAAGTGTAATGAGAAGCTATCTTCACTTCAACAGACTAATATTTGGTCATTATGAGATGAGAGCTGACCTCTGGTTCTCCATGAACCAGGACATCAATATCAAGCTCTTCCTGAAGTTCAACAACTTTGCGAATTTCCTCCTTAATTGACTTAACATACTCTTCCTCGGAGATCCTGAAGAAAACAGCATAATGGTCAGTAAAAGAAAGGCACGTGATAAATGAAAACAAGGCAGAGATCAGCATTCTCACTTGTTAGCCTTGAACTCACGGCGTACCCTCCTCAGTTCTACAGTCTGAGGGAAGGATCCAATAGTGGTGGTTGGAAGGATTGGAAGGTTGAGCTTCTTTTGTTGAGCATCCAGTCTGGCACTGACATTTGTTGCACGGCGATGATCTGAACCCTTCAATGCAGCAGCCTGAGAGGAAAGAAAAGAAGCCATGAGTAACAACAGAATAAGTTTTACAACATATCCAATTTAACAAAAAGGGCAGTTGAAATAAGCACTCACAGCCTTCTGAACAGCCTCGTTAGTCACTCTTGGAGAGGACTTCCTTGAAGCCTGAGCTGCAGCATTAGAAGAGAAGAAGGCCTGAAAATGAAAGCATAAGATATTTTTTATTAGTGAATTGTGTGATGAAACAAACAGGAATTTGCATATTTTATTCTCATGGTTCCAAAATTAATCGTGACCAGTGCTAGATCCACTGGCATTTGCATATATTGCCTACCACTGGCATTGCTAACTACAATTCTCTGCTGTTTTTATTGACAGCTGTTGTTTGTATTAAAGGTACCCAATAACTGAATTTTCTGAATTCTAATTCTTGTGATAAACTTTTTTCTCTTGTGTAGTTATATTTTGCCCCACTAAATAACATACTGCATTGTTTTCAGGAAACAAACTTAATCAAATTATATTAATAAAATATTTCATCAAATGTCAGATGAACTAAGATGAATATTACCTCATCCTTGTGGCCAGACAATGCCTTAGCCAATGCGTTAACTTCAACAATTTTTTGGGCAGCAAAAGCTAGCCATGACTTGATCTCGTCATCCAACTTGGTCTCATTAACAAGATCAACAGCAGTGTGAAGAAGGGAGGAGGAGGTGGACACAACAAGCTTATCTGCATACAGTTTAAACAATAGTTACATCAAGTAACTATATTAACTGTAAAAGTCTTCCCAAATTTACTCTGAAATGCATGTTTAATAAATAGAATACCTTTGCCCACAATGCCCTCAAGACCCTGTAATGTAGCGAGAGAAGCAGCAAGGTCATTAGCCCAGATGTTCCTTCCATCAACCACTCCAGCAAAGAGGTATTTTCCACTGGGAAATCCACCCTTGATCAAATCAAGAGTCTTGGTTCCACGGACCAAATCAAATCCATATGCAGTGACACCGTTCAGAGATGTGAGAGTCTTGTAAGCGTCTGAAGGGATGTCAGCAAAATAGGTCTCAACAAGAACATTCAAACCAGACAAAGCAGGTGCAAGTTCTGCATATGCGTCAGTGAATGCTTGCAACTTGTGAGACTCAAGGTCCAAGACAAGGGTAGGCTCATCAAATTGAATCCATGAAGCACCAGCTGCCTTAAGGTCAGCAATAACTTCCCTGTGTTTATAGTTATAAGCAAGTTAGACAAATAACATGAATATACACAGAAAATAACAACACCCAACAAGTTAAAATTCTTACTTGTAGACAGCAAGAACTTTGGGAAGGAGAGAGAGAAGAGAAAAGGATTTCTCAACTCCCTTGGCAGGCTTGGAGAGCAACAAGTATGTAACAGGGCCAACAAGGACGGGAACGGTATCCACTCCAAGCTGCATGACAAATAGATATATATGCAATGACAATGTTGATACAGACAAACATACAAAAAGGGCAAAGAAATAAACTTTTATCACAATGACCCACACAGGACAACATGTGAACACAACAACTGCCAACAGAACAATTCCCTGTCAAGGACTTGCTTGGCCACAATAAATGAGGAATGCACAACAAGTAGTAATTAACACAATCATTTCTCATACTTCACCCTGATCTAAATAAAGTGTCACACACAGCAATGCTTCTCAATGATATTCCGCTAAGCTAATGCAAATGGCTTTTAAGATTTAACACATATATAGAAACACATACCGCCTTGGCCTCCTTGTATTCACCAACAGCCTTGTGAGAAGCATAGGTGAAGTTCACATCAGGTCCCAATTCAGGGACAATAAAGTGGCTGGACAACACATAGACAATAGTTCAATTAATGAGATCATTACAACACAACATTAATAAAAGAACAGTCCCAACATCAGACGGCATTAGGAGGCATCATCACTTACTAGTTGGTGTCGAACCACTTGGTCATCTCCATAGCAGGCACGGTAGCATTACCTCTGGCCATGGAGAAGTAGGTGTCAAACCCAATCTCGCCACCGGTCCAGCCATACCTTGGTGGGACAGCGCCGAGGGTGGCGGTGGCATCGAGCACCTGGTCATAGTAAGAGAAAGTGTTGCTAGGGATGTACTTGATCCCAGCATCAGCCATCTGCTTCCAGATGGATGCCCTGAGATCAGCAGCCACCTTCTGCAAATCCTCGGCGCTGCTCTTGCCATCCCAGAAAGACTCGAGAGCGAACTTGAGCTCTCTCTTGGGACCCATGCGGGGGTATCCAACGATGTGAGATGCCATTGTTCTGTCGCAACAGATCAAAATCCCAAATCAACTCTCACTTGTCCACACTCCATAAATAAAACGAATAACACATGCAACAAAATTCATTCAAAGATCATGGCAATAATATCCCTAATAACACATGTAACAATATTCAAAGATCATGGCAATAATCTCTCATATTCAGGAGTGCAAGCAACACACTCTCTAACTAACTCCTACTAACACACTCTCCACCATTAGTTGAAAAATTCATTGAAAAATACAAAATCATAAGTGAAACTCAGTCATTAAATAAGATTCCAATAAATTCCGGCCAATAACAGAGAACAGAGAGTGTGTTACTAACATTTCTCATTTCCATAATAACACATGCAACAATATTCGGAAAAGATTATGACAAATTGACAATAACACCGGTATCATGGAAGACTATAAAGCGAGATTCTCATTCCCTATGTTGCATGAAAGGTCACACATGTCATTTCTATTCCATTCAGCAGAAGCACGTTAAAACACAGCACAGAGTATAAACTTAATTACTACATAGCAGTGTTAGCAACTTAAGAGAAGTTCACACTAGCATGAAAATAACACACGATTTAGTAGAAAAACGATTTTCATTTGACGAACTAACAGATTTGGATAGTGTTAAAGAAAAACAGCGAAATCAGAGCAAAATCGATTCAGATCCAGTAGATCTACACATTACGACGACAAATAGCAACAGATCTAGAACCAGCACAATCATTCACAGAAGTTGAGCATTACGTTTAAGTGCAGATCTGAGGAGAATTAGAAAGTGAAATTGAAGTGCTGAGAGAAGAAAGAAGAAAGAAACGGAAAACGAGAATTGTGGCATGGATCGTGATACTTAAAGACGACATAGCATAGCAACGAGGGAGAGAGAGAAAGCCGGTGAGAGAGTCTCGTACCTTGTGGGTGAGAGTAGGAGGAGACTGGTTCTCTGTGGCTTCCTCTTCGCTTCTTAGAGAGCAGATTGAAGCAGAGAAGAGAGTGCGAGGTATAAGGAGTGGTTGATTGGTTATTTATAGCCGTTTTCAGCCCCAGATCTGAGTCAGTCCGTTTCCACTTCACATTTTTTTCTTTCTTCATATTAATTATTTATTTATTATTAATTAAAAGAAAATTAGGAAGAGATTGTCGTAGTTTTTCTTCTTCTTTTTTTGTTTTTTGTTGTATTGTCAAGAATTTGTGGGTGAGAGATGCATGATGTTTTGCAGGGGTTTTACATCTACGCGCTTGTGTAGATGAGAAAATACGCAGGCACAATATTATGAATATAGTATCTCCTGTGAGCCACAGTGCGTGAATTAATTACATGAGTTATTCTAATTTAAATAGACTTTTTGAGTTCAAATATATACTTTAATTTAATTATATCATTAGTTGATGTATTAAGGAGATCTAACTCAATTAGTTAAGTAGGATGTGTGAGTTGTAAATCCCCTAATTCTTATCTTCAATTTCTACTAATAAAAAAAATATCATTAATTGACGTGAGATTTTTTACACACTCTTAAAATTGAGTTTGTACTTAACTCACCTCTATAATTACAAAGTGAGTATTACCTTCACTTATATACTTTAATTTAATTATATCACTTGATCATATGAAATTTCAATACCTCCTCTCATATTATTAGCTTAAAACCTCTTGTAAGATGAGGATTACTTCTATTTATATATTTTAATTTACTTAATTAAAGTAGAATCTCAAACATAAAATAAGTGTCATTTTAGTCTTTTAATTTAATATTAATTATTTTTCATTTATACTCTAATAATATTAATGATAGAGAATAAAACCTATAAATGAAATAATAATGATAAATTTAATTTTATCAAATTACTACATTTTTATCTATTTGTTAATTTATCTTGATATATGTAATATTATATGCGGTGCGCTGATGAGTCTGATCTTACCTGGAGCTGTACTATGCCTTTCTGTCAGCAGAGTGAAGGACACGTGTTCAACTATTGCTTTTGAATTATGCCACATTGTCAAATGAGCAGATTTTTTTTTATATATAAAATAAAATAAAAATAAAAGTTTCCTTTACTTTTTCTTTTTTTTAAAATATATATAATTAAGTTTGAGATCTCATGTAAACTAAATCAATGTCAAATTCCACCGTAAAAAAAGAAAGGTCAAATTCTAACTTTAACACGAGAAAGACTGATCAGATATGCTAACAGCCATTCGTTAATCAGTAGACGTTGATTTACAAATAGTTTTTTTTTTTTTTACAATATTTACAAAATAGTTCAAGAGCTAATGATGACTGACAGTATAAAATATTTTTATATCATCATTCAATCATAAATCACCGTTTGTATAATTTTTAAGATAATTTTTATAAAAATTAACAAACTTATTATAAATAATAATTTATAATTAGATAACGTTATAAAACAATTTTACATTATCAATACATCAACTTTTTTTCTCATAGTTTAAATACACACGGAATATGCTCGTTACTTTATTAAAAGAAAAAGTCACATACTCACATTATTCTGAAATACTATAACCTAAAAATAAAAAAACTATTTCTATTTTCTACCTTTTTTTTTCTTCTTTATCTTTCCTTTTCATCAATCACCATCACGATTAATTTTGTGATTGTGAGGTTTACTTTTTGTGCAATAATTAATTTAATAATTAATTTTAATGAACTAAGAAGTGAAAAGTCTATGAAAAAAAAACGTTAAAAAATTACACTAACATTTTTCATAAGAATCATAAGAATACTTATAACATCCTATATTCGTTTTATTTAAAATTTTATCTGTTTGTTGCTTATATCATGTAAGGACTCAATTTCACTATTCTCTGTTTTTAATTGTATTCTATTAATAAAATTGTTAACTCTAAAACTAATTAGGAGATAGATAATATTTTAACTGTATATACCACCAAAACTGAACATATAAATTAAAATAAATAATACATAGACTATTTTACACTAATACTTAATAAAAAAATATTTGGTAAAATTAACTAATAAGCTAATTTTATATTTAGTAAAAAAAAGCTAATTTTATTGAACATAGCTTACATAAATTTTTTTTTTAGTAGTGCTATATATAGAAAGTTTATTAACTTTTATAATAATCATATTAAAATTGATTTTTAATTCATTAATCATATATATATATATACACACACACCAGTGCATGCTAATTAAATTTTGTAAATTATATGTATTTTTAGACAATGCATCAGAATTTATTAGGATCAACCTAGTGAGAATTTAAATAATATATATGATCTCGGTAGAAAAAACCAATGCCATCTGAAATGCCTTAATGTACAGTTGTACACTCTGGACATGCCATAAAAAAAAAGTCATTTACTCTCTCTGACGACATAAGGTAAAGATTGTTATTGGCTTTTACTGCCATTACCATTTAACAATTAGGTTAGACACACAATAATATTTGTGGCTGACATTTTTAAAACAAAAATAAGATATTTACAACAAATATATGGTTTGGTGGTACATAGGTCAAAAGCCTGAGTATTTATCACCTGTAACACTTTTGTCATTTGTTACACACAGCTCAACCAGAAACACCACACCTTATCAAGTTACTTTCTTACTTAGCTTCCTCCGCTACCAGCATGACAAGTGTGAACCACACTCCACCACACTTTACACTGCGTTCTCCTTTCTTCCAAAGCACTTTTCAGTTGTCCGCGACAAAACCAAATGTAACAACAACCGAATGAGATCCCCTGCCGTTCATCTCAAAAAATTGCACGATGTGCCGTTCACAATCCCATCATCTTTTTTTTAATCACGGATGTCTTTTAATTCATTAGATCAAAAATTAATTTTGTTTACGATATGTGATTACTGTTGATCTAAAAAAATTTTATACACAGAAGAAATTAAACATGAATTTTTGTTAAATATATAGATCATTTTCATATGTGAATGCAGGAAAGTTCCATCATTAATTGTTTTATAAAAATTTTATGCAAATACTACATTTTAGAACTTGTGGACCGTTGGATACAACTGCACACTGCAGTTCATATTTTAACTGTAGAAGATCTGCATCCAACAACAACACGTTCATCCACGACCAACCGAATGGACTTAGCTTCCTCGCGTACCGTCACGCGCCATATAAAGGACACTTCCGAATCTCAGCAACAAAATTATGGAGAATAATTAAACATTTGTTTGAAGAATGCTAATAATATAGTATCTAATATATTCTTTTAAACATATTTTTATCAAAGGAAATTTATATGTAATTTTTAATAAAAATATGTTTAAACATGGTATATATAATTACCGTTGGTGGGGAATGTACGTGTATATATAATAGATATATTTTTAATAGGCTTAATTATATCTTTAGTCACTTGTTCTAAAAAAAATGTCTTTAGTCACTTAAATTAAAGAAATTTTTTTTTTTTTAATCCTTCAAATAAAAATTTATATTTTTTAGTTCTTCAAATTTAAAAAATATTTTTTTGAGTCCCTCCGTCATAATTTAAGGGACTAATAAATGTAAACTTTTATTTGAAAGAGGATTAAAAAGAATATTTTACAAACTTGAAGAATTAAAAAAATTTAACATCCTAATTTGAGAGAGAAAAAACATAATTAAGTGTTTTTAATAAATTTACTTATGTGAATGTACGGTGTATTTGGGAATTCAGTGGGGCAGAGGGGGGTTGGTAATGAAAGTTGGTGGGAAATTGGTGGTGAGCCCCACGATTCGAACCAGTTTGCACGTTGTTTTTTAAAATTGTATTTTTAAAATGTTGCTAATTATTATTTAATTAGCCAATACCCATATTGCCCTACGCTTAGTGCAAAAATGACGGCTTTGGCCTTGGGTAGGTGTGTTAGGTGCTTTGTTTTGTCGTGTACATGGGTTGGAGGAATTACAAAGCCTCGTAATCCCGTATTGTGTGTATTTTTACCCGAGTAAAAAGGTAGGGGTCATAAATTGTAGGGTATAATAGAATTTCGGTCTCTCATTTATATTTTAAGTCAGTTTTTTAAGTTCAAAAAAATTTTATTTTCGTCCTTAAAATTTTTCTATTAAACCAAATTAATTCTTCCATTAATTTATCACATTAATTTGATTAACTTTGTGACATGTGACAAATTATAAAAAATGTCATATAAACTAAAATTAATATTGTTAGTGTCATAAACTGATGAAATGACTAATTTGATTTAATATAAAAATTATAGCAATTTTTTTAAAACTTAAGGCACAGAACTGAAATTTAAAATGTAAATAACAAACCAAAATTCTATTTTAACTTAATTTTAATATTACATATGCTTCTTCTTTTTTTAACTCTGGTATTTTCTAATTGAGAGTTAAGGGACTAATTTTTTATGTACTAAGATTTATTTAAAAGTTAATATCTTTCAATAGATTTTTTTGGCTTAATTGTAATTTTTACTCCCAATTTTCTATTTTTTAGCAATTTTTACCCCCAACAAATTAATTTAGGACATTTTACCCCCAATTTTTTTTAAAAAACTTGGAAAATTTACCTTCCACCGTTTTGCTAACGTGGCATACTAAAATAGTTGTACTTTTTACCCTAACTTTTATTTTTTGGTAAATTTTACCCTAACTTTTTCACTTTTTTTGCGAATTTTACCCCTAATTTTTTATTTTTTGGTTAATTTTACCCCCACCTTTTACATTTATGTCAGCATGCTACATCAACACAACAGTAGAAGATAAAATTTGCAAGTTTTTAAAAAAGTTGGGGATAAAATGCACAAAATTAATTTGTTGAGGGTAAAATTTGTCAAAAAGTAAAAAATTAGAGGTAAAAAATACAATTAAGTCTTTTTTTTTCATTTACACTTGTGTTTTACTGTTTACGACTTTACATACATGTTGTGTAAAAGTTAATTTTTTTTAAAGGGTGTAAAAGTTAGCTTGTAATTGAAATTTATTACTTAAAAGTTGAAAATTGTTAAATAGTGGAGCTTTGCCTTCATTTTCTCTTAATGGTTAAATATAAATTACTCATTAAAATTATTAGATTAAGAAAAAATAAATAGTGGAGATAAGTTTTAGAGTTATTTTTTTAGAGCTACTCTTTGAGTAATTTGATTTCTTCTCATAATTTATAAAATTAGTTAAGAGACAAAACAACTTAAAAAATATAGAAATGAAAAGTGGATATCGCGATTATAATAGTTATAAATTATAGATAATCAAATAAGTTTATGAGAAAAATAGTTATGTACTGACATTGTAAAATAGTTTTACATGGTCATTCAATCACAACTCACAATGTTTGGTATGTTTGTTGACTTTTACAATAATTACATTAAAAGTCATACAAACGATGATTTGTGATTGGATGACAGTGTAAAATTATTTTATACTGTCAGTGTATAGTCATTAAACTCAAAATTTATCAATAAAAAAAAAACTAAAAGTAACTTAAAAATGCAAACTTACTTATACCCGTAATGATGTTTTGATTAATATTGCTATTTTGATTTGAATTTTTGTTGTTTTCAATCTTTGGATAACAATTTTGTTAGTAATGTTGTTTTTTACCAACTTGAATCATGTGTCAGTAAAATTCTCTTTTTGAGAGGTAAAGCTAATATTATTTAAATTTTACCAATAGTTTAATCATATACCTTTATATTATTTTTTTAATTATCGAGGATTGCTCCACGTCACTGCGTAGGCAAATCTGCATGAATTATTATTGTAACAAGAAAACACAGATCATTACTAATTATATATAGGTGTTATGTCATATGTTTGAAAGTCAAAGGAAAAGTTTGTAAGCAAAGTAATGTCAAATAATTTATTAAGGTTTATTCGATTAAATAGTTTAATAATGACAATCCAAAAATTCATTCCGTAACAAAATTCATTTAGTTTGATATTCAATCGGTACAGTACTCAAAGAAACTATCTATTTAGCGGGAGAATCCGTGTTCGATTTTCTCTGTGTGCAAAATTTCCTTGAAAGCGGCAGCCGCGCACCGCTAGCAAGATTAGTCTCTGATCCAGTGGGATTGGATGGCACCCGTGGTCTCTGACTCAGGACAAAAAAAAAATATTCTTAACAAACGAACGGTTAAAAAAATTGTTGATAGTGTTAGTATCATAGTATTCTCTAACACATTTCTTTTAGCACATAATTTATTATTCACTAAAATTTATTGAAAACAATAAATATATAAGAGAGACTCATTAAATGTGAAGTGAAATCCACAAAAAATTGTAATTTTTAATCAATTTCAGCTAATATAAGAAAATATGTTTAAAAGTGTACGTTGCTCGCATTTCTCAAAATCAATTTCTTGAGATGAGATATCCCAAGATAAAAAAAAAATGAGAGCAAAGTTACATATTTCACATTGGACATTCCAATTTCTTTCAACGTATTTTAGTAATAAAATAGGTAAACTAATACTAGTGTAGTTTGAAAAGGCAACAAGAACATTTGTATGGTTGATTGGTTTAGAGAAAAATCCCATTTGTATGTATGTATGTAGGGGTTTGACACAGCCAAAGAATTATTTGGATGAACTAGATAAAACTTTTGTAACATACCTTCTCACTCTTTGCATATTATATGATCCTTGTTTTCTAACTATATATCAAATCATTATTATTTTAGAAAACTAAGTATGTTATTATTCAAATGATTACTATATCAAGTATTTTAATTTGTATTCACTTACTCTATATTTGTTTCACCTAAATTGTTGAAATTGTTTAATACCAAGTCAATCAGAAAGTTGATTTAGAACACTTAATTTGTAACTTTCTAAGCTGTATAATTTGACTTTAGAATCTCTCTTAAACAAAAACACAAAGTATTCTATAATGACCTACCAAGTTCTCTATTCATAGATAACATGATGTATGCCCCCAATGTCACATGGTTTCAATCCCTGAACAACCCAAACTCAGTGGTGGATTCAAGACTTTGAGTTAGTGGAGGCAATTTATATAAAAATAATTTATTATTATTATTATTATTATTATGAAAATATAGACATGAATATTAAAATCAAGTACAGTGAGCAAAAAAGATGATGAAATGTCCAACTAAATGGAGTATTATGTAAGAAAAAAACTAGCAAAAAAAAAAAAACACAAAATTTGACAACAACTAAAAAATTAGGAACAACGAGTTTAAATTATAAAAATGGGCGGAGCAAAAAAATAATAATAAATATACTTATATTTTCTCAAAGTCAGTGGATGCATCTACACCCCCCTCAGTTATATTTGGGTCTACCACTACCTAAACTTGTATGATGATATATACCATTGATCCCTAGGAGCATTGGTTAAGCCTTTCCAATAACCTTAAATAAGGTAACCTTACGTTAGTTCTCCTCTTTTCATTAAGAATCCTTTAACCAATAAGACTATTAGTAGATCAAATCCCTTTTCACTTCATTACCAATAAAGAGATGTTGGTGTAAGCCATAGAGGTCAATACTTTATGGTTTACATTTGTATCTTGTTTTATTTACAAGACAATAAAATGGTTCACACTGAAAGCATGTATATCTTTCTCAATGGAATTCGTAAAACATGGCCTACTACAACAAGGGCTTACTACAGCAAGTGAATTCAATAAACAAATTAACAAGGTTCTATTTCTAGTATTTCATGCAACTCAAGTATACTTGAGGCTTAGGACTTAATTTAAGCTAAACTTAGAAACATTAGGATCTTGCTAGAACAGGGAAATTAGGTTCAAGGGCTATATCCAAAGTTGCGCAAATCACAAACATGCTAAACATATGTTTATTTACGAGGAATTCAACACAAAGTCGCTTTGAACATGTCCTAAAGGGAAAATCAATATAAATTGTAGAATTATTGTAATTAAGTAAGACCGGCCGCTTGATTTTTAAAGCTGAAACTTAAATATCTAATGGTTTGAAAAGGCTAACACGGAATCAAAATACTTTGTTTACATAACAACTTTAAAGATAGATTTAGAATAAGACCAATTTTAACATGAACACTTAACATATCATATCCCAACATATGCTTGTAAGCTAAACCTAAAAATAAAGCCTTATTAATTCAACCTAGTTTATTTCCATCACTCTTCCATCCAAATCGGTCTCTTTCACAGTAAAAGCTAAACTAGCTAAATTGTGTACTGACAATATTTCCTTCTCTCTTCCTAAAAGCTAAACTCAGGCACGCATGCAGTATATATCGTTAATATACCGAACACTTCAAATTCGTCAATGCCATGTCATTTTTATAAGTAATAAGCAACCAAACTCTTATTAGTTAACTAGCCACTTCACAATTATATATTTTAAAGTGCCCATTTAATTTTCAGGTCAGCCTTGTTTTGACCTCCAAAAAGTCATCATATATATGCATTTTCAAACATGTACCCTCTAACAGAATGATACATGCCATTGATATTGCACAGACACATATATATGCCTTTATTTGACTGATTCACTAGGGACATGTAGCAAGACCTCTTTTTGTTTTGGTACAAAAATGCCTTTACCTCTTATACATGTCATTGTACATGCAGTTGTGACGATTTTTAATTCGAGTGCTACACGCACATGGCACACATATGTTAAAGACATGAGAAGAAAAAGAATGTCATATACTTGAAATTTTTTTTATCAAGATTGTTTCCGTTGATATAATTCTTATTTAATAAAAAAATATACTATTAAAAAAATATAATAAATTTATGTTAATAGTACAATATATTATATTAATATATAATATATTAGTATTATATCAATAAAATTATCTGTTAATAATTGTATTTTACAATTATTGTAAACCCTCTCTATATATATAGAGAGAGAATATGTATATAGTGAGGATGACTTTCTTATTTTTTGTTTAAAAGGATAGAACGATTAAACAAAAACAGTTCTGGGATAAGAAATCCCTATGAAATCAAACCAGAGAATACTCTTGCACTCCTCTGGTGGATTTTAAGGTATGAATTAACCTGACATCCCAGTCTCTCTGCATAAGGTTCTGGACATGTAGAATAATGACTTTCTTATGTAAGAATGATAAGAATAAATATTAATAATAAAATCTTACTATGAATAGTCAAAATTCATACACAAGCTACACATTTTTTTTAAAAAAAAATCACAACTTTTGTAAGTGATTATATAATTCTAAATATTGAATATTCGTATATGATTATATAATTCATATTTAATATTTTTAATCTTAATAAAAAAAATCATTCTTACAAAACACATCATATATATTAAGTGACTATGTAACAATTTAATTTTCATTAAGTCAAGGTTACGAAGATTAACCCAATACTTAACTGTGAGTGTAAGATGTGCTTTAAGTGTAATTTATAAAATTATATAGACTAAATTTATATTTAAGTCTTTTAAAAATATACTTTTAATAAAATAGATCATTTTCTACTCTTTTTATTTTATGTATTTGTCTATTTTATAAAAAAAGTAATTTTCTATTTTTTTAAGAAACAATTCTTATCTGCTTCTTAAAAAAAATATTTTTTTAAAATTTAAATAAAGATAAAATATGTTTTTGATCATTATATTTTCGATCAAATTTTATTTTAGTCCCTATAATTTTAAATCGATCAATTTGATTCTTATATTTTAAGAAATAGATGGATTTAATCCTTTTATGCATTAACGATGAAGGGATCAAATAAAAATTTAATTCAACTATTTTTTAAAATATAAAAATCAAATTAATAATTTTAAACCTACAAAAACTAAATCTAAATTTGATCAGAAGTATAAGTATTAAAAATATATTTTATCCTTGAAATAAATTGTTCATAAATTGAATAGGCGATGCAAAACTGGCTAGATTCAGCTCCGGTTTAATATTCTGTACTGTCGGCACCATAATACCTGTCGGTGGTACCACGGAAATCTGAGGTGCTCAGCACTCACGTGACGTGGCCCCCATCCTAAGTAAGATTCAGTCGGTGAGCATATGAATAATTATATCAATATTATTTAATAATATTCAGATATTTATCATTTTTTGTATAACAAATAAGCTGAATAAGTTTGTATATTATATTTTAGAATATTTAATTTAAAGAATGAAACTCTTATTTTCTTCAATCTTTTAATTTGAAATTCTCAATATTTTTTCTCTTCTCTAGTTAAAAAGTACATTATACACAATATTTTTAATTAGCAACAAATGTTTCTTATAATCATCTTAAATTATCTTTTTTTATTTTATTTGGATATTTTATTTTCTTAATTGTCCATGCATTTCGATTTAAAAATAAATTTATAGTACAATTTAAATTATTTATTATAAATTTAAAGTATAATTTATATATTTAAAAATATTTTATTATTTTAAATTTCAATTATAATACTATTTTAAACTATTTATTTATTATGAATTATAATTATAATTATATAAAAATAAATATTTATCATGCATAATGCACATGTTAAAATATTAGTTAAAAAGTAAATTTGAAATTTATAAATATTTTAAATTATGTTTTTAAGCAAACGTTGAGCTTTAAGCTTGAGATTGGTTCTAAAGCTCGACATGGTCTAATCTGTAGTTGTGTTCAACCATTTTTCCTTGGTGAATCTATATATAAGAGAATGTTATTATTTTAGTAAGTGATATATTAGGGATCAATCGACGAGAATTTTGGTTCATGTGTGCATTTATCCCTTGATCCTATGGTGTGATTAATGTCCGATGGTTGTGAGCTTGACCCATGGTAATTGTGGACTCGAGCTACGTACTCAACTTAGAATATGGGAGGGTCCACAATTCCTTTAGTCTCATGTTGAACATTAGAGTTATCAAAACGGGTCAGCTTGATTCGTTGGGCCTGATCCATCTTAGCTCACTTAATAGGTGGGTCAACTCAACCTAACTCACTTCTTAATGAGTCTATAAAATGCTAACTCAGTCCGGCTCATCACGGATTGATGGTTAAATGGGTTTTGCACACCTAATATAAAAAATAACGAAAAATTAACTTTTTTTTAAAAAAAATTCCAACTTCTATCATGAAATTTTATAAAAGAATATTATCTTAGCAGCAAATATAATCAATTACAATCAATTTCAAGTCTTTTAAGTTTAATAAATAAAAGTTTTAAGAAATAAATAATTGTCTTAGAACCTAAAAAGGAATTTTTTTAGTACCTAGGCAACTCGCGGCCAACCCGGCCTATCACGGGTTCAAAATTGTATCCGAAAATTCAAAATGATAAGTTTTTCCAAAGAACTAAGGTGTCATGAATTAAATAAGTAATCATACCATTTTAGATCTATTAAAAATTAGATGATCGATTTAGAAAATAAAAATAAAAATAAGGAACCATTTCTATATTTTAGAAAGAAAAAAAAAACATTTTAGTAAAGTATGTGATTGTAACATCCATGTGCATATGTAATGTTAACGTGTGTGAATGTAACAATATTTTTTTTTTTTGAAGGGAAACAATATGTATTGATATAATATTAATGTGCATTGTCAGCATTGACATAATGAAATGTGGTAAACTTGCATGGAAGCAACGTTGATGTGCTTTGACAAAATGAAGTGTGCTAAACAATAAACGCGAATGTAATGTTAATGCATATTGACATAACGATAAGCGAGGATGTAATGTCAATAACGAGTAAAAATATGTTGAAGTATGCTAACATAATGTAGGAGTGTGTAAATGTAATGTAAAACGACTCAAATAATGTTTTGTTTCTTTCTTACTCAAAAAAAAAAAAAAAAAGACTCAAATAATGTTCGGATCCTTTATAAATATAAGTAGACTAGTGGTTAATAAGTATAGAATTATGTAATAAATATAGGCAGATCCTTTATATAATAAGTAGACTAGTGGTTAACAAAGATTGATCTAGTTACTAAGGATCAAACTCGTATTCGATAAGGATGTGAGTTTGAATCTCACTGCCAATGTGAAGATCTTGTTGGTAAGCGATCTATAAATACTTTTATCACCACTCTTTAAGCCTTTATGCATGCTCTAACCCTCATGAGTTTTCAGACCCAATTCACTTGAAAAAAAAAAGTAAACTAGTAAACTAAGGGTCTATTTAGGAAGAAAAATCCTTAAATCCTTGAAAATGGATGTTCAACAAACCCTCTTATTCATATGGTGATAGTTAGGTGCTCCTACATGAAAACCGTTGATGCACGTAACAGCAAGAAAGTGTGAGCAAATTCCAATGGTGGATGAAGAAAATCATCTACAACTTACTCGTTTGTACAGGAGAAGAATTCGTACTCTTAGATCTAAATGTTGTTGAAACACCCATGCATTTGCCTGAAGTGATAAATTGGAACAAAAATGGTAGAACATCCTACAGGGGCTTTATTCATTAATCGTCTCCTCAATTGGCCGGTTCACTACGTGGTTTACCAGGTTGAGAGGTTTGGGTGGAACACTCAATCAAACTCCAACGTTGATGCAAATTTAAATTGTAGAAAGAAAGGTACATGAAATTTTGACCACCCTTTAAGAAGACAAACTATATTATCATATATTACTTTTCTTTTTATCATAAAAGATAAAATATCATTCTCATCTTTTACTTTATGAGATCTTGAATTACCTGAGTGTTAAATGGCACACACTTTCTTATCATTCTATAGAACGTTTGATATAACGTTTGAGTCAAAAGGAAAGTGACCAAAATAATAGACTGGAGGCTTATGCGACGCAACCCACCATGATCTCCTTGAACAAGATTTGGGTTTATTTGGAAGTTAAATTTCAATTGTGACTGGTAGGCCAAAAGAAAAAAGAGTTCAATGGTGACATGAGAGTAGGTATACGCAAAAATTCAAGTTCAAATTTCAAAGTGTTGGTTTATATCCACATACATACATCAGGTGTATCTAAAGTCACCAACCCAACCTTTGAATAAAAATTTCATTCGCTCTTAGCGCTGTTGGTGATAGTCTATATGTCATGGTGATGGTGGCTAGCTCTCACACACAGTTGATATTTGACACCAACCACTGAGTGTTACGTTTTTCTACTACAACCAACACGAAAAGTCCTCTTATGGTTACACTTCTAGATTTTAGTATTAAAAAA
Organism: Pueraria montana var. lobata; assembly: GCA_026413185.1. Taxonomy (NCBI): domain Eukaryota; kingdom Viridiplantae; phylum Streptophyta; class Magnoliopsida; order Fabales; family Fabaceae; genus Pueraria; species Pueraria montana. The sequence goes on along the minus strand of CM048650.1, from coordinate 34,743,804 downwards.
TTTCAAAACTATTGTTGTTGTCACTTGTCAGCCATCTAAATTCTTATGCCTCTTTTTGTCTCTTCCCACATATAGATTGCAAAAATCAGATTTGAGTCATTTGACTATGCTTTGCTCGTCAAGTTGATATAACAGTTACAGCAACACCGTGAAAAATAAATGGAGAAAATTAATTGTAGGCTAGAAATGTGTATTTTTTTTTTTCTTCACAAAAGCCAAATTACACGTGTAAAACAAATGTATAGATTTTAGTATTATTCTTGGTCTCTAAATTATTTGAGTTAATTAAAAACAAATAAATTATTTAAGAAGTTTCAAATTTGGCTGTTATTTTAAATTTTAATCAAGCGGAATAGAAATTGTAACATGCACGTAAGCTAGCTAGAAATTAAGTTGCGGGCCATGAGATTTTTGGAATGTCATAAGGCCCAATCTAGTACGAGAGTTGCTATTCTCACCTTCTTTTTTGCTATTCTCACTCCTACTTTTTAAATTTCCTATGAAAAGACATACCTGTCCCTGGCAACATTTCTTCACACCCCCTCCTCCCCCTCCTCCTTCTCTTTTCACTGCACTCTTTTCTCTCTCTCCTCCATTTTTTCTTCCTTTTCTTTACACCCCCCATCCCCCCTTCTCTTTCCGTGACACCATTTTCTTCCTCTCCTTCTCATTTTTTCTTCACACACCCACATAATACTTCATGGTTTTCTTATTTTTTTAACTTTAAATTTTATTAAAATTTTGTGTAGATATATTTTAATTTAAATTGTTTTAAAATTGTGTGATATATGTATATATTATATGTATTCATTATGTAAGTTGATTTTTATGTTATATATATTTTATGTTATAAAATTAATGAATGCAATTTTGGTACCCTTATTTTTTTAAATATGTAAATTTGGTCCCTCTATTTTAAAATAAAGCATTTAGTCCCCCTATTTTTAAAAATCCGCAATTGTAATCCCCCTATTTTAAAATAGAGATATTTAGTCCTCCGATTTTATAAAATCTATGATTTTGGTCTTTCTGTCAAACTGGAAGTGTTAACTGTTAAGAAATTAATATTGATTATGGCATGAATATTAAACAAATAATCTCATGCCAAGTCAATAAATTTGGGTCACATCAGGTTAATTTATGTTAATTTATTATTGTCAATGTTTTAAATTTGATGGAAGGACCTAAAATCGCGAATTTTACAAAATAGAAGGATTAAATGTCTCTATTTTAAAATAGGAGGACTAAAATTATGGATTTTGAAAAATATGAGGATTAAATGTATTTATTTTAAAATAGAAGGACCAAAATTACAAATTTTAAAAAATAGAGGGACTAAAATTGCATTTAGGCCATTTATATTTTTTGTTAATTTAAATTTTTAATATTTTATATATATATGAATTTTTAAGTTTTAACATGGTTATTGAAATTTAAATTTAAAATTTTTAATATTCATATTTATTAAAAATCAATTTTAGAAACCTAAAAATATAGATGACAGAAAAAAAAAGATGACAAAGAAGGAAATAGGATGTTCAAATAGAAAAATTTATAAAATATGATTCATAACATCAAAGGAAATGTAATTCCGTTTCGGCAACTTTCATTCAATATCACATAAATGCGATTCCATTTCGGCAACTGATGTAAAAAGAAAAAAGATGTAACGGAAATGAATTTCTGTTGTTTACGTTGAATATTCAATGAAATGGAATTGTGTTTCCGTTATAATTTTTTTACACCCCTTGTAACGGAAACATAATTCCGTTGTTTAATTTTTTTTCGCCCCATTAACTATAACGAAAACATGATTGCATTTTATATTTGTACAACGGAATCATGCTTCCGTTGTTTAATTTTTTTCCGCCTTGTTTACTACAATGGAAACACGACTCCGTTGTACATTGTACAACGGAATCGTGTTTCCATTGAATTAATCTTTTTCCACCTCATATATTGCAATGGAAACATGATTCCGTTGTACACTCCATTGTACAAGTGTACAACAGAACATGTTTCCGTGGAAATGACATTTTTGGAAATTAATCAAAAGCCACCCACATTGGTGGTGAGAATAGCAATTCCAGATATGAGAATAGCAACACCCATCTAGTACATATGTTGCGGTCAGTATTCATTGGCCACCCAAGAACACTAAGTAGGTCTTCACTTGGGTGTAAAACTTGTTTTGGAGTAAAATTACAAATAAAATATTTCAACCACTTTTATTATAATGGAGCTAAAATATAATTTTTTTATTAATTATCCCATACTTTATAAATCACTCACTTGAACCTTATGCATTTAGTAATACTGTAGGCATTTTATAACATGTTTATTTCAACTTAAATTTAGAGAAATAACTATTTATGTTTAAAAATTATCTCAGAATGCTAAAAAAATGTAATTATTGGCAAACTAAACATGCATTATTTTTTATTAATTCTTTTTCTTATACCACCTCTGGTCCTAATTATAAGCAACAAATTGGATTTTTGTTTGGTCCTAATTATAAGCAACAATAATAAGTTTTTAAAGTTATTCAATGTTAAATTTCTTTTATATCCTTTAATTTATTGTTAACTTTGTTTCCTATGCATTCACTCATTTGATTATGAGTACTAACATTAAATATGACCATCACTTACAATATTTCAACTCAAGGTCTTTCTTTGAATAAAATTTGAACTAATGGTAGCATTAATTAAAAATAACTAATTGAACCACTTTCCTTGGTCTTGATGATTCGTCCCATGTTGCTGATATATAGGACCGAAGGTAGTATTGTTAATGTTGAATACATCATTCTTGTTTTATTTTTCCTAGTAAAAAACATTTTAGCATTGAAAAGGATAGTTATATCAAATTTGATTTTAAATTGGAAAATAAGTAATTGTGAATTGTTAAATGTAAAACAATTAAATTTCACAACAACAAAAAAATTCTGAGGCAATTTGTCAAAATTTAGGGTGCGATTGATTTCTATTTTCCAAATTATTTTTAGTTTTCAAAATGAAACTAAACAAGATTATTCAGACAGCTGGTGGAGGGTGATGTAAGGGAGAGAGCTAGGTGTTGAATTGAAGTCTGAAGGAGAGCTTGAACAAGATGAAAATAGAAGAAGATGATGAGAAAACATCACTCAATTGTTTCTATTTTTTGGTTTTTAAAACACTTGTTTTGAAAACAATTTTCAAAACTTAATAAATTTTAGATGAGAAATTGATTTTGAATAGTGTGAAATTATTTTAGAAAACATTTTTTAAAACCAAAAAGTGAGAAGAGAATCAAACATACCCTTAGTTAAAATAGGTATTATATATTTAGCCTTAATGTTAATTAAAACAAAGGCCTACCATTGAGTGTGTTAGGTAAAAGGTAAATTACAGTAAAGCAAAGTCACGATGATGCAATTCCTAAAAGAATTTAGTGTTTCTTTAACTAATACTTCCATTGCATTTGAATAAAAAATTGACTTAATTGCAATTTTTACACCTAATTTTTTATTTTTTGGTGAATTTTACTCCCAACAAATTAATTTAGCGCATTTTACCCTCAACTTTTTTAAAAAAATTACAAATTTTACCTTCCACCATTTTGCTGACATGACATATTAAAATAATTGTACTTTTTACCCTCAATTTTTTACTTTGTGGCAATTTTTACCACTAACTTTTTCACTTTTTGGCAAATTTTACCCTCAAATTTTTATTTTTTGGTGAATTTTACCCTCACTTTTTACGCTTATGTCAACATGCCACATCAGCATAATAGTAGAAGGTAAAATTTGTAACTTTTTGAAAAAGTTGGGGGTAAAATGCGCAAAATTAATTTGTTAGAGGTAAAATGTGCAAAAAGTAAAAAATTAGGGATAAAAATTGTAATTAAGCCTAAAAAATTTGAAGTAATATGTTTGTCAAGAGAATTTAAAAAACTTGTTTGAATATTAAACAAAAGAATTTAGCTCAGTTGATTGAGCAGGTGCGTGATTTTTAGGTAATAATAGTTGATTTGAAGTTCCATCTTTAAAAGGTTACAACATTGTTAATGTGCAAATGAAGAGCCTCATAATTCACCCATATATGGTGCAGTATTTTCTTGTGTACGATTTCATGCATAGCATGAAGTCGATTACTATGGTGGGCACGGTGGTGATTAAGAGGTTTGGTTTAGCAGAACGTGTTGGGTGTGTAGAAACATTCTGATTGAGTTAGCTTACAGTGGCATCATTGATAATGATGATGGTAGTGAGCAAAAAAGGAAGTGACAAAAGGGCACTGTTTCAGGTTGTTAAAAGGCATTGCATGTGATCGTACTTTGCGAAAATGGACACCATTATATCGCATCGCAACTTTCAAATGATAGATTCTAGGGTGAATCGCCTTTATAGGTTCATTATGGACTATTATTTACGGCCCTTGGATTAATCTAAGTAATACAAGGTTGGGCTTGGTTAAAGTGGAATTTAGGTTTTGTGAAGCAGAGGTGAGAATGTGCTTCTTACCTGCTGTAATAGGTTAGTCATCCATTTTTAACCTGCTATAGCAGGTTAGTCATCAGAAAAAAAAAAAAAAAAATTATTTAAAAAATAAAATTATATAAAATTATTATAATAAAAATTTTCTCTTTTTCTAAAAAAGTGGAAACCACGGAAAATAGTGGGAACCTGTAGTCCAGAGTTTTCTCTGTATCATATTTTTTTTCTCTTTACTCCCTCTCTCTGCTGCCTCCGGACGCTTGACTTTCTTCGGCGACATCTTCACAATCTCCGACAACACTTCTAGCACGTTTATGGTGGCATGGTCCAACCACTGGATCCTGTAGTCCAGAGTCGGGAATGACGTTGCGACCTTAAATCCTAGCTAGCAGGAACCACCGTGAGCCGTTCATGGCACGTTCGCACCGCACCGGATCCAAACGCACCGCTTCACTTTCAGCCCCTTCGTCATCCTCACACACATCGAATTCTCCAACAATATCATTTACCTCTATAGATTTGAGAAACTAGTTTCTGTCTTTTAATCTTAAAAATCCAAACAACCCATCTTTTATTTTTTACGATATATGAAACCCAGTTGATAAATTTTGCTAGCATTTCCATTTCATGATGGTTGCTTCAATCACAAATTAGAAACCGTAAATTCAAAAGCTTTTCAAATCCATTTGGTAAAGTTTACAATTTTACACCTATATGTTCCAACCCTGTGCTAAGATGTTCATGATTTGTCTTTTCTTTTTTCTTTTGCTTGGTGGGATTTTGTTAAGGTGAGTTTATATGATTTATATTTTTTTGGAGATTCTTTTTCCCCTCACAAAGGATCATGCGATATTTTTTAACTGAAGCATTCTCTTTTGAATGGTTTTTTTTTTTTTTTTGTGAATATTTGGATGGTTTATTTAACACACTGTGCGGTGTTTTCCGGGCGGTAGAGGCGGTGGACTGCGGCGATGGTAGAGGCAGTGCGACTGATGGTCGAACAGTTTCTGAGAAACACGCGACGGTAATGGCTCAGCGGCCGGTGGTGCAGGTGGTGGAGAGTTTCTGATCAGGGGGAAAATAATCCAGTGTGAAAGGTGCATGCTAAGGATTAGATGAATCTTGCGATGAATAAAAATGGTGCAACATAGATCACCTATAAAGGTGGTCAACGGTAGCATTGGCCCTTTCAAATATAATCTTATCTAAGTTTCTTTCAATCTAAGTTCCCTACAGTACTGCTTGTCCAAGTTTCTTTTTTGAACTTCAAATTTAAGCTTCAGATTTTGTCACGATTAGCATTTCAATCTTCAAAATGTTACGATTAAATGCTACCCAAACAAGAAATTTTATAAATGATAGAAATTGAAATGCATCAATTCAATAGCTTTGCATTTCACATTCCGTGAAATTTTGAAATTAGCCATCCAAACACGCTCAGAGATTTTAGTGTTTTAATGACAAATATTGAGTTATTATATGGATGAACTACTTGCGCATCCCAAAGGTTGAGAGGCATGTAGATTTCTTTCGGTGTGCATTTTGGGTTGATAAACAGAAATTAATCTATTTTAAGATAAAGAGATTATTGAAGTGAAGTGAATACAATCTCTTTGGACGGAGTCTTTTCCATATACATAATTTAAAGTCTAATTAATATACTTAAGGAACTTATTTGTGAACACTTAAATTTATCTAAATGTTTTCTAATTTTATTTTACAAAGAAAAAAGTAGAGTAATTATTTTTTATTTTATTAAATCTTAACTCAATTCTCAAGCCTGACAAAAAAATAAATGTAAACTAAACCATTGCATAGAAGCCCATGATCCAAATTCTCCTCTAACAACCCAAAAACCAAGTGATCCATTATCCATTAACTTAACTCGATCCAACCCACCCACATTTCAGTTCAATCAACAACACACCCACAATGACAAAATGTAGTTGCGTGTTCCGTCACAACTAATGAGGAAAGTCAATTGAAGTCTCAAATACACTAACTAAAAGGATCATATTCAGAAACTGTTAAGCTGACATTATTGTATTGAAGAGCTTGAATATGTGAAGATCAATCTATTCCGATCAGCATTTTGTTTATGTAGTGCCCATGAATATGTCTTTTGTTGGTTATTGTAAGTTTGAGTCTAAAATCAACTCCTTTTAGAAATGTCATAGCAGTCTTTATGTTGTTCTTGAATGAATTAAGATTTTTGTTTAGCACCGAAAATAATATTTGCTCTATGGCTTGGTGTGTCTCGGATCCATTTTGAAATGTTGTGAGTTTCATTAGCTGCATAATGAGTTAGTTTTCTTCAACGAACTGAATGTTGGAATTTGAGTAAAATGTGATGAAAGATAGGAGGGTGCTATTGCTCAATTGTGGGGTTATATGATGATTCAATCTTCAGAAGAAGTTGATTGTTTTGCCTAAGGATTCTCTTCATTGATGCAATTTGTAATCACACCCTTGTTAATTGCAATTTTAAAATTTGGGTAGGTACGTATATTTTACCCCCTAAAAGTGTGTTAAGAGATCAACTTTGATATTTTGCAAATTAATAAGAAAACATTAACTATCAATATCATACGGCAATACTTCAGTATATTTCTTTACACTATTTTGTACATGCATATAAATACACACTTTAGGCAGTATATTACCCTACAAAATAATGTTTTTCCCTTCCAACTTTCTGAATAGTTAAGGCCATTAGATAACTTTACATTTTTTTTTCTTCAAATGCATACACGTTGATGACTTTCAAATTTCAACAACCTTATAATATTCGTAACAGGCAATTTAGCATACTATATAATATGTTTTCTCAATCTCCGTGACATGTTGAAAAGTCACATTGGCTTAATAGTGTATCTATTGTCTTTCTAAATACTGAGTTTAATTTATTGGCTGATTAGATATAAAAGGTTCTCTCCCTTTCACCAATACAGTCGCTCTCCATTAACTGGAAACTGCAATCGAGCAAATTCATTTCATTGTTGCGATAGTGATACTATAAATGTAACTGCATCTTCTATTTCTTTGTTATATCCTCATAATTTTCAGGTTGCATCTTATATTTCTTTGTTATATCCTCGTAATTTGCAAGTTGCATCTTATATTTCTTATCCTGAGGCGTTTAACAATGCACTGATTTTCCATTCTAAACGATGAGTGAGTCAAAACTAAAAAAACCATGGTGGCATCACTTAACAGAAAAAGAACGATTACATATGTCAGCAATTGTGTAATTAAATGTATTGTGGATGTATTTACAGCTGCTATCAATGTGTTAAGTGCTTGCTGTGGCAACAAATATTGCTTACTTATCGTATCCGATTCACATGTGAATAAGTCTCACCTCTTGCTTTCGGTGCAGCTTTAGTTGCTGCTTCTGGAGCTCCAAACACATTCCTCCAGAACCTCAATGTTTCATGTGGAGCTGCTGATGCTACTGTGCAACCATCTGGACTCTGTAGGAAGTTGACATTACACTAATAAGGAAAATCCTTAAAAACTACTCTCTCCGGTCATTTTTATAAGAGACAAGTTTGTGTTTTAACTATAACTTGTTTCTTATAAAAAGGACCGGAGATAGTACAACTAAGCATGTTTATGCTCAACAAAATTCGAAAGTAAATTACCTGGGACATGAAAAGAACTCTGGAAGTATGACCTGTAAGCTCTGTCATCTTGACCAATGAAGGATATTTCCAAAGTGAGTAACTCACTTTCATTCTTGTTCCACAGTAAAGAACACACCTGAGACCCGGTGTCAATCGAGTTCAAGCATGCACCTGTGCTGGTGTTCCAAAACTTAATGCAATGATTGCCACTGCCTCCACCAGAAGCTAGCAAATTCGCCTGGAAGGGGCACCAGGCAAGGGCTTTCACAGCAGCTGTGTGATCATCAAGCCTGTAAAGCCACCGTGTTGCCGAATTAGAAGATGCTGCAGCTCTGTCCCAGATGAAAAGCAGATTATCATTCCCTCCACTGGCTAATTGCGAACCTGAAGGCGACCATTTCAGCACAAACCTCTTGCTCATGCCCTCTGTAGGCTTCAACAATGTGCGATCTAATTCTTACATCATTGTTGACAATTCTACCGTCCATTCCTCCAGTTGTGAGTATGTGATTGTTCCATGCCAAAGACCCAACTCGCTGCCTGTGCCCACCTCTCAAAGTTCTCAACTGCAAAAACAAACAAGAATAACATTTGTAAAGTGGAAATGAATAGCAAGTAATTTATTATAGAGTTGTTTTTTTTGTTTTGAAGATAAAGATAAACCTTTGATAACTGCATTATATGCTTGCCTTTTTGGTACATATAATTGCATCTATCTTATCTATTCCTTATTTAATGTCTTATTTTTATCTCTCTTTTAGTTAAAATTTAGCTTTTTAGGAATCTCTTCAGTGTGTTTAGACTTTTGAATCAATTTCTATGTTTTTCTATGTTTTTATTGATGTTAGAAGCCCACTCTTGAAGGAGGATAAGTCAAAGTGAAAAAGATGATATTTTGAACTCATGCCCAGCAGGACAGAGGGGTGCATGCTCAGCTAGAAAGAGTCAGTAACAATCTCAATTTCTGAAGCAGCTCATGCTCAGCACGACAAGGTTGTGCATGCCGGGCCAGAAATGTGCGCTGTCACTTTATGGGCAGCAGAGAAAGTCATTAAAAGGGGCTTTTTGAGAAAGAATAGAACATTCTTCTTGGATCTAGGTTTTGGAACGTGTAAAGCTCCATGAAACTCTCTCATTCCTCCATCTTTCATCTTCTTCCTTCCATCACCACTTGGGATGCTCTTCTCACCCATGGGTAGCTGAGCTCCCCTTCATTGGGGGTTTGATGTAACTAAACCCAAACTCATGTATATCTTTTGAGTTATTAATACATGTTTATTATTCACCGTTACGTGTTTTCTCCTTTGTTTAATGCTTGCTTATGGCCCGATCAACCCTTGTATGATTTTTTATGGTTTAAATGTGATTGGAAAATGTATTTGAACTATGAACTGGAGAAGAGCGCCTAGTGAGTCTTGTATCTAGGAATAGAGCAAAACCCATTAGTCACCTTTAACTCCTTTTCTTAAAGCAAGTAACTTGGCTAAGCTATGCAAGGGATTGATAGTTTAGTAAAGGAACTTAGGCTCTTATTGTAAGGAATTAGGGACTGAGCATTTTTATGAGTTGGTTATAACAAACGGATGATAAACATTGATTAATAGCTTGTGTATGCATGAGGGAGTGGTTTAGTGAAGTCGAACCCCATGTTCATTATCATCGTTTCTCGTAATCCCTTTTCGCAATCTAGATCTTTGAGAATCAAAAACCCCTTTTTATTAGTTTTATTTCCAAGTTTCCACCTTTATCTTTATTTTCAATCATTATCATTTCAAGTTCGCTTTATATTTGGTCTAGTAAGTAAAATGTGTGTAAATTGCCAAATATTGAACAAGTCCCTGTGAATATGATACTTGGACTTTCATTTTATACTACTTGTACGACTTGATACACTTGCCAATGACGTAACAACCTTTCTATTTGAAGTTGTATCCCATAGTTGCACTTCAGAGTTGTTCAAACCAACAACAATAATCCGTCCATCAAGAACCCAGCTAAAAGATGTGACAGGGCCATTTTTATCATCAACTGTAACAAGTTTTGAAGTGGAACCTATTGTTGCACCCCACGAGTACACTGTGCTTCCAAGTGCTATTGCAAGAACATTACTGCTTCCCCAGTCCAGTAAATTGAAATAATAGTCATCCATAAGATCCGGAACACCCCAAGTCCTCTCAGGATTCTGATAATAACCAACTAATTGTTGTCCATGGCGTGTAAAATCACAATCAAAAAGTCTGAGACGTGTGTTAGACACACTGTCCTCAAGGATTTATCCGCGTAAAGCGCAAATCCCCCAGGATTTAATAGACTCTTCCCAATAATAGATTGGGGCAACAGAACTAGCAAGCTCTCTTATAAAAATAACCCAGGATTTACAGTGAAACAGTAGAGAGAAAAAGATGTGAGAGAGAGCTCTCTAAAACCATATGAAGCATAGGTATTTATAAAGAAAAGATAGGGTTTTTCAAACTACCCAAGACCAAGTCAAAGATAAGGTGAGACCTAGTTTAATTGACCAAGTCAATAAGACCAAGTCAAACAAAAGAAACTGTTTTTAATAAACAATAAATTAATTTTAAAAAGATTTTTTATATATAAATAAATAAAGGAGTTAACCTTTTGAAATATCCCAAAAAATACAACAATCCCCCACATATTTCAAAAGGTTAAATAAAAAGTTTTCAGAAAATATAAGAAATTCCTGGGTTCTCTTTCTCTTGGATGTAATGCATCGGACCTGGTATAGCAAGCTATATGAACTAAAACTTAACACACAGTGTAATTGGTGTAGCAAGCTATATGAACCAAAGACACTTGGTGTATGCTAGAGGTCTACCAATCACACTACACCCCCACAATCCTTGCCGTTATCGCTGTTGTGCGCTAATAGGCCATGCGCGTGCCCGGTATTCATGAGTGCTCTAGAGATCTCGCCAAGATCTCATACAAGCGGCCCCACTTGACACTCATATAGGTGATTTCATCAAGTGCATGCTGCAAATCATACACCACCCATAAGGGATATGAAAATCATTAAAAACTTTATAAGTTGTTAAACTTTCTCACAACCACATAAAGCTTAACTATAAAGTTTAACCTCTCAATAATGCAGTATCTAGCACTTTCTCACACCATAGGAAGGGACTAAAAAATTAAAAATTGATTAAAATCAATTTTAGTGCTAGCAGAACTGACAAGTGACTTGTTCTTACCCATATGAACCTTCTTCATGGGATCTCCAATCACAAAGGTTGGGTTACCATCACTTGTTTGTTTTCAAATGGCTTAATAAAGTCCCATTCCCCTCGATGTTTCATGCAATAATCTCTTCCCTAGGGATTTAAGTCTGAGGATCGGCCGAATCCATTAATGATTACACATAATAAAAAAAAAAAAAAATTATCTTTTAAGCAATTGCTTTATCACATTATTTCTCAATTTATATTCCAAAGGAATATTCGCTTAAGTGATTTTTTCAACCACTAAGCCTCATATTAATCAACCATCTCCAGAGTAATAAATTTTCACTCAATTATTATTTATTTGGTTGATCAAGTAACCCACCATAACCTAGTGTAGTGACACACCTCTAGTGGATTTTGTCTCATTTGGATCAAGATCCATTTAACATCACTGTAATTTTATAGTGGAAAATCCACCATGTTCAATACCATAATTTATAGTACCTCTCAAGTATCTCATACTATGCTTAACATGAAGAACATCACACTTTATTCTACAACCAAGCAAAATTAATTACTTAAAATATTGCTAATAGATTACACAGTCCCGCTAACTTGTGTCACAAAAGACAGTTACTTTCAAAAGCCACATTTAGAGAACTCACATTCTAAACATCCCATATAAGAATTTTCTTTTAACAAGAGGTGCACAAATATACACTCTACATTGTAAGTATTTTATCAAGAGAAAATTATCATTTAATTTATCACATCATCACTATGAATGTATCATCAAATTCACTGAAAACACTCATAGCATTCATTTTATAATTGAAACAATTACAAGATAACCACCCAATCATCAGTAACCATCTCCTCATAACATATACTTAAATAAAAATCTAACAGCAATTAATATTAACAATTAATGTCAATAACAATTAATAAATTGAAATTAACAACAATTTCATGCCACAAGTGAATATTAATATATTAATATATATAACAATGAAATGTAGCAATTGAATGGCAAATGCAATTCTAATTAAATACGCATTCAATTAAAAAGAAATCAAAACGCACTACATTCACGTGAATTAATATTTACATTAACATTAACGTTATATTAAGTTGAAGAAGAAAAAAAAATATATAAAAAAAACTTAAAAAAAAAATCTTCCACCGTAACACTATCAATCAACGTAACAAGCTAACCTGCAAAATGTGGGTTATTCAATATAACCATTGAAATTGGTTGCCAGTAAAACACCATGAAATACTCATTTTTCCAATAGTAGCACAATTGAAAATATTTAATCAAGATATTCAATCAATTGTCTGTCATTAGCTACCTCTCATATATAGCATTATTCTCACTTAAAGTATTGCCTCAAAAGCAAATAAATGAAAATGCTTAATTGTCAAACCAAATATATATATGGTGACAAAATTTTGAGGAAATCTTAGAACCAATATCTCCAAAACATAAAATTAATATGCTTAACACTTCATAAAGTGATGCATATACTCAGATAAAACTTTAAATTTTAAAACATATTGGTCTAAAAGTGAGTCTCATCTCAACGCAGAAACCGGTGCTCGTATCATCAAAATTATTAATTCCCACAAGCTTTAATACAACACATATATAAAGCACCGTAGGCCACCAATGTCAACCTCTAAAAAATATACACAAGTAACACAGCACAAATATATCTAATAATTGAAAGAGATGACATACTGCATCATTGTTTCTAACCTGTGTACTGTTTGCTGGAAACTTCCCCCACGTAACATCGCTTTTAAAAAAAACATAACTGACAAAACCTCAACTTTAGTCTATTGAGCTCCTTTTTTTTTATAGAAAAAGAAAAAAAAAACGTAACACCACGAGCACATTGAGCAGTCCAACATTTGATTTAATCTGAATATCGTCAAATCATGTCCTCTACCTCATTCAACTCTGGAACCCGAAACCCTCAGTCCAAAAACCCGAGATAGTGGAACATAAAACACATAATTAAATGACTTCTATCAAATAATTTATCACATCGTCAGTCTAATTCACATCACACAGTATACTAAACTTTTAATTAGTATACTCAACTATCATTAGCAATCTCCTCGTAACATTAAACTTCTCTCTTAGTTGATACCATACTCAAAAGCAAGAGAAAATATTATATTCTAACTACTAACTCAAGTAAAAGTGACAAATGTATTCATCTGGATATTATAATCTTCCTCAGATCCTCGTCCAATTTTTAATTTTATTTTTAAATAAAATAAACTTTTAAAGAGATAGTAGAACATGTAGTCACGTACCAGGGAGCGGTTTTCCCTCGGCATAAAGTTCGCTACCATCCACGCCGCCAAAAGGCTTTGGTTCCTCACCGAGTTCTTCCCCAATGGCGACCTCCTCGTTCTCTACCAACGCTAGCCATTTCTTCCTTCACGCGCCTTCTCCACTCGCGCCCCCCTCGCCTTCAACAGAATCCTCGCCTCTCTCGCGAGGGCGAAGCGCTTCCCCGCCGCGATTTTCCTCTGCGCCCAAACGGAGTCTCGCAACAGCAATAGCAACAGCAGCGTCACCCCCTGCCACGTCACCCTCACCATCCTCATCAACTGCTTCTGCCACGTCGGCAAGGTCGCTCTCGCCTTCTCCGTCTTCGGGAAGCTTCTCAAGCGCGGCCACCCCTACGATGTCGTCACGCTCAACACCCTCATCAACGGCCTCTGCCTCAACGGCGCCGTTTCGACGGCGCTGAGGTTTCACGACGACATGGTCGCGGAGGGCTTCCAATTCAACGAAATCACCTACGGGACGTTAATTAACGGACTCTGTGATGTAGGGAAAACAAAACTCGCTGTTAGAGTGTTGAGGATGATACAAGATTGTGTTATTAATGTTAAATCCTTGAGATTGTTGTCCATGGCGTGTAAAATCACAATCAAAAAGTCTGAGACGTGTGTTAGACACACTGTCCTCAAGGATTTATCCGCGTAAAGCGCAAATCCCCAGGATTTAACAGACTCTTCCCAATAATAGATTGGGGCAACAGAACTAGCAAGCTCTCTTATAAAAATAACCCAGGATTTACAGTGAAACAGTAGAGAGAAAAAGATGTAAGAGAGAGCTCTCTAAAATCATATGAAGCATAGGTATTTATAAAGAAAAGATAGGGTTTCTCAAACTACCCAAGACCAAGTCAAAGATAAGGTGAGACCTAGTTTAATTGACCAAGTCAATAAGACCAAGTCAAACAAAAGAAACTGTTTTTAATAAACAATAAATTAATTTTAAAAAGATTTTTTATATATAAATAAATAAAGAAGTTAACCTTTTGAAATATCCCAAAAAATACAACACTAATAAAACTAAACTAATGCACATTAACGGAGCCAGAAGGCTCCTCTGGGGAAGGGTCATTGTATGCAGTCTTCCCCTCGCATATGCAAAGAGACTGTTTTCATATTTGAACCCGTGACCAACCGGCCATAAAGAACAACTTTACCGTTGTCTCAGGGCTTACCCTCATAACCAACAAATAAATTAAGCACAATGGTTTACCACATAAACCCAGTCAATTAAGATTTAAACAACTCGGACTGCCTTTAATTAAAAAATTCCCACTCAGACCTACATATGAGAACTAGAATCTTGCTTATAAACTGAGAATAAAATTTATGGAATATTAATCAGATCTTAATGTGCACCTGAGGAATAACTCGTCGGGCCTTGGCGGGTTTATAAACCCGGGGAAGAGAGATTCGACGAGGGATTAACTCATCTGGTGCAGGTGGCTTGTTCTTGAGAGCAAGAATCCGGGTATTGTTCATGTTCAAGGATTCTGCATGCTGCTTCCTGTAAGTGCCTTTAGATGGTGATCTCACAACTGTGTTTTCCTTACCTTTATTCCACTCAGTAAGCATATAGTGAGCCTCAAAATCCATTGCCAAATCGGTATGAATCTGTCCAACTAATGGTGTTCAGTGTTCACAGTGATCAAGAAACAAATACAAAAGAATCAAATACCTGTTTTTCATAAACAAATTCAAAAAGGAGAAGAAATAAGCATTTATCAGGTGTAGTTTCAAAACCCATTCACTATCTAAGGGGGAAAAGAAAGAAACTCACTTTTTAGACCACTTCTGCATAATTGGAACCTCAATTTATTGATTTCTCGAATTATATGGAGTAAGTACCAAATGATTATCATATAAACCTCAAATTACATTTAAAACTCTAACCGAAAAGTTTGCAGAGAAATCATGAAAGTTATACACAAATTACAATCAAGGAGAGAAAAGATTGCAATGATTTTCTTACATTTTCTTTGGAACTCTTTCTTTGAATAAATTGTTCGTGAAGAACTCAAAGATCCTGCATCCATTGGTAGGGAAAGAAAAGAAAACAAAATGAATATGGAAAATAGAGCAAACAAAAAGTAAACAAAGCACAAAACAGAACCATGCAAAAACAGAATACTAAGTGTGATTAAACAAACCATAACGAAAATGACAGAAATTTGAGGGCTTGATATGAAATTTGGATGCCCGTGAGAGAGATTTGAAAGGTGAAGGTAAATTAAGTGTGATTATACATATAGCAGAGATTTGCAAAGTATGTGGGATTGAATTGTTGAAAACGCGGCAACGGCTATTTTATTTGGGTGGTGTTTGTTTTAGAGTATAGTTTTGCATTTCTAAAAAATGACATTTTCAGGAGACATTACCAGAAATACTATAATCAATGTTATTTATGAGTAAATTCAAAAAACATGTTTGATTAGATTTTAACATTTTTAGGAATATTTTTTAAAAGTCAAAATAATTGAAATAAAAAATAAGTAATAATGAAAAAGAAGATTATCATTTCCTCTTATGTATTTTTTTTTTCTTTACACAATGAAATTATAATAATTATTATTATTACTATTATGATTTAAGTATAATGTTTTATTTTTAAATTCAGCTATGATTATGTTTTTCAATAAATTTCAAAGAAATTAAAGATCAACAATATAAACATTAACTATACTAAAAAAAAAGAAATAAAAAAGAAATTTACAAAATATAAGCAACATATAAATATAGTTATATTTTTCTTATGCAAAATATAGTTATTTTTACTTTCAAATTTGTATATTATTTAAAAAAGAAAGCTTAAATACCTTTTTAGTACTTGCAATTTAGCGCTTTTTTGCTTTTTGTCATTGCAAAAAAAAATTTGATTTTAGTCCTTACAAATTATGTTTGTTTTATTTTTCGTAAGGACGAAAAACAAAACAAACATAATTTGCAGGAACTAAAACCAAAATTATTTTTTTGCAATAACGAAAAGCAAAAAAACGCTAGATTGCAAGTACTAAAAATATATTTAAACCAAAAAAGAAATTGTCACATTTACATATTGTAATGTATAGTTTTTTTTTTTGAATTACTAACGAAAATTGGATATAGTGAAAGGGGTTAATTTCTCATAACATGAACTAAAGTTCAAATTTTATTTAAAGAGATTCTCATATTTAATGTCTGATCATGTCTCAAACATGATTGTCTTTGAAAGAAGACACCTGTGGATGCCAATATGTTTGTCTCAAGGTATGATTTTGTATTCTCAAGAATCATATTCCTAGAAATATTATTACTAAGTATCTTAATTTCGGAGAATATTTAAAATTTTGTTTACTTAGATTTTAATATGAATTTAATGGTGATACTAACAATGTAAAACATTCCTAATAGTATTTTTAAAACTTAAATAATCAAATAAAAATAAGAATTAAAATAGAATTTTGTTTTGGGATGGGCTTCCTCGGCTAGGGTTAAAAGTTGTCTACTCAGAGCATCAAAGTATAGAATCTACCCATCCTCCTAGACCTAGTATCCATTGTATAGTGATCATTAAGGGTGATGTATGATTAGATCATATCCCCTTGCTTCACAACTTTACGTTGTTTGATAGGTATTAGAAATCTCATATCATCTAATGATATGATTAAAATAAAGTATATAAATGAAGTACAAATCTTATCTTATCTTACAAACCAATTTTATAAAGTTGAAATAGAGCATAACCTATCTATTACTATATAAGAATTGTGACTAGTAGCAAATTTACTTTTTTAACCCCAATCTACACATGTCAACATTTGGAGAGTTTTTTCTCTCTCATTTTCTCTCTCTTACTTTTCACTTTTTTTTCCCTTTTCTTTCTTTTTCATATTACTATATGACATGTAAAAATTGATTTAATTAATAAAAAATAATTTTAATGTTTAATTACAATAATATTTTTTTAAAAACATTTAAATAAAATTAATATTACTAAATTTTTATTTTATTTAGAAGTAACTAATAAGAAAACTATTAATATAAATATATCTATTACTATATACGAATGGGAACTACTACCAATTTTATCACTTTTTCCTCTAAAACTACATGTGTCAATACTCTCAATTTTTATTTTTTTACCAAACACTTCCAGCTTTTACTTTGCTTTTAATTTCACTTTTTTTTTTTTTTTTTTTTCATTTCCTCTTCTATATCTATTCCCGCTTACACTTTTTGCTTTTCATTTCAGTTTTTATCATTCTATTTCTATTTCTATTATAATTATAACTATTTCTATAATAATAATAATAATAATAATAATAACAATAATATTCTTTTGCATGTCGTGTGTCAACCGAAAAATTTAAATATTCCCACTTATTCATTACATTGCAGGGGTCTCCTAGATTCGTAAGGGATGAATAGAAATTTTTTAGATTTGCTAGATGCTTTGCTATGTTACTATATTTTTTTATCAGTATATATATATATATATATATATATATATATATATATATATATATATATATATATATATATATATATATATATTAGTACTATGCTATGCTATTGTATGATTAAATGTGGGATGTTGGGTTTGTTAAAATTTAATACGCATAATAATGTGTAATGGCATTCTACAATGACATTCTATAATTCATTCTTATCAATAAGTATATTTATATTTATTTTTTAGAATTTTTTTAGATTTGCTAGATGCTTTGCTATGCTGTTATATTTTTTTATCAGTAACATTTTTTTATACCTATACTATGCTATGCTATTGTATGATTAAATGTGTGATGTTGGGGTTGTTAAAATTCAATACGCGTAATAACGTATCATGACATTCTATAATTCCTTCTTATTGATAAGTATATTTATTGATAAGTATATTTATATTTATTTCAACTAGAAATCTAAAATGCTAAGGAACAATATATCATGTTAGTTTTTTTATATTTTAAAAATAAAAATAGAACTTCTCAAAAATAAAATAAAAATAAAAAGGTAATTGACATCGTGGGATAGGGACACTAGCTGCAAAATGAGGAAACGAGATGGGTTGAAGACTTTACTATTAATTTGTATTTACTTATTTTGAATGTTCTTCTATGATGTTTCATCTTTAAGTCACGTATGTAATTGGCTCAAGAGAACTAATTTCCAGTCACTAAAGCAATCCACTATATAATAATGATTAATGTATATGCAATAAAGAATATAAAGGAAGAAGTAAAAGAAGAATTGAATTCTTTACAATGCCCGAGGTGTTATCTTCGCGAATAGGCATGACAATGAGGCAAGTCAGGGATGGGTTTAGCTCTCCCCATCCTCATTCCTGCCAAAGGCGGGGGCGAGTTCAGGTTTATATATAAAAGAGTTGGATTTAAAATTTTGATACACATCTCCATTTCCGTCAAATTTTATTGGGTTTGGGAAAATCCACAAGTAACCCGCCACGTACACTAATTTTTTTATAATTTTAATGTACTTATATATTTTTAAATAAATTATATATTAAATTATTAATTATATTTTAATTCAAATAATATATAAATTTAATAAATAATAAAGAAATTAAAAATAAAATAATTAAAAATTGAATTATATTTTTAGTTAAATATATAATTTTAAGTTTGTTATTTAATAATTATAATTTAAAATATTTAACTATTAAACTAATTATTTATATTTCTAAAAATTATGAAATAAATTATAACAATAAAATCTTATATATATATATATATATATATATATATATATATATATGTTGAAAAAAATTATAAAAAAAATGTAATTGGGCGAGTATGGGGATAGTTAGATATCCGTCCCTATTTAAAAATTTTGAACAATACACATACATGTACCTGTATCCATAATAAGTCAAAGTGTGTATTCATGTCAAAGTCGGAGCGGGTTCGAGTGGTTATCTGTGGATTTGGGGTCCTCTGCCATGTCTATTCACAAATGCATAGGTAATCTTTATCGTTCCTCATTCAGTAATTAATTTCATTTTCTGAGAGCGAGGAGAAAAATTATTTATAGTTTTGAAGATCTGAATTATACTTTAAAAAATAAAATATAATAATCATTATTTACAAAAATAATGATTAAAATTATAATAAATACATGTCTATATAATAAATGATTAAATTATTTAAATATTTGTCATTATTATGTTAGTTAACAATTGTTATATATTATGAATGTTAAAATTATTCAGCAAAAAAAAATGAAAGTTAAAATTAAAAAAAAATGATACTCGACTGTCTGCATCAATAAATTTAGAATGTGTATAATTTTCTTTTTAAGATTGTTGGTATTTACACACTACTTTAAATATATAAATAATTTAAATCAAATTACGTATAGGATTATAATATGGGATAAACTTTTATTCTAAGTTTTTAATACAATTATATTTTTAATGAGTTAAATTTAAAATATTTAATTAAATAAAATATCCTTCATCAATTGATTTTGTACTCAATAATAAATATTAAAATAGGAGCGGAGTGGGTCACAAATGTAAATCAAATTATATGAAAGATATTTTATCATAAAAATAATGTAATAATATTCATTAAATTAAAAATATCTTATGACATTATAATAAATATAAAAAAAATATACACAAAAAAGCTATTGTAAATTGATAAATAGAAGGAAAAAAAAACGTATATATTGTATATAAATAGGTCATTAATGTTTTTATTTGATTTTATTTAACTTTGATTATATTTTTTTAAATTTTCAATGTATTACTTTATTTGATTTTATGGTTTTTAAATTGTAGACGTGATTTTAAATATTTTGAATTTTTTTTTGTCCTATGTCAGATATCACAGGGTGTCCCTCAACCCATTGTGACAGAGACTAATCCTGTTCAATATGTGTGGCTGTCGCTGACCTAAAGAAATTTTGACCTAAGTAAATAGATCGTTCCCTAATGTAAACGTAATGGGACCTTACACTACTGCACCAATCCTATAGATTATATTTTGAATTAATTTAAAAACAAATTTAAAACAAGAATTTACTTAATAAATTTTAATTGACTTAAATGATCGGGCACATAAACTAATGACATGATATAGAGTTGTTTTAACTTAATTAGTAGTCTTAAATGATTGTTTAGTTTTGCCTCATATGCTATATTATTTATTTATAATCACATAATCATATACATAAGTCACTTTAAAATATGTGGAAAAACGAATGCAATCCATGGATTCGCACGGATAATTGACTAGTATTGTAAGAACAGGAAAAGAGTTTCATTACACTTAGAAGTTACAATAATTGTGTCACCATTGTCATTTAACTTCAACCTAGCCCTTAGATCGCATTGAATAATAATAATGTTCATAAACTCAGTAACATATTATTACAATAATAACAAGCAGAGAAAAGCAAAGACCATGTTCGATAAATCTACAATATATTTCCTGCACAAATTATCCCCACCAAAGCAAAACAATCCGAACACCACCACCTAGAGCACAGCCAAAGCCATTGACCGATCAAAGCTCCCCCGAATCTCCCTCTCTCTTCTTCTTCTTCCAATCTTCTTCTTCTTTTTCATCTCCCCAACCACAGCTTGTTCCCCTTCCGCCACGCTCCCAACAACCACCCTCGCAATCCCCACATACCCCAACGCCTCCGCTATCTGCAGAGCCGTGACGCCCTTATTAGTCCTCGCCTCCACGTCCACACCCTTCTTCACCAGCACCTCCGCCACGTCAGCATGCCCCGCCTCCACCGCGCAATGCAACGCCGTGTACCCGTCCTCGTCCCTCGCGTCCGCCTCAATCCCTCTCTCCAACAACGCCCGAACCGCCTCCACGCGCCCCTTGAAACACGCCCTGTGCAGCGCCGTCCACCCGTGCTGGTCCCTCCCGTCCACCGCCGCCCCGCTATCGATCAGCCTCTGAATGCTCCTCACCTCCCCCTTCCTCGCCGCCACGCACAGCCCGTCCCCCAGCCGCAGCGCGTCGAACACGCGCGCGTGACCATTCTCCGCGGCCACATCATAAGCAGTCTTACCGTTAAAATTCCTCACATCCTTATTAGCACCTTTGTTCAACAACAGCTTCACCATGCTCTCGTCTCCCACACCCGCTGCCACGTGCAGACACGTGTCACCCTCTCGCGATTCGCGAATATCAGTCCTCGCATTGTTCGCGAGTAACAGCCTCGCGCACTCTCTCTGACCTTCTTTAACGGCAAGGTGCAACGCGGTGTTACCGTCTTTGGTCAACGAGTCAACGTTAGCTCCTTTCAGTAACAACAACCTCAAAACCTCCACGTGTCCTTCTCCCGCTGACAGGTGAATCGCTCCTAACGACGATGATTCCGTTCTCTCTGTATTTGCCTTGTGAGCTAGCAAAAGCTCAACGATTAACTCTTCTCCGGTGGAACACGCCGCTTCTAACGGAGTCGCGCCGGAACGGTTTTTCGCTTCCACGTCCGCGTTGAACTCGAGGAGGAGCTGGACGAGGTCGGGTCTGCCTTTCGAAATCGCCACGTGGAGGAGCGTGTCTCCGTTTGGGTCAACGCAGTCAACGGCTTTCCACGAGGCCTCAGTACTGTGTTCCAGCACTTCTCTGATTTCGTCTATGGACCCGTCTTGGACCAATTGGGCCAGGACTAACGAGCCCACGAAGATGATCTTGATGCCGCTGTCGATGAAGACTTGTTTCTTCTTCGCAGTAAACCAATCGGAAGGTACAGATTCGAACATGGAGGAAAGTTCTTTGACGGTGGCGCCGGGAACCACGACACTGTGGAGAAGGAACGAGTCTTCGGAGTGAGGGAAAGAGTGCGGTAGCGTAGAACCCTGTGGAAGGTTGTAGAGGATTTCTATTGTTACTGTGGCCAACGGAGATATGATACCCGATTGAGGCTTCACCGTGTAACGCGTTTTGATCAACGGTTGAAGCCTGAACGCCACTGGCATGGTGTACATAACGTTGCGTAACGTGATTTGGCCGTGGCATTTTTGGCCTGGCTCGATCCTTATCGAGACCGTGTTTGTTGGGTCTACTTTTATGAGCCTGTCCATGTTAGATGAGTTACTACTTACTACTTACTACTTACTACTACTCTTTGTTGTTGTTTTTCTCAATTCTCAGTTTGTGGGTTTTGAAGAAAAAGGGAAAGCCATGAAGATTGAAGGGGAAGGAAATTAATTAGTGAAGGACTTTGGTGGCTGAATGGCTGTGTGCTTTAAATTTTAAGGAAGGGGCAATGAAAGAAACTTGGAAACGGTATGTAATATGTGTGAGGGGCCGGCTTAATTTACTAAGAAAGTGCCAAGTGGTGCTGTAAAAAACAATGGTGACTTGTTCTATTCGGCGTCTCTACACAATAACTGAGCAAAGCACAGTTATGTAAGTTAAAACGATGATAACCAATCTCTGTCTTCTTTCTGCATGTCACTTTCAGTGTAAAGGCCAATTTGTTGTTTAATGGTGACTTTTGCCTTTAATTAAGAATCGTGTCATGGATGTGCTTGATTGCTTCTTGCCAGTATAAAATTCTAATGCTGTTAAGATGCTTTTTGAGTTTTTTTTTTTAATTTTATTTTCTCTCCTTGTTCTCTATGTATTACGAGAAAGTCACGTTTGAAAATACGATTGTTTATGACAGGTAATGAACTGACAGATATTATTATATCTGTTACTTCATTATTAGGTTTGGCTGTTTGGGAAAACATTCTAGTGTAATCAACAAGAAATGCAAATTTTATATACTAAGTCTGAGTGATCAAGGTAAGGGTTTGGTGGCATCTTCTTCGTTTACTTGGCCAACTAAGGTGACATCGTATAACTATTAAATACTGTAATGTTGCTTTCTTCTTTAGTGTTACTGGTTGGTTTTTGCCTTTTACTATGATGGCGAGCAGCCTAAAATCGGATCCCTTGTTGCCATTTGCAATCACACCCTCGTTAATTGCAATTTTAAAATTTGGGTAGGTAAATATATTTTCACCCCTAAAAGTGTGTTAAGAGATCAATTTTGATATTTTGCAAATTAATTAGAAAACATAAAGATCAATATCAAACGGCAATACTTACTTCAGTATATTTCTTTACACTGTTTTGTACATGCATGAATGCACACTTTGGGCAGTATATTATACTACAAAATGAACGTTTTCCCCTTCATCTTTTTGAATGGTTAAGGTCATTACATAATTTTTCATGTGTTTTTCAAATGTTTACGTTGATGACTCAATTTTTAACAACTTATAATGCGCGTAACAGGCAATTTAGCAAACTATATAATATGGGGGCATGTTGAAAAGTCACATTGGCTTAATAGTTTATCTATTGTCTTTCCTAAAACCTTTTGATTTTGTGATTATTGGCTGATAAGATATAAAAGGCGCTCTCTCTGTCACCAACACAGTCGCTCTCTATTAACTGGAATCTGCAAAATCCATTTCATTGTTGTGAGAGTGATACTATATGTAGCTGTTTCGATTTGGTTATGATTAGTAGTTCTTGTTTTGACGTATTGTATGGCCTTGTAAGTTGTGGTGAATGACAACAAAACGCTATAAGAAACAATGATTATATCTTCTTGTCGAGGAAAATATATGGAAAATAGAATATTCTTGGAGATCTAATAAATTGTCTTACCAACGAGCAAAACAATGGTCATAAAAGGACAACTGAAAAAATGGATAAATCACTTATTTCGTCCTTAAAAATATTAGGTCCCAAGCACACACAAGATGAGTATTTTCCTCCCAACATGGTTTATTCCGTACCCAAGGCTAAGATTCAACCAAGGCTAAGATTCGAACCTTGGATCACTTGGTTAAGAGATACAAGCCACTATCACTTGTACCAACCAGTGTTGGTAATCAATTTAGAGATGAAAATGACAAAAGCTTATTAATGTCATGTTCGGTAGAGAAGAAAAAAAAAGTATATGGAAATAAAATAGGGAGAGTAGAAATAGGTGAGAAATAAAGTGATAAGTAAAGTTGTTTGATTAAAAAGAAATAAAGAAAAGATGGTGAGAGAGATAGAGATATGAGTAGAAATAGGTGAGAAATAGTACAAGTGGATCTCACCATTTTTAAACTTATTTCTCTCCAATATAATTCCTACCAAACCAACAACACTCATTTCTATCTTCTCAATATTATTTTCATCCTTAAAAACAAACACAGCGTAAGTTTAGAGATTTAGATGAAATAATTGGTAGTTTCAAAAATTTATGTGGAATTTTTTTAGTTATAGAGACCCATGTAACAACGTTTAACACTTTGAGCGACAAAAAAAAAAAGTGATTTATATATCCTTAAAAAATGGGTAAATCAAATAATCAATAAGTGGAAAGAAACTTATAGTTCTTATCCTATGGTTCCAAGGAATAGGTGTTCACTTTTTAGTTCTTCCCTCGCGTTACAAGAAATCCATCTTTTAATCTTTTTGTTCTGATTCCTTGCATCTAAGCTCCCATTTGACTCCATGCTATCTTGGGAATTTGGAAAAGTCTCCCATTGATTCTTACCACACGTTTCATGCTCTAAAGCACAAGAATACCTACTCCTAAAACCAAAACAAGACCCAAACCGTGGCAAGTTTAAAGGAAAAGAAAAACATTGAAATTGACTAGAATTCAAACTATGAGGTAGAAACATGCAATTTATCTTAACTAAAATGCCATGCAAACGTAATATGAAATGTTATGCATCAAACAACCTGAACTTACAACAGGTTTGCTTGTCCTCAAGCAATCATTATGCTCTAGCAAATAATATGAATCCAAAGAATCAGTTCCCAAAGAAATAAAGGTACCAACAGTGGAATAAGAGTCAAGCATATGGATAGTTTCAAACAAATCCATTAAGAACTTAACCATCCCATAATCAATGCTTACACAAACTAGTTCACTCAGCTATCCACCCTCAAAGTGTTTCAGGACAAAGGTAATTTCATTTAACACTTCTCAATAATTAACGCATCCTACCATGGACTTGATAGGAAACCTCATCTCCGCAAACACATTCTGAAAACACACTAGTCACTAGGTCTTTTCAAGGTTGTAGTGGGACCAAGGGTGAAACAACATGCTGCGGGATAGAAGGAAAGGGCATGCAAAGGACTTTAACATTCAAAGCATTCTCAATACCCAAACAAAGTAAAATTTAGCAACACAATTTATATCAATGGGTGTACACTTCATGTTTCTTCATTCATGTTTCCTTTCCACATTTCCTCATCGTTCTAGAGTTGTCTTTTATTTCACCACTTTTCATTTTTCTTTTTCTCCCTTTCTCCTTTTTTATTTTTTCATTCAAAATTTCACAAACACACATAACAGCCAAACTTGTTTCATAGTTGCCAAATTTACAATTTCAAAACTCACAAAGTACCCAAGACTTGTTTCAAAGTTGCCAAACCGTTTTCCACAACATACCAAGAAGCATTAACTTATAAAAATAAGCAAGGTACCAAAGAAATTCGAACAATTTAAGTCTCAATGGGACAACTAATGGTCAATATACAACACTAACTCAGGGCTTTGAAAGAAAATTTCCTAAGTGCTTTGATCACACTTGTTCATGCAAACAGAGTTATCCAGCTTCAACGAGATTCCAAAGTAAGTTGTAGAGGCTATAGTAATGAAGAGTTTAAACTCAAGTAATGAAATAGGGGTAGAGATATGCAATGAAAAATTCTCCTAGGCTCAAACCTCGCATTTGGTGGCTAAAATCTATGCAAGCATCCAAACAGGGAGATAACGCTAATTTTCAACTTGCTAAAACTAGCATACACAACATTTCCACTGTAAGACTCATAGGTTTTGATTATACAATTTACTGATATGGTCATATGTGATGCATGTAATTGTGTTTGGTGTATTAGCTTATTTGAAATTGGTGTAAATATAACCAAGGAACTGGTGCATACGTGGGGACTAATTTGGTTTTATGAATGCAATTTCAAGAACTTAATTGATACCTAGTGAGTAAAAATAGAGTCTAAATTAATAAAATCTAAATTAATAAAATTGGAGACTAAACTGATATTTCATGTGAAAAGTAAAAAATTAACATTACATGTGTTGGGTAATTTGGCGTACAAATTTACTGTGATGGTTGATATGCAGGGAAAGAGATAAAGTATAAAAGGATCTATTATACCATAACTAAGTGGTTTTGGACATCATGTGAGTAGTACTAAAATTGGATTTGGTTTTAGGACAACACCAATCAAAGGATTAGTCAGAGGAGAAGTTATAGAACCTACCAGAATTCCAATTCAACTGCATCCACAACCATCAAAGTTCTAATTCCTCCACCACTAAGTTCTATAGGAAATGAGCAACAACGGTTCATGTTGTTTATCTCAACTCTAGGACTGCCACCTCATCATCCAAACCAACCTTAAACGATAACCTATTTACACCTGCAACTTTTAAATGAAGACTTATTTTACATTTTGGGATATTTTTTTTATTTTTTTTATAAGTTACATTTTGGGATATTTTGCAATGTAAACGTGGTAAAATCACAATATAGGTGTCTCAATTTTTGGCTGTAAAGGCACATTGCACGTGCTGCTTCTTTTTTTGCTTAAAAGACAAATGAAACAAGAAGTTTCAGTTCTCTTAAAAAAATAAATTCAGTGATGTAATACCGCTTGGGTGCCTTTTCTTTCTTGACGTACTTGGACTCCTGTTGGTACTTAAATTAAATAAAGGATAAAATATGTTTTTATCCATCATTTTATTTTAATTTATGTTTATGATCATAATTTTTTTTTCTAATTTTAGTTCCTAAAAAATTATTTTATTTTATTTTTAGTCTCTAACATTAATTTCAACTATTATTAAGTTATGCCGTGACGAGCTGAATTTGTGCTTGAAAAATTTATGTCCAAGTTTCTAGCAATTACGACAAATTTTCTGGCAAACTAAAACTATCAGAAATGTTAAAAAAAATAAAATAAAAATAAAAATCTCGAACGCCAGATTTTTTGAAATCATAAGAAATGTTACAAAAGTAAACATTTCTGACCGTTAAAAAATTTGTAATGGTTAAAAGTCACAAGAAACTTAATCAGAAAATTTTCACACATTTATGTTTGTCATGTCATCACTTAACAATTAAAATTAATGTCGATGACTAAAAACATAACAAAATAATTTATGAGGGATTAAAATCAGAACATAACAATATAGAGGGACTAAAAACATAAATCAAGATAAAATGAGAAACAAAAATATATTTTATCCTTAAATAAATTCACTAAGTTTTTGTTAGATAAATTCAGTAATGAAATTCTAACGGTTTCTTGCGTCAACAAAATTTCTGGCGGTAAATAGAAAAGGTGTGCTTTTGTGCAGCAATTGTTATTGATTCCTCGGGTTTTATTGTGAAACCAGCTCATATAATTAAAAAAACAAAAACAAAAAACTCCCTCTCATTGAAATTACAACGACAGACTCAAGAAACTTTTCTTTCTTTTACCATTCTTGAAAGAACCAACCCCCTTCATTCCCTTCTTTTACCATTCTATTGTGAAACCAACTTAATTCCAACCATACAAATTCCATTAACGGCGTTACTAGGTAGAGAATGGCGGAGAAACCAAATTGATTAACATTTGATAATTTCAAAAATTAGGAACCAAAATCCTACAATTCAGAGATAAAATTGGTTATATGCTCCACACAAGACTGTAACACGTGGAAACTTTTGTTATGTTTGCATATTCATTGTGCACAACACGTTGTCACATACTATTATGAAACGTGGCAACCGCTGATTTTTTTTTTCATGTTCTTGAGCATAATTGTGTACACATCACAGCTTCAGAAATTATTTACTTAGTGTTGAGCATAATGTTCAATGTGCATAACGCACAATCGCCTTATGTGGCATTTTTTAGGTGTCGCATCCAGTAGTCGCTTTATCTGAAATTGCATATCAAAATCAAATGCAAATTTTACGTGTCAAAAACAACTCCAAAACTGGTTAATTATTTTTAATCCACATCATTTTGATAAATTGTTTTAAATTTCGTACCATTTTTACTCTTTCTTCGTATTGAAAGGGCCCTCGTTCTTTGTTTATCATCAAAATCAAAACAATCATAAACTCAACCTCGAAGATGCTCTTAGCTAAATCCAATCAAGTATAGTAAAAGGAGGATAATATAGGAAAACAAGTCTGAAAGACGCATTACTAAGGGAACAGAGCAAAATTGTGACGAGTACTTCAACTTTCATCATCTAATAAAGGTGAAAAAAATGACCAAGAAACGGTGTAATGTAGAGATCAATAATAATTTACATTACAGCAGAATAGCTTTCTAACAAAAAGAATAAAAAAAAAAAAAAGAAGAAGAAGAGTTACATATACAATGTAGAGGACAGATGAGAGTAAGCAAAATTCAAGGCCAAACAAGATCCACACACACCATGGACTCCAATGGATTTTCCACCATTGTCTCTTCAGTTCTCCGGCTGTTCTTCTGCATGACACCTTCATCTTTGAATGTTTTTTTGGCAGCAGCAAGAGCACAGGATGTGGTAAAATTAGAAGAAGGGTATGCTGCTAACAGAGCTGCAGCATCCCACTCGTGATTCCGAACAAGTTCTGAAAAGAGAAGCACGAGCGAAGCCATTGAAAAAATTCAGGATCAAGATAAGCTAGATTAGAATGTTTCCTGTATGTGAAATATTGGATGTGGCTGAAATTGATTTGATGGTGGGTGAGAAGAAAAATGTCAAAAGTTATATAGAGAGATGGTGGAGGAACAGAGACAGGAGTTGAGTCAAATTAAAGAGGACACAGATTCGTAAAGGGGAAAAATAGAAAACAGTGGTTCTGTTGCTGTTGTTGCCGCTGATTTTCGAGTTTGGATTCTCTGCTTCCTTACCCTGCACCAACATCCCAACCCTTTATAATTATTATCTATAAAAACGTTCATATCTTTAACAACCATCATATACAGATCCAATGGTCAAGATCACTGCTGCAGAGGATCCAAAGGCCTGATTTCGAGGTAAATCTTCTCGATGCTAATTTATTTAATTATTATTTTTTGCTTAATTACCAAATTAGTCCTTAAATTATTTAAAATATTTTAATTTGGTACATAAATTTTAAAACGCATCAATTTGGTCTCCAAATTTTTAAAAAAGCATCAATTTGATTCTTTCTGTCCAATTGGAGTTGACGCCGTTAATAATTTGGGACTACATTGACGTGTTTTAGAATTGTATTATTAACGAAAATGACCAAATTTATGCATTTTTAAAAATTTGGGAATCAAATTAAAGTATTTTAAATAATTTGGGCACCAATTTGATAATTAAGCCTATTTTTTTTTTAGAAATACTAAACTTCATTAATCTTTAATCTAATGTTAAAATATATCTCTGGTGGCTTATTTTGTCTGATTTGCAATTTTAGTCTCTTTTCAAAATAGAGACATCAATTTTTCAGTTTTTGAAAATTAATAATTTTGTTCCAATTTTTAATTTGATATTTATTTTATTTTTTTAACCTTAATTCTAATATATTCATTTAAGTTATCATAAAAAAATGATTTAATTAATTAAAATATAAGAAAAAAAGTTAAATATAGACAAAATTGAAAATTTAACCAAAATTATTAATTTTTAATAATTGAATGATTAAATGTCTTTATTTTAAAAAGAAAGACCAATTAACATTGCAAATTAGAAAAAATAAGAATCAAATTTTATTTTAGCTTTAATCTAACTATTATTTAATTAAAACTTTTCAATGAGTAGCAACATGTTCGATTTTTCCAAGAACGTAGTGTTAAATTCCTTAAAATTCATATGTATAAAAGAATAATATTAGAAAAGAAAACTTTTCCCTGAATGTCATGTTTGAAAAATTTTATTCAATTTAACTTATTAATTAATTTTATTTTAATGTATAATATATAATATAACTTTAAAATATAAAATTATATACTTGAGAATATTTGATTTATTTAAAATTCTATATATATAATCATAAAAAAAATTATAATATTTAAAAGTTAAATTATCACGTTTATGTTTTTCAAAAAGATATTAAATGGAATTTTAAAATTATATTTAGAATAAATATATCTTTTGTCGGTAACGGTGTTAAGAGGTGAGAAAAAAATGTATATTACAATAACGTTATTTTTTTTTATTCGATTACATTAGCGTATTGTGGAAGTCGTTTTAATTATTTTTTTATTTCTTAATATGTATTAATGTACATTATAGAGCGTGATCGCAAAACTAATTAGAAAAAGAAGGCATTGGAAGGAGGGGGAAGGGGGAACCACTCAACATAAGCCATGGTTTTGTTTCTTTTGTATAAGTACATGTTTGAGTATATGTTCCTGGATCTCAAAACGGCGTTTTCCAACGGATCTAATACATGTTTGAGTATCCGTTTGTAGACCTCAAAATAGCGTTTCTCAAGGAATCTAAAGTATATCTTTTGTGTTGGTCCGTTGGATGGATCTAGGAATGTGTGCCACCGCATAATGGACTGGAACTTAAACATGTCTCTAAAGTGTGTGTTTTGTGTTGGTCCATTGGATGGGTTTAGGAACGTGTGTCACCGCATAATGGACGGAACTCAAACATGTCTTAAATCATTGTGACCATGGTTTTGATTGCTCAGGCACTCAGAGTCTCAAACGATGAATAATCCATTAATTTTATCTTTAAAATAAATAAATTATATAAATAGTATTTTAAATGTTAAAAATTATACTATTAAATAATTTTTCAAATATTGAAAAATCATTTAAATTAATCTCGATGTTAATAAAATATATCAATATAGAAATTAAATTAATGAATATTTAATATTTTTATAAATTATTCATATATTTTTATTATTTTAAAAACTATTTAACTTATTGAGAGTAATAATTGACAGACTAAATTTCTGTAAAAAAATAAAATAAAATTGAGAGACTAAATTAATAATTTAATACCGTATTCCTAAAACAATCCTTGTTGGAATTTTAGAATGATCTCTGAAATGTGAGGATCTCTAAAGTCTAAACCTTGTGCCACGTAAACAGGTAACTGGCCTACAAAATGAAACCAACGAAACGAAACCATTGATATTGTTTAAGCGGTTGGTTCTTGTGGGCAAAAAGTCAAGGCTAGTACACCAAAGCTTATCCCAACACTAAGATATTTGCTTTATGGATGATGATCACAATCTATTTGATGATTTTGAATACTCTTCTCAATCACACGTACCCCCTATTTACTTTATGGGTTATGTGATCTTATATAGTTTAATAATTTTAATTGGACACTTTAAATTATTTAAAAAAATGTTATGTATCCACTATGATAAATTATCACGTATTTGTAACTTTAATATTGAGTGAAGTGGCAAAGGATTCGTTAATGTGGTAACTCATTTTACCCGGTGGATTATATAAGAAAATTATTTGAGTAATATACGGTTCCACTTCAAATTTAAAGTTGAATCTTTACAAATACGATCATAGTAATTTAGAAATGTTCATAAAATTATATTTTTTCCCCCTAGCAGCACTGTTTATAGGACACGTATTATTTTTATAGTAAAACATATTGTATCCCAAGCACACCATTAGTAAAAAAAAAAAAAAAATCCTTTGTGCTCTGGATCAGACCATTAGAAAAAAAAAAAAGCCCTTTGTGCTCTGGATCAGGCCTGGTTCAAGAATAACCATTAACCCAGGGGGCTTCTTAAAAAGCCGGTCCAAAGTTCCAGAGTTTTAGTGGATTTTTTTTTTTTTTTATCATTCAGAAAGAAGTTCCAGAGTTCTAAGGCCCAGAAGAGCTTATGAATGCTTATTTATATTTATCTTATAGGGTAAAATATATTTTTAGTCCTGTACTTTTAAAAAAACTTGGCTTTAGTCCCTGTACTTTCGAATCAACCATTTTAGTCGCTATACTTTCAGAAAAACTTGGTTTTAGTTTCTCTCCTCTAATGGTGTTAATATTGTTAATGGAAATACAATTTCCGGTGGCTATAAACTGTCACAAAATACACATTCCTCATATATTTAAACTCAACATTATTGGCGGCTAAAAATCATCACAGGTTATTAAAAAAAAATACTTAAACTCAACGAGAAACCTGTCTCTTCCATTACTGACGACACATTATGTGTCTATTTTTTTAATAATCTGTGACGATTTTTAGTCGCCAATAATGTTGAGTTTAAATACATGAGGAATGTATATTTTGTGGCAGTTTATAACTGTCAGAAACTGTATTTTCGTTAACAGTATTAACACCATTAGAGAAAATGGACTAAAATCAAGTTTTTCTGAAAGTACAGGACCTAAAATGGTTGATTCGAAAGTACATGGACTAAAACCAAGTTTTTCTGAAAGTACGGGGACCAAAAACATATTTTACCCTATCTTATACTACAAATGCTTGTAAGGATGTTTGGGAGAACTTATAGAAATATCTTATGAGCAGTTCATAAGATCTTTTAAGTTTATTTTAATAAGCTACTCAATATAGCTTATTAGCTACAGCTTATTAGAGCTGTCAAAAATGGCATGTCCCAACGGGTCGGCCCGATGACCTGTTAGGTCAAGCCGGGCTGGGCTATTAAAAAGTTGGCCTAAAAAGAATCGGCCAATCTAGCTCGGCCTAATGGGCCAAACGGGTCAGGCGGGACCTAAAAATTAGTGACCTAAATAGTATCGAGCCTACTTGGCCCAAAATTATTTTTTATTTTTTATTTTTTTCTTTTAAAATTAATATAAATTTAAATTTAAAAAAATAGGCCAATTTGGCCGGGTCCGACGAGCCAGACGGATCAGATCGGACCAAGAAAAATGCAGCCTATAAGAGATATGAGCTAGATTGGACCAGTCAATTTTTTTCTTTTTGGCCCGTCAGGCCCGACCTGACCCATTTGACAGCTCTACAGCTATGGGATACTTCTAGGAAAGCCACTGTTCGAATCCTAGCATCCCACGTATTGAGTGCTTTATTTATTTATTTTTCATTCCTTTTGCTTTTATTTTTCGTTCTCTTCCAGCCGCTTTTATTTTTCATTCTTCCACTTTTTTTTCTTTTTTTCATTCTCCCCCATCCCAAAAGATTTCGTGACTTAGCCATTCCACCTTAATTATTACTTCTTCTTTTTTTCTCACAAGTCATAACCCAGATTTGAAATCTCTTCATTGAAGGTACGTTCAGTTCCCTATTTATAATTTCTAGTGAGTTTTTTAATTGATTTCTACTATGTAATCTCTCTATTATTGATAGGTGTATGATAATTTTTTTTTTATTTTTAATCATGTTTTATATATATATATATATATATATATATATATATATATATATAGAATTTATTTAAATTTTCAAATTTATGATTCATAAATTTTAATCATGGTTTTATAATCTATGGTGACTAGTTTTTTTTTTTTAATATATTTGTGATTCATAATATTATTTTTTAATTATTTAGTTACTTTTTAAATTTTTGTTTTATTTATAATTATAATTTGATTCTTAATTTTTTTAATTTATAAAATGAGACAACATTTGATAAGTACTTATATAACAATGTATGCAAATACTTTAAAATCGTATAAACACTTTTTAACACGCATATTCAAACGCAAATAACTTATTAAATTTTAAGTACACATAAGTTATGTAATAAAAACTTTTTGAATAAAATCTTAATTAAATTATTTATCCAAACATGCCTAGAGATGTTTTTTAGAGCTTAAACACGGAAGTTGTTATTCTCACCATCATTTTTTTCTATTATTATCTTTTAAGAGAAATTAGGTTATGCACATTATAAAATAATTTAACAATAATTTAATCACAAATCACCGTATTAAATCTGTTAACTTTAATAACAACTATCTTAAAAATCATATCAATGATAATTTTTAATTAGATGATAATATAAAACTATTTTATACTGTCAGAATATAACCATTAAACTCATTTTTTAAAATTATTAATTTACCTTTCTTCCCTTAAGTTTTTCACATTGTTTTACACAAGAATGTTTAATTCCAATTAGGATAAATGAAAATTAAATCTTAAACATTATTATGGGGTCAAATCCAATGTGAAAAACTTATTAACATGCACGATTCGTTCTGCTATAATTTATTGTGTTAGAATAAGCAATGTTTTTTTTTTGGTGTAAAAAAAATAATCAATGTGTTGGAATAAGCAATGTAATCACAATAGCTCACTACCAATAGCTCACTACCACGTAATACTAATACTGAT
Source organism: Pueraria montana var. lobata (assembly GCA_026413185.1). NCBI lineage: Eukaryota > Viridiplantae > Streptophyta > Magnoliopsida > Fabales > Fabaceae > Pueraria > Pueraria montana. The sequence goes on along the minus strand of CM048650.1, from coordinate 34,708,890 downwards.
GACTTAAATTTTTATTTCTTTACGATAATATAGTATATACAATCAAACATAACCAAAGCAGTGGGGTTACAAATTAACCAACCAAACCGCATACTATTAGCACTCGAATTAGCAACCAGAAACACGCACAATTTCTCTCTCACGTTTCATTTTTTCTTTCTCACTCATAAAATAGATCACAATTCACAAGAAAGAAAGAAGAAAAGGCACAACCCTCACTACTATGTTCCCATACACCTGCTGCAACAGACAAGGAGGAAAATAAATCAGAACATATGCTAGCAAAACGTTAGTCACTATTTTAAAAAATCCTAATTTATGTATCTATTATATTCCATTTTCCATTTTTTCTATCACATCATTCATCACATTTTTTTCCTCTTTTTTTATCTCTCTTTTCCTTTTACTTCTTACGTCTCAATTTTTTTTTCTCATCCTTTCACTTCTTATGTCTCAAGAATGCAGTGTACACTTATCATTGTCCCATGATTATGAAATCTTAAGTCACCCGAAAAATAATTATAAAAAGTGATTACATGTAGGCTAAAAATAAGATCTCAACACACACGGTGCCATTGTGTCAAAATGTCTAATTTCCTTATGTTAACTCAAAAGTAATAGAAGTAAAAAAAATTAGATCATAAATTTCCCAATTCATCATCCATGTTCTAAAGATCAATGTTGAATTAAAATCGTAGAGAATTTTTTATAGAGCATAACAGAACAAGGCAAAACAAAAGTTCACCTTACCTTGTAAACATAGAACATAGAAGATATGCAACAATGGAACATGATCTAATCACTGTCACTGCCGCTGCTACTGTCATGGCCATGCTCGTGGCCATGTTCGCCCTTCTTCTTCTCCTTCTTCTTCTTCTTTTTCTCGCTGTCGCCTTCACCGTGCATTTTGTCCTTCATCTTGTCCATGAAGCCCTCTTTGTGTTCTTCCCCATGGTGCTCCCCTTTGTGTTCACCATGGTGCTCCCCTTTGTGCTCACCATGATGCTCACCCTTGTGCTCTTCCTCTTTGTTGTGCCCTCCCACATGAAGGGTCTCCCCAATCTTGTGCATGATCCCTGACATTGTCTCTGTTTTTTCTCTGTTTTCACTTATTAGCTAATTCTCTCTTGTTTTCGTTTTTGGTATGGTCTCAACGATTGAATGGTATTTATAGGCTCATAAGTGAGGGATTAAGCGGAAGCCTTGTTGATTTGTTAAGAGAAAAAAATTGTTATCCACCATTTGTGATGAAATTACGGGAATCGTTTATAATTATTTTGTTTTAAAAAAAGATACAATCTTATGCATTGTAATATGAAAAACACTGACTAATACGTACTGATAATTTAAATTTTTATTTCCTTACGATAATATACAATCAAACATAACCAAAGCAGTGGGGTTACAAACCAACCATAACCACAGAATAATAACACGAAATAGCAACCAGATACACGCACAATTTCTCTCAATTTTTTTTTTCTCACTCATAAATATAGATCACTAGAAAGAAAAAAGAGAAAGGCACAGCCCTCACTACTATATGGTCCGATACACCTGCATCAGACAAGGAGGAAAAAAAAAATCAGACCATATGCTAGCAAACGTTAGTCATCATTTTAAAAAATCCTAAATTTATATATCTCTCTTATATTTCATTTTTCATGTTTTTTTAATCTTTTTTCCATCTTTTCCTTTTACTTCTTAGTTCTTACGTCTCATTTTTTTTCCTTTTCACTTCTTATGTCTCAAGAATACAGGGTACACTTATCATTAGCCATTCTAAAATTGAAGATATACATGCGGGAGCAGCAGAAATTGATGATCATAGTTTTCTCCAATATAACTATATATATAGAAAATAAAGTTTGACCCCTGAATATAAAATCTTAAGTCAGTTATATGTAGGCTAAATATGAGATCTTAACAAGCGGGGTTACCATTATGCCAAAGTGCATAATTAATTTCCTAATGTTAGCTCAAGAGTGCTAGAAGAAAATAAGATCATAAATTTCGTAACTCATTATATTATACCCATGTTGTAATAGATCAACGTGGAGAATTTTGATAAAGCATAACATAACAATGCAAAACAAAAGTATACCTTATAACATAATATATAGAAGATATGCAGCAGTGGGAGATGATCTAATCACTGTCACTGCTGCTGCTGTCATGGCCATGCTCATGGCCATGTTCATGCTTCTTCTTCTCCTTCTTCTTCTTCTTCTCGCCCTCGGCGCCGCCCTCGCCGTGGATCTTGTCCTTGACCTTGTCTAGCAACCCCTCTTTGTGCTCCTCTCCATGGTGCTCTGGCCTGTGCTCCCCTTTGTGTTCACCATGGTACTCTCCTTTGTGCTCACCAAGATGCTCTCCTTTGAACTCACTGTGCTCACCATGGTGCTCCCCTTTGTATTCTCCAGCATGGTGCTCACCTTTGTGCTCCTCCTCCTTCTTGTTCCCTCCCACATGAAGGGTCTCCCCAATCTTGTGAATGATCCCTGCCATTGTCTCTGTTTTTTTTGTTCTCTCTTTCACTTAACTTGCTTGCTTGTTTTGTTTTTGGTATGATCTGACCTCAAGAGATGAATGGTATTTATAGGCAGAGAAGTTTGCCATAAAGTGGAAGTATTATTTGATTTGTTAGGAATAAAAATATGTTATCCATCATTTTGGGGTGAAATTACGGGAATGACCATGAGCGTGTTCTTTGCGTGTAATCATTTATAATTATTTTGTTTAAAGAAAATATACAATCTGATGCATCATACGATTTTCTTTTTTAAATATTCGTAACGATTATAATTTTATATTATTTAAAGATTTAAAATTTTATTGATATTTTTGTCATTCAAGTGTTTATAAAATGAAAATTAATTATTTATTGATATTTTTAATTTATCGACATTTATTGGTGCAAATGATCAAAGTTTTAAAAAATATTGGTGATTGTTATTTTAATTGTAACGTTAAGATTTTGGAGTGATCATGATCGTAATTGAGATCCATATCAATCATATTTATCTATAAATTCTTATAATATTAAGATCACAGCAAAATCACAATCGTGACTGTAATTTAAAACTTTGTAAATAATAAGAGATTTAACCTTTTTTTTTTTTTACGCAAAACCTTTTTTAAGTACAGTATACAAATTGAATATATAAAGATAAATGTGATGTTTTCGTCGGTGAGAAGATGTTTTCGTTAGTGAGTTCATTTAACTAATTACATTAGGTGGTGTTTAATGTGTTTTTTAGATATAAAGAGTTAGAAAGAAAACCAATATATTTTATAATTTTGGCCTTTTGATTTAATATATAACAGAGAAATAATATTATTATTTTTTGCTTGGTGACGGATTCAGAGGTGCCAAATGAAAGTATGAATCATCAATTAATTAGACAATGACCTAGGAGAGGCTTTAGGCTTAAAAGCAAACAGGTGTCGAGTGGTTTAGGCTGAGACAATTGAGTTGTTAAAATTTGGGCATTTGGAACCTAATTGTAGCTTTTCCTGTGTAGTACGGAACCTATTGAGAGAAGGAGACGATGCTTACGAATTGCAAAGACAGAGAGAAGATATTTTAAGTTGGGATATGGCCATGTATTATGCAAATCATGACAATGTCTGTCCAAAGTTCAGATAAGGCATGCATTATTGTGTAATGTTAATTATATCCTGCATTCTAGAATCTACTTTGGGATATAGTCCATTTCCATTTCACATTTTTTTTCTTATTTCAAAAGTAAAGAAAAGTAGGAAATCTGTGATAGCTATTACCCAACTCCAGAGAAAAATAACTAGTCATGGGAAGGTATGAGGACATAATCTTGTCCAAATCCATAACATGATTTCTCTCCTATTTTAAAGTAAAAATAAATTAGTATGGAGGGTAAAAGAGTAAAGACAATCCTCCTTTCACAAGAATAAATTAATAAAGAAAAAATATGGTATTATTTTGGAAAGTATTCTAAAGCAGGATGAATCAAATAGCGTAGCGTGGAATGAGGGGGAAGGTGACCTACCGACCATTATGGGCCATAAATGAAAAATCCAAAAGAGGATAAGAAGGGCCCATTCAAAGCTTTAAACAGGGCCCACCCGTATCAGAGGAAAAGAAAAGAAAAAAAAAAAGCATGAAAGAACGTTATTCCTGAACCCTTTTCTTTTTGTTACCGACTTGAATTTAAAAGATGATCGTTGAATTAAATGAAGATGTAGGAACCAAGAACCACTTGTTTATTTTTAAAAAAAAGTAGATAAAAATTCTGTTATTTAATAGCATTTTTCTTAGCAGATTTTTATTTTTATTTTTATAAATTCTCTAAAAATATTAGCTAAGAGTAAAGACTTAATTATCTTCACATGCCTGCAGCGCATCGTTTTATAACTTTTTTAAATGAGGACTCCTCTTCCTTTGTTTCTTTCTTTATCATGACGCGTGGATGGTTATAAACTTGCCGACAAGCGTGGAACGGGAGAAGCGACCCTGATCGTCACAAGAACAACTTTTATTTTCCGCTCTCCCATAAAATTACATATAATATCAATTTTTAGGAAGCTACAAGAAAGAAAGATTTTTTTTAGGAAGCTACAAGAAAGAAAGATATTTTTTTTTAGGAAGCTACAGGAAAAGAAAGACTTTTTTGAAGAGATGAAAAGAAAGACTTAACTACTAGTCTACTAGTGTATGTACATTTTTGAGAAATAGAACTTTTCAATCTTCAAATAAATCATACCCAACTGTCAAGGCGGTATCAGATATTTTATTTTATGAGAGCCAAAAATGTCAAATTTAGTAACAAAGAGTATTATAGAAGAACGTGACTGAGTGAGTATAAGGGAAATAAATTATTAAAATTTGAAATGAATGTCAAGCTGAAAAATTAGTTGTTTTTAAAAGAAGAAGAAGTTCATTATTTGCTGAGAATTTTTTGGACATTTATGGCACCTAAATTGATTTTTTTTTATCAGCCTCCAATGAAATTTAATAATGGAAAATTAGTATTTTTATTTTCTAAATTTAATTTAGATTTTAGATTTATTCTTTATTTATTTATTTTATTTTATTTTTTGCATTTAAAGTTTTAAACCTTTTTACTCTTTTCTTCATGCGTGCTTATATGTGTATTTGTAGAATTAATTTGAGATTAACGTGATTTTATAGAATTGATTTTAAGTATATGTAATTTTAAAGTAACATGATTTTTGTTTGAATGCATATATTAGAAAATTGATTTTCATATTCAATATTGTTTAGAAAGTAGTTATCAAAATTGATGAAGTGTGTAATTACCAAAATGAATTAGTTGTTTGTAGATGTCTTTTGTATTGTAATTTATTATTATTATTATATTTATATCTAGATTATTAATTTAAAATAAATAGGTAGACTTGTAACAAGATTTTTTTTATAATAAAATTAATAATTAAAATATTAGCTTATGAAGTAAAATGCATCTCCTTAATAAAAACTTACAAACTAAATTAGCATAACAATCAAATATAAAGTAGTAACAATGAAAAAGATAAATAATTATTAATATAACACAACCTTTACCTACAACAACAATACTATTTTTTTTCTTGTATTGTATAATTTGATCTTGTATTGAATCTCGAACACAATTTATCTCATGTGAAGAAATGATGTTTAGAACTTGGATTTGGTCCAAGACTCCAAGTTAACCTCACTATATCATCTAAGTCAAGAATAATGTTTTCATCTTCAAAAGACTAAAATCAATATCACTTTCAAGATTCCTTCTAATAAAATTGTGTATAGCCATTGTTACACAAACTATTTGAACTTGTGTTTCAAGTTTGTACTTAGGCGTATGACGCAAAATTACAAATTTGTTCTTCTATACTCCAAAAGTTCTTTCAATTGTGCACCTTAAACTTAAGTAATAAAAATTGAAAATTTCATTATTATTTGCAAACTCAAATGTATGTCTAAAATCAAACAAGTGGTGGGATTCACATTTGTAGAGACCAACATATCCCATTGGTGTTGGATAATTAGTATCTACCAAATAATATTTACCAATTAAAAAAGTAAAAAAAAATGTAAAAATAAAATTTAATTGAGGTTGGAATTCAATTGTAGTCATACAAATAAATATGCACGTCCAAGAGGTTTGGACGGGTATCCAAACACATGTTTCGTCTTGTTACTTAATGATGCTTAAATTTTACTTAAATTAAAAAATATCTTTATAATATATAAAATACTTTTTAATGAAAAATAAACGGTGAATATTAAATATGCATACCAAATAATAAATATGCTATTAAGGAAGTCTAGCTTAATTAATTGAGTAGTGAATTGTTGTAAACTTTGACCTGAGTTCAATTCCTATGAATAAAATAATAATAATAAATATGCTAAAATATCAATTAGTAATTTTTTTTATCAAGTATTCAAATAATAAAATCACTTCTTTTATTATATAAAGTAACTTGCTCATTTTAAAGCAAATGACACTTAAATGTGTTTTTGACATATCTAACAATCCTGTTATGAGATTTTCTATAGATGGGTTTATACCTAACGGCCAACGCAAATGAATACTTTTTAAAAAAAATATATTTTTAGCTTATTTCTTCTGTTTTCAGTTAAATCTTGTCAAGGTTTTATACTTTTATATATGAATTTGTTTCTTTTTTCTCTAAAATTTCATCACATATTTTAAAGTTAGAAGAAATTAAATATACATATATTTTTTTAAATTTAAGGACTAAATTCATTAATATTAAAATATAGACTTTGACTGCATTTGACTAAAAGTATCGCAAAAAGTAAAAACATATTCTTTCAATTTATATTTTTATTTTGTAGAAAAGCATAAAGCATTAGGTCTCTAGACAATTATACGTACACATTATGCTCTTTCACGGCTAATGGGACGTGTGTAATTTTTGTGTGTGAACCCTTTCGGTCGAAAGTCAAAGAGTAATCCCTCCTGAAATAATTTTGTCCGCAAAGGAAAAAGAAAGAATTGTTTTCCTCCCGAAATTGTTGAAGTAAATCAGAGTAGGGTCACCTTAATCCCCAAGGACCAAGGTGGATATGACCTAGAAAATCTCTCTTCAATTTGATTTGTAACCATTTGTAATTTCGACAATACATTGGATCGCGAAGGAAACTTTAAGGAAGATTTACGTATTAAGTGAGAACTATATAAGTGAATCCAACAACATCAAGCGTTAAAATTAGGTGAATAGAATCTTGTCATGAATTATATGTTCATACATTACTTAATTTGTAGTCCATTTTTATCACACACTTGCTATTCCTAAAAAAATCACGAAAAGTTCTTAAGTTCTAGTAGATTTTGTAGTATCATACCCCATTACCCCTGAAAATAAGTTTGACTAGATTAAACTTTATAAGGTATGTGTTTGGTCTATTTTTTAAAGCTAAAGTTGAAGCTTGTCCTATTTATCTAATATATGCTATTTTTTTATAACTTGACTTGATTTTATTTTTAAAGTTTAATTTCAAGGGAAAACTTAATTTAAAATTATTTTTAATATTTTTTTTAAACAGGTCATATAATTTATCTCTAAATTATCAACCTAAATTTATATATTACTCGACATTTTTAAGTATTTAAATAAACCAAAAAATATATTTCACCATGTTAAATATTTAATACAATAATAGTGAGTCAATTCATTTAATCCATCGTGTGTGGTGAGCTTAGTCGAGTTGAGTAAATTTTGACTCGCTACTAATGAAATATCTATGTAAATTGAATTTTTGTTAACTCGTTGATGATCCAGTTTGTGTGGAGCTATGCTGCTTCAATTTAACACCTTTGTACATGCCTTACACATTCGAAAATCAAAGCTTACCATGTCCAAAGCAAATTAGAGTATGATGATAATCAGCGGCGGATCTAAGTGGGAGCAATCTATTTAAAAAAATAAATTTAATAATAATTATCATATATATAAATAAATAAAAATAATAATAAACATATAAGTAGAGTGAGAAAATGAGATAATGAGTTCAAATACATAAAAATATGAGGTGTAAATATAAAATTTTAAGATAAATACTTACAATTTTATTAAAATAAAGAGGTGTATTTATTTATCTTTGCATGAAAATAGACAGAGAGTTCAAATGACTTTATTTAAATGAGGGGGTGCATTTGCCCACCCTCAAAGTAATATAGGTCCGCCTCTGATGATAGTCCTTTAGAAAACAAAATCATCTCAGAAAACCCTACATTAATACTGACATTTAACTAAGAAAGCTAGAAAGATCTGAAATAGACACTTAAATCTGTTGTCTGTAAAGGAAACAAGAACCAAATGATGAACAAGGTTAAGGCGCTACACGGAAATGTCTTGATAAGTTTAGGGAATATAGCTGAAGGCTCAAAGCTTAGAAGTTGTGCAAGACTATTATTTATGAGTTGTGATATTCGTAAAATGAGGTGGATTGGGGTGAAAATAAGAAAAAGATAGGAAAGAAAAAAAAAAAAAGAGAGAGAAAGTAATGGATATGATCAGTGTTGTGAAAAATCGGCTCGGACCGGCCAGTCCGACCGGTTTGACCAGGAACAGGTGCTCACACCTGTCCGAGCTGGTAATTAAGTCGGTCATGTATGCGGCCCTTACCAACCCGCTTCGACTCGACCTATTTTCATTAAAACCGATGACTCGGGCGGGTTTTGTAACTCGGACTGGGTTGAGCACATCCCTCTTTGGTCTCTACATCTCGCAACTCGTTGCACCACAGAGATGGAGTTGTTCGTCGTCACCGCACCCGTATCGCACTAGTCGGCTGCTATTCTTCGCCGCATCGCACCGCACCGAGGCAGAACTATTGTCGCCACCGCACCGCACCAATCATTTTCACCCTTATGCAGAACTCAACATCACTCCAACAGTTCTCATCGATCACAGGTTTTGGGTGCTTTGTAACTAAGGATGGAAATAGGCCGAGCCGAGCTAAGCTTTGCTAGGCCTAAGCTTGACCTTAGTTAAAAGTACATGGCCTGAGCTTAACCTGTTTACCCGTCAAAGGGTTTTTTAAGGGCATGGGCCTGACCTACATAAAAGTCTGGCTTGGCCTACAAGCCTATTTAAGGAGCCTAGTTTGCGATAATTTAACACCAAGATAGAGGTAAAAATATGTATGTCAGACTTTATAAGAATCAAATCTAACATATTTAAACATATTTTTAAGGTTTAATATAACATTCATGATAACGAATTTAAAAATATATTTTGAAATAAGACAAATTTATTTTTCAATAAACTTAATTATAAGCTTTAGTTTGATTCTTTATGTAGATCAACATGATTATCATTTAAAAAGACAAATACATGTAAGATTTTAATGTATCATAACAAATTTAATATAATAATACTAATAATGAATATTTATTTATGATTTTTTAAATAGGTCAGCCTATTAAGCCTAAAAAACTTTTTGAATGTCCTAAGACTTAACCTATTTAATTAAATAGATTTTATTAAAAATCTTGACCTGACCTATTTTTTAAAAAGGCGTAACCTAACCTAAATCGAACTGCGTGACTTATCTTCACCCTTATTTGTAACTCCGCATTTCCACCGAGGAAGTGAATACAAGCCTTCGGAAAGTTTTGACCCTCACGCATGCTTTCATGATGCCTACAGAAGGTGACAACTAGGCTACTCTACAGTGTAGAGTCTACACGAAGACTACTCTAAAATTAATCTAAGTAATTGAAACATCACTGATCAACCATACACGTGTCAGAATCACAAAACTAACACCAGCTGGTCACAGCTAATAAAAAGCAGGAATACATACACATAAAATACTAAAATTAGAATTTGAAATCTTTTAGCCAAGCTGCAACCGTCGCATGTTTCTTGGGCCTTCTCCTTATGTTGGGCTGTACTCCTTTAGTGGGCCTATCAATTTCCAATTAATTTTTAACCATATTAGAATAAGTTTTTTTATTTTTTATATGAATATTGAATGCCATATTAGAATAAGTTAACGTTGCACATTTCAAGAGTTTCACAACTTATTTTCATTATTTCTTTTTTGTTAACACTTTTTTGTTAACACATTATTATTTTCAATCACGAGGAAAATTTTATACTGTACAAATGAAACCATACAAGTTATCATCACGATTATGCAAAAGTTTCATTAGCCTAACCAAACAGCCCCAAAAGTTTAATTATTATTTTAGATATTATGTACTTTACCATGATAGTATTTTTAAATTTAGAGTATGGACCTGTGTTGTTATAAACTTTATTTATTATTTGAGATATTGAATCTTTATTATGATAAATGATATTAAATTTGAAGTTTAAATTGATTAAATTATGTTAGCTATATATTTTTTTATAATTTTTTAATAAATACCGGGTTAAACCGGTTCAATTAGTAACCCACCGGTTCGATCACTGATTCATTAACCCAATGCATCGACTGGGTCGATGACCGAGCCAGTTTTTATAACATTGGATATGATAGGTGAAGTAATAAAAAAAGAAAAGAGAGATAGAGAGAAAAATTAGGTAGAAGTGAGATGGAAGAGAAAGTAGATAGATGAGTAATACTTTCTATAATTTATTGGAATAAAATTGAGTAAATCCCTGATCATCCGAGACAAGTATCAATTCGAGTTAAACAATATCCTAAGCGTAAACCAAGTTCTTGTGTAAGAATCTAGGAGCCATTGGATGATTATTACTATTGGACAGTATCTTAGGTCTTTTTTAGTTAATAAAATATGACTAATAGAACATATTACATCTCCTAAGAAGTGGCACTCATGATGAAGTATGATGGAATTTAGTGTTTTAAATTCTCATGTGATATCCAAAAACCGAATGATGTATTTTTGTTAGATCCGAAATCGGCCATAATAGTGTTTTAAGCCCCACAGCAGCAAGAGAAAAAGCTAAATTGATTGGATGAGGAAATTGATTACAAAATTACTATATTTGAGTAGATAGCTAGCTAACTAGCCAATTGACTCAGCAAAACTAGTTCAAATCTTTATTAAACTAACATGGTAATACTTTTTCATTTTCATACGCTATAGGAGTTCATTGAACTGAAACAGTTGAAGCAAGAAATGCAATGAAACAACTAACAGGCTCAACTATTTATTATACATGTATTTTCAGTGTCTTCTCTATTGCTATGTACACTAACCAGTTCCCATTATACCCAAGTCTGTTGTGGGGCAAAGGCTACACATATATTAAACTCATAATAGACAATCTAATAAGCAAGGGTGAATAAAAACTATTTAGCATCAACAGTGTCAGGAACATCATCTACTACACGAATAGGAACGATTGGTATTGAATCCCACCATTCCCTCAGTCGTCTATTCCCTGTTCCAGAGGACTGTCCTCCTAATGTCATAGTGAAGCTTTGGATAATGAGACCCATAAGGAAGAATTTGAAAGGAATTACTGCCAATAAGATTGCCAATCCACTCATTGCCACCATCACTAAATTTGCATGCTGCCACAGGATCAATGATAGGTACACTTATTAGTAAACAAAAACAACCATAAATTTTAACTCAGCATTATAGGATAGAAGAAACAAAAACAACTATAAATTGTGATTGCACAAATGATGAAGCAAAACGTATATGAAGACATCATCAGCTCATAGTTATCACTTTCAACTAAATGAATCATCCCATCTCAAACTGACAATTCTGAAAGCAAAATCTAATTCCAGCCTACAAGGATGAGAACAATCTCATGCTAAACAAAAGAACAAAAGTTTTACTCCTTTCCACACTATTATTAGGTGAATTATGGGGGATCTCACTACATAAAATTCACCTTATAATGGAAAATGTGTTGGAAAGAGTGTGTCAAATTGTATATACACCTGTATCTAAAAGTATATAGGTTTGTAATGGAAGCATAAGCAAATAAAAATATATTTAATACTAAGGGCAGGTCCCATTGTCTTTTAGGCAGGATTCATTTTGTGAAGAAATAATAATTACAAAAGAAACTTTGGCCTATTTATTTCAAATCACATTCTCAATTACTGGTAACATATCTGTGAGTATTGCTGCTATTACACCCCTCAAGTCTTTCATATACATCACAGGCAAAGGTACAACATGTGCCGTTGTATCAAATTCAAGGGCTGAGGATGATTGATCAATGAAATATGAGTTCTATATGACACCATTCTAAAAAAGCATTTTTTATATGTTAGGATCAGTCTTCACCAAGATCTTGATAACTGCTGAAAAAAATCTTACAAGAAAGTACCTTATCAGCCTTTGAAATAAGTATTGACCATATCTTTAGCATTGCTATGTTTGCTATCTGCATCATATCATGAACAGTGTACAATCCATGCTGGGCTGAGACAATGCTCTCCATCGTAGACTGATCAGAAGCCATACTGGATCTACTGATTACTATCTCGTTGCATTTCTCATAAATCTTTTTTTCTCTTGCGTCAAGCATTTTTATTATTGCCCAAATCAAGAAAGCTGCAAATGCCTTGCCAACCCATTCCCTGCATTATCCACGTGATGTTACATACATTCTAGCAAAACTCACTCATGGTCATGGAAATTTTTTATGAATCTAACACAATTTGACAGTTAAAACGAGTAAAGAAATAAGAACTTACATATAGGTGATCAAAAGGGATGCAGCAAGAACAGCAAGAGTAATTATTGGCCTTTCCCATGTGAAGATTTCTTGAAACCAAGGGACCACATGTTTAAGTGGCTTCAGTAGTTCCTATACAATGAAATCAGCAAACTATGATTAAGTCTCAACTCCAAACACGCCAATGACGCCATGCTTTCTTTCCATTTTAGGACATTCCTGAAATCTGGTTCTCAATTGAAGAGTTAATTGAAAAACATCTTAAAGCACTATTTAAGCATACCATAACGTACAATTATTTGTCATGTTGACCATGAACTTCCCATTCCCCAAAGTATAAAAGAAATTTATAGAAAGGCATAAAATATACTTTCCGCTACAAAGAAACAACCCCATTTTGGACAGTCATGTGCTACTGCTTACTAGAGTTCAGCAATGAGGATACTTATGAGCTTTGTTTAGGTTAAACCCTTACCGTTATAACCAAAACACTGTCAGTGACTCCTTCCTCCTTTAAGTCTTCAGTGGTAGCTTTAGCAATGAGAATTTCCTTTTCTTCCTCCCTAGACTGTTTGATAGCAGCCTCCAACGAGGGACTATCGTCTACAACATTAACACTTTCATCTGCTTGACTCGCCTCATCTATTATTATATCAGAATCTACAGTCTTAGAAATGTCCATACTCCTAAGGATAGAACTTGCACTACATGACTGTCCATTATTGCCCTTTTTGAGGCTATCGGCGAGCTCTTCTAGCACATAATCTCCCTTTGGTATCTCATTATATAAGGAAAATATTAAGAATTTTGTTGGGACAGGAGGTGATATTCTTAGCATTTCTCTTGCTGCATGCAGCCTTACGATTCCCAAGATTGTCCTTGCATGCATCTCCCATGTTTGTATTGGGCATTTTATCTGGAACTTTGATAAAAACTGGTGGAGAAACATTATTTCCCTCACTAGTGCAAGCCAATGATCACGTCTCGTGGAACTTGTAAGCTCTGGAAACTCCAATACAACTGTCTCTGATCTAGAAAATTGAGAAGAACAATTTATTCATATTAATGAAAGAAGTGAAGATTAGATATATTTATATATTTGATATTACATTGAGGTGGTACTAACAAACTTAATCAGAACCAAGATATGATTACGTCAAAGCCATAAGAGATAACAAATAACACTCAAAATATTAGAGAGCAACATATTGATTTCTCCAGTTCATAAGCTTTTAGGTCAGACCATTTTGATACACATCAAATATAGAGTTCTACAAATTCTATGATTGTTCAGGAATTGTGTTCATCTAAAAGATTGTGGTGGTAATTCTGAGGTTTGAGCTTCAGTCAAAACCTTAAAGGTTACCTTGAAGAAATCTTAGAAGCCAGGTGCTTCTGTAAACAATATACAAGCATGCACATATATTTTATGAAGGTTGAATCCCTACTACATATTTTAATGCGCATTTTTAACATACATAACTCCAGAATAGGCATAGATGATAATAAAAGCTGCTATGCTAGTGTCCTTACAAATCAGTTGAATCATAGACTATGGCTTTGTCATAAAGTTGAGCTCCCCATGGACCTGTGGCAGTAGGTTGAACACTCTGCTCAACATTCTTGGAGAGGTCTATTTTGAGAGCATCTTCATACCTTATTACTCCGGAAGCCTCAAAGTAAAGAGAGTAATTGGTCAGTGTAAGCCTACCTGGCAATTAAAAGCAAAGCAACATTTACATTTTTATATGAGAAAATTAATTTAATAAATTCTAATGCATTAATAAAATTAACGATCAGAGAGACCAAGCAGCTGACCAGGCCAACTTGTTGATCCAATGTGGCGAACTACTCTCTGAGTGCTGGCTGTTCCATCTACATGTAATATATATTCATCCTCGGCCAGTTCCACCCCAATTGGTGTTGCCTGTTTCTGCAAATGTCGTATGCACCTATGGAATCACAAACCCAAAAATAAATAAGAAATTGGACTTCCTCTATTGTGTATGAACTTTTATTTATATCAAGAGGCATGCTCTGGTTATAGTATTAAATTTAACCCCATCCAAGAGGCTGAAAGGAGTTCCTACTTTTTTCCAAATGTCAAATTTCTTGGGGAATCCTACCCTTTAATAGACTACAAACTTTAATTTATTGTTTCGTCCACCATATAATCATTAGGAAGTTCTATATGAGTTCAGAGTTTTATATTATCCACAAAAGCTAAGTGGTTATTATCAACAATTCAACGTTGGCATGTGTTGGTTAGTTCATCTACTAGCCAGGGAAAGAGAAATAAAACAGTTCTATTTCTGTCCATGGAAATTGCCCTTTAGCCAATGTTATAAGTTAATGCATCTATTATTCCAGAAAGAATAAAATCTTCCCCTTTTGTGTAATGAAACCAATCCCCGCTCACAATATTCTCTTTTTAATATAAGGAAATAGAGGCAATCATAACATGTCAAGAACCCACTCTCTAGAAAAGCTTTAAACATTTAAGTAAAGGCACATCATTTGTTTATATCTCTAATAGGCCCGCTCATGAAAGAGCCTGTGGGATTTAAAGCATGGATAATGCATAGGCTAACTATACCTTGCTGAAATTGAAATTTTATTAGAAATTTGAAGCAGGTAGGGATCGAATTCTTAAATGTCAAAAAACAAATTCTCTTAAAAGCTTAAATTGTCAGGTAAAGACACTAGATTGGTTTCATAAATCTAACAATATTAAATAGTCCCCTAATCAAAGTTATGTTATTATCTCTCTTTTTTATATCTTCTATTCTACCAAAAAAACTAATGCATAGACCCTAATGCTTTGTTGGCCTTCTAGATCTCCAGACAACTTTGATAACTCATTATGCATATCTTATATGTTCACCTATCAAATAATCCAAGATAGTCATCATATTCTAAATCAGAGATATTGTTATAAACAGCATTCCAACGAAGCCTAAAAAGCATAGGAGGATTTTCCTAGCTATTATACTTATGAACTCCAAATGCATGCAAATAAATGGACCAGGAAAAAATCTTTCATCGGATCAATGCATTACTTGTCCATTTCTTTTAAGAACATGTCGTATGCTGGAAAATGTAGTCGGTAGCCTGTTGGTGCTGTTAGAGTTTCAAAAGTAAACCTTCCATTTGCTACATCTGCAACTAATGGTACTAATGATCCCAACCATACAAATGCATCTTCTCCAACATTGGGCTCATTATTAACCTGGCAAGACAGTTTATGAATTATATGATTAGAAAACAAAATGCACACAGTAAGAGTGACCAGCTACAATTGAAAATATCTACACCTAAAACCATAAATATTTTGTGTACTTATATCAAACTGGCTTGGTTCAAATGGAAGAAACATCAAACATCCTTTTTAAAGAGAATATTCAAAGACTAATTCAAATCTCTTGAATTTAGAAGACAAGACCTGCAGAAGGATGGAATTCAAACTTATGCTTCAAACTAAAAATAAAAGGGGTGGGGGGGTCAGCTTATAAACACATAATCTGTATTCTGTAATATCATAACAAAATAAGGGGAAAAGATGCTCTTACAAGGAGGGGCATGATGTCTGAATAAAAAAGAGGGATATCATCCTGTTCTTGAGTGGTATTCACAGTTATCTTCCTTTCTTCTTTCTCCTTTGCTACAGGCTCCTGCAAACCTCAAAAGCCTCATCTGATTAATAACAGGAGTAGACACAAAAACAAAAGCTTCAGATAAAAATCTTATTCAGATATGAAAGGTGATAATGCTGAAGTTCTGATTAAACAGGACCAGATCCTCGGCTAATGTCCAATGACCAATAATTTCAAGCCATGCAGAGCCTACTTCAGATCCTAAATTTAATCTCACTAGTGTCAACAGAATTTGTCAAGTAGCAATAGATTCTTGAACTGATATCCAATTCAATTAGACTTCATTACTTAAAAATCTGAAGAATAAAACCATGGCCAACCACTGCAAGATAATCTGGAACCCTAATAGATTCATCAAATATCTCCAATATTTCCATTTCAATAGCTTCTATTAATTGTGTGTGTGTACATTGTAAGTTTATAATAAATAAAAAGACAAAATATTCTTCAAATAAAATCATATTTCATCTCGTAACTAAAATTATCAGTTATTATCAGAATGAAACGCCAATTTTTATTTAGATTGGAGTTGGTATTATGATATTAGATATATCCAAGTTCATTTTGTTTCAAAAACAATAGTGTGTACCAACTGAGGTTAGCGTGAGTGGTTAAAGCCTCTCGCCCCTTAACCAAGGTCTCGGTTCGAGCCTTGGGTATGGAAAAAATCTCAGCTGGAAGGGATGCCACCCATCGAGGTGCCGAACAAACTCCCGCGGGAGACTAGTTCCGGTCTCGTGCAGGCGGTGGAAAACTCCTCGTCGTAGGACCAAAAAAAAAAAAAAACAATAGTGTGTGTGTGAGAGAGAGATAACTATGCACACCGTGGTCTCTTCATCGTAGTAGCTAGGTCTCTCCCAGGCAAGCATCATGTCATATGTGCACCTGCTAAATGAGCCATCATTGATGTTTCCCTCTATGTTGTGGCACATTTCACTCACAGCCTTCCCACTGCAAAATTCAACTAATTTTCTGCAATAGTTTCCCATTTCAGGGTTCCATCCTCCTTCAAAATCCTCCACCAATTTCTCTACCGAAGTGTCCAGTTTCCTAAGTAACAAATAAACAAACTCAAAAAGTTAATTTATTAGTTAACTACTATGTTTGCATTTCATGATCGAGTTCCTACAGACATATCCATAGATATAACAAAACAATCTACCACAAAATTAGAACATGAAATTGGCTTCATTTTCTCTAGGTTTGTCCAAGCTCTAGAAGAGCAACTACACCAACATGGAGAAAATTAAAAGAACAAAATACAAAAGCTACTTTCTCCAAAGAAAATAACACTGTATACATGTGTTATAATTCTAACATCCTTGTATAATAAGAATATTATCATTATTATTAATATTATTAGCAAATGGCTATAAGAGTGGAAAGAGAGATTACTGTGCACATCTCTTGATGACGTCCTCGGCAGTGGAAGACAGATACTTGAGTTTCATCGCCATAACCGTACGTACGTTGTGGTTTCTTCCTCTCTACGGTTATCTCTCTTTTAGTGAGTAAAATACTAAGATGCAATGAGGCACCGAAAATCGAAAGGGTTTGGTCTAATAGTAATAGAAGAGAGGGTGATACGTGGGAAGGCTCGTTTGTTGCCACGTCGTAATGGCCATGCAACGCAAGCATGCAACACTTGGTTCCCCTCTGTATCCGTCTTCATTCTCCATAGCGGTTCGAGCCTGTTTTATTAATTTCGCGCGAATTTTCCGGTACCAAAGAGAATTTCTTTTTATCTTCTTTACTTTCATCTGCATTTTAAGGGGTTGTTTGGTATGCCCATTTTCTGTTTTCAAAAAATATTTTAGTTTTAGAAAATATTTTCTTTAGAAATGTTTTCAAAAAAAGGGGCTAAAAACTGGAAAAAATAAAATAAAATCATTTTCTGCATTTCCAGAGAATTGAAAACGCGGTGGCACTCAAGGTAATTATAATCACATATTGAGTCTTTCTATTTTTTATTATCATCATCGTTCATCCTCGTTCCTCTCCTACATCCACTTCTTCCGTTCTCTAACCTATTGACACCTCACCAAGCCACAACCGTCCTTTCTCCAGTCACTCATCCACGGGAACCGCCACGGCTACATCTCTCTCCTCCTCGAACTCTCTCCACTAACCACCCGATTGGTGAAATGTTCAAAATACCCTAAAACAAAAGACCTTAATTCATAGATTGTATTTTGCAGAGGAAAGAAAAGATTTCGACAGTTTTTTTTTACTTCAATTCCTGACGTCCCCCTTTTCCCACCACGGCCTCAAAGTGTTGCATTGTGACGAGGATTAGTGGCTAATGACAATTTTCCATTCTTAGAATTTTTTAATAATTTCTTTGTGACCAGCATATTTTTTTTGCATCCTTTTAAAGTTAGATACAAATGTATCTTAATCATTATATTTGAAAAAAAAAATGGTGGGAAGGAAGAGTAAGTCTCTTAAACTTAATTTCGAAGTAAGTGGATCAAATTATTACACCATTTAATAACTTGATATTGAATGTGATTTTTATCGATCCAATCGTTCAATTATATCTACATATTATCAAGATTATCTGTGTCAAATTTTGTCAAAATTTAACAATAATAAAAAGGTAATCAAATTATCCAATTTTTAGTATATTTTGAAATTTTTATATTACATCAATTTTAATCTATATGAATGAGGTAGCAAATAATTTTGGATTAATATGAAATTTTGTATATATAACCTATGTGAAAGGAACTTTCAATCTAACAGTGGGTTTTAGGAAAACATCATCCAATTGAAAGTTATTGAATGGTATAATAGTTGATCAAGTTATACGGGTATAATTTGATCTCTCATCTATAAATATATATTTATTATTCAAAATTTATTTTGTACATTTTATATAAAAAATATTTCGTGACTTTTTTTTAAAAATGGTTAACCAAAACACATTTTCAACATTTCTATTTTCTGAAAATAGAAAACAAGAATTCAAACTAAACATATTTTCTAAATCTAAAACTTTAAAAATGAAAATTAGGTTTAGAAAATGAAAATAGAAAATAGAAATAGAAAACGTTTTCTCAAACCAAACGCACGCTGAGCTTTCCTACCTCAGCACTATCTCTTCGTTCTGATCCAATTTGATGTAAATTGTAAAATTAAACTGAACTGAAAATCGAATAAATAAAAAATTGTAAAAAGTTAAAACTGAACTTTTGTTATTAAAGTGGATCTAATTCAATTCAAACTGAAATTACGTGTATATATACTTTTATTTATAAAATTAACTTTTCACCCGTGCTTATATAATTATATGTTTATTATTTTCATAGTTTTATTTTCAAAATTACATCTTATTATCAATATCTATATTTTTTTTATCCGTAGGAATCGAAGACAATACCAAGGTTTATAACACACACAGCCTGCTCAACTAACTGAGTTAGATCCCTTTGGTATCTATACTAATAATAAAGGAAATATTCAATTTTTATGTACACAATTTTTTGACTATTTTATCCTTAACTACTTTTAAAAACCACTCCACAGTCACGAACAGTTGCTATACAATAACTTTTCAACTATGATAGTTATTTACAATTACATTTAACTCTAAAAAATTAAAAAAAGAGATAATTAAGACACGGAGTGCCTATTTTTCAACTTATTATTATTATTATTATTATTATTATTATTATTGAGGATACATTATAATATTTTAGAGAAAATAGGTGATGCAGTAACGGTGTAAATCCAATCACAACCCACCATTAAAAGTCATACCAACGATGTCTTGTGAATGGTTGACAGTGTGAAATAATTGTACACTGTTAGTACATCACCATTAAACTCATTATTTTAATGCATTTATAAGTTTCTTTAGGCAATGTTTCGTTTAGAAGAAGGAAAGGGAGATGAAAGATTTTAATGAAGGGGAGAAGGGATGAGAGCGGAAGGATGATTAGGACATTCAATTTGGTTGAGAGAATGGGATGAGAAATATTTTAATGGAAGGGAGGAAAGATAGCCCTTTATTAATTTATTTTTATATCATTATGATTTTAAACTTTAAAGATTTTAAACTTTAAAATATAAGTAGAGATATTTTAGTAATTATACTTGACATGTTTTAAATTTTCTTCCTTCCCCTCCAAATTCCTCCAATATTGGAGGGAAGCAAAAATTGAATAAGTACGGATTTTGCTACTTTTCATTATCCTCTTCTCCTAAAAATTGAACCAAACAAAAAAAGTTTATAAAAATCCTTTATCTCCTCCATTTTCCTCCAACCAAACACTATGTTAATTTTAAACTAATCTAAATTTATTTTTGTGTCTTGTATAAAAATAAGTTGTCCTTATTGGTGATGGATTGACTTTTAGTTGTCTAGTAGTCTGGATTGCGTGGTAGATGATTATCCTTGGCATGTGAATGCTTAGATTCAATCTCCATAATTTTGAACTAATCAAATACTTAAGTTAGCAAAGAATTCCACAAGATGTATTATAATAAATGTGCATACATGTAATAGTGATGTTTAGGGTATATATAGGTGTTAGACATGGGCTAAAGTCAATGTCACATGGCCTAAGAGCATATCCATCCTAATACTTTTATTTGGGTTCCTAAATGGGTCTCACATATACTCATCATTCATTTTTACTCTTCCCAAGACAAGCACCTCAAAAGTTCTCATTCTCTCCAATCCAATACTTCTATTTAAGTTCTTATTTGGGTCCTACAAAACAATTCACATCTTTACATTTTATCAATAATTTATTATGTTATGTTATAATTATCTTATTTATAAAATATTTAAAAAATATAATTAAAAATATGAAAATCATTTTTTTATCACAACATAAAATATCTCGCATGCTTATAATACAAAATAAAAATTAATGATTATAAAAATATTTTTTTATAATACAAAAAACATAATTAAATTAAATTTTATTTAAAATTATGAAAATAGCTAAAATCACACAATTATCACGATATTAAAAACTGATATTAAGATAATAAAAATTACATAATTAAAATAATAATTAATTTTTTGGTATATCACGTCCAAAATGTTCCCAAATATGCTCCACAAGGTCAGCTTGGAGTTGAAGATGACGTCGCTTATCATGAACTTCTGCTCTTCTTCGTAGGTATGGTTGAATATCCGGATGAGGACCACTATGTATGTTAGTTGTGGACACATCATCATTGTTGGGATGATCATAAGAATAATCAAAATGACCAACGTATGTGTGTCGTTCATCTTCCACAATCATGTTATGCAATATGATTCATGCATATAATATATGCTTGATTGCGTCCATATGCCAAGCACGCACAGGGCCACATACAATTGCAAACCGAGCTTGAAGCACTCCAAACGCACGCTCCACATCCTTTCTTGCTGCTTCTTGACGTTGGGCAAACAATTTTCTTTTCTCACCTTGTGGCATTGAGATGCTCTTGACAATCGTTGCCCAATCCGGATAAATACCATCTGCTAGATAGTACCCCATGTTATATTGGGTTCTATTCATCGTTGTCGCAACCAATGTCATGGCGGGACGACAAAAAAGAGTTTTAAAATAAACAGAGGAGTCACCACCAATATTTATTAAGGAAAACATTGGAAAAAAACCTTTAAAGAAAAGAATGGTTTTTGGAACCAAATCTAAGTTCGGGAGTCGATTACGCGTAGGGAAGGTGTTAGCACCTTACGTCGTCTGTCCTAAAACGATTACCTCTAATTAATTAAGCAAATTATTTATAGCTTTGAAAATATTTATCTCACCCAAAACTAATTAAAAAAACAAAGGTTTATTTTATTTTTTTATGAAGATTAACTTTATTATTATTATTACTATTATAAAAAGAAGAGTTAATAAATGTATTTTTTTAGCTCGATAGGAGTGATCCCCTGCTTCTACATATCCCCAGGTGCAATGGAGAATTCAGAGTTACGTAGTTCTTTGGGATAGAAAAATATTTGTGTGTTGATATATTTTTTTTATTTTTGTTCTTATTTTTTAAATTTAGGATTTCTGAGCTGTCACAACTCATAGGTCCTAAAAATATAAGACTGACAGAGGTGTACACCCAAGTCAATCCATTTAGGAATTTTATTCTTGAAACAAACTAATTTCATGTTAATATTTTATTTTAGAGAAGAATTTTTAAGATATCATGCTGTCACAACTTGTACCTCAAAATCTTAAGATTAAGAAGATGTCACATCCAATTAACCCTTTCTCTAAAAATAAGTTTCATTAATATTTATTAAGTTATAATTATTTAATTGAAAAATATCATTTTTATTAAATTGTAATATAACTATTAGCATTATTTTATATTTCATTTCATTACATGTGGAGAATTCTATTTGAAAAAAAACGTTTACGCCATTAAAACTACTTCACTGATCATCACGTGAATAAAAGACCTTGTATAAGATTTTCATCATATTCTTTCTAAGGCAAGTATAATATTATTTTGTTTAGAACAAAAACTTACCTTCCCATACACTAAAACAAACTAACGTAGGAATAAAAGAAAAAGGGTCGAGCCCGCATGGAAGAAGAAAACGAAGGTGCAGGTCCGAATAAAAAAACTTGTAACCACATAAATTAGAAAGGGGCAGTTTCGTAAAAAGAAAAAGAGAGCTTCACGAAGCTTCTCTCAGAATTGAAACAAAAAGGGCTTTGTGCCCTACACTTGAAGCAGCACGGTGAGGGAAAGGGGAGGGACATCTCGCACTCACGCCTGCGCTAACGTCGGCAACGCGACGCTACTACAGCAGTCCCGGATTAGTCATGACGGTGGCTTCAAAGTTGTAGATGTGACTCAGATTGGGTTATAGGTGAGGGGTGAAGGTGCAACGGCGATTACAGGGCTAGTGATGGGTTCGCGGTGGTGTTATCGGAAGGCCGCGCACTCTCGACGTGGTTGCGATTGTCGCTGGTTGATGATCTTGCGGTGGTTCGCGGTTCCGTTTGGTAACAGTTATGGTTCTGGTGCTGGGTTTGTTCGAGACAGCGATTTACAGGGTGAACGGGAGTGACGTGGTGGTCACTAAGGGGCGGACGTGATTCACAGTGGTGGCTTCAGCTTTGGTGTTTGGGTCATTGATTTGCTGGGTCTGATTTGGGTATTTTGAAGTGGTTGGTGATGGTGTATTGTAAGGCTGTGATAGGGATTTGGGAATGAATGGCTTGGTTCAATGTATGTGATACGGTTTGCAGAAGAGGTCTCCTTTTGCTTTCAATTTTTTTTTGTTGATATGTACATTCACAAAATGTTTATTGGTGGTGATTATGGCAGGAACAGAAGCAATAGCAAGAGAAACAAATATTACATCACGAAGCAAGCATTATTATGATGCAAAGAAGATAGAAATACATGAGGAAGAGGGGAGCAGAGAATGAAGCAAGCCCACAAATGAAGTGGTTACCTACTGTGTGCCAACCTTCAGGCTTCAACCCAAGATGCTAGAGCTATTTCTGAAGCTTGTGTGATCAGGTAACCTTTCTCTTCACCTTCAACTTTCTCTGTTTACACTATTGCTCATCTTCTCCTCTTCTCCACACAAACAGAGTCCTAGTATAGACTCCTCAGTAAATTCTTCCTCCCCCTTTTTCATTCACCAACGTGGTATTTATAACCAGGTGCTCTGAACCCCTTAACTAAGGTAGCTCAACCTACGGATTCACGCTTTTTGGGGACAAATCCATCAGAAGCTGGATTTCAGGAAGCTTGTTGGTGGCTGGGCTTTAGAACTAGGTGGAACAGGAGTCCAAACCGAAGGAGACCTTAGGTGGCCTTGTGGTTTCAATGCAAAGCTAGTAGCTTTGGTACAGAGCTAGCTGGGAGGGGATTCATTCGAAGATCGCTTTCTCCTTTTTATTTTATTTTATTTCCTTCCTTTTCGGTTTTGTGGTTTTTTTTCCTTTTTTGTTTTTTTGCTATGGCAATGGCTGATTGCAAACAAATTGAGATTTGGGTTGTATATGGACATTGTGGACTTGAGCTGTTGGCCCAAAGCATTTTTATTCTTGTTGTGCATCTGAAGTTATCCAAATTTGGAAGTAAAAAGCAATTTATTTATTTATTTTTATTAAAAAAGAAATAATTAGAGAGATAGGACAAAATTGGGTGTTGACAACCATATATTGCACAACAGGGGCTTGTTTATCTAAAATGTCATTTAAACACAGGAGATTGATTTAGCATGTTGATGTCGTTGTTCGAACCCGCAACCCCAAAAAATGCATGCCAAATCCATAAGTCTTGTGATGCCATTGCTTCAAGCATGATTGTGGGCTTTCCATGATCACCACGAGTAAATTGACCTTTCCATGCTATTGGACAATTTTTCCAAACCCAATGCATATAATCAGTGCTACCTAACATACCTGGAAAATCACGTCTCTCCCCGATTTGTAGTAGGCGTTGAATGTCATTATTGTTGGGCCTTCTTAAGTATTCATATCCAAATATATCATAGACACCCCTTACAAACTTATCTAAGCATTGCAATGCAGTGCTTTTGCCAATTCGCACATAATCATCAACACTATCAGCAGGTGATCCATATGCCAATATACGAATAATAGCAGTGCATTTCTGCAACGGGAAAAGACTCATTCTTCCAGTTGCATCAACCCTCATTTGAAAATACTCATCATGATTGCCGAGGGCTTGTACAATGCCAAGGAAGACATCCTTTCGCATTCGAAATCTTTGTCGGAATTGCTCCTCTATATTTACTGGATTGTTGGAGAAATAGTCATTGAACAATCGAGCATGCCCTTCTTCACGACTCCTTTCTATGTGGATTCGTCTACGTCTATGCATAGGCGTAGTGGCTTGTTGTTGCATTAGCCTCTCCATTATGAATTTGTCAAGAAGTTCTTCGTAGTCATCATTTATGAAATCTTCGATGATTTCATCTTCAAGATCCTCGTCAAAGGATGAATCACTAGAGTCCATTGCAAGGAACACAATAGATGTTGATAGTTTTGAGAGAATTTGAGGAGAAGATGAAACTTGTTTGCACAAATGAGAGATGTGAAAAATCATGTTACATGTGAAGAATATATAAAGACAAACAATACAACGGCTAGTTTGAATAACGGCTAGTTTTATTAACGGCTAGTTTGACCAACAAAATAATTTCTAAAATTACATGTAAAAATATAACAAAATAATAAAAACTTAACATAATTCATCTCATAATTAATAAAAACTACATAATTAATTAAAATGACATAATCAATAAAAATTACATAATTAATTAAAATGACGTAATTTATAAAAATGACTTAATTAAAACAAACACAACTACTTTCACTAACATCATTACAGAAGTCCATATTTTTCTCTAATTTTGTAACACAACTTCTCACGGTCTCGTAGTTGTATAACATTCATAGTAAATGTATCTCTGAAGAGGATTTGAATTTCCAAATCTTTCTCCTTGACCTTCGCCTCCAATTCTAGTTCTTTCTCCTTAATGCTCAACGCTTTCTCCTTCATCTTCCATTGCTTTTGCTTTTGACTTTTGTGTATCACCCAGTGCAGTTAGATCAATGTAGGCAGAAGATGTTTCATTTGCTTTTGCTTTTGCCTTTCTCTTTGCTGCTTTTGTTCCCATTGGACGAACCATGGTTGGTGAACCTGGGTCGTAACTTGATGGTGTATCTGGATTAGAGGAGGACGAGTAAGCTCCAGAAGCAGAAACCTTTGTTCTTTTATTAGCTCCTTCAAACAATTGATCTCTAAATTTAGGTTGGTTTTTCACCACGTGCCATGCATACTCCAATTTGAATTGTTTGCCTACATCTTGAAAATAAATTTTATATGCATCGCTCATGATGTCAACCTCGGAGCTACCACTTTTCTTTCTTTGGTTTGCTTGTTTGTAGCACGCTGAAAATTTCAACTGTGGTGCTTCCCTCGCTTCCAAATCACCACGATCCTCATTGTAATTATGTTTCATCCTTGACCAAAAAGCACGTCTACTTTGGTTATTCCCCACAATTGCATATTTAGAAACATTTGGCCATGACTGGACGAGAAGTAAATCTTCATCCATGGTGAACCACATTTTTTTTTGGTGTTTCAGTTGGCGTTTCTCTTTCTTCTTCATCGAGCGCAATATTATCCAACCCAATTTGAGTGGAAAATAGTGAAGCTTGAGATTTAGATGGTGTTTCTTGATCTTTTTCAGAAGATTGCCCTCCACCAGTACCCATAGAAGTGCCATGATCTATGGTGGGGTTAATTGGTGGTGATTAAAACATGGGAAATTGATAGGGGAATGGGAGGATATGAAATTGAAAATTCGTCATATTTGGGTTATTTTGTGGGTTTGGTGGTGGGTTTTGTGGAAGTGAAGGATTTTGAAAATTTGGATCAGTTGGATATTGATAGTTTTGCATGAAATTTAACCAATGATTGAGATTGAATTGGTTTGGATCCATTGGATGAAAATAGATAAAAAGAGAAAGTTGAGAATTTGGGAGATGTGAGTAAAAAAATTGGATGAGATTAAACTTTGAGAAGAATGATTGTGTAAAAAAAAATTCATGTTACTCATATTTATATACATACTAATATTAATATTTAAATAGTTAACAGTAAAAAAAATTCAGAAGAAGAATACTGTGTAATGTTAACATTTTAACGGTAAGAAATTTTTTTTGAAGACTTTATTATTTGGTTAATATTTTTATTTTTTTAACAGGAAAAAAATGGCCTGCTCATATCCTTCCCACTGTTACGTACTTAGCAACGACTAGTTTTAATTTTTTTTTAAAGAAAAAACGTCACATTGGCCCACCATTAAAAAAGTTGGAACCGGTTCTCAATTCAAAACCTCAGTTGAGATACGATTCTTCTGTAATGGAGATCCAAAATCAGCACCTCAATTTTTCTCTCAAATACCGTGCCAGATACTGCTGATAAAGTTGGTCTAAGGCCACATATAGGTAATTATTAGGGTTGATCACCAGTTAAATTTAGTTGGATTTGGATCCAAAATGTCCAATTTGACCAAAATCAAGCACACATTTCCTAATCATTTCTAACTGTGGAGGTCTTTCGGTTGGTCAATTTTCAGGTTTAATGGGTGGCAAGTGTGTTAGGTGAATTGATATGTGTTTGGGATGATTCACCCTTACTTTAGGGACTATTTTGTCATTACGGGCTGTTAGAGAAAGTAAGGAAGCAACTATGCAAGTGTAAGACACATGTTGGTTGGAGTGGGAAGAGGTGGTGGATGACATAATGGTTAAGGAGATGAGACCGTAGTTGTAGTTCGTTAAATGAAATGGAGGAGGAAAACCACCAATTAGAGCATTGAGTTGAGAATGAATAATAAGAGAGAGAATGCAGAAGAAACAATAGAGCATGCATTGGTGGTATACAGGGAGAGAGCAATAGACTATTAGAGTTGTTGAAGAAACAATAAAGCATGCATTGGTATAAACACGAAATTTTAGAGAATGTTGTTATAATTTGCTCTAATTATAATAATCATTTTAAGTTCTTTACAATTACACTATTAGAAAGAAATTTTATTAAAGTTTTTAAAATTGCAATTTAATGTTTTAGCTTCAGTCAGAAATACATTTTTATGCTGGAAAATAATTTTGAAACATAATTATTTTTAAAAAAATTAAAATTATTTTCATAAAACACATTTAAAAAAAACACAATGTAACCAGCACGTCCTGTATTATTAATTATTTAAAATTAGAGTATTGTATATTTTTTATATTTTAAGTAAAACATTTAACTTTTTTTTTGGTAATGAAGTAAAACATTGAATAAAAAATCAAATATATTTTATATTTTAATAATATAAAAACTTCCTTTTCTTCATTCTCCGTTTGACTGAAACTACCAAAAAAAATTCTTCGTTTGACTGAGAATTGGAAATTCCAAAACAGGATTTATAGTATTATTTTCTACAAAATAAATGTTAAGGTTAAAAGGGTTATTATTTATTTTTATTTTTTGAAGAAATCATTATTATTATTATTATTCAGGCAGGGAGGCAACTTGGATTCAGTGCAGTCGAAGATTAGACATACTCAAGCAGTCAATACTCATAACCGTTGGATTAAAATCGGATGGCTCAGATCTTAAATATATGTTTCAACTCTGATTCATAGAGATAACATATGAGTAGTCAAATATTTCATCCAACGGTTACGAATCAATGACTTCGTAAACGCGTCTTTATACCGACTGCAGGAAATCCGTTTTGGAGAAGGGTGGTAAATTGATCTGTGTATATGGTGTGGGCTTTATTTTATACTTCGAGCGAACCAAAGGAGTGTTTCAAGCTGCGGCGTGTGTGGGCTTTCTCCGAACTCAGTGAACCGCACCACATAGCACAAACAAATTCTCAGTCTCAATCTCAGGTATTTTTTTTCTCTCCAACACCTTAATTCCATTCATTCCCACTCTCTGTTTACATTTATCCTTAATTACATTTTTCTCAACAAGCTCAACCAACTAACCCTAATTGCTTACTCGCATAAAGTATTAGGTATCGTCAACTATGAACTCCTACAAGTTGCTGCTGCTTTCAGATTTCCTTGTAATGCCGTTAGGTTTTGTATGCATTAATAGGCTTCACGTTTGGCATTGGATTGTATGTATACAATATTTTCTCAGCTTTGATAGTTTTTCAATAAAATTTTGTATCTTATTTGATTTGTGCTTTTTTTTTTTGTAATATTTTTTTTTGTGTACTATCAGAAACTGTGTGCTGTTTTCTTCCTAAGGCGCTCTTTGGAAGTTGATATAACTATCACTCATGTAGTGTTATTTAGAACTATCTGCTGTGCCCTGTGGAAGTCCCTGTTTAATGTTTATTGCCAATAAATTATTGATTGTTCTATTTGATAGGGATTTGGTGTGAGGGGGGGATTGTATGAACCGAACCAGACCTTAGAACTAAACTATTTGTATAACCAAATGCTTTATAACCAGTTGGTTTTAGTCCAAGTTTTATAACCTTCGTTTGATACTGTTTGTTACATGTGCAGTTCAATGATTTTTTGTTTCTTAGAACCAAGCAGAACTGTTTGATTTGAAAAGACTTTGAAAATTTAGAACTTTTAACCTTCCCTCGTTGTGCTAAAACTCCAACAATTGTTACAATAGCCTATTTTCACGTCCTCTGTCTCAATATTTGGGTTTCATTCTCCAATGGTGTACTTCCTACTTTATGAATTGTCTTCTGGTAAATCAAGAAGAAAGGGGTTTTGAAATTGTGTGTAACAGCAATCTGTGGCAAGTCATAGTGGCCTTGCAAGTTTGCTTCTTTGTGAAGTAGGTAGACTGTAGGAGTTCAAGGGTTTGAATAAAGAAAGAAAAGCTTCAACCCAAGATTTAGATGTTGTTTCAGTTGGTAATCTGTATTAACACCAGTGTTGTTCATGAGGTGTTCAAAAAAAGTGGGAAGAGAAATGATCACATGAAAGGAAAACAGAGTGTCAGTCATAAAGCAGTGGTTAAACAATTCTTGTGCGACTTTGATTGTCCAGTTAACTGAACTAAACAAATCCCTTTACATTATTTGCCTTTTTCCTTGCAAGACAATAACAATTATAGTTTAGTCACATTTGCAGTTCATCAGCTTAATTTAGTTTTTTAGCCAGAACTGAACCATGCTTGGCACGATTTTTTGATACATCATTTCCGCTGAATAGTAGTTTACTGTTGATTATTGAGACAGACAATTTCCTGCACTTCTATGACCAACATCTTTCTTATTTGAGTTTATTTATGTATATCAAGTGATCAACTAAAAGATAGGTTCCCCCTTCTCTGTGTTTTGGTTAAATTGACATCTGATTATCAGAATTTAATGTATCCTGTTGTTAATACGAAGCGCATTTCCTTTTCAGTGGATTACTTTGCTTTATCAAATGTTGAATTATAATTTTGTGATTTTTATCTATTGCGGGTTTTTGTTTTTTTTTTTGGAGGGGTTTGGGGAGATATCATTTTCTAATCATATTATTAATTGCAATGGAAGATGTGGACCTATGGAATTACTGTAAAACTCCTAGAGTAGACTATGTAACTACTGTTATTCATTTTCTAGTGTTTTTGAGATCTCACTTCTAATTCTTCTGATTCTGTTACAGTGTTGGAGAGTTGTGCTCATAGAGAAATCAAAGTTTGTTTAACTTCAATTCTTAGAAAAGGTCAACATGCAAGTTTTTCCCAGTGAAGGCGAAAATGCTTTGTCAGTTGTTGGCCCAAGGCCAATGGAATGGTCTACTGTTCCATATAATGCCCCTCAAGCTCCTGGGCCAAATGGAAAGCAGCGGACTTCAAGTCTGGAATCACCAATCATGTTGCTATCAGGTCACCAGAGTACTATATATACCATGAAGTTCAATCCAGCAGGATCAGTCGTTGCATCTGGATCTCATGACAGGGAAATTTTCCTCTGGAATGTGCATGGGGATTGCAAGAACTTCATGGTTCTGAAAGGTCACAAGAATGCAGTTTTAGATCTTCACTGGACTACAGATGGGACACAGATAGTTTCTGCAAGCCCCGATAAAACACTGAGAGCATGGGATGTGGAAACAGGAAAACAGATCAAAAAGATGGTAGAACATCTCTCATATGTTAATTCGTGCTGTCCTTCTCGAAGGGGACCACCTCTTGTGGTTAGTGGCTCTGATGATGGAACTGCTAAATTATGGGATATGCGTCAAAGGGGTTCCATCCAAACATTCCCAGATAAATACCAGATTACGGCTGTTGGCTTCTCTGATGCATCGGATAAGATCTTCACCGGTGGTATTGATAATGATGTCAAGATTTGGGATTTGCGTAAAGGTGAAGTTATCATGACGCTACAAGGTCATCAAGATATGATTACTGGTATGCAATTGAGTCCTGATGGGTCATACCTTCTTACAAATGGCATGGATTGCAAGCTTTGCATTTGGGATATGCGCCCGTATGCTCCACAAAATCGCTGTGTGAAGGTGCTGGAAGGGCACCAACACAACTTTGAAAAGAACTTGTTGAAATGTGGTTGGTCTCCTGATGGAAGCAAGGTAACAGCTGGTAGTTCTGATCGAATGGTTTACATATGGGATACCACTTCTCGACGCATCTTGTATAAGCTTCCTGGTCACAATGGATCTGTTAATGAGTCTGTTTTTCATCCCAATGAGCCTATTATTGGATCTTGCAGCAGTGACAAGCAGATTTATCTAGGGGAGATATGAAGCCAAACGAAATGAGCATGTTGGTGCCATTGACAACCATTAGGGAGTGGTAAACTTTAGAAATGCTGAATTCCTTCTGTTGTTTCCTGGTCGATCAATTCAGTGACTGTATAATGCTCTGCCAAAAATATTATATACTGCTTTCGTTACTAATTGATGTAATTTGAGATATGACGTTGTTGAGAATGGGTCCACCGTTTCATACTGAACTTCGAGTCATTTTGCTTAGAAGAGTGTTCTGAAAGCCTTTTTCCTGAAGAATTTGATTAACCTTGAAAATGAAAATTTTTAGTAATACATTCTTGACATATATATTTTCAAAGCATTAGTATTTCGTATATTTCACGTAGATCTTATTGTTATACTCTTGATTAAGACTTTTCGTGATTAAAATTTTGTGACAAATAAAAGTAAAAAACACTTTTTAAATAATATTTATTGGAAATGTGTTTTCTTTAATTGCATACCAAATTTGAAAAATAATGATTTCCAATTTTAGATTCCTGATAAACTAAAAGATTTCTCTCTATCAGATGTTTTATAAAATAATTACTACAAAAGTCAACAATTTTCAATATTTTTTATTATTTAAAGAAATATACACTGTTTAATAAATTCCCCCCCCCCCCCAAAAGTTTAAGGACAATCAGGTAATTTCAATTGCATAAAAAAACAGTAACAAAAATTTAAAATTTAAAATACAATTAAATAATTGATTTGAATCACCATTAATTATTAATCTAATATCTAATCTAATATGATTGATTTGAAACATCGTATTTTAATTGCATAAAAAACAGTAACGAAAATTTAAAATACAATAAAAAGTAATAAAAATTTAAAATCCTTTACTTAAAGGAATATACACTGTTTAACTCCCCCCCTCCCCCAAAAAAAAAGTTTAAGGACAATCAGGTAATTTCAGTTGCATAAAAAACAGTAACAAAAATTTAAAATTTAAAATACAATTAAATGATTGATTTGAATCACCATTAATTATTAATCTAATATGATTGATTTGAAACACCGTGTTTTAATTGCATAAAAAATAGTAACAAAAATTTAAAATACAATTAAAAGTAATAAAAATTTAAAATTTGAAATATATGTAAATGATTGATTTCAATCACCCTTAATTATTTGATAGTGCACTCTCTCTCTCTGCATTGTTAAATATTTAGAAAATGGGAATGAGAACATTGCATTCAAGAAGAAATCCCAATATTATTTGTTTGTTGCATTTTTTCACTACTCAGGTTTTTCTGTTATGAAAGAGAAGAGAGAAAAGTGAAAAATTGAATACCAAGTTCAATTGGCAAGGAAACAACTTTTGCTTCAAGAACCAAGCAAATTATTTAGTATGTACTATTTTCCATTTGATATTTTTTCTCATTTTACTGTTCAAACAAACACTTTTCACTTTAAGATTAACTATATTTGATGATGTGAAAAATATGATGCACATGTTTAAAGAAGATATGTTGGAAGAAGGTTCCTTTGACTCGACTCACGTATATAACGAACATATTTCTTTACTTGCTTCTGATTTTGATTTTATTTTTTTGGTGTTTTCGGTAATTTATGCATGCTCTAGTGGTAAGTTGGACATATATGATTTATACTATAAAGTATAAATAGCCAAGACTGAGGTTACATTCTTTCGAGGAAAAAAAAGAAACAAAAATATTGTAATTTCTTTATAATTTCCTGATATTTACTATGAAGGTCATAAGGAAGTTGCCTATAAAACAAAGAAAAAGGTCATAAGGAAGTTGGCATTTATCATTTGGCAGAGCAGTGTGTGTCTTTCGTTTAACACTGGATCAATTTATTCCAACTGAAGGAACCTCTTCTATTGAATATACATCTCTTTCAATTGAAAAAATAAAATTGTTAAAGTATGTGTACTTTATTTCATAAAAGTGATAACTATCTGTTTCATAAAATTGCTAAAGCACGTGATCTTGCACTAAACATTAACAAATGATTGTAAAGCCCACCTGAATGCCACGACCTCTGCAACCTTGGGTTCAAAAACGGATGGAAAAAAATTTGAGACCCAGATCACTATTACAGAAAAGGCTTTTTAAATCGGTTAAAAATGACTTTTTAGATCGGTTGCACGGCCGATGTCTATGCCAACGATATGGAAAGTTATGACTTTTTAGATCGGCTAACAACCGATTTAAAAAATGAACTTTTTAGATCGGTTCTTTTTGTGACCAATCTAAAAAGTTACCTTTTTAGATCGGTTCCTTTTAATAACTGATCTAAAAAGTAACCTTTTAGATCAGTTATCAAAAGAATATATTTTTAAAAAAAATACATGATACGTTTTGTATATTTTTCTCTCTGTAATTTGTAAAACAGTCACAACAGCCACATACACAGGATAGTTGTGTAAATTAACTAATGATAGATAAAATAAGTAAATAGTTAAAGCAAGAAATAGCAATATCTACATACACAGCATAGTCACATTTCGTAATAATCACTTTATAAATCATATCTACATGGTTTTTAATTAGTTGATGGTGTAAATCAATGTACCAAAATTAAACTCTATTTAGTATTTACACATATAAGATCAAATAATTACTTAGTGTGATTAATTGTTAATAACCACTCTGTCTCTTTAATTCTTGGTACCAGTTTGGTATGGGGATATAAAAAGGAAGTGAAAACTTCATGGATCAGTTTTAATTGGTATGGACCATATTTTTAAAATTCTTTTACTCCCATTTTTATCCCTATATACCAATTTGATGCTTATGCATAAGTATCTTGATATTTTGACCCCTAACTTACAAAAGAGAAAAAAAATTACAAGCTTAACTCCATGTGCATTTTTACTTCCTTTTAATTGAAATATAATCAAACACTAGGGACGCTATAGATTTGCTAGAGTAGAAATAACAATGACTTACATAAAATGGAATATAAGCATGTTTGCTATTGATTACACCAACTGTGAAACCTATGTATCCAGCCATTGCACCATGAACACTACTTTAAGTAAGGAGAGTGCAATAAACATTATCAAATGCAATACTTGGAACAGCAAATTTAGATATCTTTATAATTCTTGTCTGCTATGGAAATTATGCAAGCTTGAGCAGTGTGATTGAGATTAGCTCTTGCCCAAGGTAGCATCCTTACACTGGCCAACTGCATATATATCAAGCACAATCAAGTTAGTTATTTTCAAAAATCTCTGTTTGAATATTAACAAATGGTTATTTTAAATGTAAACTACAGGTCATGATTCATGAGAACTTTATGTCCAAAATAACTGAATGAAACAAAGAAAATTAAATAGGTCGAAGGAGTACTTATAGTTGGAATGGCAGTAACAATAGTAGCAACAACAACAGCCTTAGCTCCTGCCATCACACCCTCTGTTTACACACAAATGAAAAATGCATATTAAAACCAAGTAACATTCAGATATCGTAACATTTGCAAATCTCATCAATGATCATAATTCTGAAACCACATATACGGTCCAAATATTATCAGTCCAGACATGAAATAAGAAGGGAAAGGAAAACAGAATGCTTTTACACAGAGAAAAATATGCATTACCATGGGAACAGCGGTTGGCCATGGCCAACTTTTGATCCAGGGAAGCCAAGCTAAAAGAAGAATTGGCAGCAACATTTCTCTAGGCCATCTTCAAAAATTTGATTGAACAAAAGCTAAGAATGGAAGAAATCTTAGTAAGCAAATGAATAATCGAAGTAGCTTTGGATGAAGAGTTGCTGCTAATTAATATCTAAAGCTCTAAGCCACCACATAAACTCAAATAGTTTATAATTTTCATTACCTTGCATAGCTTAACATGTGCAAGCAGAATTTCACATGGCCAATAAAGTTCCAGCTTATACGAGCTTTATTATACCATATGAGGCTTAATTTGTTTAATTCTACATAGCGTGCGCCAAGGCTGCAAGTAATTAACTTAACTGATGCCAAGAAATTACTATATTAATGATATATTAATGACATCAATTCTCACTTCATTCTGTCTACCTATATTGATTTAAATTAATCTAAATAAAATCAAGTAGCAGGCTTTGCTGATCACCACTAATTATAAACCAAGAACTTGAACAACATATCATTTTCTAAGTGACACATGCAGCTTAATTTGGTTTCATTATTAGTGATGAACCTTTCATGATGAATTTATGTTTTAATTAATAAGAAAGAAAAAGATAGTTTCAGTGACTTGATTAGAAAGCATATAAGTGGAAGGCTTATTTTTTAAAACTCAGCAGGGATATCTTCAGGATGGGAAAAAAAAAATCTAAGGATAACATTCAGGTTGAAATTATAGCATCACCTACAAGTGGCCAGCGATGTTCTCTCTAGCAGTCACACTTTAATTCATGGCTGAAATGTTAAGCATAACAACAAGATTTATAGAAGTCAAAGTGATGATTGCAAATAACACTTTATACATAACTTTGAAAAGAAACTTACTATCAAATCCAATCTAATTCACCACTTTAACAAACTTTTATATCAATAATTTCTACTGAGATGGAAAAGGCACCCAACATTGACTTGAAAACATAACAGGATAGTGTCGCAGATGAACAGGATCAACAACAAATGAAAGAGTAATTAAGACTTAATACCAAGCAATTAAAGAGGAATTAAGATTTGATCCGCGTGTTTCAAGCAAAATCCCAAGCCTTGCCGTCTCAAAAGCACAATACGGCAACAATTAAAACACGAACCAACAACGAAAGCCTCGTCTCTCGCGCGCGAACCTACAGTGACGAAAGAGGATGGCAACCAAGGTTCAGATTCGTGGATTCACAGAGGTGGTGAGAAGATCAATGACAAGATAAAAAAATACCTCTAACATTCACGACGACGCTGAGGGGATGAGCGGTTTGACGGCGCTGCGAACGTGGCAGCGCTCCGAATGTGGCGACGCTGCTGAGAACCACGATTGGCACGGTGGGGCGCGGCGTGGTGAGGGGGAACGAGATCTAAAAGGCTCGAGGCTTCTAGGTTTGCGAGAACAATCAAAAACTCACGAAAATAGGAGGTGCGGGAATGAGTTTTTAGATCAATTCTAAGTAAAACCGACCTAAAAACAACCTTTTACATCAGTTTTAAATAAGAACGATTTAAAATGATAACTTTTTAAATTGGTTCAATTTCCAACTGATTTAAAAAGTTGTTATTAGATTGTTTATTTATTAGAAAATCGATCTAAAAACTTTTCTTATAATTATAAAAATACTACCATTTTTTTTTTTTTTAAATTGGTGATCTTATAACCGATTTAAAAGGATGTTATAAAATGTAATTTTTACCCCTACTAGCAGGTGTTCACTCTATCTCCCTCTACTTCCTTCTCATTTCTCCATCATCTGTTTTTTTATTTTTTTGTGTGCTTCTACTTTTAACTTTGTTGTTGGACAGGAAGGAGAAGTAGGAGGGGATCTGATTTGAAAATTTTGTGGCAGTGGCAATAACTGTACCTGCTGCATCCCCACATTATAACCCAACTCCTTCTATATATACCACTGAGGAATCATAGTTTTTATCTGATCTGCTGTAGGTGGTATCCACTACATGGTTTGATGGTGCTGCTCCCTTTCATGGCCTATGTAAGAGCTAACGTGAAAAGCTGCAGCTTTTGCCAAGACCCGTTGAAAGTCCATTGGTTACCCCTAAACCAAATCATGCTATGTTGAAAACATTCACTTCTACCCAATGTTTAGTTTTGAATAAATGCCAATATTTTTTATTTTAGATGTAAAAATACAAAAATTTAATTTCAACTGTTATATCTTTTTTCTTTTTCGGTTTTTCCATTTGTAATATTTGATGCTTGGTTATCGAAACAAAGGTGTTGACTGCTAATGATACATTTTATAATTATGAAATTTAAACATTTTTGTGCAAGAGTGAACTAAATTATCATTAATAAACACAATTAACAAAGGAAATATTGATTCTAGCAGAAATTATTGGATAATTTGACTTACAGTCAACCAAATTTCTTTTACCAAAATGACTCTTAAAATAGACTTAATTTTTTACCCAGATGACACTTGAATGAGGGCATATTTAAAAAAGGAATAAGCAATCATTTTAGTCTCTAATATTATATGCGTTGATTATATATTGATTAGTTATTGATTAAAATTCATGACTGTTTTAGAATTAAAAACAATAATGACTATTTAATTTTTTATTCATACAATAATGAAGAATTGTTTAGTTTTTTTTAGCAATTATTTTAGCATTAAAAACATAATGACAGTTTAAAATTCAAATAAAAAATGTCACTCCCTAAACATAATCTTTTATTATAGTTAGAGTGCAATTTTAATCTCCAATAATTTTTTATTTAAATTTAATTTATTAATTATTACAATCATTTTTTTCAAATTTCCTTTTCCTTAAATTCTCAAATTCTCTCTTCCTCCTCGAAATCTTACAGGACTACATCAATTAAACTATTTAAATTACTTCAAAAGCTATCAATCAAAATATTATATTCTTCGCTAAAATTTGAAAATATTAACAATATTATGAAAATGATGTAAAATAAATTAAGAGAAACATTAATGGTAAGTAAAGTGTAAAATAATTATCAACTTTGTGTGTGTATATTTTTTTTAATATTTTCAATTTTTAAATTTATTTTTTAAATAATAAAAAATATTACTCTCTTACAAATAATTTATCCCGTAACATGCACTAATAACAATATATGATAATATATTATTACTACAAAACACATAATTCATCCACATTGTCCAATACAAACTAATTAGGTTTTTGCAGCCTCACTTCTACTCGAAATGAGGCTACTCAATCATGTTCCTAAAGAACTTTAATTTATCATTCATACCAATAATAAAATTGACAGCAATATACAACTAAAATGATAGAAAATCAGACAGAACTCCAGAAATTGAACGACAAAACATTTGTGAACACAGTAATTGGACTAAGGCATCTTTCGTAGCAACTTTCAAAACCCTCTCGTTGGCCAATCTACAGATGGTCCTCTGCTGGATCTCGCTTCTCTAATATCAGTGATACTTTGGGCCTAATACAATACAAGTAGAATACTATAGTTTTCAGTAAAAAAATCTAAAACAAGTTCAAAATAAACACATGCATGGATTGCAACCATTAGACAAAATAAAAATGATTTCCTAAGGTCTTCCTCTGATGTCGACTGTTAAGCCTCACATGAGAAACTACAAATCCCATATGATTTTGCTTATTCCTAGGATTCACGATCTTTTAAAAAAAAAAAAAAAAATTAATGACGAGTAATTAAGATACAAAATCCAAAAGAAAAAGTTTACTTGTTAATTAGATGTATCAAATATTAATTAATATACCATTGACATGTAAAGGGAAAATAATATGACTGTTTTGGTTGTTATCAGCTCAGTAGTTAGTTATGAGGACTATTTAGTTCATTACTTAGTTGTTGTAACTGAAACTTCTCGATATATACCTTCATCATCTTGTATACGCTATTGAAAGATTATTAAGAATCACTTTAATGCTTACTCATTGTCTGCAAGGCTCCATACAAAGCTATTCTTCCTTTCCACTTTCTCTGAGTTCCTTTACTTAGTCATCTACTTCTCAAACATGACAAATTAAAATTATGGTGCTAAATAAATCTTTATAATTATAAAAGTAGTTGACATGGGTAACATTGTAATTTTATATTTCCCACTTTTTTAAGGCTAAATAGGTAATTATATTATACATTTTAATGAATCAATTAATATAAATACAAATCTTTA
This sequence comes from Pueraria montana var. lobata, assembly GCA_026413185.1. Taxonomy (NCBI): domain Eukaryota; kingdom Viridiplantae; phylum Streptophyta; class Magnoliopsida; order Fabales; family Fabaceae; genus Pueraria; species Pueraria montana. Next base: position 34,669,551 of record CM048650.1, on the reverse strand, counting down.
TATAAATACTAATGCGTGTATGCCGTGCGATGCACGGGATGAATTTTTTGGTGAGAGTCAAAGTAAATTTTTTATTTTATATGTAATAATACATGAACAAATTTATATACTTGGTTTAAAAATATTTAATATATGTATAATATTTTAAGAAATCATTTATTAATAATAAGATTTTATAATTACTAATTTAATTTTAACTATTTATAGTTTCAAAAAGTAATTATAATAATTTTAAAGTTTAAAATTTCAAGAACTCAGTTATAACAAATTTTAAATAATTTAATTATTAAATGTAAATTTAATTATTTACTTACTAATTTCTTTCTTTGAATATATTTTATGAGTTTAATAGAATATATATTCAAATTAAATAATTTAGGAACAAACACTAATCCACATACATAATTTCCTTTTTTTTCCCAAGTATTATTGCATGTAATTTTAATAGAATATATTGAAAGAGTAAATGAAACAATAATTTAGATAAGTGATAATTAGAAAAGAGAAGGATTATTTGTTTCTTAAAAAAATATGACTTCGTAATCAAGGGTGTATCTAAAAAATAATTGAGGAGAGTTATGAAATTAAATAATTTTTATCATATAGTAATGAATTTTGTCATGTAATGTATTTGTATATATAAAAATATATAAAATTTAAAATATAAATTAAAAATATCACCATTTTAATATTTTTAATTTATTAATAAAGTATAATAAGAGACATTCTTTAATTAAGGAGATAAAGTATAATAAGAATAAATAAAATAATAATATAACATTGAATATATTAAAATACAATATATTAAAATTAAAATTCATAAATTATATAAAAAATTAAATTTCTTTTCTTGAATATTTTTTATGAATCTATAGTATATAATTTCCTTAAATAATATATATATATATATATATATATATATATATATATATTAAAATTGATCGACATTTAAAGTAATATAATATATTAAAGTTTAAATTCATGAATTATATAAAATATTTTAAATTTATTTTCTTGAATAATTTATATGAATATATGGTATATATTTTCCTTGAAAAATTTTGTTTCTGCAAATTCATGAATAAATTTTAATGGCATATATTGGATTTAAATAATTAAGGTACAGACATTAATTCAAAGTAAATAATACATTTAATTAATCAAAATTATTTAAAATTTTCAACCAATCCATTCGAGATTGCACATTAATTGAGAAAAAAGATTCAATTTCTTATTTTTAATTATTATTTTTTATTTTAATAGTATATATTAATTTTAAATAATTAAGATTCAAATACTAATCTGAAGTAAATAATGCATTTAATCTTTCAAAATAAATTTCACTAATTATTTAAATTTTTCAGCCAATTGAATAGTGATATTTGTAACTGAAAAAGAATTTTTCAATTTTTTTTATATTAAATAATCTTTGTTATTTAATCTATGTTAGTATATATTTAATCTACATTAATCTTTATTTTGTAATTTAGAATTTATTACAACACCTTTACTACTTTTATTAAAATAATTTACATTAATGGTAATCTACTTTTATTAAAATAGTGTTTCAGAAATATTTATTTCAATATTAGTAACTTTATTATTGTTTGTAACTGTTAATTTAGTTTATTTGGTTACTAATATACATGAACAGAAACGTCAAAATTATATAACTTCAAAATTTGAAACTTCTAATTTAAAATATTTATTTTTATTGCAGAATAAAATAATGAAATATAAAAAAAATTATTCAAATTTATAAAATGAGGACTTACAATTTTAAATTGTGCTTGGGTTTTGGTCAAAATTAACGACCAATAATCTTGAAAGTTGTCATTTTCTTCCTCAAAAATCCAAATAAAATTAATATTTTTTTCATCAATGTCCTCAATAAGATCAATAATTTTTTCATTAATAAGCCACCATAATTGATAAATTAATATTTAATTTGTATGTGTGAAGGAACGAAACAGATGAAGAGAAAGTAAAAATTAATACTAATCTTAATATAAAATAAAAGAGGGAAAGGATTTTGGCTTTCAATTTCTTTCATTTTCTGATAATTTATAAAAGTAAACAATATAAAATGTAAAAGAATATTTATATATAAAACTAATAAAATAGACAATAGAAAGAAGAAAAAGGCAAATACTTTCTGTTTAATATTATCAAATACTTTGGATCATCGTATATTATCAATTCAGAGATGTACATTATGCTCAAAATTTCCAAAATATACTATTTTTTTATTTATGAAATATAAAAAAGGACAAAACAGGTTCATAAATTTAAAAAATGAGACAGAGATTAGGGAAGAATTAAATGTTTGATGAAAGAATAATTATTGCAAGTTTTATTTTCAAATTTGAATTTTTTGTAACTTATTTAGATGCATATGAAATTACCAGTCTATCCTTAAAAGTTTTGGAGGAAATTTTTTTTGCTTCGTGTATATTACTTTAAGTAATAAAATAAAGGATTATTTATTTAGAAAATTTAATGATAATTAATTTTGGCTCCTTTTTAATCATAACATGCACAAGCTTAATTTCAGTTATCATTTAATATGAATTGTAATTATAATAAATTTTGTTATATTTAATTATGATTCAAATTTATTTATAATTTAATTTTTTGATATTAACAAATGTACGATTTAAAATAAGGATTTTTTTTAATTTGCCAAAAATTTAAATGTGATTGACATTTGAATGTAATTAAAATGTTCTAAATTTTAATGTGATTGACATTTGTTGCTAAAAATTAAATATATTTTCATGAAAGTATCAGGATAAATTTAGACTTTTTATAACATAAGGGATGAACACTTTTTTTTATAAAAATAAGTAGAAAAATTTACGCTGAATTCAAGGCAATAAACTTTTTTACTAAAGATTTTTGTTCAATCAAAATTAAAATTTCTTTTACATAATTAATATATATATATATATATATATATATATATATATATTTAATTACATAACAAAAATCAAATTAAAATCAACATAATCACTATGGTATAAAAATAATATTTACATTCATAACACATAGGATGAATATTTTTAATAAAAGTATGAAGAGAAATTCAAACTTAACTTAATATATATAATACACGGGATGAACATTTTTTTTTATAAAAACAAGTAGAAAAATTATCACTAAATTCACGGGATAAACCTTTTTACAAATTTTTTTTAATCAAAATTAAAGTTTGTTTTACATAATTAATATATATTTAAGTACCTAAAAAATCAAATTAAATTAACATAATCATTATTATTTTTGTCATGCAAAATTAATCTCTAAAATTAATTTTTAAGCAAATATTTATTCATTTTTTATTTATTATATTCACACTTAAATAAATTATTCATTATTTTCTTCTACTTGGATAAATTTTAAGTTTCTTTTATACAGTGATATGTACATGTCAATATTTTAAAATAAAAGTCATATATAAAATATAAAAGATAGGGATGAATATTTTTTTCTTATAAAAGCAAGTAGGAAATTTGCACTTAATTCACAGGGATGAACACTTTACCTGAAGTAACTTAAATTATTATGGTGAAATTATATTTTTTATTATAATAATTTTAATTATAATGCATTTTTTTATGACAATCTCTTTGTTGATTTAAATAATTTTTTGAATGTTTTATTTTACGAACATGAAAAGTGTATATATATATATATATATATATATATATATATATATATAATATTTTTCATGAAAGTATCAACATAAATTTAGACTTAACTTAACATATAAAAAATATAAAATATAACACATGGGATGAACATTTTTTTTATAAAAATAAGCAGAAAAATTTTACAGTGAGTTCACAGCAATGAACTTTTCTACTAAAATTTTTGTTCCATCAAATTTAAAATTTCTTTTACATAATTAATATATATTTAATTATATAACAAAAACCAAATTAAAATCAATATAATCACTATTATTTTCTTTACACTAAATCAGTGTCAAAAATTATTTTTTAAACAAATAATTATTCATTTTTTATTTATTATCTTCCCAATTAAATAAATTATTCAAGATTTTCTTCTAGCTGGATAAATTTTAATTTTCTTTTATACTTTGATATGTATATGCCAAAACATTAAATAAAAGTTATATATAAAATTTAATACAAAGGGCTCAATTTGTTTTTTTTTATTATAAAAGTAAGTAAAAAATTTACACATAATTCACAAGAATGAACAATTTACCATAAATCACATTAATATCTAAATTATTATGGTGAAAATATATTATTTTATTATAATAAGTTTAATTTAAATGTATTTTTTATAGTTGTGTCTTTCCTAATTTAAATAATTTATTGAATGTTTTATTTTACGAACATATAAAGTACGAAAAAAATATAACAAACAAGGATGAATATTTTTCATAAAAGTATGAATTAAAATTTAGACTTAACTTATCATATAAAATATGTAAAATACAACACATGGTAATGAACATTTTTTATAAAAACAAATAGGAAAATTTAAACTGAATTCATGGGATAAATTTTTTTACTAAAGATTTTTTATTTTCAATCAAAATTAAATTTTCTTTTGCATAATTAGTATATATTTAATTACATATCAAAAATCAGATAAATAAAACATAATTACTAATATTTTCTCCACCCAAAATCAGTGTCTGAAATTAATCTTCAAGGAAATAATTATTCATTTTTTATTTATTAACTTCTCACTTAAATAAATTATTCATGTTTTTCTTCTACTTTGAAAAATTTTAATTTTCTTTTATACATTGATTTGTATATGTCATATATTGAAATAAAATTATATATAAAATATAACACATAGGGATGAATATTTTTTTCTTATAAAAACAAGTAGAAATTTTCACTTGATTCATGGGGATGAACAATTTACCTAAAGTCACCTTAATATTTAAATTATTAAGGTGGAATTATATTTTTTATTATAATAATTTAAATTTTAATATATTTTTATGGCTGTTTCTTTACTTATTTAAATAATTTTTTGAATGTTTTATTTTATAAACATAGAAAGTTTGAAAAAATTATAACAAATGGGGATGAATATTTTTTCAAAAGAAATTTACACTTAACTTACCATATAAAATATAACACACATGATAGAATATTTTTTTTATAAAAAAAAGTAGAAAAAATTACACTGAATTCACATGGATAAACTTTTTTACTAACGATTTTTGTCCAATGAAAGTTAAAATTTCTTTTTCACAATTAATATATATTTAATTATATAACAAAAATCAAATTAAATCCAACATAATCAATATTATTTTCTCCACACAAAATTAGTGTCTAAAATTAATTTTTAAACAAATAATTATTCATTTATTTATTATCTTCTCACTTAAATAAATTATTCATGATTTTCTCTAATGGATAAATTTTAATTTTCTTTTAGACATTGATATGTATGTGCCAATATATTAAAATAAAAAATATCATATAGTGATAAAAAAAAATTATAAAATCAAGTAGAAATTTTCACTTAATTTACGGGATGAACAATTTACCTGAAGACACATTAATATCTAAATTATTATTGTGAAATTATATTTTTTGTTATAATAATTTTAATTTTAATGTATTTTTTTATGGTTGTCTCTTTTTTTATTTAAATAATTTATTGATTTTTTTATTTTACGAACATGAAAAGTATGAAAAATATAACAAATAGGAATGAGTATTTTTTTTATTAAAGTATGAAGAGAAAAAATATAATAAATTACATTATATATAATACAAAATCTAAATAAAAGTTTTTAATCATTCTGTTTATCCCATACAACGCATGGGTCAAAATCTAGTTACGATAATGATAGTTGATTTTTGTTAGTTTGCCATTTAGAGGATTTTGGGGGCCAAGATATTGATATGTTTTTTGTCATTCTATGTTGAACCTATATGTGTCATAAAATTGATTATTTAGCAAATGAATACAGAGGTAAACTTATTAGGTTGCACGACAATTATCATAGATTCATACCCTTTCTCTAAAGAATACATCATAAAAGCCTTTGGTTTAATTTTGTACATTGTACTACCTAATTCTTAAGTATAAAGTATAAGGCACGATATCATTTATGTCTATATTGTTGAAGTGAAAATCACGATGAAAGATTTTTTTCTTTTTTCAACTTTATATATGCAAACACTTCATATTTTAGTAAAAAAAAAAATTAATATTGGATGATGAAATTACCTTCCGACTTATTTTTTCCTTCAACCTAACAAATAGCATCGCAAACTACGAATGTATTTGGAAAAAAATGAATTAAATGTAATCTATAAGCAAAACCTAAATTAGTATATATAATAGAAAGATAAATAACCAAAAACTATAAAGTGGGTTTCACTAACCTCAACTAGCAGGTGCTTCCCTGTTAAGAAAGGAGTTGAATTTCACCATATAAGTAACATAAAGTTGGTCAGACACTCGATCGAGGAAGTGATAGTACTTATGTCTCCATTTCCTAAAAAGGAGCAAAGAACCACAAATACCCCAAAAGCCAACTGCAAATCCAACTCCCATCCCAAGATACAGTGACTTCTTTTCAGAGTCAGCATCTTCATTTCCTGTATGTTGCATTGCATTCACAGGATTTTTTTCTTCAGTGCTACACTTTGGAAGAGGAGCTCCACAAAGTTCTGGATTCCCAATATAGCTTGATGGATCGAAACTTTGAAGCTGAGTCCCGATTGGGATTTCTCCGGTAAAATTGTTGCTTGATAGGTTCAAATAACTCAAAAAAGACAAAGTAGCCATGTTTTGTGGAATTTCCCCAAAAAGCTTATTATTAGAGAGATCAAGAGATTCCAAATTTTTCATGCCACCAATTGTCATCGGTATTGTTCCAGTCAAATGATTGTAAGATAAATTCAATGTTTGAACTTGAATCAGCCCAAATAATTCCAAAGGAATTTCTCCGGTCAAGTTGTTAACTGAAAGGTCAATAGTTCCCCTTGCCCAGTCGAGATTATATTCATAATCTTGACCTTTTGTAAACAAATTGATTACGTCATCATCAACAAAGGGGTGTGAAATATTATTCGTAACCATTTGGGTAATGTTATACACAACCTGAGGTATTGATCCTGAAAGTTCATTATGGGCAAGATCCAAGTGAGTTAGAAAAGAGAGATTGAACAATTGTGCTGGAATACTACCCTCAAAGTGATTATATCTCAATATAATCACTTGTAGGTTTTGTGACATGTTGACCGGAACAGTTCCAGAAAATTCATTTTTTCCAAGGTTCATGACTTCTAATCGCGTTAAGTTTGAGAATTTCACATGAACTTCACCAAATAACTTATTACTCCACAAGTTAATATAAAACAAATAATTCAAGTTCTGCCACCCAGGAGGAATTGATCCTGTGAAAGAGTTATGAGATAAATCCACATATTGGGCATTTGTCAATTGTGGGAGCCTTCCTGAGAAATTGTTGTGGCGTAACTTTATAAAGCTAGAATTCAACATTACGCTCGATATGTCTTCACTTATTGAATTGTTGGACATATCGAGCATAAAATAATTTCCAGCTATTAAGCTCTTAAACCTATCTTTATCCACAAATGAAATTCCCGAGCCTGATATACTCAAATACTCAAGTGACTTTTGTGTATATATCCAAGATGGAAATTTGGGACCTAGATTTGTATTTGCCAAATCAAGTGATCTAAGTTGAAACAGAGGACTCCATTCAGGGTTGAAATGAATTACAAAACTTGAATTACTCATGATCAACTCTTCTAAATTGCAGAGTTTGGAAAAATGAGTTTCAGATACTGCACCAGAAAAGGAATTAGAACCAATACTTAGGGTAACCAAGGACGTGAGATTTCCCAAAGTCGAAGGAATGGTACCAGAAAAGGAATTAAATTCAATATTTAGGGTAACCAAGGATGTGAGATTTCCCAAAGTCAAAGGAATGGAACCAGAAAACATGTTTTGGGATAGATCAAGGTATTTCAAATTTTGGTGGTTGAACAAACTTGAAGGTACTTCACCATGTAAACTACTCTCTGAAAGATCAAGATGAGAGATGTCATTGCTAAGATTAAATAGCCAATGTGGTAATTCAGAGTTGAAATTGTTTTGATTAAGATTAAGAGTTACAAGTGAAGTAAGATTCAAATACTTCAGAGATGGACTTATGTTGGATAGTTGACAACCACTCAAGTATAAGTTTGATAATGAAGGAGGCATAGCCAAAAGCCAGTTGGTTTCTTTGTGGAGATCAATCCCACTAAGGTCAAGATATTTTAAGGAAGAAAGTCGAGAAAGCCACTGAAGATCAAAATCCCCAAATAAATAAATCCCACTAAGATCAAGATAGGAGATGCCACTGCTAATATTAAACAACCAGTATAATGATTTTGAGCTGAAATAGTTGCCAGAAAGATCAAGAGTTACAAGAGAAGTAAAATTCACATGCTCGAGAGATGGACTAGTGTTGTTTAGCCAACATTGACTCAAGCGTAACTCAGACAAAGAAGGAAGCATAGCCAACAACTGAAGCCAATTCGTTTCCTTATGAAGATTTATCGAACTGAGGTTGAGATATTTCAAGGAAGAAAGTTGAGAAAGCCAATGAAGATTATCCATGGAAAGACCATAATTCTCGGATAAATCAAGGTACTGGAGGTTCGAGTTAGATATGACATTATTGTGAATAGGTGGAATGCTAATAACATTAAAGTTGTTATGGCTCAAATTCAAATGATTTAGAAATTGAAGTTCCAACAAAGATAAGTTGATTTCACCTCCGAGAAGTTGTCCAGATAGATCAAGTTTTGTAACTCTACCTGTGGTGTTGTCACACTCAACTCCTTTCCATGCACAACAGTCTTTTTCACTAGACCATGTGGCGAGTCGGTTGGATGGATCAATGAGGCCTTGTTTAAAAATTAACATTGTTCGTTGGTCCTCCTCATTGCAACGAACTTCCGTAAGATTGTTAGACATACTTTTATGGAACATGGTTGCATAAAAAAGGAGAAGAAAAATTGAAGTTTGTGGAATAAAGGTCATCATCATGATTGATGAAAAAAGAGAAGAAGGATCAATTCAAATGAGATTGTTGAGTGATGTTTCTCTATCACTTCGCCGAATCAAGATGCATTTATATAGACTTTTCAGCCCAAAAAGAAGACTTGACTTTGGACAAGAAAACTTTAAAGTTTAAATTGTGAAATTTCTTTCAACCTTTGTCTTTTAGAAAACCCCCGAAAAGAAGAGACGACTTTGGGCAAGAAAACTTTAAAGTTTAAACTGTGAAATTTCTTTGAATTTTTGCCTTTTAAAAGTCTTTTTTTTTTCTACAAGAAACCGTGAATATGATTATTTGGTGCCGATTTGTTTAAATGTCACATTGATTAATTAATAAAACTTTGAAAATTCCTTTATTATTGTGAAAATATTTATAATATTTTTAGAATAATTTTTTTCTTTTTTTTTTATTGAGTAATATTTTTTAAGATTTACATGCTGGAAATATAATATAAAAGAAAATTGATTGTCAAAAGAAATTAAAAAAAATGATTTCTTCATAACAATTATTGTTTACTTTCTAATAGAAATTTGAGACGAGATGTTGAGAACAATTTTAGCTTGTAAAAGTTAATTTCAATATGACCATATGCTGATTTTTTTTTTTTTTGAAGTTGACCATATACTAATTGATATTATACAATTTAAAATTAGGTAAAGCATTTTTAACATGATGTAGCATGGACTTTCTCAGAAATGAAAATTAAATAAAAAGAAGAAAATTTAAATAAATGTCACATTAGAAATTGTTTTATTTGGCAGGAACAACATATGGTTAGGTTGAAATGTTGGTTAATTATTGCATGTCTCAGTTGATGGCGTAAGACATAAGAAACCGTGATATTGGGTGTGGAAATTTGTTTTGCGTAACGCGTAAGACATTAGAAATCGTGATATTGGGTGTGGAAATATGTTTCCAGCCTAACTAGATGGTCATAATGAAATTTATGAACTGATGTCGACATGTTTGTTTCTTCCAAGAAGGTTCAAGTCTGATTGTGTAGGTTTTCACATCCATACTATGGTAGCTAATGAGTAAGGTGTATTCCTTTCCCTAAACAAAATAAAAGAAAAACAACCATAGTTGCTGGGTAGAAAACATAGTCTTGGAATATGTTAGAGAAGCGAATTCAACTAAACTAAAATTTAATGGCCTTAATTAATGACTCATATGACCATGACCTTCTCTTTGGATGCTGCATAAGGGAGTATTCATACCTTCTCTTTAGAGATGCACTTATAGGGATCCATCGTGTTGTTATCTTGTGACAAATGTAAAGATGAGAAAAATACAAGTACATATGTTCTTTGCCTACTGTCTATTACATAATCCTCATTCTGATATTGTATCCGAGGAGTGTTGGCAGTATTCATGACTGAGATTTGGGATTAGGTGATGTCAATTTTGATATTTGGAAAGATCATAGGTTTAATGATTTGATTTGATGCTTGAATGCACTTGTGAGTTGAGTCCTTGGCTACTAGCCTGTTTGAAATCCTCATTCATAGGATCAGCAAGCTGGCGGGGACTCATGTTTTAGTCACCAACATCAAATTTGAGATTGAAAATTTTAATATATGGGAGGAACATATGTTGCATTTAATGAATTAAATAGATATAGAGGCTTGGAAATGTAACTACAAATTGCAAAACTTTTTCTTTTCAAATAAGTACAGTTGATCCACTCCTGAGTTATTTTGAAAGTTCCACGGAATTTAAAGTGGCAAAAATAATGCAGAGAAGTGGCAAGCAAATAGAAGAAACTACATAGAATGGATTTGGACCTCAATAGAGACTTGATATTGAAGAATTGGCCATTTGGTCAACATCCAAGATATACAAACTTAGTGAATTGTAGATAACTAGTTTAAGGCTACTTCTACGGTGACAAAGTATGCTAAGTCTTCCACCGTGGGAAAGTATTGTGAACCGTTAGATATATATATTAAAAATATGAATGGTTGAGATTTTTTATATTTTTCTTTTTTATTTTCTCTTTTTTATCCTCACTTTCCCAAATTATCCCTTTTACTCCTCCACCGTCTATGACAACGATGCCAAGTCCCTCCTTCAATGTTGCCCTCTTCTCCTTTAATATCCTCACTTCCCTCTTGCCCAAGTCCACCACTCGCAACACTATCTTCGCCTCCCTCCCAACATTGTCTTTGCCCTCAATCTCTACTTTTATGACCCAAACGCTTTTCGCATATTGTAATTGGAGGAAGTGTACACAAATCTGGCCTCCACCCAAACGCTTCTCGTTCGTGACTTTCATGGCCCGAGTAGCATCATCCAAATTGAAGAACTCAACACACACAATACCGTGGTCTCTGAATAAATTGTTTACAAAGCTTTGCCTGAAAACACAATTGATTGATTTTATTGTTCTCACTGAAAAGCCACATTGTGAAATCAATTAAAAAAAATAAAAATAAAAAACAGAAACGTTTTCAGTTTTCAGTTTTCACAAACCAGTCTACCAAACTCGATTCTGATTTGAAACTAGCACAGTGACGCGCCTAGTAAGTTGGTTTTTGCGGCCATCCTTAGTGTCTTCGACGCATCTGAACAAGATCAAAACGAAGGTGCGCCAGGAATAGGAGAGAGAACCGTACGGAGCGAAGAGTTTCGTGAGATCGGAATCAATGATCTTCGGTGGCAGATTTTCGACCCAGAGGTTGTGTGGTGTCAACGGATTCTCCGGCTTTGCATCACAACGTCAAGAACTTGAGCGCCAACGTGTAATGGGTTTGAGAACACCAGGGTTTTGATGGGTTTGAGAAAAATTCGAACTTGGACTGATTTTGGGACTGTGATTTGTGGTGTTGTTGAGCGGAGAATGAGAGTGGTGGTGGTGGTTGTTGTGGGAGCAGGTGGGTGGCGAGGGAGATGCGGCGGTGGAAGGCACTGCAGTTGCCTGGATTGGATGGGGTCGCGGGGTAGTGGAGGAACAGAGGGATAATTTGGGAAACTGAGGATAAAAAAGAGAAAAGAAAAAATATAAAATGTAAAAAATTTCAGCCATTCATCTTTATAATATATAGATCTAACGGTCTACAATTCTTTTCCACGGTAGGAGACCTAACATACTTTCCCACCGTAGAAGTAGCCCTAGTTTAAGGCGCAGGCTAAAATGGGGGATCTTATAATGTCTTCCACCGTGGGAAACTAATATGCACCGTTGGATTTTGATATCAATGTGGGACTATCGTACAACCGTCCACACTAAATTTTTTTTTTTTAAAAAGGGATTTTTTTTCTGTTTAAGTTTTTTTTTTTAAAAAACGACCATTCTTCTCCGTTGTTGCTTTGTTTATGCCTCTTTTCCCATTTTTTTGTCCGTCATTTTATCTTGATTTTTATTTTTAGCCCCTCATAATTTTTTTTATTATTTTTAGTCTCTCATAAATTGTTCAGTTCTGTTCTATTTTTAGTCAATCATAAATTATTTTGTTCTATTTTTAGTCCCTAACATTAATTTCAACTGTTAAGTGATGACATAAACTGTATGTGTGAAAATTTTCTAATTAAGTTTCTAGTGACTTTTAACCGCTGCAAATTTTTTGGTGGTCATAAATGTTTATTTTTGTAACATTTTTTGTGATTTCAGAAAACCTAGTGTTCAAGATTTTGATTTTTGATTTTATTTTTTAACATTTCTGACAGTTTTAGTTTGTCAAAAAATTTGCGGTAGTTAAAAACCACTAGAAACTTTAAACAGAAGAAGAAGGATCCCTTTTTTTAAAAAAAAAATCTAGTGTAAACAGTTGTATGGTAGTCTCACATCAATAAGCAACAATGGAGAAAAATAGTCATTTTTAAAAATAAAAAAAAAACTTAAACAGAAAAAAAATCCCTTTTTAAAAAAAAAAATCTAGTGTAGACGGTTGTACGGTAGTCTCACATTGATCTCAAAATCCAACGGTGCACATTAGTTTCCCACGGTGGGAAACATTATAATGTCTCCCATTTTAGCCAGCGTCCTAGTTTAATTGACAACTCCCCAATAAGAGAAGTATAGAAGATTTTGGAGCAAATTCAGTTCTAAGTATTAACTCTTGGGGCATAGAACAATTTTTTTTTTCACTCCAGAACTCCAGAGATTGCAGATGATGATAACTTTGAATAGCGTTCAAGCAATTTATATCCTTAATTATTATTTTAAATAAGTAATTATGAAACATTTTAAACCAATAGAGTCCTATCATCGTTGATATCTCATTCACAAATGAGTTTGTCGGTAACTTAGTATTCAATTAGCTATGTAGGAAATTTCATTTAAATATATTATCAGTTTTAATCTTTTTCAAAAATTGATTAAATAATAATCGGTTATTTATCTATAATTGGTTATATAACTGGTTTTAAATATAATCAATTATATGTCTATAACCGATTATATAACTAGTTTTTAAAAACAATAACCAATTATACTAAACCATAACTAGTTATATAAAACTAGTTATGATTATGATTTATAATAACCACTTATGGTTATGGTTATTATAACTATTAAATAACTAAATTATAAGAAGTTATTATAACCATAATCATAACTATTCCCTTAGGCCTTGACTAATTTATAACCATAACCATTAGATTATACTACTTCCGTCCCCTAAATATAAGATTTTTTTTTTTAAATTGTCTATTTTTATAAGACTCTTTTTAAGTTGTTTCTTACATTAATTATCATTTGACCAAAATACCCTTGATAACTTTACAATAAATGCTATAAATTAATAAGATAAATATATTCTCTCTTATGAGGATTGTATAAGATGACTAGTACTCATTAATTAATTAGGTAGAAAGTAATTAAGTGGAAAGAGAGATGATGAGTCCCAATAATTATAAGAGTAATTTTGAAAAATAATAGAAATTGTTAACAAATTTAATGTTATTAACTAAATTAACCAACTTTTTTAAAAGTGTGAATTGATTAAAAGAGTCTTATATTTAGAGACAGAGATAGTAATAGTTATTTGAATAACCCTTAGGATGGTTAAATATCAAGGGTGTTAATTTAGTTATTTAATAGTTATGGTTATGGTTATATTTATAATACTTATTTGAAGGGAAAAATATGTTTTTGGTCCATGTACTTTCACTCAAAATTGGTTTTAGTCCCTGTATTTTCAAATCGACTATTTTAGTTCTCGAACTTTGAAAAACATGTGGAATCAATCCCTTGACAACACTAACATTGTTAAAGGAGAGTGACTAAATTCACATGTTTTTCAAAGTTTGAGGATTAAAATGATCAATTTGAAAATACAGGAACTAAAACTAATTTTATTTAAAAATACAAGGACAAAAACATATTTTATCCTTATTTAAATAATCAAACCATAAGCACTCCTACCTCTCATGAGAAGGATTGCTGTTGTGAAGCTTCAATCTTCTTCCCTCTACTCATATTCAACATTTGTCTTTTTCAATGGTGGTAGATGCAGAGGCGTGAGGGAAAGATTCTCAGACAGGAAGTAACAACCAACTAGGGTATTGTAAAATTTGGGGGGAAAATACTTTTAATTGAACGTAACGATCGAGTCTCTTAATTTAATCCTTCCTTATTGTATCACCTACTGACACATGAATACCTGTCTGAAATTTAACGAAATCAGCATTGTCGACGAGGTTAACTAATGAAATTGATATTTTCAACTGAGGGAGTCTAGCTCAGTTGGTTGAGCAACATTTATGTGTTATTGTAAACCTTCGATACAGTGTTTGATTCCTACTTATAAAAAAAATTTAATATTTTTTACGGGATCTAGTTAGATAGACTTCTTTTTTGCTTAGATAATTTTAGAGCCTAATTAGACAACACATTATGACTTTGATGAGAACCAATATGATGGTTTTATTACTTCAATTGTTTTCCATAACTTTCATTTTGAACATGGTTACCTTACCTCCTCTATCCTCAAACATATCATCTATTTCCAAATTCTTATTCTCATCCCTGTATTGAAAATTAACACCCTTGATATTGACATCTCTATTATCGTCTCCCTTACGCCTTGACTATTATTCCCTTTACTAGCCTCGTCAACACCTGATTTTGCCATGCCATCACCCTATTCCTTGGTCCATATTGCCATCACCATTCGGTGCCCACTCGCCTTTAATTAGTTTCTGATTTCTCACCTAAAAAGACGAGGAAAAGTAATCACTTGACGAAGACCCGCTTATTAGCAACGAATCACGCACAACACATGCAGCACCCTTATCACTTTCATTCGACTTTTACTTAAGGCACCTCCTTTTTTTTTTTGTGCACCCCATAATTTTCAATATTTCTATAATACCCTTATTTATTATACATCTTTATGCTGCTCTCTCCTTCGCACCCCATTCTCGCTGTCTCTCCTTCGCATCCAATCCATTCTTCTTCTCTCGTCCTCATTCCTCCTCTTTCCTTCATAGATGAGGTTTCTGTTTAAGTTATTCATCTGGTATTTTTTTTTTTCATTTAACAATGTTACAGAATGATGGATCCATAATATAATATAGCTCAATCCGTAATTATACATTAGGGATTGAGCAATCTGTAATTGTATATAGTATTACAGAATGTACAATCCGTAATTCTATTTATACAATTACGGATCATACAATCCGTAAACCTTATAACACAATTACGGATTGTGTAATCTGTAATGTATAATATATTATACATTACGGATTACACAATCCGTAATTGTGTTATAAGGTCGACAGATTGTATGATCCGTAATTGTATAAATAGAGTTACGGATTGTACATTCCATAATACTATATACAATTACGAATTAAATCATACAATTACATATTAAATTATACAATTTTAATTTCTTACGGATTACAAATTAAATTATATAAATCCGGAATTAAATTATATTATTACAATTGCAAATTAAATTATACAATTATTAAATTATACAATTACAAATTAATTATATTATTACAAATTAAATTATATATTTTTAATTTATTACGGATTATCAAATCCGGAATATTTAGGGACATTCCGGATTTGATAATCCGAATGTGGAGGTGCGCTACGGAAAGGGCAATCCATAAGCATTATATTATATACATTACTTAATTAGATACATATATGAAAAAGGTTACGGATGATCAAATATGGAAGGGCAATCCGTAAGCATATATGAAAAGGTTGCGGATTATTACGGATTATTATATACATATATGAAAGGGCAATCCGTAAGCATATTCTGTCCCTACACAATAAATTATATATTTTTAATTTATTACGGATTATCAAATCCAGAACATTTAGGGACATTCCAGAAATGTATTACGGAATACCCATTCCGTAATGCAACAATGTATTATGAATTGGGCATTCTGTAATACATTTCTGGAATGCCCTAAATATTCTGGATTGCATAATCTGAATGTGGAGTTGTTCTACGGAAAGGGTAATCCGTAAGGATTCACAATAAAAGGCAAAAAAGGTAAAATAGTCAGCACAACTATTTATTATTTCCAATGGGATGTCCAAGGAAAAAATAGAGGTGCCTTACTAAAAACCCCTTTCATTCGCTGTTGATCCAACAAGCTTCTTCCACATACGCCTCACACTCTTTGCAATCTTCCTTTTTGGGTCAACTCCAGCGGGGAGCATCAATCCACAACCCTAATTAACTAACCAAGTGAATGGTAAAAAAAAAATATATTATTATTTTTTTAATTCATAAAACTTAATGCTTTTGTCACGATAACTTAAGAAAACCAGTCACCGCTCGTAATTTTTTTTTTTTTACCAAAACACATAATTTGTTGTCTTACCCAACTTACAACCCAGGTGACTTCCACAAAGGATTGAAAATGGCATGGGATAATAATGTTCTTAATCTTATCGTTTGTTACATAATCAGTTAATCACTTAAAGAAATCCAATTAATGTCCTGCCGTGCCGATCACGTTTAAAAAAGAAAAAGAGGACGACGACGACCAAGACTTAGACGTGTGAATTGCAGTGAAAACAACTAACCATTTAGTGTGAAAATATTTCAAAGATTTTTATGACAGCGAGTTTTCTAAATTGATACTTTTACAAGTCACTTTTTCCGGTAGATGCTGGGACCTGGATTGCCTCCCGTCAATTTAAAGACTGCAATTTTTTTCTTGTTATATTTTATTAAATTTATAATGTGTTGAAAAAGAAAATTAAGGGTAAATATTGGGCTTTCATTCTCTCTCCAGCTGCAGAACTTTGAATGGATCATTTCTTACTTCATAAGCCTATCAGCGCTAAGAATACATTACACGCATGTCCGATAAATCAATTTTTATATTCTAAATTTAAGTATTTATTTTTATTATTCTATGTCTGTTGTCTCATGAAAAACTAATTAACCAATTGAATCGGCTAACACTCTGACATGATGTTGGGATTTTTATCTTTATCCCTTTCTTTAGTATTCTTTATTCTTTATGCGGAAGCCAAAATTCACAGGTACATATCCCAGAACAATAATTCAAAAGTCCTAGGATCTACAACATGCTTGATTATTAAGGATTAGATAAAATACCTGGATCCATTGATGATTCCTGATCTAAGCATTCTTGAATAATTGTTGCGGAATTACGAATAATCGATGAACAACATAGCCGGCGGCTTTATGGTTCTTCCTCAACCAGAGCCTCTTTATTCCTTAATGGGACCTTCGTAACTCTTCAAATGGGGAGAAGAGAAACTATGTGTGACGGCTCGGTATATTGGGGACCATAGCCTTCTTATAGTGTGTTAACCTAATAGGGTTCCCATTATCCTCTAATGGGCCAACACCGACATCTGCTCATTTAAACCCATATCACCTTATTTAGTAGTCTAACGGGCACACTTAATTTTGACCACATAAAATAAAGCCCACTGATGATAAATAGCTAATATAATTGTCTTATAATATTAGCCCACATTAATTATTGGAACTTAAAATTCCAACAATCTCCCACTTGGGCTACATATTGTAACAATTATATCACAATTCCTTAGGCGCGCATCCGTACGCTATTTATCCTTAGACTTCAACTTTAACAATCTGGTCCATCTCATGTATCAATAATGGAACCACCGCGGCTTTTTTTTTTTCACTATAGTAAATGTGACCAAACCCCGATGACTACCACATCAACACATTCAATGACATAGATCAATATGGATGAGCAGCATGGAAATTACATGCAATGTGATCTCAATCATGCCTATTTCCAACTGGTCCAACTTTAGTCTTTAATGAGATCAATCTGAAATCCTTAAGTACAATTTAAATATTGCACACAAATAAACAAGTTTAATAATAAACTTGTAAGCTATAATCTTTATTTATGCAGAAAATCAAATATATGAAATCCAAATCCAAACATAGAACATAGAGTAAGACTCCCACTAAACCATGGCAACAACTTAAATAACACCATATGAGCAACATGCTCTTGAAAATACCTTAAATGTCAACCATTAGTTAGTGGGTCAGCTAGCATACTGTCTTTTCTTATATGTTCTACAAATATCTTTATTTTCTGAATTCTTTCTTTAACAACCAAATACTTTATGTCAGTAACCTTTGACTTGGTTGAACCCCTGTTGTTGGAGTATAACACTACTGAGTTATTGTCACAATAAATACTTAATGGCCTCTTAATGTTGGTAACAACTAGCAAGCCAGTGACAAAATTTAGCACTCATATCTTATGGTTCAATGCCTCATAGCAAATATTAACTCCACCACCATGGTTAAAGATGTATCCTAATGTAGAGTGCCTGCTATTTGTGCATCCCGCAGAATCGGAGTCAAAATACTTAATGATCTCTAAACTTTCAGACTTCCGATATGTAAGCATGTAGTTTCTTGTTCTCTTCTAATAGCGCATTACACGCTTTGTTACTTTCTAGTGCTGCATACCAATATTACTTATATATCTACCCTAGGATTCCCACTAAATGCTATGTCAAGACGAAAATAAACTTAAGCATACATAAGACTCCGATCCCCACAGTTGTAAGGAATCTTTTGCATCTTTCCTTTTTTTTTTTTTTTTTTTAAAATAGTAACAGGCACTGTTTAAGACTAAACTTGTCTCCTTTAGCAACGGGTATATTTTATGGTTTACTATCCTTCATGCTGAATCTATCCAAAACTGTATTGGTATAACTCCTTTCATGATAATAAAACTATATCATGGCTATCAAGATGTCATCAACATATAACACCAAAATGACAAATTTACTCCTACTGAACTTTTGGTATACGCAATCATCAACCAAATTTGCCTCAAAACCATAAGAGGCAATAACTAGATGAAATTTGTAATACCATTGGCGGGATGCTTGTTTAAGGCCATAAATGGATTTCTTTAGCATGCACACCATGGACTTTGGATCACCTTAAACAAAGTTTTCTGGCTGCACCATCTAAATTGCTTCATCAATGTTGCCATTTAGAAACGCAGTCTTTACATCCATCTAATGCAACTCTAAATCAAAATGAGTTATCAGTGCCATTATAGTACTAAGAGAGTCTTTTTAAGAAACCGGAGAGAAAGTCTCTTTATAATCAATGCCTTCCTTTTTAGTAAAGCCTTTGGCGACAAGACGAGCTTTATATATGTCAATATTACCCTTTGAATCCCTTTCGATTATAGATATCCATTTACAGCTTATGGGTTTCACACCTTCAGGTAATTTTGACAATATTCCAAATGTCATTGTCAACCATCAACTTTATCACATCATTTACGGCATCAATCCACTTGAGAGTTGGAACACTGCATGACTTGACTAAAGTTGATTAGATCTTCATCAGTCAACTCAATGTCATATTTATGTTCTTAAAGAAATACAACATAATCATCTGAAATTGCACTTCTCATTTCTCTAATGGATCTTCTTAATGGCACTTCTTGAGGTTGTTGAGTTTGAACTGTAAGTGGTGCTTAAGGAGGAATCTCAGTGTTGTCTTGTCCTTGAATGATGTCAGAAATGACATCATTATTAATTACTGGATCTGTTTCTTGAACAATGGTAGGAACAAAGACTTGTCCATTGTCAATAACAAGTTATTCTTCAAAGACAACACTCCTTATGTTTCCTTCCCCTCCAAACTCAACTTCCTCAAGGAATCTTGCATTCCCCGTCTCAAAGCAGGATCTTATAGTGGGATTATAAAACTTAAACTCGTGAGAGTGTTCAATATAACCAACAAAGTAGTAACTAATTGTCTTTAAGTCTAGCTTGCCTTCATGCAACCTATAAGGCCTTGCTTTAGCTAGACATCCCCAAATGTGCATGTGCTTAATACTGGGCCTTTTTTTTTTTAGTCCACAGCTCGTAAGGGGTCTTAGCGACTACTTTACTCTATATCTTGTAGAGGATATAAATTGCGGTCTTTAATGCTTTTCCCCAAAGTGACTCTAATAGAGAAGAATGACTAATCATACTTCTTACATATCCTTAAGAGTCCCATTTCATCATTTTGCACCTCCGTTCATGCTAGGTTTGCCTAACATCCTATATTGCAAAACAATTCCACACTAATTGAGGAGAAACATGAAGGGCTCTAGACGTCGCTCACCTTATCTGTCATATCTACCGTAGTATTTGCCACCACAGTCAGATTTGACGGTCTTAATTTTCTTTCCTAGTAAACATCTAGAGATTGAGACTTCTCATGAATTAAATAAAGGTAACCGTACCTTGAGTAATCGTCTATAAACAAAATAATATACCTTTGTCCATTCCATGAATCCATAGGGAAGGGACCACAAATCTGTATGTATTAGTTCTAAGACATCCTTAGCTCTTTCGGCACCTAAATTCCCTTTGTTTGTTTGTTCGTTTACCCTTAATACACTCAACGCAAACTTGGAAGTTTGACAAATCTAAGGGTCCAAGAATTTCCTTCGATACAAGCCTCTGAATTCTCTGTTTAGAGATATAGCCTAAGTGCTTATGCCATAAAGTGGCAAAATTCTCATTTAATTTATGTTTTGTACCACATGAATCTGTTTGCAATAGGAACACTCAATATCAATTAAATACCCATAACTAACCACATTTGAATCACAAGAGAGACTATCTTTATTATTTCTAAATGAACAAGAATAACCGGATTTGTCCAAAATAGAAATTAAATTTCGTCTAATAGACGGTGCAACATATGTCTCAGCCAAATTCAAATGAAAATGAGTCTTTAAAAGCAACCCAAAAGTTCCTATAGCTTCAACTATAACTTTATTGTCATCGCCCACATAGATGAATCTTTCAACATCACTTGGCGGATGGCTCCACAGGCAGCCTTTCATAAAATACTTATGTGAGTAGTAGCACCAGAATCTACCCACCAAGTGTCCTTTGGTACAAAAAACTAAATTAACTTTAGAACAAACAAAAGTGAGAAGTTTAACCTTCTTTACACACCTTAGGACACTTTTACTCCATATGTCCCACCTTCTTACAGAAGTAGCAAGTAAATTCCTCATCTTGCTTTTCTGTTTCTTCTCCAATTGAGAAGAACTCTTTGCATATCCTCAACACTCTTCCTTTTCTTATCCTAAGAATGACCTACTTTAATTCGGTGTCATGGTGAATAAAGCCCCATTAGAGTTTTCCATAATTAGAATGGGTCAATTTGTCCAATTTCATGCAATTGAGAATAATCTCAACTGACTTCTTCCAAACTTTAAAGTTTGTATCATGCAGCTTTGGGATTCACAAAAATTGAGTAGTTAAAATAGGAGCAGTAGCAGCAACAACTAAAGAGAGAACAATAAATATACAATGCACAAGTAATCTTTATGGTAAATTTAAAGACCCAAACAAGATACCTAGCGCACCATTAATCCCCAATCTTTGGATTGAAAGGACTAACTGCAAGTGGTACTCTCAGCGCAATGGTCAAACATTTGTGATAAGTCCTGTCAAACAATAGTTGTCTTTGGACACTTCATTGCTCACATGGAAATTAATTTGGTGATAACTCCTGTCAAATAATGATTGTCTTTGGACACTCCATTATTCACATGGAAAATCAATCCTTATAATCACCACACATCTACCATCGCAGGCATGTAATTATCCGGCCAAATTGAGTCTTCCTTTGGGCCGAGCACAATTCGCATGAATAATTCCACACAACATCTATGTAAATTCAATCAAACTAATCTACGCAACAGAGGTTACTTTGGCAACATGTTGTTTCAATTAATTCAACTAAAAATACTAGACAATTTAATCAAAATGGGAGGTCTTAAATTTACACAAATTTCAAACATAAATGCAAAACCCAAAATATGTCTATTTCACCACTTGGCGATCACATGACTGCCTAACAGTCCTTGAGTGAGAAATATCTCACAAACTATTTTTTTTTTTAATTTCAACCCTCAAATCTTTACATATAGGTTGATTAAAAAATAAAATTTGAATCATATCAATAATGGGCTAATAAACCGTATAGTCAAGAAATCACATAACGTTGACAGCAATCACAAATCTGCTGCAATATAATTCATAAATACTTGATGCGCTATATATTAGCCCCAATTGAAACGTAAAACGTATATTGTTTCAGAAATATATCAACGATGGCTATCAGCCATTCTCTGAATCGTAATGCCTAAAGGAAAACTATTTTAATTTCACAGTGATGGCTAATTTGTTTTCCATAACGGCAAATATCTTTATAGTCAAAAGGATATCCAAATTGTTTTACGAAAAATAAAATGCGATGCCAAAGCAAGAAGTTGTGGATCGAAATCCAAAACAATATACAATGTGAAATAAAGTAATATATACGCAAGACATTCATGACATTGCCTGGAATCTACTAATTAGTAAATTCCCAAAACATTTTCACTGATTGGAAAATATATATAACAATAATTTATTTATACCATAAGCCATTATTCTTTAATATGTAAAACATATACAAAAGCTACCAACCAGGAGTCTATATTAGCCATATATTAATATATAAATAAATACCTGGAATAATCATAAAACAAAGACCTTATAACTTAAAACCAAATATCTTCACAAAGATAAGTCACGTAAAACTTGGATCCTAAAGGAAGGGTATCAAATTTCAAATTGAATTAAAGCTACGTGACCGAAACAATGATCATTACAAATGCCACTTTATATCGATCGTCAAAGAAAGGAAAAAACTTTCAAAACCGAAACCGTATCTGCAACGGGATTTATTCAAGAAAAACTCTATCCAGGTATTAAATAATTGAAAAACTTTGAATCCTAATAATCAAACAATGAGGACCCGCTCTGATACCACTTGTTGGGATTTTTATCTTTATCCCTTTCTTTAGTATTCTTTATTCTTTATGCGGAAGCCAAAATTCACAGGTACATATCCCAGAACAATAATCCAAAAGTCCTAGGATCTACAACATGCTTGATTATTAAGGATTAGATAAAATACCTGGATCCATTGATGATTCCTGATCTAAGCATTCTTGAATAATTGTTGCGGAATTACGAATAATCGATGAACAACATAGCCGGCGGCTTTATGGTTCTTCCTCAACCAGAGCCTCTTTATTCCTTAATGGGACCTTCGTAACTCTTCAAATGGGGAGAAGAGAAACTATGTGTGACGGCTCGGTATATTGGGGACCATAGCCTTCTTATAGTGTGTTAACCTAATAGGGTTCCCATTATCCTCTAATGGGCCAACACCGACATCTGCTCATTTAAACCCATATCACCTTATTTAGTAGTCTAACGGGCACACTTAATTTTGACCACATAAAATAAAGCCCACTAATGATAAATAGCTAATATAATTGTCTTATAATATTAGCCCACATTAATTAATTATTGGAACTTAAAATTCCAACACATGATTCCAAAATATAAGTTAAACGATTGATGTTAAGAAGGGAAACTACTTCTTCACAATGGGTTTCCAAACTATTAGAAAAAGCGTTTGGAGTAGGTCAAGATGATAGAGTGCTAAAAAGGTAAAATTAAACTGAAAGGAAATAAAAAATAGTAAATTCGGTAAAGATAACATGCAAGAATAAAAATAAAATTGACTTGGTTTGAATTTTGATTAAAGGTCCTTTTCAGTTGTGACACAAAGAATATTTATAGGAATCTTATCTTATAACCACCTAAACAAAACACTAAGCACTTCCTCGACAATTTTCTAATGTTTCCTATAGTTTGGCCTCCACTAACTAACACTACTTGATCAGTGTTGACCAAGTCTTCCAAGTCTTCTAGATTAATCAGATTAATTTCAAAAAATCTCCTTTAACTGACTGAAAATCCCTTCGTGGGCTTTATCTTATTTCATTCGGCCCAACCTTACCAACTTCATTATCGATCTTATTATATTTATAGGAATCTTACCTTATAACCACCTAAACAAAACACTAAGCACTTCCTCGACAATTTTCTAATGTTTTTCTATAGTTTGGCCTCCACTAACTAACACTAATTGATCAGTGTTGACCAAGTCTTCCAAGTCTTCTAGATTAATCAGATTAATTTCAAAAAATTTCCTTTAATTGACTGAAAATCCCTTCGTGGGCTTTATCTTATTTCATTCGGCCCAATCTTACCAACTTCATTTTCGATCTTATTATTTCGGGCCTATTATCTTGGGTTATCGAATTTAAATTTTGGTTACCAACAATTTATTTATTTATTTATTTATTTTTGTCTTGAGTCAAAGACTAATCCGCGTGACTGCCGCTAGTCCAAGAGAATTTTACACATGAAGATAATTGAACACAGGTTCTCACGCTACATAGATCGTTCCCCCACATATAAATGTAGTGAGACTTTACACCGCTGCGCCAATCTATGGATTATTTCTTTATCTTTTTATGTTATATAGTTTTATTATTTTTTTATTTTATAAAATTTCCAAATTATTAATTATTTTTAAAATTTTATTTTAAGTCTTTTTTTTTTTTTACTTTTATAAACACCCAATTTTCAGTTTAGCTTTTTTATTTAATTTATCACTCTTTAGAAAAAAGAAAAAAGAAAAAAAGAAAGATCAAAGAAAGAAAACAAAAAAGAGGACGGAGCTGCTTTTTCTGAGCCTGTTACAATTGCTGCTTTTGCTGAGGCTATTACAATTGCTCGTCATAGTATTGGTACTTTCTGAAATAATGACTAATCTCTATCAGAAACTATAAACGCACATAAGATGGGTATACCCGTCGCATAGGAGTGTTGCTGCATTTTGTCTCTTCATTGGATAGTCATATATAGACAAACAAGAGACCTTCGGACCTTTTCGGGTAATCGGAATATCAAGAAAGGGTCACTTTGTGTTTTGCGTATCAGAAATAGACAAGTTGCTACGTACTCATTGTAAGCTAGTTACATGGTTCTCATTTTTCTGTAAGTTTTGTTTGTTCAGTCATCGCTGTATCAAAGAGGATCTTATATCTGAGAAATAATTAATGTCTCGTGTTTTTTAAGGTTCTTTTGATGTTCCCTGAATCATTTCCCGCTGTTCTTTAGTTTGAATACAGATGTTCTACATGAAACTTGAATTGTATATTGGTTATTATTGTGTCTAAACCATTGTAGTTTTTATGCTTTTTGTTGTTTTTATTTTTGGCGTGTGTTTTTTTTATTGATATGCACGTTCTTGTCCTTTGTGAGTACTGAAGGTATATATGCATTACTCGTAATTTTAGTTGTGAGTAGCTGAAGGTATATATGTGCACCTGATCATTATGGTTTTAATTATTTTTTATTGTGAAAAAGGAGATAGCCTAACGTGTTAAGGATCACTATAGAATGGATTCTAAAATATTCACAAATGGTAGACTTAAGTTGTTGTGGCTGTCATGTATATCGACGTGTTTTGGGAAATGAGAAATGATCTGATTTTGATTTTTGAGTTTGCAATACATGCCATTTGGTGGGTCATAAAGCATGAGGTGTAATATTTTAGTTAAGCCAAGTAATGCATTCATGATGCATCCTCCATTGTAATCAAGTGCGAAGCAATAAACTCAATTATAATTCGAAAAGAGATATTTTGAATAGAGGAATGTGTTGTATTTTTGAGTTTTGGAGAGTATTACAAAAGGCAAAGTCCCACATTGTTTATGATAGTTTTGCCTCACTAGTTTATATATTCTTTTGTGTTTATAGCTTTCAAAGAGGCTAATAAGAGGTGGAAGCTTCACACACATGAGTTTGTACTATTTTTACACTGTGATTTTTAAAGCTTATCTGAAAATAATATTTTTATGTTACCGTTTTATTAAGTTGTGTGGTTACAAAAAATAAGAGATTTTATTTTGTGACTGTTTTGTGTATATGATCGTATATGTTTATACCCGTTTTAAATGTACGATCGTATCTGTTTATGACCATTTTAAATGTACGATCGTATCTGTTAATGACCGTTTTAAATATACGATCGTATCTGTTTATTACTGTTTTAAAGATCTTATCGTATATTTCATTTTAACGTTCATTTATTAACGTTTTAATTTTCTCGTTTTAAATACCCATTTGTGCTACACGTTTGGGACGTACTCTGACACTCTCTTCGTCTTTTCTCTTCTGTTCCTGAGTTACAATTCATACTTGCCAGTTCTGTTGCCTCAGTGCATTCTGAGAGGTTCCTGTTGTATCCTAGGGGGCTTGCGCGGGAATCCACGAATAAGTCCTTTAGGTCAGTGCTCTTGCATGCCTCGGGAAGTGTGTTTTCTTTAAGAGTGGCTACAATCCGTAGCCGCTTACTCGCCGCAACCTTCTTCTCCGGTCAACAACAATGTTGGTTTGATCCCCGCCAACTATGCAAAGCCTTTGCCGAACGTCTCAAAGATTGAAGTGTTTGCTGGACAGAACTTTCGCCGGTGGCAGGAGCGTGTCTCCACTTTGTTGGACATGCATGGAGTAGTTTTTGCTCTCACCACTCCGAAGCCAGAATCCACTGCAACTGCTAAACAGATTGATGACTGGACCCAAGCCAATAAGGTATGTCATCACACTTTGCTCAATGCCCTATCTAACGATTTGTTCGATGTTTATTGTTCTTACAAGGAGGCCAAAGAGATATGGGATTCTATTCTCCTGAAGTACACTGCTGAAGATGTTGTCAGATAAAGGTTCATTATTGGCAACTACTACCGCTGGGAAATGATCGAAGGCAAGGACATCAAGGTTTAGATAAATGAGTACCACAAGCTTATTGAAGATCTAAAAGCAGAAAACATCAACCTTCCATATGAGTTTGTATCTGATTTACTTATTGAAAAATTACCTGCATCTTGGACTAACTACAAGCAACAGTTGAAGCACAAGCACAAGCAGATGTCACTATCAGAACTGATCACGTATATCATTATTGAAGATACCAACAGAAAGGAGTGTGTTGCAGCAAGGGCAAAAGCATTATCTGCCAAGGCAAACGTGGTTCAGGACAAACCAAATAAGAAAAGGTACAAGCAGAAACCTGATCACAGTAACAAAAATAAATTTAAAAATAATATCTCACATTCTTCTAACCCAACCTTCAAGAAGAAGGGAAACTATTTTTGTTTGTGGAAAGCCAGGACACTATGCACCTCAGTGCAGGTTTCGCATCATGAGAAACGACAACCCTCCTAAGCCTAGGGTCAACCTGGCTGAAGGGGATGATGTTATAGCTGCCGTTGTTTCTCAAGTGAATGTGGTGACCGATGTGAGTAAATGGGTGGTAGATTCTGGGGCTACCCAACACATCTATGCAAACAGAAATGCGTTTACCTCCTATAATGTTGTGGGGGATGAAGAAGAACATGTGTATCTTGGTGATTCTAGGACCACTCCGGTTCTAGGAAAAGGAAAAGTTCTTCTGAAGCTCACATCTGGGAAGACTCTGGCTTTGACTGATGTGCTACATGTGCCCTCTATTAGAGTCAATTTAGTTTCTGTAGCACTTTTGGGAAAGGTTGGGGTGAAAGTGTCCTTTGAATCGGACAAAATTGTTATGACAAAGAACAATGTGTTTGTGGGTAAAGGGTATTGTGATCAGGGACTCTTTGTACTGAATGTTTCTGAAGTTATGAATAAAACTGCATCTACTTCTGCTTATGTGGTTGATTCTTATGATATGTGGCATGCTAGATTAGGACATGTGAATTCCTCGTATGTTATAAAATTGCAACGACTAGGCCTAATCAACATGCATGATAAACAAAGTAGAAAATGTGATATATGTGTTGAATCTAAATTAACAAAGAAAACATGTTTTGTTGTGCAACTTGAAACTGAACCTCTTAGCTTAATTCATTCTGATCTTGCTGATTTGAAACAAACTATGACCAGAGGGGGTAAAAGTTATTTTGTAACCTTTATAGATGATTTCTCTAGATATACTAAAGTTTATTTGATTAGACATAAAGATGAAGCGTTTAACATGTTTTTGTCTTATAAAGCTGAAGTGGAAAATCATTTAAATAGAAAAATTAAAAGAATAAGATCCGATAGGGGTGGTGAGTACACTTTGTTTAATGACTTTTGTGAAAAGGAAGGTATAATCCATGAGGTAACCCCACCATATTCACCTGAGTCAAATGGAGTAGCTGAGAGGAAAAATAGAACCCTTAAGGAGATGATGAATGCTCTGCTTATTAGTTCCTCTGCACTTGACAACCTTTGGGGATATGCCCTCTTGACAACTTGTTTCTTGCAAAATAGGGTTCCACATAAGAAAACAGGAAAAACACCTTATGAGTTATGGAAAGGATATACACCAAACCTGAAATATTTGAGAGTGTGGGGGTGCTTAGCTAAAGTGATGTTACCAGATCCTAAGAAAAGGAAAATAGGACCTAAGACTTCTGATTGCATGTTTATTGGTTATGTGGAACATAGTGCTGCCTATAGGTTTCTTGTCCTCAAGAGTAATGTGCTTGATTGCAATACCATAGTAGAGACTAAGAATGCTGAATTCTTTGAGGACTTTTTTCCTTTGAGGTCTACCTATGATTCTGAACAACCTGTAGAAATTTCTAGTGAAAATATGATTGAGGATTTGAGAAGGAGTAAGAGACAAAGGAAAGAGACATCGTTTGGAGATGATTTCTACACATATCTTGTTGAGGATGACCCTTTGAGTTTTTCAGAAGCTGTTACTTCTTCTGATGCTAACCTTTGGAAATAAGCTATTAAGACTGAGATTGATTTTATTGTGAAAAATCATACTTGGACTCTAGTAGATTTACCATAAGGAGCAAAGCCTATTGGATGCAAGTGGATCTTTAAGAAAAAGTATAATCCTGATGGATCAATAGATAAGTATAAGGCTAGATTGGTAGCTAAAGGGTTTACTCAAAAGGAAAACATAGATTTCTTTGATACCTTTGCGCTTGTTACCAGAACTTCCTCTATTAGAGTTTTGATAGCCTTAGCGGCAATTCATAAGTTAATCATTCACCAAATGGATGTGAAGACAGCTTTCTTGAATGGTGATCTAGAGGAAGAGATTTATATGACTCAACCTGAAGGGTGTGTGGTTCATGGTCATGAAAACAAAGTGTGCCAACTTTTGAAATCCCTATACGGTTTAAAACAGGCACCAAAACAATGGCATGAAAAGTTTAATGAGACTTTACTTGATTATGGCTTTTCTGCTAGTGATGCTGATAGATGCGTGTATACAAAATCTGAGAATGGTGATTGTGTCATTATATGCCTGTATGTGAATGACATGCTGATTTTTGGTACATTCAATGATATAGTTTTGAGAACTAAATCATTTTTGGCATCTAAATTTGATATGAAAGACATGGGTGAAGCAAGTGTAATTTTGGGAGTTAAAATCATAAGGAAGGGAGATAGTATATTATTATCCCAAGGACATTATGTTGAGAAACTTCTAAGGAAGTTTGGATATTATGACTCTAAGTCAATGAGTACCCCTTATGATGCTAACTCTCAATTGAAGAAAAATAGAGGAAAACCAATTGATCAAACTCAATATGCCTAAATCATTGGGAGCTTACTGCATTTGATGAATTTCTCTAGACCTGATATTGCATATGCAGTAGGTAGATTGAGTAGATACACTCATAGTCCTAATCAGGACCATTGGGATGCACTTGCGAGACTCATGAGATACTTGAGAGGTACCATGGACTATGGTATTGAATATAGTGGATTTCCCGCTGTACTGGAAGGGTACAGTGATGCTAACTGGATCTCTGATTCAGATGAGACAAAATCCACTAGTGGTTATGTGTTTACACTTAGTGGTGGTGTGATTGCATGGAGGTCAACCAGACAAACTATTGTAGGTAGATCAACAATGGAGTCAGAGTTTGTTGCTCTAGAAATGGCTGGTAGTGAGGCTGAGTGGTTGAAAAACTTCTTAGCTAATATTCCTTTGGGAATGAAACCAACCCCATCAGTGTCTATGCATTGTGACTCTCAATCAGCAATAGCTGTAGCTAAAAACAAAATTTTCAATGGGAAAAATAGACATATACAATTGAGACATAATGTAGTAAAACAGCTGCTAAAGGATGGAATAATTTCCATAGATTATGTGAAGTCATAAGGAAATTTAGCAGATCCTCTGATAAAACCCCTGGGGAGGAACATGATGTTAGAAACATCGAGGGGAATAGGACTTAAGCCAATTGAAAACAAACAAGTGATGGTAACCCAACCTTTGTGATTGGAGATCCCATGAAAAAGGTTCATATGGGTAAGAATAGGTCACTTGTCAGTTCTGCTAGCACTAAAATTGACTTTAATCAATTTTTAATTTTCTATCCCTTCCTATGGTGTGAGAAAGTGCTAGATACTGCATTAATGTGAGGTTAAGCTTTATAGTTAAGCTTTATGTGATAATGAGAAAGCTTAACAACTTATAAAGTTTTTAATCAATTTCATATCCGTTATGGGTGGTGTATGATTTGCAGCATACACTTGATGGAATCACCTATATGAGTGTCAAGTGAGGCCGCTTGTATGAGATCCTGGCAAAATCTCTAGAGCACTCATGAATACCGGGCACGCGCATGGCCTAGTAGCGCAACACAGCGATAACGACAACGATTGTGGGGGTGTACTGTGATTGGTAGACCGCTAATACACGTTAAGTGTTTTTGGTTCATATAGCTTGCTACACCAACTACACTGTGTGTTAAGTCTTATCAGTATACATCTGGTTCATATAGCTTGCTACACCAAGTCTGACACATTACATCTCATGTAATAACCCAAGAATTCTTTTCTTCTTTCTTTTTAAAAATGTTTTATTTTGCCTTTTGTAATATGTTGGGGATTGTTGTATTTTTGAGTTTTGGAGAGTATTACAAAAGGCAAAGTCTCACATTGCTTAGGATAGCTTTGTCTCACTAGTTTATATATCCTTTTGTGTTTTTAGCTTTCAAAGAGGCTAGTAAGAGGTGGAAGCCTCGCGCGCATGAGTTTGGGCCTTTCGTAGTGCAAATCCGTCGATTTGCCCCCCCTTGCGCGTGCGAGAATGGGCTTTGTATTGTTTTTACACTGTGATTTAATAAAATTATTTATTATTTTCGATTTAAGTTTATTTGAATTTAAAGCTTATCAGAAAATAATGTTTTTATGTTACCATTTTATTAAGTTGTGTGATTACGAAAAATAAGGGATTTTATTTTGTGACCATTTTGTATATATGATCGTATCTATTTATACCCGTTTTGTATGTACGATCATATTTGTTTATGACCGTTTTAAATGTACGATCGTATCTGTTAATGACCATTTTAAATATACGATCGTATCTATTTATTACCGTTTTAAAGATCTTATCGTATATTTCATTTTAACGTTCATTTATTAAAGTTTTAATTTTCTCGTTTTAAATACCCATTCGTGCTACATGTTTGGGACATACTCTGACACTCTCTTCATCTTTTCTCTTCTGTTCCTGGGTTACAATTCATACTTGCTAGTTTTGTTGCTTCAGTGCATTCTGAGAGAGGTTCCTGTTGTATCCTGGGGGGCTTGCGCAGGAATCTGCGGATAAGTCCTTTAGGTCAGTGCTCTTGCACGCCTCAGGAAGTGTGTTTTCTTTAAGAGTGGCTACAGAATGTTATAAGTGACACTCTATCAGATATTTTCTTTCTAACACTATTTGTTAAAATTTGTTGGAAATTATAAATTTTAGTGGGTTTCACTTCTCATTTAATGATTCTCTATCCTAATTTAGAAATGAGATCCACTAAAATTGGTAATTTCTAATAAATTTCAACCAATCACAAGGAGAATGTTAGAAAGAGAGTCTCGCTAGCATTCCTCTATTCAAAATATTTCTTTTCGAATTAATTGAGTTTCTTTATATAAAAACCACGAGGTTAATTTTACTAAAGTTCTTTCACCGTGCTAAATGTATGAATGTCTCGTATAATAAAAGCTTCTATGCCCCCATTTCTTTCGCGATTTGAACATAGGTTGATTCTCTTGATGTATAAGAAAGCCATTCTATGTCTACTATTTCCTACATACCTGAAATGTAAACACAGGTTGTTTTGAGATATGGTTTATTTATTCCTTTGTTAGTTTTTTCAATTTTTGTATTTCTCTCCATATATTTCTCATATCTCTTATTTCTCCCCCATTTAACATCATAAAATATCAAAATATGGCAAATGCTAACCCTCCTCTTTTAATTCCTTAACTAGTATCCTTAGGGGGCGTTTGGTAGGCATGGCAACGGTGCGGGTCGGGGGCGGATTTGACTCTCTCCGTCCCCATCCCCACAAAAGGCGGGGTGGGTTCGGATTCGGGTTTATAAAAGGTAGGGATGAAAAAATGAAACCCAACCCCATCTCCAATGGATTTTATCGGGTTCGGGGAAACCCGCGGGGAACCCATCTTACACTTTTTTAAAATTTTATTTTTTGATACACTTTAAATAAATCATAGATTAAGATATTAATTACATCTTTTTTTACTGCATATTAATTACATCTTAATTCAAACAATAAATATAAAAATTAATAAAGAATAAATAACATAAATAAGTATTTAAGAATTATATTATATTTTTAGTTAAATATATTTTTTTAACTTTGTTATTTAATTTGGTAAAAAAAACTTTATTAATTCCTAAATACAATTCGACCAGTATCTTATAATTCCCATCAAGTTTGACATCACTCTTGATCAAAAATAGCTCTAGCTTTGTTGGCCCATTTGAAATTTGCGTGAATCTACCTTGCATCTTCCATTATGTTTTTTTCACCTTTGATTCATTCTCTGCCAATTCTGTTATATCAGAGTAGTTATAATATTATTCATTTAATTATTAAAAAAATTATTTTATATTTTAATAATTATAAAGATAAATTATGAAAATAATTACATATTATATAATTAATAATTATATATAATATATATAATAATAAAATTATATATAAATGTATAATTATATTATTAATAATCATAAGTAACGGGGCGGTTATGGGGGCGGGGGTGGGGCGGGGAGTGACATACCTGAACCCGAACCTGAACCCGCTTTAATAAGTCGGGGAAAACTCGAACCCGAAATCGACCACAGTCAAAGCCGATTTTCCCCATCAAAGTCGGGGCCGGGTCGGACGGGTACCCACGGGTTCGATGTTTATTGCCATGTATAGCATTTGGTAGGGGGGGAGGTTTTTCATGCCCGAGAATCATTATTACTGGGAATCATGAATCCTAGGAATTAATAAAATCTGTTTGGTTAGTCATAAATATTCTTGTGAATATTTATATAAGTTATTTGAGAATCAAAGAGTTATGAGGTATTTTTACCAGTTACTTTAATTATTTACTATATTAAATAATCTAATAAAAAGTAACATGATATTTTTACTACAGTAAAAAAAAAATTAACTCTGGAAAGTTAGATTCCCACCTCCCCTTACGGGAATGTTTTTGCGGGAAAGTGAGTTAAAAACGATTCCTAGGAATCATAGCTTCCTAGGAATATTTTTTTAAAATGCGTACCAAACCTAGGAAACTAAGTTTCCCAACTTAGGATTTTGGGAATCTAAAAACTTCTTCCCTACCAAACGCCCCCTTAGGGGAAAGTTCTTTATTGAGATGCGTAAAAATATGCTCCCCTATGACTTTGAGACACTGTTCTATATGATATTCAATAAAAACTTTTCTCTTTTAATTTATTAACCAATGTCCTTAGAGCACCGGTTAGCAAGACCCTCAAAATATTTGATTAAAAAAGGAATTAAATTTAAGTACAATTTTTAAAGTATTTTTATTGGTTTTTGTGCCTGTTTGTCGCAAATACGAACATTTCCTATATGTTACTCCCTTCATTCCATTTTATCTGTCTTTTAAGGTTGTTATGTAGAAATCAAGAAATGCAATAAATTTTCTTAATTTTAATAAAATAATTATGGGGTTTCCTATTTTACCCCTTCTCCTTTCCACTCCACAATAAATGCATGTGTAAATTAATTAAAGATTAGGAGACAAATAAGTGTATAATTGAGAAAAGAATAATTATGCGATCTTGAACTTTGCAAATGACAGATAAATAGAAACAAATTTTTTCCAAAAAATCGACAATTAAAAAGGAACGAAGGTAGTATAAGTTTTTTTTTATAGGCAAAAGCAATTAATTAAGAAGAAACAAGGTAAGCGCATAAGGAACGCCCCTACCAAGTCCAAAGGAAACAGAACACTTACAAGGTATTACAAGGCCCCTAAGATAGCCAAAGGGAAGAGGTAGTATAAGTTTACCTCACTCACATTTTGAACTTTAGACCAGAAGTTAGCACGACCCTTTTGCCACTATCCATTACAAATAGTTCCTATATGTTATAAGCTTACTTCACTCGCGTTATGAACTTTAGTCCAAAAGTTATAAGCATTAGGGATTTTATACCCATTGCACAAACTTTATCTAACAAGGAAATGAGCACGACCCTTTTGTCACAATCCATTACAAACATTTCCTATATGTTATAATCTTACTTCACTCACGTTACAAACTTTATGCTTGAAGTTATAAAAAAACCATGATTTGAACATTCTAATTGATATGTTATTTTGACTGAATACACACTAGATTTGTCTTCCTTCCATACCCATCTATCTTCTTTCCCGTCTACCATTCTTACTTTACTTACAGTATATTTCAATTTCACCAACTGCTCCCACTTCTATTGAAACAAAGGTCTCTTCCACCTTTAATTCCATTTCCACAACCCACCCTGCCAATTACTTAAGTCCTCCACCTTCACCTTTTTATCCTCAACAATACTATAAAATCTTTGAACTTTCTCGCTGAGGATAACCTCCTCCACCCATGGTTCTTTCCAAAACAAAGTTTCTTGTCGTTCCTCCTCCCTCCTTCTTGAATGTTGTAGTTGAGAACCAATTTAGTTTAAAATTTTGATCCTCTTCTAAAGAGTTTATGTCTTTCTACAAATTAGAGCATCTCCCTCCAAAACTTTGCCACCCCTACCTCTCCTATTATACTTACCCTTGAGGACTCTATACCATAATGCATTTTGCCCCCTGGGCAGCCACCACCTCCACTTCCCCAATAATGCCAAATTGAAAGCTCTAAGGTTCCTTATTCTTAATCCCCCTTCCTTTCTTCCCCTACACAACTTTTCCCAAGCCACCCCAATGTATTTTCTTTCTTCCCTCACCCCCACCCCACATTAATTATTTTTTAAACAAATTATGAATAGAAATAATACCAACTAGTGCTTGGAAAAAGGACAGAAACTAGATTGGGAGAGGACAACAGGATTGATTTGATCAAGACCACTTTACCTCTTGAAGAGATGTGCTTACTTTCCTAAGAATACAACTACTATCGCACCAACTTCACCATTGGTTGCCATGTACTCTTTTTTTCTTAGATTGTTCCCAATTGGCATGCCCAAGAACTTAAATGGCATAGACCCAATTTTGCAATTCATAATATTTGTTGCCTCCACCAACCACGATTCCTCCAAATTTACCTACACCAATTGGCTTTTATAGAAGTTCACCAATAATCCATAAGCTACCTGGAAGAGTTATAGGATATCTTTGATTGCCCAAACATTTCCTTAAGACTTTTCCCCAGTTATAAGTGTGTCATCTATAAATTGGAGTTGAGTAATGTTTGGCCTCTCTCTTCCCTGTCCCACTTTAAACCCCTTGAACACACCCTACATACTAGCCTTGCAAAACATGACACCAACTTCTTCCATTGCAATTAGGAAAAAAAGGATAAATGATCTCCTTGTCTAAGACTTCTCTTCCCATAGAAAGTTCTTCCATTGGGCTCCCATTTACTAGAATAGAGACTTTAGTTGTTACCAAACATTCCTTAATCCACCTACATCATTTTGCATCAAAACCCATGCGCTCCATCATGTAGAACAGGTGATCCCAACTAATAAAATCATATGTCTTTTCAAAGTATACCTTAAAACACGTCAACATTGTGCCTCCTCTTTTTGCATCATCCACTACCTCATTAGCTATAAGCACCCTATCCAAGATTTGCCTTTCTTTTTATAAAAGTCGTTTGATTCTAAAAAATGACTCTAGATATAACCTTTCGCATCCTATTTGCCAACACCTTTGAGAGCACCTTGTACATGCACCCAATCAAGGATATATAGGCTTGTACTCCCCCAGCTTTGGGGGTTTTCCTTCTCAGGAATAAGAATAATAAACAAGTTATTTGATCCTTTAACCAACTTTCCATATGCATGGAATTCTAGTAAAAAAATCAATAAATTCCTACCTTATTGTACTCCAAAAGTCCTTAATAAAAGTGAAATTTATTCCATCTGGCCTACACTTTCAAAGTTCTCACAATCCCATATTGTTTCCTTTATCTCCTCCTTTGTGAATGGAGATGCCAACAATTGATTATCCTCGTCATTAATCTGTTGTATCTGCATGATGTCCAACTTTGGTCTCTCCCAATCACTTTTTGCAAAATGGCCTTGGAAAAATTCTTTTATTCTTCTTCTCAATGGCTCCACCCCTTCAACTTCTTAATACTTTTCAATATTTAAGATAAAAAAATCAAATAAAAATTCTCACACACTTTATTTTTCTTGTGCATTGCATGGGTCAAAAATCTAGTTGTAGAAAAAGAAAAAAAAAATCGACCCCTCTTTAAGTAGATATCTAAATCCGTCACGTAACATAAATCATTAATACCAACCATGGATTTTGATCCTCTACAGTTATAAGTAGAACTGCAGAATCTCATCCATCCAATTTATTTTCTTATATACTCCCTCCGTTTCTTTTTAACTATCGAATTTTTGAAAAAAAAAATTGTTTCAATTTATCTGTCGTTTGCAAATTTTAAGATCACATTAATTATTCTTTTATTAGTTATACCGTTACTTGTCTCCTAATATTTAATTATTATATACATGCATTTATTGTGGAGTGGAAAGGAAAATGGGTAAAATAGGAAACCTTGCAATTATTTTATTGAAATCAAGAAAATTTACTGTCTTTCTTGGTTTCTACATAACAATCTTAAATGACAGTGTAAAATAGTATTTAAAATTATATTTTATTAATTTTAATAGTTAGATTTATAATTGGAGTTTAATGAAGATGCATTGACAATGTAAAATAGTTTTACATTGTTATTCAATTATAAATTATCATTTGCACAACTTTTAAGATAATTATGTAAAAGACAACAAATTTATCATAAATGATGATTTATGATTGAATAACAATGTAAAATAGTTTACATTGTCAATACATAGATTTTTTCTCTTATAGTTGTATAGTGTGCAAAGCTGTTGAGGATCAAGATGCTACAAACCATTATTACATGAGTTATTCAAGAAAAATTCTTATTTTAATCGAATAACTAGTACGATACATGTGTCTTCGCACAGGTCGCACTCGTTTTTATGTATATTTTTAAACTGTTTGTATATATTAATATAATATTATATGATAAATTAATCTAATAAAGATGTGTGAACAGATCAAAGAAAATTTTGTTTAAATTCAGAAAACAAAATTAAAACAAAAATAAAATAAAATAAAAGACTAAGGGTGTGTTTGGTAGAGATAAGAGAAATAGAGTAGATGAAAATAAAAAAAGAAAGCGAAAATAGGTGAGAAATAAAGTGAAAAGTAAATGTGTTTGGTTGAAGAGAAATAATGAAGAGATGAGGAGAGAAATAGAGAGAATAATGTAAATAAGTGAGAAATAATATGGTGAGTCCCACTAATTTTAAAATTATTTCTTTAATACATATATTTAAACAAACAAATACATTTATTTCCGTCCATAGTATATTGTTTCTGTCTGCTATAACAAACACAACGTAAAAGTGTATTTTAATCTTATCCAAATATATAATTATTTAACACAAAAAAAATGTATAAGTGA
The DNA here is from genome assembly GCA_026413185.1 of Pueraria montana var. lobata. NCBI lineage: Eukaryota > Viridiplantae > Streptophyta > Magnoliopsida > Fabales > Fabaceae > Pueraria > Pueraria montana. The sequence goes on along the minus strand of CM048650.1, from coordinate 34,631,085 downwards.
TGGTTGTGAATAGGCATGGGAACGGGGTAAGGGGTGGGGATGAGTATGTCGTTCCCCATCCCCATCCCTGTCCCCACTCCCTCTACAACGTTCTCATCCTGTCCCAGACGGAGATAAAATTTTATACCCATTCTCGTCTCCGCTTAGGGTCGGGTACACCCACCCTATCGCCATCCTCGCATACTCAAAATGGTTACTACTTTATAAAAATGTATTTGTACATATATTTTTAGTTTAAATACCTTTTTAGTCCTTGCAATTTAGCTTTTTTTTTGCTTTTTGTCCTTGCAAATTATGTTTGTTTTGTTTTTCATCCTTAAAGTAGTTTAAATAACGCTTTGAACAGTGAAAAAAATACTATTTAAACCATTTTAAGGATGAAAAACAAAACAAACATAATTTACAAGGACTAAAACAAAACAAAAATTGCAAGAACAAAAAACAAAACAAAAAACTAAATTGCAAGGACTAAAAAGGAACTTATGATAGTTCATTTAACAAAAAAACATTGAGCAATTGAAGGAACATAATCAGAAGAGCAAGTGAATTGCAAATATCAATAGCTATATTTTCTTCCCATTCCCAATGGCCAAATGTTCAAACTGAGCACGCCCTTTACAACAAATAGTTGAGCTAACACATCTGTCATGAGTTTGGCTTACTCTTTCTGTCTTGCAATTCTACAGAATACATAAGCAATTGGGTCACCGAATAATATAAGAGAAAAGAAATAAACTCTTGTCAAAATCAGAAGCGGGGGTGATCCAGTAACTCCTTATCCATGTTTGTCAAACATAAATTGGCTTAGAAGCATCATTGTGAATGTAGTAATTCCAGTTGCACTTATATGGTTAAGCAACTTGCTCTATATGAATAAAGACAGAACAGTTGCACTTATTGTGTATCCTTGTCATAGTAGTATGCCTCTTAGATTCATCATGCACATCATAGATATTTATAATCTAACATGGGTGATCTTCACTGTCTTTCTACTTATAAATGATACTTTTAAGGCAAGGCAGTTTTAGAGCGCCTCTTCAAGTTCTATTGCTGAGTACAACATTTTAATGAGAAAATAGATAGTGGAGTTAGAGACAAAATCAAGTGTAGATTGGATCATATGCAAGTATGACAAAAATAAAAAGGTTTCTGATGGGGGCTTCTTATGTCATAAACCTACTTCCTGAATCAAGATACATTACAAATGATAGGCTAAAGTAAATGAAAAAAATAATTGTATATATATTATATACTATCTATCAGTACAGGGGAGAGGAAGCGGAAAAAATACCATTTTTGAACACCAACTTTTAGTCAAAAACAACTTTTAAAATCAGCTAACTGAATAATTTGTTAAAAAGTAAACCACTTTGGTTAAAAAAGTAACTTAATTTATTTGGAATTTTTAAATATGGTTTGAATTCAAATTTGGTTTAATTGATTTTTTTTTGGCACACCTATATGGCTAGCAGCAAAATATTTTACAGGGCTAAACATTACTAAATTATGTGAATTCATAACTATAATGGGATGAGAAAAAGATTATGCAAATTAGTCGAGTTTGGAACACCAAATTAATTGACCTACTAAAAAGGCCAAAATGAATTTTAAGATGAAGATCTTGGTAGAACTTATCTGCACCAAAGGCTGACTGATTGAAAGACGTATATGAGATTACTTAAGTTCAGTTATTAACAAAATACGTGGTGTAAAATCTACCACAATTAAGGCTTAGAATCCTCTAAGTGCAAGGAGCATTTTGCCAAGAGAAATGTGGAGTGGATCTCGTTGATGAACAAATCAATGGCATAAATTTTCATTAAACGAAAGTAATCAGATAACACTTAATGAATTAACAAAAGGTAATTTCTTCAGCATATTTACCAGTCATTTGTACCATATTTTTCTCCTACTTGAGCTTCCAACCTTCAACCCTTTCTTTTCAGTTGAATCATTGCACAAGCATATGTGCAGTCTTGTAAATTACAAACTTAGCCTTATTGTTATATAAAATATTGTCCCCTAACATACTTGATTATTCATCAAATTTCTTTCACTTATCTTATCTCTTTGGCAGGGCATTAGCAGCACTCTATCAAGGTTCAAACCCACTCCTCCTTATTAAGTTGAGGACATATTACCTCTACCCTAGTGGCACAACAAATTATAATGAAGGAATGATGCATATATTGATATATCACATGTCGGCATTAGAAGCAGTTGCACAACAAATTAAAAGATTAAATCTCAACTCTTAATATATGCCAACATTAAACACCATAGCCCGTAACAAAGCATAGAAAAATTACATACAGTAATCAACAAAATCAAAAGGTAAAATCTACACCTTAATTTGTTTTTCTAGAGAAAAGACCGGGTATTACCCTTCTAAATAGACTTACCTAGGATAAAGTAATTCCAAAATTTGATTGCTTTTCCATCCAAGCTTTGCAATATCAGAATCACCATATCAGACTCAGAATCTATTCAAAAGCATTAACCATAGAAATAAAAGATTGCAGTTAACTTAGCAAGATTAGAACCATCTTATCAAGATTATGCTTTTGGTTGAGAAACTGAAAGTCTTACTCAAACACATGTTATCACTAAGTGTGAAATCACAACAAAAACATATATTAGATGTTAGGGGAAAAAGGGAAAGAAAAAAAAAGGAAAGATAAATAACAACTCATTTCAAATTTGCCTAGTTCGTCATACACCTGTTTAGCAATGTTCTCATTTTCACTCTTGATTGCAATGGGTGCTCTAAGAAGAACATTTCTCTACCAATTATGCTGCCAACAAACAAAGGCAATACCTCAACAAAATCAAAAGGTAAAATCTACACCTTCATTTTTTCTAGAGAAAAGACCGGGCATTACCCTTCTAAACATACTTATCTAGGATAAAGTAATTCCAAAATTTGATTGCCTTTTCATCCCAGCTCTGCAATTTCAGAATCACCATATCAAACTCAAAATCTATTCCAAAGCATTAACCATAGAAATAGAAGATTGCAATTAACTTAGCAAGATTAGAACCATCTTATCAAGATTATGCTTTTGGTTGAAAAATCGAAAGTCTTACTCAAACACGTGTTATCACTAAGTGTGAAATTACAATGTGAAATCACAACAAAAACATATATTAAATGGTAGAGGAAAAAGGGAAAGAAAAAAAAAGGAAAGATAAATAACAACTTATTTCAAATTTGCTTAGTTTGTCATACACCTTTCTAGCAACGTTCCCATTTTCACTCTTGATTGCAATGGGTGTTCCAAGAAGAACATCTCTGTACCAGTTCTGCTGCCAACAAACAGAGACAATACCTCAAAATCGATAAGAAAAGGTTGATAAAAAGGACCATGCCAATTATAATAGGTACGCTAGTTATTATACTTACTTAAAAATATTTCAGAACAAAGAAATCGAGACTATTTCACAACTGAAACCGAGACTTGGAATTCAACCTTAGTAGAGAAATTTCAGCCCCAAAATGAGGTATCAAATGTATGATTTCTTAAAATCAATTAATATTTCACAACATTAGTAATAAGGATGAGAATAAGGAAATATGCTAACAGTAAATTGAATAAAAGATGAGGAACAATAAAACAAAAGAACAGGAACACATTACTATTTCAAGAAAAAAAAATGGGAGAAAAAAGTGTGAACATGCCATTGCCTACATAAAGCTCCCATGAAGATACCTATAACAAAACAAAACATACCTGAGCCGATATAATACAAAAAAAAATATAGATTTGAATGTGCTCAGGAACATATCCTGCACCACCAAAAGTGATAACACAGTAGCAAAATTTCAAACCAAAATAACAAAATTGAAAAAAAAAATGGCACAAGTTCAAGAAAGTAGTTTAGGAGAAAAAAAAATAATTAAAAAATGCAATGTGTGTAAGAGACAACAACAAATATATAGACTTGCAAACCTTGAATCCAATGGTAAGGAGCCAGAGAATAGTGGAAAAAATAAAACTTCATGGAGAAATCAGAAACCCACCCACACCCATTTTTGTAACTAAGGAAAAAAAAGAGAGAGGTGAGTGCGTTTTAGAAAAAATAAGAGAACAGAAGTAGAGAGGGGGCTTGTTGTGAGTAGACAAGGAGTGGGGTGTTGTTCAGCGGAGACGGTAGTGAAAGAACGGGTTTGCATAAGGAAAAACCGAAGGAGAGAGATGAGAGGCAGAGAAGATGAAAATGGGGAGAGGAAAAGAGATGTCTAGGAGAGAGAGCGCAGGGTTTTGTGTGTGGGGAAGGGAAATTTGATGGAGAAGAACAAAAAATAAAGAAGAAAGGAGAGAGGTGGAGAGGTAGAGATATCTAATAGAAAGAGAGGGAGTAAGGTTCGTGTGTGGGGACTAGGGAGGGACAATTTGACAAAGAAGAAAAAAAAAATCTTAAAAGAAAGAAGAAGCTGAAGGGATGTTTTTAGGCGGAAAAGTAAATTCACACATGAAGGGATTTTTTTTTGAATGAGGAAAAAGCAAAGCACAATAAATAGAGAATTGACACGTGTACCAACATGGACTTTGTTTTATTAATAATAATAGATAGATAATAGATAATAGTAATAGATAACACCTGAAAACGCGTAAGATGTCCGTGGTATCCCAAGATCAATTTTTGATGTTCATGGTGCATTCTTATGTGTAAAAATATCATAATGCTCGAAACACTTTTCAACTTAATTTTATCAATTAAGTTAAAACACAACAATCTTAATTTGGGCATTATCGAGCTTGTAGATCAATTACACATAATTATGTTATTTTTTTAAAAGAACAATTAATTTCCCGATCACGTGTTACATTTTTTTTTAATCAATGTTACAACTCACAATCACTGCGTCCTCTCGTCACCACATTAAAAGCGACCCACACGTCATTTGTTTTTTTTTTTCCTTCCTTAAACAGGCATAATTCAAACTCAACAAAGTTAACAAGATTTTCTCTCCAGTTTTCCATTCAAGGCAGGTCAATGTCAAAAATTTCACAAGTACATACATAAGTACTCTGTTGCCACGTGCAGTGTCCCCCGTCACGTGACATAAACGTATCTATATGCCTGTCTCCCCGAGACCGTGACGACCCTCTCTTCACACACACACACACACGCACGCACGCACTGTTCTGAAACCAAAGCGCTCAGTAGCGAGCGAAAGCGAGAGTGATTTCCCATTTCCCAACGACAATGGCGAAAACCCCGAAACCCTAACCCTAAAACCCCTTTCAGCAAATTTTCCACCATCTTCACGAGCCATGGACTTCGATCACCACCTCACGGAGCTTTCCGCCGCCTCGCCATGCATTCCTTCCGGCGAGGACTTCCATTTCTACTACAAATTCCGGGAGTTCCGGCGCCCGATCGAGGAAATCGCGAGGAGGACGCAGTCGATGCTCGACAGAATCGGTTCCGCAGAGAGTATTTGGGGCAGAGGCTCGAGATTTCCCGGCGACGTCGACGACGGGTACGAGTGGCTCGTGAACGCGAACGACGACGTTTTGGAGCTGGTGGAGGAGTTGGTGGATGAGTTGCGGATGTTCAAGAAGGACGAGGGAGAGGAATGTGACGGGGCGAATCCGAAGGTGCCGTTTCATATACCGACTATTAAGAAGCCGCAGTACGCGTACAACATTGTGGTTGATAATGCAAACCAGCCTTTTGAGCATGCGTTGTTGGAGAAGAGTGATGATGGTCAGCGGTATATTCATCCACTGGTTCGTACACTGCATTGAATTTCAAAAAATTATTCTGTCTCTGGCCTGGTTTTAGTATTTTGGATGTGTGGATGTTGGAAAAGAATTATAGTTTTGAATTATATTAATGTTTAAATTGGGGTTCTCATTTATTTATTACTAAAATTAAAATGGTGTCTCGTATTTGCTTATGTTAAAAAGAATGGATTTCAAAGGTGGGCAGGCTGTTGGTGTTTATGTATGAAGTTATTTCATTATAGACTAATAGTGCTTGAGTATTTGATGAGTCTAGCTTGTATACAGTTGTGACATGGTCTTATTGATGTTTTTGACTTTTTTTTCCCCCTCTATGGGATAATAGTCAGACAGTTTCTCAAACATCAGGATTGAATTGGAAAGTTAAAAACTTGGGATGATTACAAGCATATTTCTGTCACATGGAGTATTTTTGATACTCTGGTTTATGGACATGCACACATGTATGTATGCATGCAAATGCAGCATAAATTTCAGTAATATTTTGTTAGGAGTCCCCTAACATATTTGGCATCCAACCATCCATGATGTTGTCAGAAGCTAAGAACTTTTTGAGTGCCGCTATAGTGTGCTATTAAGTGCTCATCTTTGGTAACATTCTGTTTATTTTATTTGGTTCTTCAGACAGCACGTAGTAAAATCCACCCATGAGATAAGAAGCTCTTGTTTCAGCTAGAATATCGGGCTTCACATTTGAGAATGGCATTAGTTAGATTCTGCTGCTTTTCTTTGATTGTAATGCTCAGAATAGCCTTTTCAAATGATAGGAGGTAACAATGCAAGTTGAATGGGGTATTTCTTAGCAAGATTGTCAAAATTGAGATCCTGCCTAGCATCAAGAATGGTGTGATGCGATTGCCCTCGGAGGCGCGGTAGGGTGTTGCTTCGCTCCAGTGTTATTGTGGTGCTATCACACATGATTGATAACTATAGTCCAAACATCTGACAGAGATTTAATTTCAAATGAAGCCCCAAAGCAGCCCAGTTTGTGGTTTCAACAACCTAAAAAAAAAGGAGATTGAGAAAGGGGAGGTTGAGTGATTCTTATACATTGAGATGGATTTAGGGATTGCATGTTGAATATTGCATGACATATATCTAAAACAGAGGAGGGTCATTGAAGTCGTGTGAAGAGAAGAAAGGTTTCTAGGGCCTAAAAATACACAAAATTGGGTTTTCTCACTTCTGGGTTGCACGACCCGACTTCTACAACTCATGAAAACTCGTTGATACTTCCCCGACAATCCTCCAACAATCCCACTGGTTTGTGATCTTGGTTGTAATGGAGCATGGAGAAGGAAGAAAACTTGTGGGATGGTATATGATCCCTTGAGTAAACTTGTGATTTTAACAACCTTGCCTATTGATAGGGACTTGGGTATTATGGGGTGCCTAAGTTCCACATTGAGTAGTATGGGATGCTCAGTGGAGTATTTAAGTTCTTGGTTTCCCCCCCTTAACAGCTAGCTTTTAAGGGAGGGTTCCCTAAATGTTTTGGTGCTTATCAATTGGTATTAGAGCTTCGATCTTGGAGTTGTGGGTACCGAGAATTAATGTGGAACAGGTTGAGGAATTCAATGGTGGGCAAGAAAAAGGAAGACTAGAAACTATGGAGAAGACACTAGAATCTTTGAGTTAGAATCAAGATTCTAATAGAGAGGCATTACGAAGGTTGGAGACTATGATAGAACAAATGATATAGAAGATGGACACCCAGAGGCAGGGAGGTCCGAAAAATAAAAAATCGAAGACCAGAGGTGACGAAATAGAGTCAGAATTGGAGCGGGTTAGCTCGGAGTTGGAAGATCGTTGGAGAAGATTGGAGATACCTTTGTTCAGTGGGGAGGGAGATGTGTATGGATGGGTGCACAAATTGGAGAGATATTTTTGAACTAGAGATGCACCGAAAAATGTGAAGATGGAAGCGATACTGGTTTCTTTGGAAGGCAACCCAAGATCAGCTTGGGATGATTTCAAGAATGTGATTGTGGACAGGTTTCAACCAATTGTTTCTAAGTCTTCTTTTGTAGTGTTGTTGGGGCTGACATGGGGTGGTATAGTGGTAGAGTTCATGTAGCAATTTGAAAAGTAGTACGCTGGGATGATACAAGGAGTAGAAGAAGATTATTTGTTAGATGTGTAGCCTTAGGGAAGATTTGAGTGCAGAAGTTCAGTTATACAAACCAAGAGTTGGAGCCATAAAGAAAGCCTTTATGGTAGAAGAGAACAGGGCAGCGGCCTGAATGGGGGAAACAACGGGACCACACTGGCAAATTCTTATAGAAGTTTTGGAGGGATGCGAAACAGCTTGAATGATACCAACAAAACTTTTACTAGGAAAGGGGAAGCCTATGGAGGAAGTGCAACTGTAGGAGCTGGAGTCAAAGCATCCAATAATGGAGGGAGTCAAGCAAGGGTGAAACAAGGAGAATATATGAGGTTGACATGCAAAAATGCAAGAGAAGATAAAGAAAGGAGAATGTTTTAGATGTGATGACTGACGAGAAGTTCAGTCAAGATCATATATGCAAAATCAAGCAGCTTAGAGTCATGGTATTTGTGGAGGAGTAAGGAAGGTGGAAGATTGTGATAGTCCAAGAGAAGGAGGGGAATTTCGGCTATCGTTGCATAGTGTAGCTGGATTCACATCAAGAAGGTCCCTCAAATTGTGGGGAACAGTGGCTGGAAGAAATAGTGCTAATAGACTGTGGAGCAACACACAAATGTATTGCATATCAATATCAATATCATTTGGTATCAAAGCTCAAAAAGGGCTACTTACGGAGGGCCTGACCATAAAGGCTAAGTGAAGCATCATAGAGTGCAGGTGGCGAGATGTCGGCTCTTAGGGGCAGGTGCTATGATAGGAAATTATGGGGTGCCTAATTCCCACATCAAGTAATATGGGATGCTCAGTGGAGAATTTAAGTGCTTGGTTCTCCCCCCTCAACAACTAGCTTTAAGGGAGGGTTCCCCAAGTACTTGGGTGCTTATCACCTATGTATGTGCTCACAAAAATCTTTCATAATTTGGCTAATGTTTTCTTGTTTGGGTTCAGTTGGATTTTCTTAATTCTGGATTAATGCTCTTTTGCTCGAAAACCAATTCATAAATTGTGCAAGAAAGGTTCTCATTCATTCATTTTATTACATATCCACATCTTGTGCTATTTGGCCACTGATGATTTTTTTTCCTTCAATTTCATTAGTCTGACTAGATTTGCACCCAATTCGTGTGACAAAAACTTCATAATATATATATAGCATAATTATTAATCTATTGTTTCTTAATTATCTTCTACAATAATTAATTTATATTTCAGGAGAAACTATCTGTTTTGGATTTTGTTGATAAAGAAAATCTCGAGAATCTTGTGCCAGTAAAGCCTCCCTCAATAGAATGCACCCCTTTCAAGCTTGTGGAGGACATCAAAGGATTGAAGGAGGTGGCTGCTAAGTTGTCTTCAGTTAATGAATTTGCGGTATAACATAAATGCTATTCATTATGTTTTACTAAAAAGCTTCCTTCATTTGTACTACTAGATTCTTGTTTCTGTGGCCTGATTGTACATTTCATTTAGAGCTTTTTTCCCATTATTCATTAGCAGGACCATGTTATAACAACAGATTCGTGTCTTTAATATGTGCAACTGCAATGGTTTGTAATACAAAATCAAAATTCATGCATTCGCTTAAAATCTTGTTCTTATGCTGCACAAATCTTGATGATTTTCTTGGTATTCAGAATACCTTTGTTTTGTTTCTGTTCTGATTAAACAAAAAAAATCCAATGAAGAGAATTTCAATTCAGTTGCATATTGAACAGTTCTTGACAGGTGACAACAAACTCAATATCCCCAATGTTTTGGAGATCTAATGTAAACTGGACTATAAGCTGTGCTCTTCCTTGTGCCGTATCACATAATATGATTTGATTAATTATTTACTTTGTATCTTCCCTTTTTTCAGTGATTTTCTTGTGTTTAGTGTAGGAAACTGATTGAGAATAGTATATCAAAATTAATTGTGTCCTTTCCTCTAACTGCTATTGAAGTGTGTTTGATATCGTGTTGGGTTGTTGAGTAGTAGGCATTGTTCAGGCCAGGCTCAATAAATTACACATTAATTGTATCAATTGGCTCATTTTATTTGAGAATGTGTACAGACCTACACAGCAAGTCTTAAGCTAGCCTTTCAAGTTTCAAGCTTATTGGCATGGGCCATACATGAAAATAACCAACTATTATGCCTCTTTCTTTTTCCTGGTGTTTAGCTTTTGGCAGGTGTTGGGTTGTTAAGGTTAAGTTAGTGTATGCTCAACTTGTATCACATATATGATTGTTTCATTTTTCTGCTTAGATTTATGTTTCTCTTGTGATCATATTTGTTTTTGGTTAAGGTGTTTTTTTTAGTATATCATGTTTTGAACTTCGTATATATGAAATTCTTTTACTAATTTGTTATTTTCGTCTGAATGCGATTTGTTTTTAACACTTAGTGTCCCAGTATTCTCCCTTTTAGATACTTCTCCTGTCCCTTTCTTTCATTATATTCTTTTGACATTTTTATCTTGACTTGGAATGTTAAGGTGGATTTGGAACATAATCATTATCGGTCTTTCCAAGGTTTGACTTGCTTGATGCAAATCTCAACCAGGACTGAAGATTTTATTATAGATACTCTGAAGGTCCGCAATAATGTTGGGCCATACTTGAGGGAAGTCTTCAAGGACCCTACCAAGAAGAAGGTCAGATGCACATGATTGATGTTTCTTTAATTCATCAGACTTGCTTCTTTTTGTTGACTTTATTTATGGTTAAATAGGTCTTGCATGGAGCAGATCGAGACATTGTGTGGCTGCAACGGGATTTTGGCATTTACGTTTGTAATATGTTCGATACTGGCCAGGTTTGTTTGTAAAGCTCAGGATGTTCAATATTGGATGTTCAATATTGGAATTACTTCCCTTGTTAGTTTTCAAGGAAATAAAATTGTATAATGAGTTATATAATTGTTACCACATTGTTTCTTATGTAAACTAGTTTCTCTAGGCAGTTGATACTGCCTCTTCATGTAGAAGGCATGTAAAAAATATTTGCAGGACTAATTTCTGTTTTACCTGATGAATTTGGCTTGCAAACTGTTATTGTCATGGACAAACCATCCCAAAAGCTTAAGTTGTTGGGTGAAAGCACATGAATTATTTTATATATACCAGCTATCTATGGTTATTTTAACTTATTTTTTGAAATTGTCATCCAAGAAGAATTAGCTGCATAAATAATACTTGAGCATTGTGTTTAATGTAGGATGAGTTTGCTTCCTTAGAGTAATAAGATATGATTGTTTGGCTGCAGCCTTGGAGAAAATTGCTGGAAATAAGCCCTCTCATGAGATCTATGTCAGCTTTGCTTTTGTTTGAGACTTTTCTTGCTTGTCTGATCTAATGACTATATAAGTTTCTGCACCTGACTATAGAGTTTCTTTTGAAATGGCCATTTATATGAATATTCTGAGACATGTTTCCAGGATTTTATGTTATACTCATGCTACCCTTGTATGTTTACAAGATTAAATTTGGCATAACCCTGAAAATATTTCAGTGCTCAGCTTTGCATGCATCCATATGTGTTGATCTGTTCTATGACATTATTAAATGACGAAACAAACTTTAAAGTTCAATTGCTTTTGATTATCCTTGTCATAATCCAAGTTCCTTGATCGCATGCTGGGAATTCATTCTATAATCTTCTCTTCTTTTTGTCAAACAGGACTAATGTATATTTAATTTCGTTGCTCAGGCTTCAAGAGTGTTAAAGTTGGAGAGATATAGTCTGCAATATCTTTTGCAACACTTTTGTGGGGTTACTGCAAACAAGGAGTATGCTATCTTTACTTTTTGGAATTAACCCTTCTTCCAGTGTCTTAACACAGAAGCTTTATAATTTCCTATGGAATAACTATTCCTTTTATTCTTACCAACATTCTGGAAGGTTGACAAGTCAACTCCTTGCAGATACCAGAGTGCAGATTGGAGATTACGCCCTCTTCCTGATGTGATGCTAAGGTGCAACTATGTTTTAAACTTATCACATTTAATCCATTCTTGATTCTTCCTGTGGTTTAGTTTTTGGCCTGTCTTCTATTCTTTCAGTAGTACTGGCTTTTCGATGTGTATAATTATAATATCTGATAATAAGCACAAGGTATGTGGTCCAGGTTTCTGAGGACAGGTCTGATAAGTTGTCATGTTCCTTGTACTCAGCTGGGGCTTATCTGTAGTTCACCTTAGACCAAGAGTTTGGCATTTATTTTAAGCAGAATCAGTCATGATTTTGTCAGCATAAGTTTCATTATGAAGCTTTTAGTCAGTAGTTACCTCCCCCAAAACTCAAGGATTCAACGAGCCTAGTGACTTGGACACGAGCACCAATGAGCTGACTGTTGGGCTTCCTTTTTTGAAAAGATATGACTAGAAGTGTCATTCACATGGGACTCACTTTCTAGAAACTTACTCTATGAATTTTCTTTCCAACTACCTGGCTGCTTACTAACAATGAAGGCATCATGATGGACAAGGATTAAGGAAATAATGGGATGTGGGAACTGGGAAATGTGTATTAGGATTATAAATATATTCAAATGTATGGACAGAGGAGATATTCATAATTGTGTAACCGTAAACTATAGAGGGATAAAACTCATACCTACCAAGCTTAAAAGGAAGTTTTATCGTATTGTTATACTACCATCTATACTTTATGGTAGTAAATGTTAGGTTTCAAAAGGACAACTACAAAAAAAAGTGGGAGGACTAGAAATGAGTGTGTTAAGATGGATGTGTGGTCACATAGGAAAGGGCAGGATATGAAATGATTGTATATGAGGATTGAGGAGATATTGGCATGACAGTTGACACCTATTGAGGAAAGATGATAGAAAATTTATTAATGTGGTTTGGACACATGCAAAGAAGGCCATTGTAGGCTCCAACGAGGAGAGTAAATCACATGGTTTTTAGCCCTGTGAAAAAATATGGGATTAGGGGAAATTATGACAGTTACCGAGAGAAATAAAGAGCAGTTACATATTATTAAACGTGTGTATTGTTTTATTAGGTTCAGTTATGTATTTTAGGGGCAATTATTTTATGTATGGCCTGATGGTAGGCAGTTATAAGTTTTATAGGAGCAGTTATTATGTATAATTTGTATAAAAAGCCCTGTAGGAAAGGTGTGACTAGGAGAGTGTGTTTGGAAGTTCTTTGGACAAAGTTATTCTCTGTATGAGTTGTTACAACTTTGGGACAACTTCTGTTGTAATTTTCTGTTTAATTAGTGTGCCTAAATCTCAAATTTCAGTGTCCTATCTAAGGGTTAGAGGGAGACTGAGAAAGAATTGGAGGAAATATTAAAAGGGATCTTGTGATGAATAGTATCCTTATGAAATTGGTTTTAACCGAGCCCAATAATGTCCTGTGATCTATAGCCAACCTCACCTAGTGGAATAAAACTAATGTTGTTAGTATGGAAATTAGTTGAAAATAGAGTTTTCAGCTTTTCATTGGTAGCTTAGTCATTGTTTAGGGTTTTCTAGAAACTTAATATTTTTAGTAAATGGTAGTTTATATTTGAAATTGGGATTATTTGGATACCAAGTTGGCTATTTCTTGGTGTTAGTAGGGTTTCACTGTTTTAAGTTGCTAATGTACTTAGATGCTCAACCTATGTTTTGGAATTAAGATTACTAATTCTTAGAATTGTGGGATTGGGCCTAATACAACCCTATAAAACGGGCTTGTAAGGTGAGGGTTGTCCCTCATTTATATACTTTAATTTGGTCATATCACTAGCCAATGTGGGACTAAACCACTAAGCCACCATCCTTGAGGTTACACTTTAGGTAACCCCCAAAGAGGCCGCAACTAAGGCGGCTTTCCAACACTAATTACTTTTTTCCATTCTTAATCTTTCTCCCTATGTGTGTCAAAACATTAATTGATGAGTCCAACTCCAATATCTTATGTGATAATGACTTGTATATTGTCCTTGTGATTTGTATTACTAATGAACTATTATTCTTATGATAGATATGGCAGAGAAGATACACACTATCTGCTTTATATATATGATTTAATGAGGATCAAATTATTTGCGTTGTCTAAGGAATCTGAAGGTTCTAAGGAGTCCGAAGGTTGTGATAATCCTCTACTGGAGGTATGTTGATATAAATGAGCATGTGATCTATCAATTATTTCATTTGATCATTGGGTGCTCCTTTATTCCCTTGGTCTATTTTGTCTTAACTATTTTAACTTCTAAGCATACTTAAACATGTTGTGGTCAGTGTTATCAAATAGCGGCCATGGCGGTGCTATGGCGGGTTGCGGTGGCGGAAATCCTTCCATCCGCCATCATATGGCCGTGGCGATGCGGATTTGTCAAGGCGCGCTTGGCGACCGCATTTGCTGTTGCGGTTATGGCGTCATTTACCGCTATGGCTGAAGACGAGTGCAGCTTCGTCAAAACGAAGAAGAAGAACTGCTTGGGTAACGCAAGCCAATCCAGGCCCAATTTCTAAAACCCTAAAATTTAAAAAGATACTTGTCGGGTCAACTGACCCGGTTCATAACCAGCCCACTCCCCAATTAAAAACCTTTTAAAAACAAATGGGCTGGATCGTCTGACCCGACTCGAACCCAAACGACCCAGATTCAAAACACGTCGTTTAATAACGTGGGAAACCTCTTTGTCTCTTCATCTCTCTGTTTCTTCGTGTCTCTGTTTCTACGTCTCTCTTCGTCTCTTTGCACGACCTCTGTCTAGTAGACGCACAAACTCTGTCTACTCAACCTCGACGCACAACCTCTGTCTACTCAACCTCAACGCACAACCTCTGTCTTCTCTAGCGACCCAAACATTGACGCACAACCTCTGTCTACAATGGACATTTATATTTTGGTTTGCAATTCAACAATATGTTTTCTTTTTATCATTTTGCTTTTATATCAGAAATATTGAACTAGGTTTTTTATTTTAGAACCTTGCTGATTTTTAATATGAAGTTCTGAACTTCTTTTTATTGTTAATTTTATGGTTGTTTGTTATTATATGAAGCAGGGCAGTCTGATCTTTTTATTTGTTGTTAATCTGTTATATTATCTACTGTTTTTAGTATTTATATGCTGTTTTTGGGTATTTATATTTGCTGCCTTTTTTGTTTTTTATTTATATCTACTGTTTTTTTAGTAGATATATGTGTGTGTGTGTGTCCGCCATGGCTTCCGCCATTTGCCGCCATGCCATCCGCCATATGTTTATGGCGGATTTTGGGCTCTCCGCCATACGCCATTAACAACACTGGTTGTGGTTGATCAGACCTCTTTGACATTTCATTGCTGGCCAATATTTCAATTATAGATAGTTGAAAAGGAAGCATTAAAGGGGAATAATCTGAATATTATTGCTTGGTTAGAAATACAATCATGAATCTACTTGATGATAATCAAGAATAACAGGAAATAGGGAAATAAAATCTCCTAATAATTACAGGTAATCAATCTGTGTCCTAATTAGTGCTAATTATAGGAAAAATATTCTGTCCTATATTAATTACATATTAACAAAATAGATCTTTAATCAAAATCCAAAACAACACTACAGAATGGCTGGTTTAATGAATCTTCTCTTTCTGTCTTTCAGCCTTTTAACTAGAATTCCCTGTCACTGACAGGTTTACAAGCGCAGTTATGATGTCTGCATGCAGCTATATGAGAAAGAGCTGCTGACTGAAGACTCGTACCTTCATATATATGGGTTTGTTACCTTTTTCTATTTTCAATCTTTCATTACTTCAGCATTCTTTATTAGGTGCAAGTTTTCCAAATCCAAACTACATTTATACTTTTTATTACATTTCGGCCTCTTCTATGTAGAGCACGAGTTTTGAAGTTTTTGCATTGCATTTATTACTGTTTTTACAGGTTGCGAGGGGCTGGTTTTAATGCTCAGCAGCTTGCCGTTGTTTCAGTAAGTTTCTCTGACTTACACAAGGGATGAAAGCATGTTTTGCTGTTGAATACAATTTTTGCTGTTGATATGCATAGCCCTCAGCAATGTCGTCAAAATCACAAATTTACTCAGAATCCTACAATCGTACAATCCTACGAGTTTTGGACGGTGTTGGAAAATTGTCTTAATTGCAGTCACCCCTAACCCGATTTAGTTGCGGTCTCTTTGGGGCCTGCCTTAATTGCACCCTCAAGGGTGGTGGTTTAGTCCCACATGGGCTAGAGATATGGCTTAAATATAGCTTTATAAAGCTTGTGTAGTCCTCATCTTACAAGTCGGTTTTGTAAGGTTGAGTTAGATCCTAAGCCCAAATTCTAAGATGATATCGAAGCCCATTCTAGATCCTTTGTTGGGCCACTTGCATTGCCACGCTTTACGGCTGTGCAGTAGCCTTGGGCGTGCCTTAATTGCAGCCTCAAGGGTGGTGGTTTAGTCACACATTGACTCGTGATATGGCTTAAATATAGCTTATAAAGCTTGGGCAGTCCTCACCTTACAAGCAAGTTTTGAGGTTGAGTTGGGCTCTAAGCCCCAATTCTAAGACATGCATTGTGTCTGCTTTAGATTTATGTATGATCCACAAGTATTATATTTCATATACACTGTACATGTCTGACAGGGGCTTTGGGAATGGCGTGACGGTCTTGCTCGTGCAGACGACGAGGGTCCTGGCTATGTATTGCCAAATAGAATTATTCTTGAAATCGGTAAATGAAATTTATGTAGACTTTTGTCTAATAAGTAGTACTTTTGCACAGCAAACATCAATTCAGTTTTTGTCTACCCATTTCAAAGCTAAGCAGATGCCTGTCACTATAAGCAATCTACGGCGAATAGTAGGAAGGACAAAGCACCCATATGTTGAGCGCAGCCTTGATGTCATTGTCAACATTGTCAGACATTCTATGCAAAATGCTGCTGCCTTTGAAGAGGCTGCACTACGTTTGAAAGAAGAACATGCAGCAAGTGTAAGTAATATGTTTAACAGCTGACACCTTGCTAGAATGATGCAGGAATTTTTGGTGGCGTGTCTGCTTGGTACTTTATAGTGATTTGCATGGTTTTGAATAAATCTGAACGTACTATTCTTGGTATTTTATCCTCTGCACTTATTCTGAATATTTAAGTGATCAAGATGAACTGGGATAATGTGACTTGCCACATCAAGCCATGGGCTGCTGTCTGTTATCTTACTGTATTTAGCATGCAACTAGTACTAGGAAGAGAATGTGAATCTTTGACCATAATCAATAATGGACATTGTCTTTAATGTCTTATCAAATCTATAAGTGCCCAATTTTGTTATTGTTTTAAAACGGATGAAGTTAGTCATTGATACTTCTAAAATTTAATTCACTGGATCTGATGATGTGATATTGGTAAATTATGAATATGCTTCTAATTGAGCTAGCTTGGGCTCCACTGTGTGTGTTTGGATTAAGCTCTTTATCTTTTTTCCTTTTGTGTTCAAAATAGCTTATAATCAAAATTTTATTGAGATAGTTTGTGAAAAAAAAATGCTTTCAAAATTAAGCAAATCCACACACTATCTGATTAACTTTTAGAATATTTTAAAATTGTCTGCTCCCTAATTTCTTGGAATTAGTTATTCTCTAACTGTTCAGTACCCAACCTGCTTCCTAAGTAGATATTTTATCATTTTTATTTGTTTTTAGTTACTGGTTTTTTACTTGATAAATTGTATACTATCATGATACAGTTGTTAAAGGTAGTACCCGTTGAGGATGGAACTGAAGTACCTCAGACACTAAACTTAAAGGTTGGATGTGCACCAACAGGAAGCATTGGAATTGAAAATAATACCTCAGCAAATTTGTTTTCTTATGACCTGGAGGAGGAAAGTTATCAGCATCAAGTTAAAGATGGACTAGCAGAAGTTAAATCCGA
Source organism: Pueraria montana var. lobata (assembly GCA_026413185.1). Taxonomy (NCBI): domain Eukaryota; kingdom Viridiplantae; phylum Streptophyta; class Magnoliopsida; order Fabales; family Fabaceae; genus Pueraria; species Pueraria montana. Next base: position 34,613,355 of record CM048650.1, on the reverse strand, counting down.
TTGTCTCACTTCAGATCTCCCAAGGGTCAGTCCCACTATTCCAGAGAAGAATCGGGATGATGCAAATGTTATTGCACTCTCTACAGCGAAGGTTGTAAAAATAAAAATAAAAAATAAAAAAATCCCACTTGTTTCAATGTTATTCCAACATGGATAAAACAGAATTAAAAAAATAAAAGAAAAGCTATTTCAATGTTTTGGCAATCAATCTAATCATAGCTAATTTGTTGATAGGGCAATGGAGAGGTGCTAAAAATGCCTTCTGGTGCTTTTGATGCGCCACTGGGCAATTCTGCTTCAGAATGGAAGTCTGATCCTAATAAAAAGGTGAGCTTTTGTCATAAATATTTCGAAGGATGTCTGTTGCGATAGGGTTGAAAACTGGTTGCTATTCCTTTTTGGCTGTCATTTTCAATTTTAGCATAGATTATTATTATTTTTGAAAAGCTTTATTAGCAAATAGCAAGCCTCGATTTTTTTACCGCTAAATAAGCTAATTTAAACATGTACCATGTCTTTTGGTGAGACCTTGTACTCAATTATTTAGTGTGAGGCATGCATGATTACACTACCTTCTAAATTTATATTGGACCTCTATTTCTGTGTAATTTTTTCAATATTGCTTTGCGGGTTGGTTCTTAGGTCAAGAAGGAGATCAAGCTAGAACAGATTAAATCGTCAGTCAATCTTCCACCCCACTTATATTTGGGCAACAGTGAGAAATCAAAACTAGTTGTAGAAACTCCAAGTGTAGCATCTGAAACATCAGACCCACAGAAGAAACCTGTTTCAGGTTCAGTTTCTACCTCCAGCCCCATTGGGATTGTAATGGTAGTCTCTGATTCAGACTCGGAGGATATGCTGCAGAATAAGCTAGACCCAGGGGAAAATTCTCTTGTGCCCAGGAAAAGAAGATGAAAGATGAGCCAATGTCTCAGTCAGAATTGTCATTAAGCTTTGAAAAATGATCTCAAACAACAAAATCAGACAGACGGAGACAACAGAAGATTCCAGTGGCTTATAGCAGCTTTCTTTTGATGTTGAAGTGACGAGGGAACAAGTTTTGCTTTTGAAAAGATGAAGAAAATGCATCTTCTCAGAGTGGAGTTACGTGACTCAGTAGCAAAAACAAGTAAACGGTGGGGGACAAACAAGTGTTTTGACAAAATAATTATTGCAAGGTAGAGATGTTGGGTATTTTCAGCTGGGTCGAAGTGCAACTTTCCGGTGATTAATTGAAAATAGGTTAGATCATTATGTGATATGTACAAAGCAAACCAGATGATATCAGTATCTTTGAAAACTAGTTGAGTAAAATGAAAATCATCTATGTTCCTATAGCCGTTCAAATCTAAATTTCACACAAAATGAAAATCTTCGTTTACAGAAAACAAATTCTTAAAATAACGGAATTTTTACATGTATTTTTTTTTTTAACAAAAGATGTACTAAAATTTAATATATACTTCAATAAAAGATAAAAAATATTTTTCACACAGGAAATGTAATTTAGTTTAGACTTAAATATGTTTTTAGTATATAATAAATGACTGAATTTTGTTTTTGGTTCTTAATAAAAAAAATTTGTTGGTCCATGATAAATTTGAGATCTTGTTTTTGATTTCTAAATTTGTTTAGATGGTGCTTTAAATAGTGAAATAAAGTGATTTAGATAGTGTTTTAGTGATAATAAAATTTTAGATTTATGAGGGACCAACAAAATCTTTTATTATTAGGAATCAAAAACAAAATTCAAGTGGAGCAGCCATGAACTAACATACTTTGTTGACAGCATATAGCTTAATTCTAGTCTAGTTACAGTTACACTACAAAGCACCTACGATGAATCTGTACATGGTTGAGTCTCGAAGAAAATCTGAACCACTCTTGGACAATTTGCAAGTAGATGCCATTGGAGAAGAAATGGGCTTTGCTTCAGACATGTTAGTCTTTTGTAGGAGATCCTTAATATACTTGCTTTGAGCTTTGTGTTAAAAGCAGTGATCCATCTTTTAGATGATGAACCTCAATACCCAAAAAATAATCAAGAGTGCCAAGTTGTTTTAGAGAAAAACTTGAATTAAGGCTATCAACAAGTTGCTGAACAAGAACATTAGAACTTCCAATCACAATTATGTCAGCTACATAGATATGAAGAGTCTGTCTTCACGTTCTAATTGCAACGCAACTTCTGATGATCCTTAAGCCATGTGTAGCTTCTGATATGTATCCCTTGACTTAAGTTATTCCCAACATGACTTTGATCATACATAGCTTCTGATATCTGCACTTTGACCCGAAAAACATGACTGTCTTTCCAGCTTCTAAATAGATTTCCTTCTTGTAGTTCTGCTTCTTATTGCAGAATCTATGTAATGGAGAAACTTCCACTGTAGGCTTATGCTTCACACCTGTGCTATGCTCCTAAATATGTCATGTTTTAAGAAGAACACTCAAAGCAACCTTAGTTGCTAAGTTCAGTAACTTCGGTTTTACCTCACAGTGGTTTGTCATCATTAAAACACTCAGTTCTGGGAGAGACTTTGTCTCAACATGAAGATCAGTCTAATAGTCACTGGTTTTATAACAGGAGAGAATGTCTCTTTAAAATCAAAGCCAAGGAGTTGATGAAATCCCTTGGCAATTAGCCTTACCTTATATTTATTTGTTATGCCATCAACATTTTCTTTAATTCTGAAAACCCACTTACATCATATAGCTTGTCTGTTAGATGGAAGTGGAACTAGAGTCCAGGTTTGATTTCTCAACAAAGTATCATACTCTTGTTTCATAGCCTCAAACCAGTTAGGATCTTTGAGAGCTTGTTTGACATTCTTAGGTTCACAATGGGTGAGAAAAAGAGAAGGATGAATACGTTTTTTAGGAAGACTAGATTTAGACCTGGTTTGCATTGGGTGTAAATTTTGAGGAACTCTAAGAGGAGATATACTAGACTGTTCAGAAACATAATGAGAAGACTTAGACTATGCATAATGTAACAAATAAGGAGGATTAGTGTCAAGAGGTGACATTGCAGGGACAAAAATAGAATGATGAGACTCAGAAGTTGGCATTTTAGTATTAGCATTAGGGGAATGAAAACAACTAAGTTACATTTTGTGCAGTGGCAAAAGATAAGGATTGAGAAGAAGAGGACTGAAAATGTGATGACTGAGGTAGGGGAACTGGTACAGTAACATTTGTGGGTAAAGGAGATTGAGGGACAGGTACAATGATATTTGTGGGTAAAAGAGATATAGTAGGTATAATGGAAGTGGGTAAAGGTGAAGAGAAGGAAGATGAATTGGTGGAAACTGCAAAAGACTATGAGATGAGCTCATGATAAGGAAATCTCATCTCATCAAATATAACATCTTTTGAAACAAAGAGTTTTCCAGTGGGTGACAAGCATCTATAACCTTTATGAGAAGGTGAGTAACCTAGGAAAATACACTAATGGGATCTGAAGTTGAGTTTGTAAGGATTATATGGTTTCAAGAATGGAAAACAGGCACAACCAAAGGTTTTGAGAAACATATAGTCAGGTTGCTGCTTGAAAAAGACAATGTATGGAACTGAAAATTAAAGAGAGGCAGTTGGAAGTATGTTTATCAAGTAGACTGTAGTTCTAAAGGCATAGTCCCAATACTTTAGAGGAAGTGAGGCATGACTCAACAAGGATAGGCCAAGCTCAACCATGTGCCTATGTTTCCTTTCAATAACACCATTTGATGGTGGGTATGAGGACAAATGAGCCTATGGTGAACACTTGAGTCAGCAAGATATTTGGTAAAAGGCCTAAATTCACCACCTTGGTCATTTAGATGGCTTTCAGTTTGGTATTAAATTGCAGTTCCACCATAGCTTTAAATTGTTTGAAAATAATAAATGTTTCAGATTTATTTTTGAGTAAATAAATCCATGTAAATCTGGAATAAGCATCCACAAAGGTTAGGTAGTAAAGAAAATTATTGGTAGAAGGTACATAAGATGGACCTCACAAATCACTATAAACCAGTTACAATGGAGTGTCATACACAGTTTCAGAAACACTGGATGAGAGTCTATATGAGACTTCCCAATACAACAAGCTAAACAAAAACTAGACACATCTTTGACAGAAACAGAAAAATTACAAGATTGCAAAACAAGGTTTAATACATGAGAATTAGGATGACCTAGTCTAGTATGCCACATGCTAGAATTATTACAACTGGAAACTGCAGTATTTACAGAGGAAACAACATTTGAAGAAATACAAGCTGTTGAAGAGGATTGTAACTACTGCAACTGAAGAGTTGGAAAAGAGTAGAGGCCATCTAGACCTACTAAACCATGCACCAACATTTCATTGGTGGCCTAAGATTTAACAAAACGGTGAGTGGCATGGAATTCAAAATAAACTGAATTATTATGGGCAAATTTATTGACACTAATAAGATTTTTGGTAATAGAAGGTACGTGAAGCAGGTTATGCAAAGCTAAATTGACTTTAGGATTAATGGTTGAGGTAAGATATGAGGAACCAGAAAAGTTAATAGCTAAACCTTGTCCATTTCCAATGAAAATTTGGTCAGGTCTTTCAAAAGTATTTAGTTGCTGAATGTTTTGTTGATCACCAATGACATGGAATGAAGCACTTGAGTTAGGATACCAAGTGCTTGAAGGAGCTGAAATTGAATTTGCAATCATTGCAGTAGGCTGTTGCTGAAAGTTGGATGCAGGTTTGAACTGAGCACCACTAAAATTATTCCATTGATTTGGTGGTCCATAAGCATGACTAGGTTGAAAATGCTGATAGTTTGTATAATGAAAAGGTTGTTGAAAATTAACGAATCCATAAAATTGTTGGAAATTCTGAGTAGGTCTAAGAGGTGTTGGTTGATAGTTCTGGTCAAAACGATGACAACAAAAGGTAATTGTATGACCAAATTTGAAGCACACTTGACACTGAACATTAGCAAAGTGACCTATACGAGCACGACCACCATCGCGACCAAAGGCACGACCACCACGACCACCTCCATGAAAATTTTCACTATCAAGAATGTGCGATGTTGAATTGACTTATGGCAAGTCCTCTGAAGGTTGTTGTGAAGACGAAGATGCCGCTTGAGCTTGTGATTGAGTTAGATTCAACAAAGGTGAATCAGAAACAAGTTTCTTACGAAATTTCTCCAAACGCATCTCGTGAGCAAGAAGAAGAGCTTCGACTTCCTCAATTGGAAGTGACTAAAATCTACTCTTGATAATAGAGATCAGAGAAGCATACTCCTACGGTAAACCTTCAAGAACGATGTCAGTGTGCTCCTGCGGTTGAATCGGATCGCCAACAGAAGCAAGTGCATCAATTAAAGCTTTGATGCGAAGCAAGAACTCCGACATAGACTTCATATCAAGAGTCGTGGATCGAAGCTCAGTCCGAAGTTGATGAGCTTTGGCATGAGTGAGTTTCTGAAAGTGATCATGAATCTTCTCCCAAACTTGAAAAGCGTGAACACTTCCAAGAACATGAGTAAGAATCGACAATGATAAGGTTGATTGAATCCAAGAAAAAAGCATATGATCTTGAAGTTCCAATGTTGTGTACGCTGGATTCACAATTCCAGCAGTGCAATCATCTTCACTCACGAATCGCAGAAGGATCTTTGGAGCTACAAGAAAATGCTGAAGTTGATGAGCCTTGATTACAGCCTCCACTTGTTGTCGCCATAATAGGAAGTTCTGATCATTGAGCTTTTCAGAAATCGTATACGAGAAGACAGAATGAGAAGCGGAAGAAGAAGAATTAGCGGCAAAAGAAGAAGAGGAATCGATTCAGCCATGGCAGGACCATCTAAGCTCTGATATCATCTTAGAATGTCGGTTTGGGCCTAACTCAACCCCTAAAGCTAGCTCATAAGGTGAGGATTGCCCCCCACTTATATATTCTATCTTGGCACTATCTATAGTCAATGTGGGACTTGGATTTTCCCTAATACACCCCCTCACGCCTATCACTTATGGGCTTGGTGCATGGATAATATGGTAGGTGGCTCTTTTAATGGATTTAGGCATGGTATTCAGAATCACGTTTTGACTCGAAGAATCGTACGATTCTACGATTCCAAGGTGCAGCTCCGTGCATGTCCACACATGGAATCGTTTGTTGTGGAATCTTAAAAATGTCGCGCTGAATCCCAAGCTTGTGGGAATGATGTCTCAATACATGTTTAAGCGTTCATTTTAGATGGGTTAAAATTAGGGTTTTTTTTTTCTTGGGCTTCTAAAACTTTAAGCCCACAAGACCCAACTTGTAAAACTTATTAATCGTTGCACCAAACACCTAATAAAGTAATAATATCATATGCCCCTCAAAATTGTGAACGTCAATACGTAATTCTTCTTCAACATTGTGACTTCTCTCTTTCGCTGAACTTCCCCGCCGCATTTTCTCCATTTCTGCTGCAACCAGACCTTGCTCCATTGCAACAAACCTTTTGCACCGCCTTGACAAGACCTTTTGCTTTGCCACAACCAGACATCCTGTTCCGATGGCTTGCTTGATGGCATATAATCACAGAATAGACGAACTCAAACCATTTATTTTGAAATAATTTAGTGAACGCATTGGAGATGTAATGCGTTCCTATATGAGAAACTCCTCATATATGCTCCTCACCCAAATTGGGATTGATAATGACAACTATTAAAAAAAATTAAACTTTTTTTATTTATACTATCTTAGAAAATAATTATTATTATTAAAAAATAATGCTTAAATAACTTTTAGGTCCCTGATAAATTCTAGAATTTTGCTTTGGATCCCTGATAAATTTTTTCGTTGCTTTGAGTCCCTGATCAAAAACAGTTTTCTTTTAGGTCCCTGCCATCAGTTAAGTGATGACGTGACAGTTAAAATTTTAATATGCGATTTTCGGCAGCTAAAAAACCGCCACTATCTATTTTGAATTTTAAAATACAATTTTTGGCAGCTAAAAATCGCCATAATCAATTATTTTTTTTAAAAAAAAGATCTGATTGTGCAATTTCAGCCTACACCCTTTTTTATACATTTTCACAAACAGCTTGCAGGCACCACATATGCATAGCTTCATCTGTACGTACATGCAATTGCAATCCAACCAACATAAGATAATTAAAAAGGTAAAAATAAAATGAACAAAACAAACTCAAATATTTATTAAGATCTAAGACAACGATTTCTTTGGAAAGTATTTAACCTTCCTCTTATATTTTTCTCCGGTAAAAATAAAATGATCAAAATAAACCCAAATATTTCCACCCCCGAAGCTTGTCCTTTGATTCGTTTCTCCGACAATGTTTTCAATGTGCTCCCCGATTTGCACATCGTCATCTTATCATTCAACGTTTTCATCTACCCACACATTATTCACTTACAAGCAGTAGTAACAATGGTCATAATAAAACACTGACCTTTTCTTTGATTCTTCCAATCAAGCATCCAATCTTATCAATTGGCCATAATAAACTATGCGCACTACTTGTTCAAACATAAAAATTAAAAAAAAAACACAAATTAAGATAATGGACACTATCAAATGCTTCAAAGTTCCTGGGCGGCCTCTGAAGTAGAAGAGAGGAGGTGTTGCAAGTAATAAGGACCACCGACGGCCTTTGATTGAGGTTGTGTCGTTGCCGAGCCACATCAGTTGAACCATCAACGCTTGATCGCTTGTGTAGTTTCAGGACTTGCAGCACATTAAGTCGATGGGCTTTCGTCGGTGGTACGAGTGCAACTCACCGTACCCTATGTCGGGAGCGGTGGCGAATCCCGTGGTGGAACTTGGTGGTGCGTTTGAGGATGGGAAGAAGAAGCGCCTCGGAAAGATCTAAGCTTCATATCTAAGCGTTTTCATATATGAGATTTCCAAATCTAAGCATTTCCATATCTAGATTTGAGATGATTGATTGTGTTGTGCTGTGTTGTTTTTCTTTCGGTGTTGTTTGGCTACTAATTAATGGATGATTGCATATGGTTATGGGTATTTGTTCAATGTGTTTAGATTTGTCTATATTTATGTTTTAATTGATTATGGCGGTTTTTAGCCGCCAGAAATTGTATTTTAAAATAGTCACGATTTTTTAGCCACTAGAAATCGCATCTTAAAATTTTTAACTGTCACGTCATCACTTAACTGGCAGCGGGGACTCAAAAGAAAAACTTTTTTTTTATCAGGGCCTCAAAGCAATGGAAAAATTTATCAAGGACCCAAAGCAAAATTCAAAAATTTATCAGGGACTTAAAAGTTATTTAAGCCAAAAAATAATAATTAACCATTTAATATTTATACTCTACCAAAAAAAAATACTATCTTAGATGCATATATATTAATTTTATAAATCTTGTAAAATCTTCATTTCTAGTTACGATTCCATGTTTTACAATTATGTGACCTCTTTTCGAGTTGGAGTAGAATCTCAAGTTTGGCTACCATGGATCTAGGATAGACTCTGATACCATGTTAATTTCAGAGAAATTGAAAGAAAATGGAATAGATTTGATTTTCATTTCTAGTTGATGAACATAGGGTTACAATTAAGTATTTATAGAAGAGTTGTCTTAACGACAACTATAGGTTATAGACATGTGTGCCAAGAGAGAAAATTTGGCGAGGATGAGTGCAAACACGAGATATGGTGAGGATGAGTGGCATCTGGTGAGGTCACAAAAGAGGGTAGCGAGTGGATTGGTATGGTCTAGACAAGGTACTGATAATGGCAAACAACAAGTGACATTCTATTTCATAAATTTTCCAAATAACTACTGGGCACAAGCGTTGCGAAACGTATTCCAAAAGTGGGGGAGGGTCAACGATGTTTATATTCCATCAAAGCTTAACAAGGCAGGAAAGCGGTTTGGTTTTGCACATTTTGTGGGAGTGGGAATGCCTAAGGAGTTGGCGAAACAGTTGGAGCACGTATGGATTGGAACATACAAGCTGCGATTAAATCTATCACGATTTGATCGTCATGCAAATGTTCACCAGAGAGAGAATTTGACTCCAAAGGAGTTGGGATCTAAGGTTGGGAATAAGATGGGAAATCAGAAACAAACCTATGCTCAAGCTTTAATGAGGGAGAAGAAGCAGATCTGGAGACCAAAAGCTGTTGTGAAGAAAGTCGGCCAGGAAGAGGATGACTGGAAGGGTCCATCTTTTACAGTAGAAGGAGATGAAATGGCATGGCTGGAGAATTTCTATGTAGGTAGGGTTCATGATTCAAAAGTTGTTTATTTGGTGCAAGATAGAATTTTGGCAGAAGGTATAAATTCTATGAGGGTGATTCAATGGGGGGGATTTGACGTTGCTACAACCTGTGGGGGATGAAGACTTGGAGGAATTACTAACAGAAATTGGGGATATAATGTCAAATTTATTCTATCAAATAAACAAATGGAGCTCAAAAGAAGTCCCACGAGAATGATACACGTGGGTTAGGTGTCTCGGAGTTCCACTGCATGCATGGAATGTCAGATTTTTTTAGTATCTCATGGGAACCTTTGGCCAATTCTTGACGATGGATGACCCTACTAGTAAGAAGAATAGACTGGATGTCACTAGAATTATGATCCAAACAAAATCTAATGAGGTGATTAATGTGGTGAAGAAGGTGAAAGTGAATACAATCATTTATGCAATTCGTATTTCAGAGGAGATTCATTCCCCGGTGTCATATGCCCATAGACAGGAGAAGATGGTGTCTTCTTCATTGGAAACGGATTTAGATTTGGATGGGTCAAACTGGACGGCGAAGGATAGGTCTTCCGGTGGTTCAGAGTTTGATTTTCAAATTCAAACGGGTGATGGGTCAGTTGATGGAATTTCCGTAACAAGCTATGGAGTTTTCGTAGATCATGCACACAAATTAAGGGAAAATGAAATATGTATTTACGGGAAGGAGGATTTTGTGGGGGACAAAACAAATTCTTTTAAATCTCTAGAGAAGATTTTGGAAGTTGGAAAAGGTGGGGCCGGTATTATAAATAGTGTTAGTATTGCGGGGTTGGTAGACGATGGAAGGAAAGGCCTAGTTTAGTTATGTTCAGTGCAGCAATCTGAGGAAAATAATGGGCCTTCTGAAAAGGCCCATTTATTATATGGCAATTTCAATCCAATGTGTCTTGAAGGAGGGTGTGATAAGGGTGATAAAGAGTTGGCACAGTTAAATCCTAATAATGGGTTTAGTGACAAATCTCAAGACCTGATTCAACTAGAGGTCATCAATAAAGAACGGTGTCATCAAAGTCTTGGTGATGACGTGTTTAAGGAAGGAGTTGGGGCCATGGATAATTCCGACGAAGACCATGAAGGCTTTGGAGGGTGTGCAGGTTCACTGAATTCGTTGGTTATCTTGGACGAGGTTGAAGTGAAAGATAACGAGGAGAAGGATGCTCTGCAAATTACCAATCAAGTTAAAGAGGTAAATTCTTCTCATAATGGTGATATGGAAGGGACGAAGAAGGCTGTTGATGAATTGTGTCCGCAACAAGCTACTTTGAATGGGGAAGCGGAAGATATGAGAGAAGTTGTAGAGCATAAAAAAAGCAATGAAATCGATTCTGAATTGAAAGATGTATGCGATTGGCAAAATCTGGTTGAAGTTGAGGTGGGGTCTACATATGAGGAAGCACTAAAAAAAAAGGAAAGGGAGACTAGGAGGTAAGATAAAAAGAGGTGGAGGAAGGGGTAAAGGATGGAAGATGAGCTAGAGTAAACCAGTGGGTTCTGAAGGTGAACCAATTGTATGTCAGGATGTTGGAGTTATTGCTAGGGAGGTGTGGGATATTGGGAAAGAGTTGGGGCTGATGTTCGAAGGGGATGAGGAAGATTATATACGTACAATTGAGAATATGGAGGATAGAGATAGATGTGTGGTTGGAAGAAGAGATGGAAGGGGAGAGGAGAGAGCATGCAAATTTTTTTGATATGAAGATTATTACTTATAATATCAGGGGTTTGGGAGGGAAGGTGAAAAAGAATGTGGTATGCAAAATAATAAAAGATCAAAAACCGGATGTGGTGCTACTACAAGAAACAAATATGGAGGTGATGGAAAAGAACCTTTGTATGTCTTTGTGGGGAGATGAAGAAATTGAATGGCTAAGTAAGCCATCTATGGGGAGTGTAGGTGGACTTCTGATTATGTGGAGGAAACATTGTCTTACATCGGTGGTGAAAGTGGAGGGATTGAATTTCCTAGGTGTGGTGGGGGTGTGGGAAAGCATAGGTATGCAAGTAGGCATTGTAAATTTTTATCCACCTTGTGATTTAAGGGAGGGGGGGGAAGGCTTGCTGGTAAGAGATTAAAAGTGTAATTGATGATAGAGGAGAAATTCCATGGTATGTGACAGGTGGTTTTAACTCAGCTAAGGGGTTACACAAAAGAAAATGAGTGATGTCTTCCTATAGGCATGATGAGTTTGAGGCATTTAATGAGTTTATTCATCACCTGAAACTCATTGATTTGCCCATGATTGGGTGAAAATATACATGGTACAAGGCAGATGGTTCAGCAATGAGCATATTGGATAGATGTTTGCTATCTGAGGAATGATTTTCTTTTTGGAGGAGTACGACATAATGGGGTTTGCAGTGGAGTGTATCTGACCACAGTCCTATTATTCTTAAGGAGAAGGATGTTAATTGGGGACCAAAACCATTTCGCTTTCTGAATTGTTGGAAAGAAGAGAAAGGTTACGTAGACTTTGTTAAGGGGAGTTGGAAGGCACTGAATTTGGATGGTACGAAAAGCTTTATTCTTAAAGAAAAGTTGAAGCTCCTTAAGAATGAGGTTAAGAAGTGGAGCAAGGAAAATTTTGGAGATATAGATGCTCAATTAAAAGTAGTAAGGATGGAATTACAAAAAATTAATGTCAAGGGAGAGACTGAAGAGTTGGAGGAGTTGGAGATAAAAAAAAAAAAAAAAAAGAGATCTTATGGAAGATATAAGGAGGTTAGTTGGGAGGAAGTGTAATATCAACTAGCAGAAGTCAAGGATGAAGTGGCTTAAGGAGGGAGATGCAAACTCAAGATATTTTCATAAATGTTTGATAAAAAGGAAAAGGGTTAATGAGATTTTGGGTTTGAATTTTGATGGGGAAGTTGTTGAGGGGGTAGATCTTCTGAGGGAACAAATTAAAGAGTTTTTTCAACAACATTTCTCAAAGGTTGAGGGGGCAATACCAAGATTGGAAAGGGTGGAAGGGGATTTCAAGCAACTAAGTGAGGCGGATAACCAAGTTTTAACGGAGGTCTTTTCAGAAAAGGAGATAAAGGAAGCAATTTGGGATTGTGAAAGCTCCAAAAGTCCTGGTCCAGATGGAATTACTTTTTCCTTTATCAAAGATTTTTGGAGTACTATAGGTCAAGAGTTCACTGATTTTGTGCAAGAATTCCATAAGAATGGGAGGATTGTGAGAGGATCCAATAGCTCTTTCATTACTCTTATTCCAAAAAAAGAGAATCCTCATAAATTAGGCGAATACAGGCCAATTTCATTAATTGGTTGCATGTACAAGGTGCTATCAAAGGTGTTGGCAAACAGGTTGAGAAATGTTATATCTGGCATTATTAAGCTGCTTTTATAAAAGGGAGACAAATCTTGGATGGAGTGCTCATTGCAAATGAAGTTGTAGAGGAAGCAAAAAGAAAAAAGAAGGACTTGATTTGTTTTAAGGTGGACTTTGAAAAGGCTTTTGGTTCAGTAAGTTGGGATTATCTGTTGTTTTTGATGGAATGTATGGGGTTTAACGAAAAATGGAGAGGTTGGATGAAGGAATGCTTAGGGACATCGAGAGTGTTTGTTCTTGTTAATGGATGTCCGACAGAAGAATTCAGCAAGGAGAGGGGGCTCAGGCAAGGAGATCCTTTATCCCCATTCTTGTTCTTGATAGCAGCAGAAGGTCTTGGGATCCTTTTCAAACGTGCAAAAGAGAAAGGCTTGTTTAAAGGCTTTGATGCAGGGAGGGTGGATGCAAGCACTTGTATTACACATTTGCAATTTACAGATGATACTCTAATTATAGGAGAAAAATCTTGGCAAAATGTGAAAGTTATTAAAGCTATTTTGCAGCTGTTCGAATTGGCTTCAGGTTTGAGGGTTAATTTTCATAAGAGCCATTTAGTAGGGGTGAGTGTTGAAGGTAGCTGGTTGGAAGAAGCGGCATTTTTTATGAATTGTTAAATAGGTTCTTTGCCTTTTAAATATTTGGGGTTTCCAGTAGGAGTTGATCCAACAAGAAAAAGAACTTGGCAATTAGTGGTGGAAGACGTAAGGAAAAGTTTGTTGTCCTGGGAAAGCAATCATGTCTCTTTTGGGGGAAGAGTTGTTTTGCTAAAGTCAGTACTCTCGTCTCTTTCGATCTTCTTTTTGTCTTTCTTTCGGGCACCATCAGGTATCATTTCTATCCTTGAATCTATTTTTAAAAGGTTTCTTTGGGGAGAGGGGGAGAATAGCAATAAAATTCATTGGGGTGGCATGGGAAAGGGTATGTAAAGATAAAAAAGAAGGGGGCCTTGGAATTAGAAATTTAAAAGCATTTAATTTAGCTCTTTTGGGGAAGTGGAGATGGCGTTTATGTACAGAAAAAGGATGCTCTACGGTATAAGGTTTTGATAGGAAAATATAGTAGGGGCAGAGGAGAGTGGGTGTCTGAAGGGAGATACTGTTCGAGTTGGTGGCAAGGGATTATGTTTGTAGATCCTTCAAATTGGTTGCCTACTAATATGGTTAAGAAGGTGGGCGGAGGCATGGAAACTATGTTTTGGGAGAAAGCTTGGGTGGAAGGTGGTTTTGTTCTTAAGGAGACGTTTAAAAGACTATACAATATTGCAGAAAACAAGAATGCTATGGTGGCTGACCAAGGAAGATGGCAGGATGGTAAGTGGATTTGGCAATGGAAATGGAGAAGGAAACTTTTTGAATGGGAAAAAGATCAATTAAGGGTGCTGGAACATATTGTTGGAAGGAAGAGTTTAAAAGAGAAGGAAGAGGATAAATGGGTCTGGAAATACGATAAAGAGAGTATATACGCAGTGAGGTCAGCATATAAGGTTGTTATGTCGAACAGGATTGGGCAAAAAAATGGCTTTTTTCTCTAATTTGTGGGACAAATATGTTCCTTCGAAGATTTTGTTCTTTGCTTGGCAAGCTGCTCAAGACCAAATTCCTTCTAACCAAAATCTTGTGTATAGAAATGTTTTGGCAGCAGAGGAGGCTTTCTGTAAAAATGTGATATTTTGGAGGTCACAAATCATATTCTGTTGATGTGCAACTTTTCATGGGAAGTATGGTCTCAAGTCATGAAATGGTGGGGATTGAATACAGTATTACATTTTGATGTTATAATCAATTTTTTTTCCAATTCAGAAGGATGATTGATCAGAGATGCAAGCAGAAATGGCGTTGGAATTTAGTGTGGTATGCAGTGATATTGGTCATTTAGAAGTCTAGAAATGCTTTGATCTTCTCAGAAATTGAAAAAGGAGCTTATGAGGTGTTGGAGAAAATACTACTCTTGACATGGGAATGGAATAAGGTTGTTGGTAGGTTTCCTTACTCTCTTACAAATTGGTTCTTGAGCCCAAAAGAATGTATTGGTTTTTACTAGCAGTTGGAGTGTTCGAATAACATGTGCAGTAGAGAAGGATTGGTGTTAGAGTTTTTTGGGAGAGTGGCTCATATCAAACCCATAGAAGATGGCAGAATGGTAACCTGTTTTGAAGAAGGTATCTGTTTAAGAAGGAAGATGGTAACTAGTGATCGAATAAAATGTGCAGCATAGAAGGAATGGTTTCATAGTTTTTTGAGGAAAAGGATCATACAGTTGGTGGGCAACTCTTTTTAAGGTCGCTATCAGTAAATTATAGTGATTGGAGAGTTCCAATTTTAATCACAGAATACAGATATTGTATGCAGGAAAATATGCTACCAATTTTGATCTATGTTTGAAGACGCATTTGGGTTGTGTACTTTGAGTTCTACTGCAAACATTGAAAATGTGATATGATGGAAGTATGCAGTTTTTGGGAAGCACACTGATTTGAAATGATTTTGGATAGGAAGTACAAGTTTAACTTGGCTGGGAGAAAGCAATTGCTATTATTTGCTATTTACATTAGAGTATAGGTGTGCAATTTGCATTGACATTATGTTTTCACATCTATATGTACTATTGGTCTATTTTAAGTTCAAACACATCTTGTGTTTGCGCTTTGGTTATTTATATATTTCATCTTAACCTTTCAAAAAAAACTATAGGTTATAACTAACCGTAAGTAACTAACTAACTAAGCGTCAATCTATAAGTGCACTCTTTACAGAATTATTAATAATTCTAACTAAACTATGAGTTACATATACCCACACGGCAAGTAAAGCGGAGCAACTACTTGCAACGATGTCGAGACATTGTATCGATAATGGGGATGTTTTGCGACGAGGAGGACATTGTACTTTATTAGGCATGCATTTTGAAATTCTGAGTTCAAGGGTTTCCTCTTTATTTTATATGTTGTAAAAAAAACAAATAAATAATGTTTTTTTAATTTTAAAAAAATTGACTCATTTAAAAAATGCAAGGTCAGCAAGTGGTGTCCAATGGGTGTTGGTGACTGTGTATACCACTGCTCTTTTCCAATATTTTGAAAGATAATTGATATTTAAATTTAAAATTTAATATTTTCTTGGTAAGTGAATTAAAAGTTATTAAAAAAAACTATTGCCTTTTCATATATAAATAATATAAATAAATTACCAAATAATTATTTATTTTATTTTTTAAAAGATATATGTACATAAACGACAATTAAGAATCACATTCATCAATTGTCACAAATTTACATGAACTCTATACATTTATAATATGGTAATCTTTGTTAGACAATTTTAGTTTCATTCCATTAATTCTTTAAGATGATGATGATGATATCTCTTGTATATTTATTATCATTCATCTTTAATTGACTTTAGGTTTTTCAAGTACTTATGAGAAGAAATTATCTATTTTATTCAAAGCAATATTTAAAGTACAACTACTATTTAAATCTTTTTAATATATATATATATATATATATATATATATATATATATATATATATATATATATATATAACGAATTTTGTTTTATGTCCCTAATAAAAAAAATTATTTTTAGTCTTTGTTATTTTGTTTTAGTCCTTCTAATATATCTATTTTTTCATTTGATTCTTTATAATATTTTGTTCATTTTGTGTTATTTCCTTTGAAAAATATTTGATAGCTAGGGATCCATTATAAATTATCTACATATTTTAGGGACAAAAACAAAAAAAAATAGATACATTAGAAGGACTAAAACAAAATAACAATGACCAAAAACAAAATTTTTGTTTTATTAGGAACTCAATGCAAAGAAATTTTTTATTAGGGATCCAAAACAAAATTCGTTAATTTATCAGGGACCTAAAATATATATATATATATATATATAGTTATAATAATGAAAACAAAAAAAAACTATTAAAAATATTAAAATAATTAGGTAGAGAAATTCAAATTTGCATTTGTAAATAAGGATGGCTTAATTATTAATTTGATTCCTTTATTTATTTAGAATGTTTAATTAGGTCTTTCTATTTTTGAAAGTTTCAATCAGTTCCTCTATTTTTGAAAATGACTCAATGTGGTCCTTTATTTTATAAAAATGCCTCAATGTGATCCTTTTTGCCGGAATTTGCAACTTAACATAATAAAGGACTACATTGAAGCATTTTTAAAAAAATAAAGGACTACATTGAGGCATTTAAAAAAAAAAAAATAAAGGATCTAATTGAAACTTTCAAAAATAGAAGAACCTAATTGAACATTCTAAACAAAATAAAATGACCAAATTGATAACTAAGCCAATAAGGATCATGGAGACAAAGGCACAAAAGCCAATAAAATGAGATGTAGACTTCTTATTGTAAGAGGATTGCTTTGTTGGTTGGTTTAAGGTGGCATCGGAATAAGTTGGAGTTTTGGGAATACAAGTGCACACTATTTGCATATTTAGAATAGCAATTGATAGGGTATGCATGTTGCATCATGAGGAAAATATGCATTCAAATCATGTGCATTGTGTAGCTGGTTTTGGTTTCTCATGTACATATTGTATTGTTAGGACAATTATTTTCAATAAAAAATATTTGCTTATAAAAAAATTAAATTTGCTTAGATAATAAAAAGTGATTTTACCAAGTAGCTTTCATATTGAATATAAAGTGAAAGAATATTACCGTGTAACTTAAATTTCTTAGAATGTTGATTAAAATATTTTGGAATCAATGCAAAAGAATTTTCTCGTATCAAAATTTTAATGAGTCAAGAAGCTATATCATATTTTAAGAAACAACTCAAAATCTTAATAAATTAATAACCCGAGAAAGAATTATTGATTAATAATTTTACTTTATTTTTTAAAGTGATTTTATCAAAAACAACTTTTGTATTGAATCTTAATAAAACAAAATAATATTATTGTGTTACTTAACTTTGGTTGATTAAAACATTACAAAATTAGTGCAAAAGAATTTTTTGATATCATATTTTAAGAAACAATTCATACCTTATTGGTGGAATAGAAAGAAATTGTATCCATCTTATAACTATTTGTCCTAAGATGAAGATGAACTATCTTAGTAAGGAATAAAATTTAGCAATCTTCAAGTCACAATGAACAACACAAAACAAAGTAATAAAGATGAAGATAAATCATGCATTTTAGAAAAATAGAAACTTACCACAACAAACTTGACATCAATTTCAAAACCTAGAGCTTCAAACTTCTTAGCAATTTGAATAGGAAGTTCTCTAAATCAATAAAAAAAAAAAAGAAGGTGAAAAGCAAAAGAAATCTCTTTGATTATAAGTTAAAACAATTGCAATAAATAAAATTCAAAGTATATAAAAATTGAAAATTAAACCTATGATTAGGTATCAAAGTATCAAATCTTGTGAGAGACAATATAGTGCAGAAGAAATCTTTTGAGCATGGAAAATGAAAAGTAAAAGCTCTTGTCTTTAAATAGAGAATGAAGAAGTATCTCTTCATATTTCCATCTTTCATCTCTTGATAAGAGCAAAAGTTATTGATTGACCATCAATACCATGCAAACATGGAGATAAAATCTACTTTCAATTGATGCATTTTCAAAACTTATAAAGTAGGACTCCATCGAAAATGCATTTGCATTCAAAGTTATTGATAGGGCATTTGTTTCATGAAATGATATTGTATTCCCAGGAATCATATTCCTAGGAACATGATAACTAGAAATATTATTCCTGGGTATATTTAATTTAAAAACATGTTTGGTTACATTTTAATATTCCTAAAATTACTACCTCTGTCCCTAAATATAAGATTATTTTCTACAAAAATTTTGTTCCTTTTTATAAGACTCTTTTCAAGTTGTCTCTTGCATTAATTATTTTTTGACCAAAATACCCTTAATCACTTTACAGTGAATGCTATAAATTAATAAGATAAGTACATTATCTCTATTGGAGAAGATGAGCAACACTCATTAATTAATTAGGTAGAAAGTAATTAAGTAGAAAGAGAGAGGTAGTGAGTCCCAATAATTGTAAGGGTAATTTTAGAAAAATAATATAAATTGTTAACAAATTTAATGCTATTAACTAAATTAACCAACTTTCTTAAAGAGTATGAATTAGTTAAAAGAGTCTTATATTTAGGAACATATGTAGTATTTTTTAAAATTCAAAATAATTCAAACAAAAAAAGTAAAAATGGAAGTTACATGTTATTTAGAGAATAACTTTCCATATTCTCATGGGAATATGACATTCTCATCCCTCTTCATGGAAATAAAAGTATGGAAAAACATAATAAAAAAGGAAGTTACAACATTCCCAAGAATAAAACAATACTCGAGAATAAATTTTCAAAACTTGTAACAAACATAGGAATATTACATTTTCATGCTCACATTTCCGAAAATAAGTTTTTAATCTGTGAAATAAACGCATTTTAAGATATTAAAAAAATCAAAACCAAAGTAAAATCATAGTGTCATATCAAGACCAAACATTGAGACAAAGAACAACTTTTGTAAACATTAATTATATCATTAGGAACTCTTTTAAATCACACAAAAAAAACAATATTTATAACTCTTCAATTCTACGGCCATTTACAATTTAATGCAACCTATTAAATAAAGTATTTATTTTTTCAACTTTTGTCTTTTTAACTTTCAGTGTAATCCTTATTTTTAGCGCAACTCATTTATTTTAAAAGTACTTTAAAGATAAGCAGAAATAAAAATTTAAGTAGTGACTTAACACTTTTTATATATAAGATTCAAGACTTTTTTTAATCTAGTTTTACTCGGATTTAAATATTTCTATTCTATCTATTATTAATCTGAATTTCTAACGGTTAGGAATTTAATGAATTCAGGTACTCTGTCAATAAAAATCGTTAGATAAACTTTAATTAAAATACACATTTGAAATGTGAATGTGCAATCTTCATCCAACTATACTAATTTATCAATGCGTGTGTGAATGTAGGAAATTTATTCCTTAAATAGATAAATGAAAAGAAATTACTACTATTGTTATTGTGCATTCTGCACTTGGACGGAAAGAAATGTCTCCTCGTTTTACAATTACAACAAGTAACCCATCAAGTTTAACAATTCCAACTACATTTAATTACTACTTTTCAAAGTCCTCATCCACAGAAAAGAAGATAAGATGTGTCAGTGTATCCTCTGATTCTGACTCCTCGTGCCTGTTGCAATTCCAACGTTCTCTTTGTTACAAATTTACACTTATAACCGGATAAACAAAGCAAATAGACTACGTATCCCAGAACTGCCCCCATTAACTTGGTCTAGCCTTCAAAATAAAAAATAAAAATTTGGTCATTGGAAATAAGATAAAGTCATAAATAAAACATACCATACGAAGACCAACAAACGATAAACGACCTTTCAAAAAAAAAAAAACGATAAACGAAAAAAAAAAGGTTCCCTAAGAAATATCAAGCTGTCTTACAATTATTCTATTGGCAATCTGTGTACGTAGGGAGAGAAGAAGCCACTTGGCACGGTTGATGTATGAAGTGTGGAACCAAGTCTGTGACACTTGTGACGAGTGTTATCATATCCGGCCCGGTCATCGACTCGGCCAGGATACTGGATCATTGAATCAGGAATTAATTCGGTGAGTCAATAATTAATTCGCATGACTCGGTCCGTATTAAAAAATAAAAAAAATTCATAACCTATAAACTTTTTATACTAAAAAAATTTATAATAAAAACCAGTCTTCAACATTTGATCTATAAATGTGCTTGCATCAAGGGATTATATGATGTAGAAAAAATAAACAATATAGTGAAAATATTAATATATATACTACACATAATTTCAGTCTTCAGAGCAAACCACAATCTTCATAGAAGAAAAAATAGAAAGCAAGTACCAAATTAGCCAAACGAACCTACCGTGCTCCACTGCTGCGTAGCGATTCAGGACAGCTGCACTGACGAGGGAAGCTACATCGGAGAAGGAAGCTTCGCTGGCGAGTGCACGCGGACGGAGGCTGCACCGGCGAGGTTGCTACGCACGGGACAGAGGCTGCAAGCGTGAGTGAGGGAGATGAGAGAAGTCATAGCGAAGTGAGCGAACGAGAGGCAGAGAGAAGGCAGGGTTCGTCGTAGGAATGGAAATTTTTAATTTTCAAATCCTCCAAACGACGTCGTTTTAATTTAAAAAAAAAAAAAAAAAAAAAAAAAAAACATGACCCAGTCGGGTCACCGGGTTAAGCATCAAACCCGCCAAGTCGTATCGAGTCGATCCGAGTTGTATGCATATCCGATCTGAATGGTGACTCGGCCCGGTTGGATACCTGGTTCGCGGGTTAATAGGTCGACCCGGCCGGGTCTGATAATCATGCTTGTGACTTCTTTTCACTCTTTTTTTTTTTTTCCTTTTCAAATCTTTATAAACACCAAATGCACCCCGACTTTTGTTGTCATGCACATCACATTGATTGGTTCATTTACCTCCATAATCTAGATGCTTTAGTTTATATTTCAAAAATGTTTTTCTGTTCACACTTTGGAAGGGTACATGTACACTTTTAAAGGAAAAAAATTGGAATAAAAGAGAGAAAAAGATGCAGTAAAAAAAACAGAGAGAAAAAGATAATATAATAAATAAGAGTTTAATTTTTAATAAGCATCCCATTTTTATATAAAATGTTACCTAATAATCAATTAGAAACCTTTCTTTATATGAATTTTTAGAATAAATATTAGAGTTTAACGATTATGTATTTTTATTGTAAAAATCTTTATAGTCAATCAATTAAAAATTATTATTGGTATAACTTTTAAAATAATTATTCTAAATCGGCTCAAATAAGATTGTCTCTAGTGGATGATACTTGTTATCTTGACAAAAAAAATAATTATTTTAAAAGTTAATAAATTTACCATATATAATAATTTGTTATTGAATAATAATATAAAATTACTTTAAATTATGTGTGCATAACTTTTTTTTCTCTAAACATTATAAAAGTTAATAAATTAATTATATAAATTAATTATGATTACATCACAATATAATAATATATTATTTATTCCATAAACAATGTGACAAAGTAGAATGGATTTGATTTTCAAGTATCTGCATACAAAATAACATCTATGAAGAAATGATAGTCTTTTAAATAAATTTTAATATATTGAAATTTTCATTTTTGACTCTCAATTTTATTTATGTAAAAAAATTATAAAATTTAAAAGAGAGAATAAATTATGTATTGCAGTGAAATTTTTTTTTTATATTGTCATTCAATTATAGTTTATCATATATGATAAATTTATTGATTTTTACAATAATCCTCTTAAAAATTATATCAATTATTATTTATAATTAATTGACCATGTTTATATTATCAGTATATCATCATTAAACTCAATTTAGAATAGTAAAAATGAAAAAATATTTATATTTTCACCGCAGAGGATAAGGGAAAGTGATCCATTCACAGGCACTGGCACTGGCACCCTCAAACCAAGTGGAGATTAATGTAAATTCCTTTTGGGCTCACCGTCTTGACCCACAAAACAGGGGTCGCTTTAACCGCCAGTTTCCAAACAATCTATGGGGGCGGGAATGAAGTGCACCAGCAACACCGGTTTTGCTTTTTTCCTTTTTTTTTTTTCTTTTTTTTTCTTTCTATTTTTTCCTTTGGTCTAACTTACACCACTGTTACAAACAAAACAGTAGCACAATACCATGCTACATGCCCCTAGTTTTCTAACCTTGATATTCTCTCTCTCTCTTTATTATATAACCATCATCTTTAATTTTCATCCTAAACTTCTCATCCTCATGCACTTTTGCACTGTTATTTATTGCTAATATCAATATCAATTATCTGCCTCTTTAAGTCAAACCATAATTATTCCATTTCCACACCACAGTTTCTGAATTCTGTGTGTTGAGTTTCCTTTCCTTTTCTTCTTTTTCTCACCCTTGGATGTGTTATTCTCAATCCAAAAGATCATGCAAAAACCATACTTGAGAATCTGTGAAGGAGTGACTCGGTGGTGTATTTGATCTTGTGAACTTTGTGTTGATAGAAGAGTTTGTTTCTGTTCACATAATATTTATTGTAGTGTGGTGTGTGTCGGTGGCAATGGAGGCAGGTTTGGTGGAGAGGGGTAGAGAGAGAGTTGGACATGTTAACAAGGTTGGTTATGTGAGAAGGGTCATTGCCAAGAAGAAGAAACAGCTTTATCGCAGGGTTAGGAGGCAAGAGTTTTGTGTTTCAAAGACACTTCAGCAGCTATTTGATTCATGCAGAGAAGCTTTCAAAGGCCCTGGCACTGTTCCTTCACCACAAGATGTTCAGAGATTGAGCCACATACTTGGTATGATATATTACTGATAAATTGATAATATATACTTGATGGGGTTGGATAAGAAAATTTGTAGTATCTTTTAATCTATTTAGTCACATGTTGCCAAGTTTTGGGGTCAGAATTTTGCGTATGTGTGGATATTTTAGGTAATTAGTTAAGAAAATTTATATTTTTTGACATCCACTTTCCCGAATTACATAAAATTACAAACTAGAATGCCCTCCTCAAATTGTCTTTGGGACATGACATCTTGGTTTTGCACCCCCATTAATGGATCGATTCATTTCCTTTTGGCCCGCAGTTTTTTTTTTTTTTTTGTTATTCACTCATTTATTTAATTTTATGTTTGTTTCCCATTTTGTTTCATTCCAACTTGAAGAAATTGATTATATAAGTAATTTCATTTCTTTAGTGCCTATATAGAGAAGTACAAATTAAGTCATTCTATGACCATCTCCTAGGATGAGTGGTTGCAATGGTTTGTGCATTTCATTAGTTTAAGGCCAGTTTGAAAACTATAATATGCATCCAATATTTTCGATGTATATTCTAGTGATGTATTGTGGATTTGCAATTTATTTTCTCTAAGAATTTAGGCATTTATTATTATTAATCGATGGTTGTATATTTATACCAACGGGGTCTAGCTCTCGGTTGATGAGTGTACATGAATTATTATAAATCTTTTGATACCGAATTCGATTTCTACGGATTAAAAAAAATATTAGTATTCTGATTCTTTAATATCTTCAGATAACATGAAGCCAGAAGATATGGGACTAAGTAGAGATCTGCAGTTCTTCAAGCCTGGAAATATTGTCAAAGAGAATCAAAGGGTCGCTTATACAACCGTGCACAAGTGTGACAATTTCTCAGTAAGTGTTTCATTCTCATTGCTCCCCAATTACCAACACTCACCACTGCAATTGCTACTTGCTAGCTTGTGTGCTTAATTAATTTATGGAAACATTTTCTCTATGTGCAGCTCTGCATCTTTTTCATACCTGAAGGAGGAGTCATTCCTCTCCATAACCACCCGGGCATGACTGTTTTCAGCAAGCTTCTATTAGGACTAATGCACATAAAGTCCTATGATTTGGTTGACTCTGAGGCCTCTGATGTCAACTTGTTGCAACAACAACCATCTCAATGTGGGTTCTCTCTCCTTTTTTTTTTCAATTTTAAATGACCATGAATTAATGGGGTGTGTATTTAGTCTTGAAAGCTGACCCACACAGATGCTGTTTTTGCAGTGAGATTGGCAAAGTTAAAAGCTGATAAGGTGTTCACATCTTCATGTGACACTTCTGTGCTGTATCCAACAACAGGAGGCAACATCCATGAATTCACAGCCATAACCCCATGTGCTGTGCTTGATGTCATTGGCCCTCCTTATTCCAAAGAAGATGGCCGGGACTGTTCCTACTACAGAGATCATCCATATGCTTCTTTTCCTAGTAAGTAACTATCTCTCATTATTGTACACAATCATTGTATGTGGAACTGTTAGCAAAACACATTTATATTGTTTGCAAGTATATATGCTTTTTTTTTTTTTTAAGAAATTTTTTGGCACCTTCAGAAATTTGAGGATTTTGGTACTGCTATTGAGAAACTCTCTTTCTTTTGTGTGTTCAAACTCATTCAACTATCTACTATTTGACTTAAAAACAATTGTATCAAAATTCTTAGATTTCTCTAGGTACCATAATGAAATAACTCTCAATTTTATTCCTCATTTCCATAACAATTTTTTGCTTTGAGGACAAAACTTATGTAGTTTTTTTTATGTTATTTTCCAATTCTAATTGGAGTTCATCTTCCATTAGATATCAACATAGGCTAATGAGGTGAAACTCTAATTCTAATCGATCTAATTTTTATCCTTCTCTTAAAAAAATTTAAACATGGGATTCAAATGTTTCCACTGCTCATAATTCCTCCTTATTTTGTCAAACTTTCACCTATGGAGATTCTTATCAATAGGGGTGTGCAAAAATCGGTTCGGTAAAAAATCGAACCCAAACCGAACCGTTTTAACAAATTCGGTTCTTAAATTCAAATTTGTGAACTGGTTTGTCGAACTGGTTTGGAACCGAATTGTTTTTAAAGAACCGGTTCTGAATTGAACCGATTTTGAACTAGTTTAAGAATCGAATCGGTTCCGAATTGGTTTTAAAACATATCTAAGTAAGAAAGAAAAACAATTTGATTATTAAGTGAATCGAATTGGTTTACAAAAATAGTTTGGTTCGAACCAAACTTGTTTTGAAAACCAATTTAGTTCGTTTTAAGAAAATTGGCTCGACTCCAAACCGGTTCGGTTCAGATTCGATTCAAAATCGGTTCGGTTCGAATCGGTTTTTTTGCACACCCCTACTTATTAACACACTGCTTGAATTTGAATATTGCATTTGAAAAAGATTTAAAAAAAAAAAAAAAAA
Organism: Pueraria montana var. lobata; assembly: GCA_026413185.1. NCBI lineage: Eukaryota > Viridiplantae > Streptophyta > Magnoliopsida > Fabales > Fabaceae > Pueraria > Pueraria montana. Next base: position 34,587,957 of record CM048650.1, on the reverse strand, counting down.
AAAGGGCCATAACATAAACACACAAACATTAAACAGTGCCAGATAACGTTTGTTAGTATGAGGTTTCATGTCTTCATTTGTGCATCACTATTCTTATTTAACTAGGTGGCACCTCCTCCACTTGTCCACTTTATTGCAGTGTCTGAGGATGTACAACTATACATTATTGCCATGTCTCTGACAATTAATGATTTTACCCTGCAGACGAAAGTATTGGTGAGGCGAAAGAGGAAAATGATAGTTACGCGTGGCTGGAAGAAATTGAGATGCCAGAGAACTCTGAAATGGATGGCATTGAGTACCTGGGTCCAACACCCTTTTAGTGCTTTTTATTTTTTTTCAACAACACAACACAACACACCCTCTTAGTAGCAGCATCTTAATCTTACCGTGTGTACAACTAACGCTACGGAGGATGTACAAAATCTCCCATCGCTTTCCCTTTGTGTCCATATTCAAGGAATATGAGTGAGTGCTGCTGCATGCACGTGTTGGCTTTTGTTCTTTTACGTTGAAAATTAATGTACCTATGATTCGCTCATTTTTGCTATAGTTGGTATATATATAACATTATGGGACTGGTTGTCATGTATAGGAAAAAAAAGAAAACCATGGGCGTGAGGTGGTTCAGCTGTCAATCAGTTAGGAGTTTTATGATTTCATCGCTTTGGCTTTGTTGCTTTCAGTTTTTTTGCAAAGGGTACAGAGTGGTAACTTTATTGAGCAAGTGGTGAACAGGTTGACTGACTTGTTATGGGAAAAAAGCCATCCATGACCGCCATTGCTTTTGGGAGACACGGTCAAATTGATGCTTTTTCACGAGATATTTGTGGGAAGACAATATTATTATAACTAACCAGTGGAAAACTAACAAACCAAGAAGTGAAACTGGGTTGGGTATCTTTAACCAAGATTTCAGATTTGAACTCAGGGTGGGTCCTGACGTTCCTTATATATAAATTTTTAAAATATAAAATAATAGACGAATGATTTCATTAAAAATAACAAATTCGAACATTAGTATGACCATTATATATAGAATATTGGTCAATTTATTTAAACTTAAAAAAAGTTATTTTAAAGAAATACATTTTAAAAAACAGATAAGGTTTGTTTCCTTTTAAAAGAAAACTTAAAAAAATAATTTAGACAACCACAAAAAAATAGAAAACCGCTTATTTTTATTAAAACAAACATTTTTTAATCAACTTAACCAAACGCACCTATTATAATCATTGATATCATTATCATAATGTAATGAATTGAATTAATTGCCTTTTTAAAAATATTACAAATTACATGTCAATTTTTCATTGAAAAAAGTTGTATGTTCTTATATAAAATATGTTGTGTTTTATTAGGTGATGTAAAAGTAAAACATGTAAGACACAGTCGGCCAAAGTGCCAAACGTAAATAAAGATAAAAAAAGAAATTAAATGAAAATAATTAATTAAGGAAACAAATAATAAAATAACTAAACTAAATAGTCCACAACATTCCCTTTTTTGTTTGACAGTACAATTTACAAATAAAGTCTTAAAACACTAAACTATCATCTTGCCTTTTAAGTTAGAAATTGAATGCTCAAATCAATCGAAACTTGAAATTTGGTGTTGAAAGAACTGAAATGATGAGCGAGAAATCATAAGTGGCAAATGAAATTAATGTTTTTTTTTCTCATATAAAAAAAACTCAAAGCATATATTTTTTTTTTTGGCCCCTTTCATTCATGGGCATGTGCCAATTATTAGAGTAGATTAGAGTAGTCTTACTCCTTAAGAGACTATACTCTTTTCTTTTATGATAAGTCTTAGTCAACTATAGTTAGTTAGTAACTACTGTAATTAGTATTTCAGTGGCTCTATATATATAGAGTGCTCGATTCTTGTAAAGTGAGTGTAATTCATTTTTTCTCAGTTTAATGAAGAATATTTTTTTTCTCTCTCAATTAGAGTAGATTAGAGTAGTCTTACTCCTTAAGAGACTCTTTTCTTTTATGATAAGTCTTAGTCAACTCTAGTTAATTAGTAACTACTGTAGTTAGTATTTCAGTGGCTCTATATATATAAAGTGCTCGATTCTTGTAAAGTGAGTGTAATTCATTTTTCTCAGTTTAATGAAGAATATATTTTCTTTTCTCTCAAAACTTATCATGGTATCATAGAGCGAGTTTTTCGATCCTCTAGGGTTTGCAATTCTTGTTTAGGTTTTGTGATTTTTTCTCTTCGATCTATTCGATCTTCCCTCCTCCACCACCTATCACCATCATAATGGAAGTTCCTCCGATTAACGCTTTCTCCGCTGGTGCTACTGCGAACGTGAATGCCGACGCGAACGCAAATGCCGATGCGAACGCGAACGCCGCTGCTAACGCAAACGCCGCTGCTAACGCAAACGCCGCTGCGAACGCGAACGCTACTGTTCCTCCATTCAACGAAGCTGCACCAAACGCTCCTCTTCCTGTGAGCGTAACCTTTTCTCATTCCATCATTGAGAAATTGGATGCACAAAACTATCTTCTTTGGCGTCAACAGGTTGAACCTGTGATTCGCGGTCACCGTCTCCATCATTTTCTTCTAAATCCTCAGATTCCAATGCGATTCCTCTCCGTTGCGGATCGTGATGTCGGTCGCGTCTCCGAAGCCTATCTTGTTTGGGAACAACAAGATCAATTGCTTCTCTCCTGGCTTCAGTCTACCATTTCTGCTTCTATGCTCAAGCGAGTGATTTGTTGCTCCAATTCTTGGCAACTCTGGGACAAAATTCACAATTACTTTCATGCTCACATGAATGCGAAGGCTAGGCAACTTCGTACTGAACTGCGTCAAATCTCTCTTGAAGGTCAATCCATCTCTGATTTTCTTTCTGCGATTCAGAATATTGTTGATTCGCTCACTGCTATTGGAGATCCTATCTCTGTTAAGGAACATGTTGATATCATAATTGAAGGATTACCAGAGTCATATGATCTTCTGTTGCTCTCATTAGTGGAAGATCTGAACCACTATCAATTGATGAAATTGAAACTGTTCTCCTTGCTCACGAAGCTAGAATTGAGAAGTTTCGCAAAAAGGCTGTTGCCTCGATTAATGTTGCATCTACTTCTGCTGCACCAAATCCTACTACTACACCAGCTCAGGCTAATTTGGTTCAACAAGAAAGAGTTCAACCACATTCTTCTGACCAGAATCAGTATCAAGGTTATCAACAAGCTAATTCTAATTACAATCAATCTAGCTCTAATTTTCAGGGAGGTCGTGGCCGTGGTGGTCGTTTTGGTGGTCGAGGTCGTAATGCTCGTGGAGGTCGTAGTTCTGTTCAGTGTAACATCTGCTTCAAATTTGGGCATGATGCTTCTAGTTGCTGGCATAGGCCCTCACAGTACTTTGGTTCTGCCTATCCCCCTATGTTCCCACCCTCACCCTTCATACCTCTGCCATCTCAGTACTTTGGCTTCCCTCCTCAATCTGCTGGACTAGTTCAGTCACCAATGATGCAGTCACCAATGATGCAGTGGCCTCAACCCTATTGGAGTAATTTTGCTCCTATGTACCCTCCACAGCCTCCACAACCTCCTCAGGCTCAAGCTCCACGCCCTATGACTCAACCTGGAGTGCTTCCTCATCCTCAACCAATGCTTTGCTGGCTCTACCAATGAGTTGTCCAGTAATTGGTATCCTGACTCTGGAGCTTCTCATCATGTTACCTCCAATGTGTAGAACATTCAATAGTGTGCTCCCTTTGAGGGTCCTGATCAAGTCATCATTGGAAACGACCAAGGTTTGCCCATTAGTTCCATTGGTTCCACCTCTTTCTTATCTCCCTTTAACCATAATATTAGCCTCACACTCACTAAATTATTACATGTTCCTAATATATCTAAAAATTTGCTAAGTGTTAGCCAGTTTGCTAGAGATAACTCTGTCTTCTTTGAATTCCATCCTGATATCTGTTTGGTTAAATCTCAGGGTTCCAATGAGATTCTTCTCAAATGACATCTTGGTTCTGATGGTTTGTAAAAGTTTTCTCATCTTTTGACTTCCTCTGTTGCAAGTGGTTCAATCTCCTAGCCTCAATCCACTGCAGCATCCTCTTCATCTGTTGTCAATAATTCCAATGTAAAAATTGCCTCTGTAAATTCCATTACTTACAACACTTGGCACTCTAGGCTAGGCCATCCAAGTGCTGCTGTTCAAAAACTTGTATTGCAACTTTGTAAATTTCTATTCATGAATAAAACTGATCTTGATTTCTATTGTTCATGTTGTCTTGGTAAAGCTCATCGCTTACCTTCTTATTCATCTACAACTGTTTACTCTCAACCTCTTCAACTTATTTTCAGTGATCTTTGGGGACTTGCTCGCTTTGTCTCTGTAAATGGTTACAACTACTATGTTACTTTTGTTGATGCCTACACCAGATACACTTGGATTTTTCTTCTTAAAAACAAATCAGAAACTTTCACTATTTTCCAACAATTTCGTGTCATTGCTGAAAAACAATTTAATTTTCTTATTAAGTCTGTTCAAATAGATTGGGGTGGGGAGTTTCGACCCTTTACCATGTTCTTACAACAACTAGGGATCACTCATAGAGTCATTTGTCCACACATTCACCATCAAAATGGTGTTGTTGAATGCAAACACAGACACATTGTTGAACTTGGTCTTACTCTCTTGGCCCAAGCTTCCCTTCCTCTTTCCTATTGGGATCATGCCTTCCTAACTAGTGTCTATCTTATCAATAGGTTGCCCACTTCATCTCTCAAATTTGAAATTCCTTATGTCAAACTGTTTCAACAACAACCAGATTATAACTTTCTCAGAATTTTTGGTTGTTCATGTTTTCCTCTTCTTAGACCTTACAACAAAAACAAGTTTCAATATAGGTCTCAAGAGTGTGTTTTCCTGGGATATTCTACTACTCACAAAGGTTATAAATGTTTATCCCTAGATGGGTGAATCTATATCTCCAAGGATGTTGTCTTTAATGAGTCTCGGTTTCCTTATAATGACCTATTCCCTTTGTCCTCATCCCAATCTACTACTCAGTTGTCTCTTCCTTCTTCTTTCATTCCCCTTGTCAAATCAACCACTTCTCCTACGCCTTTACAGTCTACATCTACTACTCAATCACATTCACCACTCCATTTCTCTTCTCCTAACCCATCCAGTACCCAACAACATGATATCTCATCATAACCCTCTCTCTCACCTCATAACAACCAGTCTCCATCACCCCCAACCCCACCTCATAGCAAACAATCCACAAATTTACCAAACCCACCTCACAATCTACACCCTATGCAAACCAGATCCAAATCTGGCATCTTTAAGCCTCGACTTCATCCAACCCTTCTCCTTACCCACATGGAACCAAAATCAACTAAGCAAGCCATGGCTGATCCTACATGGTTGGCTGCCATGAAAATAGAATATGATGCTCTTCTAAGAAACTGCACTTGGTCTCTTGTTCCTCTTCCATCTAACAAAGTTCCCATAGGTTGCAAGTGGGTTTTCAGGGTGAAGGAAAATCCAAACGGTTCAATTAACAAATACAAAGCCCGGTTGGTGGCCAAGGGCTTCCATCAGTAATATGGAACTGATTATACTAAAACTTTCTCACCAGTTATAAAACCCATTACTGTGAGACTTCTTCTTACTCTAGCTGTTAGTAATGGTTGGCCTCTACAATAGTTGGATGTTAATAATGCCTTTCTCAATGGCATCTTGGAAGAGGAAGTATACATGCAACAACCTCCTGGGTTTGAGTCTTCAGACAAGACCCTGGTTTGCAAGTTGCACAAAGCCATTTATGGCTTAAAACAGGCCCCTCGAGCCTGGTTTGACAGGTTAAAAGCTGTTTTACTGTAGTTTGAATTCTGGTCCAGCAAGTGTGATCCCTCCCTTTTTGTGTATTCAAAGGGATCTTCAACTATCTACATGCTTATCTATGTTGATGATATCATAATAACTGGCAATGACTCTTCACTTCTTCAGCGTCTAGTCTCTAAACTCAATGATGTCTTCTCTCTCAAGGAGCTTGGTAATCTAGATTACTTTCTTGGCATTGAAGAGAAGTATCAGCATGATGTCTCTCTTCTTCTCACTCAAGGGAAATACATTCGGGATTTGTTAGCCAAAACTAATTTGTCTGAGGCGAAACCTATATCCTCTCCTATGGTTACTGGTTGTAAATTGGCCAAAACAGGGTCTGAACCACTTGCTGATCCTTTTATGTACAGGTCAGTAGTGGGTGCTCTCCAATATGCTACCATAACTAGACCAGAGATTAGTTTTTCTGTCAAAAAAGTTTGCCAATTTATGGCTCATCCTCTTGAAGCTCGTTGGACAGTAGTGAAAAGAATTCTGAGATACCTCAAAGGCACAATTTCCTAGGGACTGCATATCAAGGCTGCAAATCCCTCTGTTCCAGCTCCTATCACAGCCTTCTGTGATGCTGATTGGGCCTCTAATCCTAATGACAGGAGGTCAACTTCAGGTGCTTGTGTGTTCTTTGGTCCTAATTTAGTTTCCTGGTGGTCCAAGAAACAAACGGTTGTTGCTCATTCCAGCACCGAGGCTGAATATCGTAACCTTGCTTTGGTAACTACTGAAGTCTCTTGGCTTCAATCTCTTCTCTCTGAACTTGGAGTGAAGCACATGCTTCCTATCATTCACTGTGACAACATGAGCACAATTTCTTTAGCTCATAATCCTGTCCTCCATGCTAGAACTAAACACATGGAGTTGGATCTTTTCTTTGTTCGAGAAAAGGTGTTGGGCAAGCTGCTAAAGGTAGTTTACGTTCCTGCTTCAGCTCAGTATGCAGACATTTTAACTAAAGCTCTCTCTCCCTCAACCTTTGACTTGATGCGATCCAAGCTCACAGTGTGTGACTCCTCCACTATGCTTCGGCCTCACCCTCCATGAGCTTGCGGGGGAGTATTAGAGTAGATTAAAGTAGTCTTACTCCTTAAGAGACTATACTCTTTTCTTTTATGATAAGTCTTAGTCAACTCTAGTTAGTTAGTAACTACTGTAGTTAGTATTTCAGTGGCTCTATATATATAGAGTGCTCGATTCTTGTAAAGTGAGTGTAATTCATTTTTCTCAGTTTAATGAAGAATATATTTTCTTTTCTCTCAAAACTTATCACACACCAACAATATAGAATGAATTTGGAAAAGGGAGGATGCATATGTATACAAAACAAATTTACTCGAAATCCAAATCGAAATCAACTATACGGTGCTGGAATATATCTCAAGTAGCTAGCAACTGTATTCACTTCCTTGTTTATTTTTTTATTTCTTTGAAGTGTAATTATTTTATAAATTTAATTAAATTTGGGGTTATCCATCTCACTGCAATGACATTGTATGAAGTGGTTGGGATTGGTGAAGGGGAAGGTTGTGGAATTGTGGGTAGGGGTGTCGTTGGTGAGGCTGGCTAAGAATGTGGGGATGGGGGGTTTCAGCTTTGAAGAAACGGTGAGGAAGAGAGAACAATTCTAATATTTTTATTTCTTATAAAGATCTATTCAGGTGTAGTATCTCCACGGTAGTCCCTGACTAACTTTGGCCATTGATTACAAAGGACACATATCCTACGCACAATATTTTGTTTCCCATGGTGGGAAAGATGTTTAACTTTCCCACCTTAGACTCGAGAATTAAGAAGGAGAGTGTATTTACTTGGTGTTTTTGGAAAAGAAAAATAATGGGGAGTGTTTTAGGAAAGTGGGGGAGTGTAAATAGCAAGAGAAACCAGTCCAGTCTTTCTATTTCTAGGCAGTGCAGCCCAACAGCAAAAGAAGCCAAACTGCAGCGTTTTGCTGCTGCTCTGTTCGTCCAGTTGAGCCCTAAAACGCAACAACACTGCTCAGTCGTGTTAGTGGTGACGACGATGAAGGTGGTGGCACTCGTTAGCGGCGGCAAAGACAGTTGCTATGCCATGATGAAGGCTATTCACTATGGCCACGAGGTTTCCTTCATTTTTTCTATTTTCCCAAAATCAATTTTCATTACCATCGTGTTTATTTATTATAATTCTAATTGGTGTTTTAATAGATTGTTGCATTGGCCAATTTGATGCCGCTTGATGATTCTGTGGACGAGCTCGACAGTTACATGTACCAAACTGTATGTCTCTTTTCCATTTTCCTATTTTCTTATTTCCATTGCTCAATTCTAACTTTCAAGTCCTTTTTTTTTATGGTGAAATTTGGAGAAAAAAAAGACTTCTTTTTCAAATGGTGAAGATATTTTTCTTGGTAACATTTGAAATTTAAAATTTCATCTGGCACTTTGGAAGTGAAGCTGTTGTTTGGAGCGGAATGAAGTTTATTGACACTTTCCTGCTTATAAATTTTTGTTATTTGTTCTTTACTTTGGTAATATATAATTTTTTTTTAAAAAAAAATAAAGAAATGAACTTAACTGTTAGAGTCACCACTCACCATCTTAGACATTAGCATATATTTAATTATTTATTGGATAGTGTTTTACCATTCATGTACGAAAATGAAAATGGGCTGCTCAATGTTTTCCACAGGTTGGTCATCAAATTGTTGTCAGCTATGCTGAATGCATGGGATTGCCATTGTTCAGGAGGCGAATACAAGGATCCTCAAGGCAAGCCTTCTAATCATAAATCTTTTGATAAAACCAATTATTTTATTTGAGGGAAATCAGTAGGATAGGTTAGTTTAGTTAATTAGGTGCAATTACGATGTAATTAAACTCCTATTGACACACCGTAGTTATCAATACTAAATACCTATGTGGAGTGGCTGACACCAAAACTGCTATAGCAGGATACAAGTACTAGCCGGAGTGCTGCTATTCTGATGTTTAGAGATAAATACTAAATAATTTATACTACAAATACATAAATGGTAAAAAATAAAAAGTACCCAAAAGGAGAGACATATTCATAGTTAATAATCAGAAGTCATAATTTAAAGCTAAACACACATAAGTCAATAATAACAGAAGTCAAGGAATCAAATAACTTTAAGCCTCTGAGAAAGACAGCTTTGTTGAGCCTTGCTTCAAATGTAGACTGAAATCCCAAAAAATCACCCCAAGAAATAGGTTCAGTGTTGCACAAGCACAGGGGTAAAGAGGGTATTTCCCTCTGTCAACCACAGTGGCTGAGATGGCTGTGATTTTCCAAGACAGCTGCCACAACTCCTGCTACATGAAAATGCTCTGCTACAAGTTTGGAATAGCGGCCTGAGGCCACTCTGTCGCGATAGTGTACTATTAGCAACTATGTGACATACTATGTAAGTTATGAAAGTTCAAGCTAACTTATCTACCCAGTGGGTTCTTGATCATCTGCTAGAATGATTCTGACACCCTCTCCCCCTGTCTCTCTCTTTTTTAAATCTCCTCAACACTTCTGTTTTCTGATGGCTGTTGGTTGGTTAACCTTTGGAGCAATGACCTACAATGATAGTTATACCATCCTAACTTATATAATGTTTGGTTTAAACCTTTAAGTGATATTTTATTGATAGGCATCAGGAGCTTGGTTACAAAGCAACACAAGGTGATGAAGTCGAAGACCTGTTCATTTTGTTAGGTGAAGTGAAAAGGCAGATACCCTCAGTTACTGCAGTTTCTTCTGGAGCCATTGCATCTGATTATCAGAGATTGCGGGTGGAAAGTGTTTGTTCAAGGTTAGGCCTTGTTTCTCTGGCATACTTATGGAAACAAGATCAGTCATTGCTTCTCCAGGAAATGGTAAATAGTGTTTTGGACTATTGTCACTATAATTGATAGCATGCATGTATGTGATTGCGTATTAGGATTTTAATTTTTTCTCCGTTGCTCATATAATTCTAACTCCATTTTGGTCCTGACCAGATTACAAATGGAATTGTAGCTGTAACTGTGAAGGTATAACTTGTTTAACTTTGTTTCTAATGCTTATTGCTGTTTGTGGTTTTTCTTTTTTCATTTGTAAATGGGAGGGAATTCCTTTGTTCTTATTACTGGGTGGTTCTTACTTAAACCATTTGTGCAGAGATATCTAATGGTGCTTTGATAATATTGAGCATCTTGTCATTCTGATATCAATTGACAATATTCATAGGTTCCATGATGCTAATGTAATGATTTCATGTAATCTTAAAAAATCTGAGGGTTGTTTGAATATATGGTGGTGAGTTATATGAGTGATATGTAGCCGCGCCCCCCCCCTCCCCCCCCCCCCCCCCCCCCCCCCCCACAAAAAAAATACAAGTGAAAACATTTCCTTCTACCCAAGAATTATGTTAAACTTGTTTTTATATGTACCTGAATAATTGTTAGTTTGGAATTTAACGCTTTATCTATATTGGAAGGTAGCTGCCATGGGTTTGGATCCTGCAAAGCACTTGGGTAAAGAATTAGCCTTCTTAAATGCTTATTTACATAAATTGAAAGAGTATGTCAGAAGTTATTCTCCCTCCTTTTTCTTTGTGCAATATCTGCGTAAATTCTTCAAAGTTTCTACTTTCTAGTGTAACTTGACTCTATGGTGTTTTCATATATTCATTTCACCCTATCCTGTTTTTGTAACTCCTTTTTGCAGATTATATGGAATCAATGTTTGTGGTGAAGGAGGGGAATATGAAACTTTAACTCTTGATTGCCCGCTCTTTTCTGTAAGTTCATACCACCACCATTGCTGGGATTGACTAATTTTTTTGCCTTTTGAGGTCTACCACTGCTTTATTTGGTTTCACACTTTGGTTTGCACACTGTACGTTGTGAATTTGCCATTGTCCATTTGATCTTTAGTTGTCATCCATACAACTGGTCTCAATTTGCACTCATTCATTTTGATATTGGTTTTGTGGTTCTACAAAATACTGGTCTCAATTTATTATCAATATTTTTCTTCCATTTTCGTCTGTTATCTATATTCATTAAATTTTTCAGAATGCTCGCATTGTGCTTGATGAATATCAAGTTGTGATGCACTCTTCAGATTCGATAGCTCCTGTTGGAATCCTTCATCCCTTGGCATTTCATTTGGAAAATAAGGCAGATGTTCAGGATTTAAAATCACAAGACAAAATACATGAGATTTGTACACAGAAACTGGGATCTGTGTTTGAAGTGCAAGACAGTCTAGAAGGATGTGAGGCCACATGCAAGCCTGTGGATTGTAGAGCTGATCCAATTGATGGCACAGAACATAAATTTAACATCTCAAGAACAAATAACAAGGGCACATTCTCCATATGTTTCTGGTTGCAAGATTCATGCAATGGTCATAATCGTTCTTCTTTACTTTTTCTATTTTGTTTTTAAATAGTTAGTGTTGCCTCTTACACTTTCACATTATTTTGTTCTTTGACACAGCTTTGTCTTATTTCCTTAAAGCAGGTTTGCAGGAAGATTTGAAGATTGTTTTGGGGAAAATTGAATCAAATTTATTGGGCCTTGGTTTTGGCTGGGAGAATGTCCTCTATATTCACCTTTACATTGATGACATGAATAAATTCTCTGAGGCAAATGAGACATATGTGAAGTTTATAACACAGGAGAAATGTCCATTTGGCGTCCCGTCTCGTAGTACTGTCGAAATGCCTCTTATAGAAATGGGTTTCAGCAGAGCATACATTGAAGTTCTGGTAACAAACAATAAAGATAAAAAGGTTTTGCATGTGCAGAGTATTTCCTGTTGGGCACCTAGTTGCATTGGGCCGTACAGCCAGGTAAACCCCATTGATCTCAGCAGCAGCCAATTATTTATCATCAGAATTCAGAACAAGTAGTTTGCTCATGTTATCTGTATCCTGTTTATGGTAGTTGACTTGGGACATAACTGAAAGCAGTTGAAGTTGCATGAATGCTGCTTATTGTAGATTCAAGTGATTTAGGACCAACTTTCACTTTTTGTATCTTTAATATGATAAAATTCAAAAGGAACACTTTATTCTTTGGAATTTTAGTACTCTTTACTCTTTAGAGAATGGGCCAATTAGTTTTGCTGAAATCAATGTCAAACATTCTGGTATTGGCCCAAGAGTATCATGCAGTTTTTATACCAAGTTATTTGGGCTGCTTAAGGGAGTTAATTTTTAATTAGAAAGATTAAGAGTCATAGAAAAAGGTTTAATTCCTTATTATTGTTCTTATAAATGTGAAATGAATTTATTCTTTCATGTATATAAATAACAAGGATGCTGAGTGGAATCACTCGAGCACTTTGCAGAACTTCTAATTTCTATAAGCTTGTTCTTGAAGTTTCTCAAGTAAAAAATTTATCGTGATTTTTTTAATTAATTTTGGTTGATCCCTAAATATTTGGACTAGTACCTTAGTTTTTTTAGCTGTAGTCTCTGCTTAATACTGCTTTTTTGAGCACAAAGTTAACTAATCCAAAATCAAACTAATACTTTAGTTGCTTGAACTTTATTTCAACTTCTTTCCATGTGTGTTGACTCGATTGTTAGGACTCATTTCTGGGTGCTCTTATTAAAAAGGGATAAAGTGCATGGTAATCATCTAATTGAATAATGCAAGTGCAGTTAGTTGAGTGTTTGCTTACCTCGTTTACTGTCATTCATATATTTAACATTTAATTTTGCACATGATACAATTATCACATTTCAAATGTTATCTAGTGGCACTTCTGTTCTTCTAATGCTTTTGCTTTCAGGCAACCTTGCATGAGGGTATACTTCACATGGCTGGTCAATTGGGGCTTGACCCTCCTACAATGAATCTTTGCAAGGGAGGCCCTGGTGTTGAACTGGAACAAGCACTAAAAAACAGTGAAGCGGTGGCAAAATGCTTTAATTGTTCAATAACGACATCTGCAATTGCTTTTATTATTTACTGTTCTAAACATATTTCATCATCAGAGAGACTTGATATTCAGGAGAAGCAAGAAACAATCCTTAGGCAGATGAAGATCTCCTATTTACAGGAAGGAGCCACTGACAAAGCATTAGATCCCTTGTTCCTTTATGTTCTTGTTCCTGATCTACCTAAAAGGTACTGTAGGGTATACCATTAGTCTTTATTTTCTTAACTGTGCCTCTTATTTGATCAATAAACAACATTCACGCTTTCATGGATCTGCAACTAGTAAAGGTGGCCCGTTTATATATTTAGAACTTATATTTTACTATTTTTTTCCCTTTTTTTTTTTTGAAAAAACAATCTTTTGCTATCTGTTTATATTAGGTTTCACTGTTATGATACCGGTTCTATCACATTATTTCAAGGATGTGGTGTCTTTTATCAGTTTACTGTTTTCTACATTACTACAAAACAAATAAAGTTGCTTGGAAGGGAAGAGAAAGTGGACATCTATTTGGTTCCTTTGATTTAGGACATTATCTGACCTATCATCTGGTTATCTTTTGTCTTCCATTTTTTGCGGTTAGGATATGAGGGGTTAGAAGGGATTTTTATTGAATTCTTTTTTTTTTTTTAATTATTATAATAAATCCTCACAGTATTTATGTCATGGGCATCTACAATTTTTACTTTCCAGAGCATATGTAGAAGTAAAGCCTATTCTTTATGTCGAGGATGGCACAGATGTAGAATTTGAAGCCATAACAGAAAGATCTTGTTCAGAGACACCACCATGTTATTGGGGTTTCAAGCCAGAAAATTGGCATGATTCTTGCATTCAGAAGTGTGTGATTTCTGGAAAGATATGCGCCATTATACTGTCTATTACAAGTGAGCTGGCTGCGAAGATATGTTTCGATTCTCTGCCTGCTGATTATGTGAATAATGGTCAATATTCTCTTCCTAAGGCGCATATGGAGAAGATATCAAAGTTCTGCATTTACCTTCTTGACAAAGTTATTACAGATAATGACTTTGCTTGGGAAGATATAATGGTTAGTATATTTCTTAAAATATCATATACCAGATTAATTTTATTCCTTCATTGTCTGGATTATATTTTAGTTTTGCATTCTGTACAAAACCCATTTCTTGTTTTCTGTACAATTTTCATCGATCAGTTCCATTCTGAACTGTCCTGGCTTCCTCAAACCTCTGGGGGAGGGAGATGAAGGACAAGCTTAGAAGTTCCTTGCTTTCTTTAATCATCACTTTTTTAAGATCCAGATAATTTATGCATCTCCATGTCCATCATCTTCCTTTGCACTTAAAAAGGTATGCATGCATTTTTTGGGGTCTGTTTCCTCTTGGAAGTAAGGGACAGTGGAGCCTAGTGTAGGTGATATAACAAAAGGTTACCGGAAACTATAATTATCTGAAGATAAAAAGGCCAGCAATCAGCTTTATTCCACTCCCCCTTTGTGTTCTTTTATGAGCTTGATCATTCTCTTACACTTTTTCAAATTCTCTTTTCATCTTATGCAGAGTTTGAGGTTCTATATCCCAGCAAGCCTTAAAATGTCAGTGCAGCTATTACAACCTATGTGCTGCAATGCTCTTTTTGAACTTTTGGAAATGAGTCAGAAGAAATTTAAAAGTGGTGAGGAGCCAATCTTCAACATAGTTCCTGTCTTAGGTTCTGGGAGGTCTGCTTCATCCATGGACGATGTAGTAACCTGTGAATTAATGGCTCGGAAATCCTGAGTATATATATATGCTTTCTGAAAATACTATTTAAGTGGCTGGGGTTCAAGGGGTGGTTCAGTTGCTGTGCACTTTACCAGCTGATCTACATTTTTTTTTTAAATACAAAATGGATTCACTTTTTTGTAAGCCAAAACAAAGATGGTTTCACTGAAATAGCTTGGTGAATATGATGGAATGGGATTTCACTCATTTAGGTTTTGTTAATGGCTTGGTGTATAAAAAAAAGAGTTGGGAAATTATGTTGATCATTCCCAAGATTTCATAAATTTTGGAGCCACCCTTTTAATTTTAAGAATTACATATTGTACTCTGCAGTTTTTAGCTGTATGGAAGGTTGTATGAAGTGTAATTTTATCAAACTTTAGGGATGTCAGTATAACTTATATTGGTAGTAGCTTTAACCCCAGTTAGCAATTGCTATCTTACATCTTATTTAACTATTTATTTTTTAATCTTATAATGGGTAATGCTATTTATCCACCTTTTCCCCTACACTTCTGCCCTTTATCCTTTTGTTAAAGTGACGGAAAGAGCTTGTTTATCACTATCTATCCTCGTCACTTCTTTCTTTTTCCAATAAATAACAATATATTATCAAAGTTATGGTATGCCGGTACATTATCTTGTGTTTGGCTTGGAAGCCTAAATTTAAATTTAATCGAACCTACCCAAATGAGACCTTTTTAGACATACTTTGGATCGGTCTTGGGTTTGGGTACATTGCCTAGCATAAAATTTTACTAAAATCACGTGTCTCTTTCTTTATGCACCTTTTTTTTTCCTTCTAAATTTTAAAATGTCCAAAATATTCTTCATTTCCTTTTTTTTCCCCTTTGGCACACGCCTCTCTCTCCCTCTCTGGTACTCCCTTTTTCTGACACCCCTTCTCACTGGCACCTCCTCCCCCCGTCCATGTTCCATTTCAACATCTTTACCACCTATCCTATGTGATATTACCACTGCAGAGGATCTTAACCATTCATTAAATTTTATAAATATGATAATTTTTATTATAAAATGGAAGCTTTAAAAAATTAACAGTGAGATTGAAACACTGCAGAAAGTCATGTTTTTTTTTTCACTGCAGAGGATCCACTTCTGTATTAAATTTAATACATTCTGAAAATTAATTTTTGAAATATATTAAGTACATTCTGAAAATTAATTTCTAGAAGATCTAAATTTCTCAAAAATATCTTCTAGAAACTAGTTTTCTGAAAGGATATTTTTATTAAAAAATTACAAAAAGTAGATGGGAATGTGAAGAGAAAAAAGGAATACAAATAGTTCAAGCTGATTACATTTAAAAGTTATCGCTGGACCCAATTTGATTTTTTTTCTTCTTCCTGTTTACTTTAGTGGGTAAAGTGTCCTTGTGCCAATTGAACAAGATACTTGTTTGACAGCTAGTTTCAGATTTATTTAAGGTGGCATGCTAATAAAAGTGTAGGCGGATTATACCTGTCCTTGTGATTTGGAGTTTGTTCACTTTACTGACATGTGCTTTTAGGAGATTTATTCATTAAACTTACAAAGTTTTTTCCTTTAAATATGGAGGACTTCAGGCAAAAATGGCATAGTAGTTGGCTTTTTACATGTTTATTGATTCACTTGGATGAATAAGGATATGGAGAATACTTAAATGGTTTAGTTTGTGAGCCTTAAAAAAAATTACGTAAACAAGGTTAATGTTAGGAAGTCCCACATCGTATACCTCAATTTTTGGATACAATTTATATATTTGTTGGACAACTTCACTTAATACTAATTGATTTTAAGATGAAATCTAACATGATATCAGAGTCTATAACCCATTTTGATAAATCTTGCATATTCTAGTAGGCTCACATGTTTTGACAGCCAATTGATTTTAAGATGAAATCTAACAAATAACAAACCCCATATAACACAGGTTATGTATAAATTCTCTTAAATAATTTGTTTATTTAATTGAGAATAACATAAATCTAGTTAATGGCATGTTATGTATATATTTTAATCCTTTTTTCTCAAGTGTGAAACCCTGCTTTTCTTATAATTTAATAGTATTTAGGACCCACCTCAACTTAATACGAATGTTCTCAGATCTATGACTCTATCCATCTTTTGGGTCCATAAGAGAAAATCAAAATATCTATTTTTTTTCAATTTCCTTCAGAATCGCATTGCACCGACTTCCCAATCATGAAAGGTTTGAATTGAACTATGATGCTCTTAAAATTCATGGGAAAATCATTCTCTTATCTTTTTTGAAAGCAAAAGGTAATATAGGAAGAAAAAGGAAGACAACGAGAAAATGATGGGGGAGCAAGTGGGTGTGCAAAATATTCCCTCCCTTTTGCATAACCCTCCCTCTTATGTTATACGATAAAGCTCTCAATTCCATGGTGGGTTGCCTCTTTGTTGCTTGATACTGTCGCCACTTGTGGTGGGTCATAACATGGTCATGAAGTGAACCATTGAAACCACACTTTCCTATTACAATTTCTAAGCATTCTTTTACCTAAAATGCTTTTTCTGTTGAACCTCTATTCTGATTGTAGGTATATGTGTTTGTGTGCTGTGACACATTGTTTTCCAACCAACACCGACAAAATAATTCAAACATTATTAATTTAAAAGATGTCATGTATTTTTCTTCCTTTCTGTTTTGTTTTTGGTGGCTAACACGAAGTAGTTAGTTTTGGACAATTTTAGTTCCACATTAATAATTAGTCTATGAACAATAGTTTATATAGGAATCAAGTTATTATGGGTAAACCCCTTCTTAAAATACAAGTGTAATTATTTGGGTCCTCTAAAAAATTTAATAATAAACTAGTGCAAGTATCCCGTGCGATGCGCGGATTATTATTTTGAGAGGTGGAGTAATTTTTTAATTTATATATAATAATAATAGTATATAAATAAATTTATAACCCAATTTAAAAATATTTGATATATGATCATATTTTAAAAAAATAGTTATTAATAATAAGATTTTTATAATTACTAATTTAACTTCAACTATTTCCAATTTTAAAAAGCATTTATAATAATTTAAAATTTGAAGAAGTCAGTTATAAAAAATTTAAAATAATTAAAATTATAAAATATGAATTTAATAGTTTAATTCCAACTATTATCAATTTCAAAATAGAATTTATAACATTTTTAAAAAATGTAAAATTTTAAGAATGCATTATAATAATTTTTCAAAAATTAACATTAGTTAATTTGAAATTACTAATTTAACCCAAAAAATCATTTATTATTTCTTTTAAATTGTTTAAAATATTAAGAAAAAATTTCTAACAATTTTTAATAATTAAAATTAATAATTTTGAGTTTAATTATTTAATGTCAAATATTCATAGCTTCAATAAAGCTTTTTTAACATTTTTTAAAATTTTAAAATAGAAATTATAATTTTTTAAAAAATATTTAAATTTATTAAATTTTAATTTAACTATTTAATTTCAACAATTTCTAGTTTCAATAAAGCATTTGTAATTTTTTTTAAAATGTTTAGAATTAAAAATAACATTTATAAAAATTTTCAAATAATTAAAATGTTTAATTATTATTTTGTCACTTAATTTATTTATTAGGTTCAATTTGGTCTTTTTACCTTTAAAAGGTTCAATTTAGCCCCTTAGTTTTTAAAATTGATTTAATTTGATCCTTCCGTCCAAACTGAAACTTAACACTATTAATTTTGGTTAATTTTTTGGTTGACATGTATCCTATTGCTTTAACATTGTTAGTCTCAATTTAGACAAAAGGTTTTGTCTCAATTTAGACAAAAGGACCAAATTGGACCCATTTTTAAAATTAAAAGACTTAATTGAATCTTTTAAAAATAAAGGGACCGAATTAAACCTAACAAATAAATTAAAGGGAAAAAAGTATTCAACCCCCTTAAACTTTACTTCTTTTATAAATAGACACCTTAAACTTTAATTGTATCCCAATTAATCCTTAAACTTTATCTCTTTTGCAAATAGCGACCATGAACTTTAATTTCATTTAAATCAATCCTTAAACTTTACCTATTTTGCACATAGACACCTAAATTTCAATTTCAAGTCAATTAATTTTTAAAATTTATCCCTTTCATAAATAATGTCTTATATAAAATCGAAGTTAAATCACTAACAAAAAAATCTCAACTGTTTATTTATATAATCTCAAATATTTATTAATTTTATTTTTATAAATCACTTTTTCCAAATATTAAAACATAATAAACTTAGAATTAAAAATAAAATAAAAACTTTTTTGATTAATGTTATTATTCCCTTTTTATATATATTTTCTAAATTCATATCCTTTATTATATTTTAAATGTGGAAAAATAAGTTGTAACAAAAAAAAAAATGAATGAATGATTAACCTTTAAGATAAATAATTTGAAGGAAAGAAAAACTATTTCTAAAAAGAATAAATTTTAAAGATCAGTTGAAATGCAATTAAAGTTTAAGGTGTCTATTTACAAAAAAGTTAAAGTTTAAATATCAATCACAATAAATTTAAAGTTCATGATGTCTATTTATAAAAGAGGTAAAGTTTAAGGATTAATTGGGGCAGAATTAAAGTTTAGGGTGTCTATTTGCAAAAAAAGTAAAGTTTAGGGGACTTAATGCTCTTTTCCCTAAATTAAAGCATAAAAAAGTAATTAAACCTAATCAAAGTTAATAAATTTGAATTTAATTTTATAATCTCAATTATTCAGATACAATAAAGCATTTATAACATTTTTTAAAAATTTTAAAGTTTCAAGAAAGTATTTATAAAAAAATATTAAGATTAATAAATTCAAAATTAGTTATTTATTCCAACTTTTCTTAGTTTCAAAAAATATTTATAACATTTTTTAAAAGTTTAAAATTTCAAAAGAAAAAGAGTACAATATAACTATAAGATTGTATAAAACATTGATTTGCAGCTTCATATTATAGGCACATAGATTTAGGTTTCTTTACCTTTTCCAACTGAGAGCTTACTAAACATTAATAATGAGAAGTCACTAACTTTCCAATTAAAAAATAGCATTGTACTTCCAAATCACTGGTCACTTGAAATGAAAACTAAGCTTTCATACCTTTCTACATAAAAGCTAACAATATTAATATCATTATTCAATAAGTATTAATTAATTAGTTTAAAATATTGTAGTAAACATTATCAATATCATTATTCAATAAATATTTATTAATTAAAATGCATTATTCTTATAAAACTTACTTTTATCATAAGATCATTTATTTTATTTATCGTCAAATATTTATTATATATAATAATCATAAGAATACAATAAATAAAAATATATATCAATTATTATAATTATTTTTATTATATAATTAAAATAATTGTTAAGCAATCAAGTAAGTTTATATTTTAATTTTAAGCGCAACTAAGTTAATAATTTGTTTATAAAAGAAAATTAGAAATAATATGTATTAAAATGTCTATATCTGTAAACCAAATCATATTTTATTAAATGAGTTTAAAGATTATATTTGTGATTCAATAAATTTAAATATGAAAAAATATATATAATTGTTTTTGAAAATTTTATTTGTCAATACAATTTAAACTCATGTAAATTTAGCTAATGATTTTTTTTGTTTTGATTCAGAGGAGCTAGATAAGTTTTAAAATAATTAATTTCTTAATTCATAAAAAGTTAAATTATAATTTTTTAAATAATGGCTACTTAGTTAAATTTTAATTTAACAGAGATATATAAAAGATAAGTTCTTTGATAAGAATGATGATTCTACACATTAACTAAAATGTTTTAGATTGTTTTTTTTTTCTTATTTTATTTTTCATTTATACTTTTATTATGATTTAACTTAATTGATTGATTTAATCGAAATACATACTCGTGGTATTCACTTTAGTTACCATAATTATGTATTTTTTATGAATTATTAGAAAATAAAATAAAAAATCTAGTGTTATTTTGGCAAAAAAAAATCAATAAGGTGTTGTTACATGGCATATGGATTTTGGGTGGGAAAAAATTCTCATCCTTAATTACTTTAATTAAATCATAAGATGTCAAATAATTCTCTTTATAATATATTGAATAAAAACATTTATAAATTAAAATCAATTTACTTAAATTAATTAAAATTTAAGATGAAAATAATTTTATAAATTTGAATATTTATAATTTGTGAAAGATTTCCTATATATGGAGCGCTGGTTATAATCTCAATTTGTGAGAGTGATTGTCTGGAAATTATGTTAATGCCCTCAATCATTGGCAACAGGATATGATTTGTATTTGTATACACTCGTAAACACAATCTTTATTAATCTTTAATCTTTAAATAAATATAAACAAAATCAATTCCATATAATTGATAAATCAGTTACGAATAATTTATAAACATAATCAATTGCATTCTGGGATACGAAATATAAATAAGCTTTATTACGAATAGTTGACTCAAAATTTACGGATCCTATTAATAAATTCCGCTCCCGATTTAATTATCACTATCAATTTGATTTTTGAATTTGTCAAACAATAATTTTTATCTTTTGATGTCACTGGATTTTTGTATAAGATTGCAACACCTAAAACAAAAGAAAAATTTACTCGTGCCTCAATTAATATAATTAATAATTAACAATAATTAACATTTATTTAAACGTAAATAAACTCATATATAAAAGAGAAATTAACAAAATCGTAAATTACTGATTTACATATTTTTCATAACTAATGTGTTGGGTTATCCTGTAAAATAAATCATATTCTAAATATTTTGTAACTATTGGCGTGGTCAGCTGAGATTATTCAACAAACTTTCAAATTTGAATTTCTGCATTATTTACGTGGTCAGCTGAGATTAATTAGATAGCAAATTATCTGATACAACAAAGTTTCAAATTTGTATTTCTGCATTTATTTTTGCTGTTATTTCTATCCTTTATCTTTTGTATTTGCTGTTATTTCTATCTTTTATCTCTTGCCACTTTGGCTATATATGTACCTTGCGTAACAGCTTGTTAATCAATGCAAATTATATTCGAGCCACTGTTTTTACAGTAACTAATTATATATTTTCAAAAAAAAAATTGAATATAGAGTTCCCTTTAAACTTCAACTATTCTAAGACAGTAAGACTATAATATGGTAGGTGAACATATCTTTCAAATATATTAAGATATATATTTATTTTTCTATATATTATTTAACATAATTTTTAAAACAATCTAATATATATATATATATATATATATATATATATATATATATATATATTCAAAAAAAAGTGTAAAACATGATAAAATATATATATATATATATATATATATATATATATATATATATATATATATTTCAAAATTAAGCTATACTATAAATATGGTAATATCTTAGTGTGCTCGATAACAGGTTGAACAAAATTATATTAAATTTAAAATTTATATGTTATTAATCTGATAATACTTTAAACAGGTTGGAGTGTAAATTCAAATTAAGAGGTTGAACAAAATAATATTAAGTTAATAATCTAATTAAATAAAGAGTAATAACGGTGTCCATAATCTCATATTATTAATCTATTAAAAAATTGTTTTTTAAATTTTTATATAGAGTTGATAAATTAATCTATAAATTAAATTGCTGGTCCTTAACTTGATGATTAGTTGACTCAATTTACAGATCCTATTAATAAATTCTGCTCCCAATTTAATATTACTATCAATTTGATTTTTGAATTTCTCAAACAATAACTTTTATCTTTGATGTCACTGGACTTTTGTATAAGATTGAAACACCTAAAACAAAAGCAAAATTTACCCGTATCTCAATTAATATAATTAATAATTAATGATTAATAATTAACAATAATTAACATTTATTTAAATGTAAATAAATAAATTCGTATATAAAAGAGAAAAGAGAAATTAACAAAATCATAAATTATTTCAATATCCAAATGACAAAAAAGCAGAATTCCTATGAAAAAGAGAAATTAAGAAAAACATGAATTGTTTCAATATCTAAATAATGCTTCATCCTTGACAAACTTCAATGAAAAAATTGTTTCTGCAGCAGAGATTTCTCAACTACAACTTTCTAACCTTTTCTAAATCCCTTTTTTTTTATTGAGGAAGCAACCCCAACCACTACCTAGTGAACACTCCGTATATTTACATCCACTCTTCTTGAGAATTTTACACTTGTACCATTGGTTGTCATCCTCATCAACCAAATAACAAAAATTATACGCATTGACGCACGACTTTCTTACAAATCTTGCATGAATTTCCTTAAAAAAAACAAAAATTAGTGTACAACAAATATAGAATTTTAGTAAAGAAGAAAGCTAATAACCAATGGTAGTAATGTTACTTTTGCCGGAAGTCATCTTCAAAGTTTTCTACGTTTATATTAACATCTTCATCAGAGTTGGATGATAAATTAATCAAATTCTGCTCCGCATTCATCTTTACACATAAAGAAAGGGAAAAAGAAAGCCAAAACCGTAATGAGAAAAAAATAAAAATAACATTAAATCAAAAGGAATCCATATGAAGAAGAAAAGTGTATAAAGAATAGTGAAACAAATAAATTATGGCTTTTATTATAGAGTAAATTACACGGACCCCCCTGAGTTTTACATATATTATATCGACACCCCCTGCTTTTTTGAACCATACAAAAAACCCCCTATTTGTTGGTTCTAAATTACACGGACCCCCCTGAGTTTTATTTATATTACACGGATCTCCTGAATTTTATTTATATTACATCGATACCCCTACTTTTTTGAACTACAGGAGGTCAAAAGTAATGTTTAAAAAGACAGAGGATGTCGGTGTAATATATGTAAAACTCAGGAGGGGTCCGTGTAATTTACTCTTTATTATATTATACCTTGAAGGAGATAAGAATATTATGGCCAAAACAATTTTTAAACCTAAAAACTATGTCAATATATATATAGGCACGAATGAGAGAGATCCACATATATAAGTCAAGGAAACTTCTGCTTTTTTTAGGAATCAAGTGCATTTAATGTTTTTAATATGTATTTATTTAAATTTTTATTACCTGATGCATTTAAAATTACTTTATTGTCCCTGACAGTTTTGGGGGGAAAAGTTTATGCTTGATGTATATTTCTTTAAGTAATAAATGATACAATCCTTTATGAAATATAATATTAAAATTGTCCTTAAGTGTTTTTTTCTTCTTCTGAAATGCCCTTATGTGTATTGTGATTAACTGATTATGATTACACGATTTGAGAGTTAAATTGATAATTTTTTAACAACTAATAAATTAAATTGACATTATTTAATATGACCGATAGATTGAAATAATTACAATTATTATTGAATTAAATCAATGTTATCTGTCTATAATTGAAAATTTTAATTGGTGTTAAAATCATTTGAAGACAGAGGAGGGAACGAAAAAAATAATAGGAAAAGAAAGTTTTCACAATTTATTGTCGAAGGACTTTCTGCTGAGTGCTAGAAAGCTGTACTTTCATTATACCATACTTTCCTGACAAAAATCCAACTCGAACTTCCAACATGGAAAGAAGTAATTCTTTTATGAGGATAACCACAACTAAAAATAATAATAATTAAATATGCAATTTGGGCAGACATGTATGGTTGTTGCTATAAGAAAATAATACCTTGTTTAATGCATGTGTTAATATTATTTTGTTACTGTTAAATAAAATATAACTCGGAGTAAGAAAGTAGAGAGAAAGGTAGAGAAGAAGAGAAGACTAGAGTTAGAGAGAATGAGAATTGTATGTATTCTTTTCAGGAGGAGTAGCCTATTTATAGATACAAGAGATATCTGGAAAGTTACAAAAGATAAAGAGAAATAAGGAAAGATCATAAAAGATAATACAAAAAGATATGGACAACCACAAATAGATAATTCATAACACTCCCCCTTGGATGTCCATTATTTAAGAATGTGCCTCATTAAAAATTTTACTAGGAAAAACCCTGTGGGATAAAACCCTAGTGAAGGAAAAAGAGTATATCATCCTTTAATATGTTATCCCCTGCCTCATTAAAAACCTTGCCAGAAAAATCCATTGGGACAAAACCATGGCGAAGGGAAAAAGAGTGCAGAACGTATTTATTTCTCCCCGTCATACATACAATCATCTTTAAGACGACGGAGTCCAATCTTGTGGGCCAGCTACTCAAAAGTCTTCCTTGGTAATGACTTTGTAAAGAGATCCGCTAGATTCTCACATGAACGAACTTGTTGAACATTTATGTCACCATTCTTCTGGAGATCATGAGTGAAAAAGAA
The DNA here is from genome assembly GCA_026413185.1 of Pueraria montana var. lobata. Classification (NCBI taxonomy): domain Eukaryota; kingdom Viridiplantae; phylum Streptophyta; class Magnoliopsida; order Fabales; family Fabaceae; genus Pueraria; species Pueraria montana. The sequence continues at coordinate 34,563,084 of CM048650.1, read as the reverse complement.
TTTTGGTAGAATATGTTTTGTTCTATCTCCTTTAATGTATCCTTCTTTCAACTGAGCTATACATGCAGCATTGTCTTCACATACGACCGTTGATGCCATTTTTCCTGAGGATAAACCACAAGTTTCTCGCACATGTTGAATTACAGATCTCAACCAAACACATTCACGACTTGCCTCGTGTAATGCTAAAATTTCTGCATGGTTAGATGATGTTGCTGTTATGGTTTGTTTCACAGACCGCCATGAAATAGCTGTACCGCCACATGTAAACAAATATCCTGTCTGTGACCTACCATTATGAGGATCTGATAAATATCCTGCATCTGCATAACCAATTAGATCTGACTTTGAAACATTTGAATAAAATAAGCCCATGTCCATAGTGCCCCCTAAGGTAACGAAGTATGTGTTTCACTCCATTCCAATGTCTTCGGGTAGGTGAAGAACTATATCTTGTTAATAAATTAACTGCAAATGATATATCAGGTCGTGTATAATTAGCAAGATACATTAATGCTCCTATAGCACTGAGATATGGTACTTCAGGACCAAGTAGTTCTTCATCCTCTTCTTTAGGTCTGAAAGGGTCATTGTTCACATCTAAAGACCTTACAACCATTGGAGTACACAATGGATGTGATTTGTCCATATAGAACCTTTTAAGCACCTTCGTTATATAAGTTTCTTGATGCACAAAATTTCCGCCCTTTGGATATTCAATTTGTAATCCCAAGCAGAATTTTGTTCTTCCTAGGTCCTTCATTTCAAAATCTTTCTTTAAGTAATCTATGACTTTTGGAAGCTCTTCAGAAGTTCCAATGATATTTATATCATCTATATAAACAATAATTATGGCAAATCCATTTTCAGATTTTTTCATGAAAATACATGGACAAATATGATCATTTTTATATCCTTCCTTAAGCAAATACTCACTAAGATGATTGTACCACATGCATCCTAATTGCTTTAATCTATAAAGAGACTTATTCAATTTGATTGAGTAATCTTCTCTAAAACTTGCACTGTTGGGCAAATTAAATCCTTCGGGGAGTTTCATATAAATGTCATTTTCCAGAGAGTCGTACAAATTGGCTGTAACAACATCCATTCGATGTAAATTGAGTCCTTCATGAGCAACCATTAAATATAAAAATACTTACATCCACTACAGGTGAATATGTCTCTTTAAATTCAATATTGGGTCTTTGTGAAAATCCTTAAGCAACTAGTCGTGCTTTGTATCTCACAATTTCACCATTCTCATTTTGCTTTTGCACAAAACCCATTTGTATCCAATTAGTTTTACACCTTCAAGGTGTATGGACTACAGGTCCAAAAATGATTCGCTTAGCAAGCGAGTCTAATTTAGCTTCAATAACATCTTTCCATTTTGGCTAATCATTTCTTTTTCGACAATCACTAATGAACTTTGGTACTTGATCCTCAATATCATTTATTTCATTTAGCGCTATATTATATGCAAACACTTCGTCAACGTTGACTTCATTTTGGTTCCATCGTACCATTCATGACATAATTTGAGATCTCTTTATTTTCACTAATTTCAGGTACCTGAGTTCTTCTGGAACTAAAATATTAATTATGTCAAAGAAATCTTTTAAAGTTTTCATAACCTCAACTTAGCCATCTTACTTTTCAGCTCCTTTTCTTGAGGATTTTTCATCTTTGGAACCAATGGGTCTACCACGCTTCATGCGTGTCTAAGACTCGTTTTGCAATATTATATTGTCCAACAGGGACATCAAATTTCATTGGAGCATTAGCAGTTGATACATATGATTAAGCCACTCTTTTGGCTAAACTTTGTAAATGAATTATCTTTTGAACTTCTGGTTCAAAATGTTTTTGTACGAGGATCAAGATAATAATAATTCATTCAAACTAATCTCTTTTTTCCAACTGCTTATTATCTCCCCCTCATGTTGGGAAAACTAATTCAAAATAACAATCGACGCATCAAGTCATCTAATGTTGATGATTCAACATATTTTATTACATATGGAGATTCATACCCAACATATATTTCCAACCTTCTTTTAGGACTCATCTTAGTGTATTGTGGTATAACAATTGGAATATACATCACATCCACAAATTTTCAAATGGAAAATATTAATAAGTTGCTCAATAAATTTCAATGGGGAGAGCTAATTATAACTTGTTGGCGTGATGCGAATTAATGCAAGATTGCACGTCCCCAATAAACCATTGGAAGTTTTGATCACATGAATAATGGTCTTGTAATCAACTTTAAATGTTTACTAAGTGATTCTGCAAGTCCATCTTGTGTATGAACATGTGCTACAGGATGTTCAATATCAATTCCAATAGATATACAATACTCATTAAAAACATGAGATGTAAACTCACCAGCATTATCAAGACAGATTTTCTTAATTGGATAATCAGGAAAATGAGCTCTTAGTCGAATTAATTGAGATAACAATCTTGCAAACGCTTGGTTGCGAGTTGACAACAAACAAACATTTGACCATCTAGTTGATGCATCAATTAGAACCATAAAATATCTAAATGGTCCACATGGTGGGTGTATTGGTCCACAAATATCACCCTGTATCCCTTCTAAAAAATGAAATGGATTCATTCCCAATTTTCCTGGTGATGGTCTAATTATCAACTTCCCTTGGGAACATGTAGTATATAATAAATCATTGAAGAATCTTCTGGCTCTTCAATGGGTGTCCACATGAATTTTACAATATTTTTCGCATCATAATAGACCCGGGATGGCTCAACCGGTCATGCCAAACAACAAATTTATTTTGATTTGTAAACTTTTCGTTTACAACATTATGCTTTTCCATTGTACTAATATTCGCATAGTACAAACTATAAGAAAAGACATGTAATTTTTTTTTAATACACAATTAAGTCTCATGATATAAAGATATTTCACATTTCCTTCATTATTTGTTTTAATATGGTATCCATTTAGACGGATATCCTTGAAACTTAATGTGCAACCTTGTTCCTCCAGGTAACAATACATTAGCTCTTATGGAGCTTTCAATTATATTTGCAGTACCATAAATAGTACTATAATTTCTTCTCGTATTACTAAACAAGAGAAAATTTTATTATTCTTGATAGAAACTATCATGGTACTATCATTAACTTCTTTCATGACCATGTCCACGACCATGATCACGATATGGCCCTGACCACAAGTTATCCATAAGCATAATAATAAGATATTACTGCATTCACTTCTGGGAATAAAGTAGAATCGATCAGGCGGGCCTCATGATTTTTCATTGAAAACTCATTGTTTTGCTTAGTCGCAAGGAGGCAAGAAATTAAATATATATATATATATATATATATATATATATATATATATATATATATATATTTGTCGAGAAGGGGAGCACATGGCTAAAGTGTAAAGGTCCACTTCATTAACAATAGAATTTTTAATTATATTCTAAACAAAATATATAAACCATGGCCATATCGAAAAATCTCTCAAATGAAAGTCTCACATACAGTATATGGAAAAAACTTTTGTTTGCTTTCTTTATTGGAACTTACAAAAACAACAAATAAAACTTTCACACATAATATGTAATTTATGTATTAAAAACATATTCAATACCCATTGTAGTTAAATGTATTTTCGCATCTAATAGAGTTTTGATTAGATGTTTTATTTCCATTTTTTAATAAAGTCTTCAAGACCCATTGCAGCTAAATGCTTTTGCTTCTAATATCCAAGATAAATAATTCTTTCCCGTAATATCAAGAGCCACAAATTCAAGTTTTACAAGGTTTGACATGTTTAAAGACTATAAAAATTAAATTAATAGTAGCTTGCAATTTTCCAGAATAAACATCTAATCAATACCAGTAATTTCTTTAAATTAATATAAAATAATGTAATATATATCTCCGATATTGATCTGACCATATTGTTCATAACATATAAAGCACTGTATATAGATTCACGATCCTCTTTAAATCACCGCATAACATATATGTGTTTATAAAGCAATATTTTCATATAAACCTAAAAATCAATTATAAACCACCGAATGCACTTATAAACATTGTAGCACACATTTTGCTTCTTAAAATAATATAAAAAACAAAAAAAAATCAGTGGCTGAATTCTTTAGATAAATGCAACGTATATAACATATCAAATTTTAATCCATTATTTATTAAAGGAATGTACGAAGCTGAATCCATTATTTATAATGGTTGTAAAACGTACTGCGTATACATATACGAAATTTTAAAGAGGTGCTGATATCAACAATCATAATAAATAGATTAATTTTTAAAGTAAAAGATAAAATAGATAGATAAATTAGTTTCAAAATATCTTGACCAAATGTCAAGCAATACACCTAAACTTCAGGAGGTGCAACATCAAGGGACAAATAATCAAGAAAATCAAGAAGAAAAATTATTCGCACTACCTTCTCACTTCTGGTGAGAGAAATTAATCTCACTTATATATTATTTTCTCACTTATGGTGAGAGAAATTATACCAGAGAAATTATTTTTACTTTTGCATTATTTTCTCACTTCCGGTGAGAGAAATTATTTTCACTTTTGTATTATTTTCTCACTTCTGGTGAGAAATTATTTTTATAGAGAAATATAATCAGTTCAGAGTCTTTAGGACTCTCAAATAATTTTGTTCTTTGATAGAGTCATCAGGACTCTCAAATAATTTTCTTTTTTGCTAAAGTCTTCAGGACTCTGAAATAATTTTCTTCTTTGATTGAGTCTTCAGGACTCTCAAATATTTTCCTTTTTTGATAGAGTCTTCAGGACTCTCAGATAATAAATTTGTAAATAGAACACAAATAATGAAATTAGGAAAAAGAAAAGAAAATCTAACCTTGCCACTAAGAGCTGGTTAGAGCATTGGTTAGAGTCTCGTGCTGATAACGTGTTAAATAAAATATAACTCGGAGCAAGAAAGTAGAGAGAAAGGTAGAGAAGAAGAGAAGACTAGAGTTAGAGAGAATAAGAATTGTATGTATTCTTTCCAGGAGGTGTAACTCATTTATAGATACAAGAGATATTTGAGAAGTTACAAAAGATAAAGAAAAATAAGGAAAGATCATAAAAGATAATACAAAAAGATATGTACAGCCACAAATAGATAATTCATAACAGTTACAAAATTTTCATCCTTCCTTCTTTTTTTTTTTTTTTTTTTTAAAGTTTACGGTAGACAATCTTTTTCGTTTCTTGAAAAGATGTATATAAATAATCCCAACAGATTAATGTGTATAATACTAGATCAGGCTGTAACCACTAATGCCTCTTAATATATAACTCAACACAAGTACAATGCAAATGCCAACTCCGGTTAATTGGCAGAAAGTATCTCTTGTTTTTTAAACTCAGCATCTTTATGCGTTAGGTGGTATTGGAGACACGTGATACACTCATGCAAATTGGCAAAGCACAACCTTTTGCATTTGTTATATAAGCATTATTTGGCTAAATGAGGTCAGATTTTGTTTCTTACTCCCATATGAAATTTCATAGTTATAGGTGCATATGGATCCAATGTCGTACTGTGACTGGCACCACATTGACCCTGAGTTAAAGTACATAGATACACACATCAATACCATGTTATTCACTACGTATTGTTAGCATATGCAATAGTACCAAATTGGACACGCTAGGTCAGTGGTCATCCTTTCAAGTCTTGTTCAATTATGGGTCTGGCAGAGTAGTTCATCACAAGGTACAAAACATTGTGTGTAATGCGATGTCATACGTACCCCCTATCAACTTGTATGCTGTGTTTGGTAGAGAGGAGAGAAATAGAGTAGATAGAAATAAAAATGGAAAGTGGAAATAGGTGAGAAATAAAGTTAAAAGTAGATGTGTTTGATTGAAGTGAAATAGAGAAGATATGAAGAGAGAGATAGAAAGAAGAGTAGAAATAGATGAAAAATAGTACAAGTGGGTCCCACCAATTTTAAACTTATTTCTCACCTATATCACTCATATCAAACAACATTCACTCATTTCCATCTTCACAAATTATTTCCATCTTTCAAAACAAACACACCCGTAGTCTTGTAGTGAGAGAAATGTTACCAACACACTCACATTCACTCTTTTAAATACATCTTTTTTATTGTTGAAATTGATTAAAAATAATAAAATTTTATAAGTGTCACATTATATATTTAATGATTCTTCTCTTCCTAATGAATTATCATAGGTTGGGTGGGGTGGGGGATGCCTTGCATTCTTCAACCCTTACCAAGTTTCCAAATTCGGCTATAAACTCATCTTTATTTTTGCTGATAAATGAAAAATGGAAAATGCTGAATAGTACGAAGCATATCTCACACGAAAAGCACGAAAATATAAATCCACGACTGTCCATGATTTCCGTCAATTCTGTTTTACAATTTTTTTCTTTTCATTAATGTTTAACCAATTACAAAAAGCCACATATCTTTCGTATTCTTTCGTGGATGTCGTTTCGTACTGTATAGCAGTTCTCATGAAAAATTGCTACTGAATCTTACCCGGTTGGAGATTAGAGAAATGAAAATCCTGTACTTACCTAAGAGTTAGAGTTAGACTAATTTCTTGATTGAGATTTATTTAAGGAGTTGATCTCTCCTAACAATATTCAGTTCTTACATTTTATTGTGCAATTTCATATCTTTTTCTTTTAAACAAATAATATATCAAAGTTCATTTTAAATCAAATCATACATAAAATTTAATTATTATTGGGACAAGTATATTTATATATTATATATATCCTTAAATGTGTCTTGCGATTTACATTTATATGTATTTATGTCTAAGAAGTCAAGTTCTGGTCTTCTTCATTGAATAATAAATCTGAAGCTATCTCGCAAGCTTGCCGTTTCTTTGTCATTTAATTATTATAATTTACTTGTACTTTTCTTTTTCACGCTTTAAGTATTTTTTTCTTCAATTCATCATAAATAAAACAACGTTGTTTCAAAATTTTCAAATACATTATCCTATCGAGTGGTCTATTTTTCCTTAATATTAATCAAACTAGACCCATTAATTCTTAAACATATCTGGTCTATCGTATATGGTTGATTTGAGCAACATAAAGTAAATTAAATTTCAAATTTAAATTTTGTGTATGAAAAAATTTCTATCGAGAGTCAGTCACTTAATCCCATTATATTAGGTATGTTCCTTACTCGAGCCGAATTAGTTTGCATGATCTGATACCTGTGATCCTTAAAAATAATTAAAAAATGCATAACTGATCTGACATACTACCTGTTACCTGAATCATTTGTAAGTATCTACTTAACCTCAAATCCAACTAACAAATCAACACTCAGAATAGATCTTGTCTTGAACACGTACATAATTATTTGAATGAAGTCTTTTCCTGATACACAACATTGATTGATGAATATTTTGGGAAGTAATTTCGATGATCATTCCAATATTAGACCAAAGACAATTTAAGTTCAATGTAGTTGAGGACATGAATTACATTGGCGATTACATAAATTCACTTTGATTGAGTTATGCACGAGTAAAACAGTTTTTCTATTTTGGAAAAGACATTATACTTGTAGCATTTCTAAATTGTAAAGCAGCATGGATTTTGCTCATAAAAAAATAATTTAATAATATAAAAATAAAATGACTGAAAAAGATATATATTGGCTTTCATTTACCAACTCTTATGCAGGAAAAGTAATGAAGGACATACATGATACATTAACAGAATGCTTATTAATGATCTTTAAATAATTATTTTTTAATTACTAAAAAAATAAGTTAATTCAAAACTGTACTATCAATTATCATAACATGTCCATGTCAAGAAACTAACTGGTATATATCATTAATGCTGGCATGTGTAGCATGGGTTAATTGGGTGAAGTGGAAGGCATAAAAAATGACATAAATTTTCTAAAATGTTTAAATAGGTTGAATTTCTCTCTCAAACAAATTCTCATGTTTCTCGTATTAATTATCTTGTTGGAACGTATGAGAATTCATGAGTTCAATCAAATATGTTGATTTAGGAAGTAATTACTATTTAAGATACCCCCATCAACCAAAAACCATTAAGGAAATCCATTGGCAGTTTATTAGGAAGAAACATGCATGTAGACCCCAAGGGACTATTTTTTTTTCCAACTATTGGTGCCATCACCATCTAATTTTAAATTAATTAATGATTTTTGTAGTTTAGAAGATATAATGAAGTTTTAAATACTTTCAAAATTAAGTGTTAATCACACATAAAAAAATTAAGTGTTAATCATGTTAAGAATTATCGCAATAGTTTATTTTATTTTAAAAAAAATCATTTATATTAAAATGGATTCAAGAATATATATATATATAAAGAAAAGAGGGTGTAATGTAAGCATCTTTTAAAGAAAACAATATAATTTATTCTTTTTATTAATCACTTAATCACTATTAACTCTGTTTTAATTTTTATCATGCAGGAATATAAAATGCAATTTTTACCCAAACTATCTTTTTTTAAGTACCAAAAAGAGCTAGCATATCTTTTACAAAATATTCTTAACACTGAAGTGGTTTGTTAACAAATGACAATCACATGATTTAACCATCACACATTATTTAGGTAGGCATTTGTTAAGAACATCCAATTAATGTAAAATAATAATGTGTGTGTGTTCCTTCCTTTTCCTTCAAGATCTTGCATATTTTGCTGACGTGGATTTGTCAACTTTTCAGATGAAACTCTTCCTTGGAAGGTTCAATGATCCTACCATTGACACATAAATGGAAGATAGAAGTTGGTGAGATGGAGAGAGATAGGAACCAAAAGGCAAAAGCAACAACAGCAGAGCTATAAATTGGGGGGGACCATGTCATAAAGTTGGAGTGAGAGAAAGCAAAGGCTTACCCTTCCTGAAAGTAACAGCTTACGTTACTGAACTCCGAGCCAAAGCCACAGCTACCTTGAAGCCAATTTCCCACTCATAATTATAAGAAAAGTACAAAACTAGCTCCTTCAGCCAAATCTGCTGGACACCACATGCTGAGGTTAAAGCCTTAAAGGTTAAAGAATCATATCATACTTAAGAATAAAGGCTTACCTTATATGCAAGAATCTTTCTTTTGCTTTGGGCCCTTCCAGACAAAGAAAATAGAAGGAGAAAAGAAAAAACCATTTTCCCTGGACCAAAATAAATAGATGAAAATAAATTTGTCAATTCATTTATGATTTATGACTCAGAGAGATGAAATGTCACCTTGTGAGAGAGCACAGTGTGAGTTTTGGTCTTTTTCATTTGTTTTCAAGCCTCAATCCTTATCACTACTACCCTGTCTTGGTTTGAGCAGAGAAAAGCTGACCCCTTGGAAAATGGTTTCTAGGCTTCACTATGATTTGGAGACTCACTTCTGAAATGTATGGTTGAAAAAGTTTTGGATTTTGTTCAGTTGGGTGGCCTGTGCAACTTCTGAAGGCATCAAAATTTTTGTTTTCTTCCCATTTTTTATATTTGAAATTTGTTTTCTCCCCTATTCCCCACTTTTCTTCTCTCTCTCTCTCTCGTTTTCAAGTATTTTGGTTTTGGTTAGCACTCATTGATTTGTACTATGTTCTATAGCTTGTGAAGCTTTTTCTGTATGTTGAGTTATGGCTAAACTTTTCTCTAGTGGTTATACTTTGTTGAGTTTGCGTGAAACAATGATTTTCTTTGAGAATTTGGCTTTGGATTAACTTCAAATTTAGAGTTCATGCACCCAATAGATAGTAATGTTCGATTATTTTAATTCAGTAGATTCTTGCAATTTTTTATTAATTTTTTTATGTCTGTTTAAATTATCATGCCTTCTTGTAATTGCAGGGCTTATGCTTGTACTCCCCAAGCTTCAATTTTGAGAGAATTTCAATCCGTTTGAGAATATAACCAAAACTTTCTCATTCACTGCATGACTTGGTGCTAATGGCAAATAGAAACCATCCCTCAGTGTTTCTTTTGTTGGTTACTATTTTACTTTCTATCCATTACTCAGAGCAATGGCAATCCTCTCACTCTCAGACTCTTCTCAGAATTCAGCAGCTATTGAATTTTCCAAGTGCTTTAAGCAAGTGGAACAACAACACAAACTTTTGCAACACAGATTCCAACTCTTCCCTCACTATAGTGTGCTATGAAGACACCATAACACAGCTTCACATAATAGGTGAAAGAAGAGATACACCTCTCCCTCGAAATTTCTCAATAGATTCCTTTGTCACAACACTAGTAAGGCTTCCCAGTTTGAAAGTCCTCACATTGGTTTCTCTTGGTATATGGGGTCCTCTGCCTGGTAAGATAGCTCGTTTCTCATCACTGGAAATAGTTAACATGAGTTCCAATTTCCTCTATGGTTCCATTCCTCAGGAACTTTCATCACTGTCAAATCTCCAAACTCTCATTTTTGACAACAACATGTTGGCTGACAAGTTTCCTGATTGGCTTGATTCACTTCCAGCCTTAACAGTACTAAGTTTGAAGAATAATTTGTTCAATGGATCTCTACCGAATTCGCTTGGTAATGTTGAGAATTTGAGAACTCTTTCTCTTTCTCATAATCACTTTTATGGGGTGGTGCCTGATTTGAGCCGTTTGACGAATCTTCAAGTGCTTGAATTGGATGATAACGGTTTCGGACCACAGTTTCCTCAGCTTGGTAACAAGTTGGTTACAGTAGTGATAAGAAACAATAGGTTCAGGTCAGGTATTCCTGCTGAATTGAGTTCATGCTATCAGCTTGAACGATTGGATATCTCATCAAATTCATTTGTGGGGCCATTTCAGCCAGGATTGTTGTCACTTCCTTCTATTACTTATCTGAATATTTCTGGGAACAAATTAACTGGGATGCTTTTTGAGAATCTGTCTTGCAATTCTGAGCTTGATGTAGTGGATTTATCCTCAAATCTTTTGACTGGGAGCTTACCTAGATGTTTAGTGTCAAATTCCAGTGATAGCACTGTCCTGTATGCTAGAAATTGTCTAGACACAGCGAATCAAAATCAGCAGCCACAGCCCTTTTGCCACACTGAAGCTTTAGCTGTGGGAATATTACCTGAGAGAAAGAAGCACAAACAAGTATCTAAGGTAGTTCTTACCCTTGGCATAGTAGGGGGGACTCTTGGAGGAGTAGCACTTGTTTTGCTAATTTTCTTTATTGTTAGAAGAGGAAATGACAGAAGCAAAAAGAAGAATCCTCCAAAAAGATTAATATCAGAAAATGCTGCTTCTGGTTACACATCTAAGTTGCTTTCTGATGCAAGTAATTCTCTCTTCCTCTCTCTGTTACACACACACACACACATGGGTGTCTGCACGATCAATCAATCTACCTTGTCTCATTTTATATATTTCCTCATCCACATGCATAATATTTAGAAAATTCTCAGATATTTGCAAGTCTATTGTGTAGCCATTACTATCACTATTAAAAATTGGATTTTTGTGTAGCCATAGAAAAAGTAAATACTGAAGTTAACTGATCACTAAAACAATTGGAGTTACCTATATATATGATTAAACTGTTATTTAGAGGAAAATTGGTCATTTTGTTTAAATTTTTTAGTTAAGTAGGATCTTGTCTTCCTGGAATTGTAAGTTTGCACTCTATCTCTAGCTTGCTGCAGCAGTCCTGTATCTGGATTGACAAAGTTGCTTTTATATATTAAACTTTACTATTAACATATATTGAAAAATAAGGATGATAGCTGATAAGGAGAAACTAATTTTAACCAAAGTAATATTACTAATTTATTTTTTTGCTGAAATATATTCATTAGTTGTATATAGGAAATGCATACAACTCTAGATATACCTGAATGGAAACAGTTTCCCACTTGTAAACTATAGATACAAGGACATGATACTAGTTTGAATTTAATAAAAGAAACATATGTTTATTTGCAGCTGAACAAGTTATGAGAATCTTCCTTTATCAACGAAATCCGCAAATGATTGGAAAATATTTCTGGAGAGCATGATATGAAATAATAATAAGTCATTCATACATTTCTCTGTATAATTCCACATTAAAGATAGATTGACAATCCTGTCTTCTTCCTGTACTTAAAGGGTATATATCTCAAACAAAGAAGTTGGGAGCAGTTGGCTTGCCAACTTATCGAAGTTTCTCATTGGAAGAGATTGAGGCAGCTACAAACTACTTTGACACAGCTTCTTTAATGGGTGAAGATTCTTATGGGAAGGTATGCTACAATGTCTCAAATTATTTTGCATATAGAAGAATATTGCCTTCGAACTAAATTCATACAAAATCAGTGGTTTTATTTCCTTTCATTGACTGTGGTACAATAGACTGCATCACGAACTAATTTGATCATGCAGTTATGATTCAATTACTTCACTATTGAGCATGAAGTTGTTACAATAAATAAATAGCAACTTTTACCTTTTTAACATTTATGTGATGAGTGTTTCATTTTAAAATAGTGTGTTTTTATATGTCTTAGATGTACAGAGGTCAGCTGAAGAATGGCTCACTTGTTGCTATTCGGTGTGTAGAAATGAAAAAGAGATACAGCACTCAAAACTTTGTGCAACACATAGAGCTGATATCAAAACTTAGGCATCGTCATCTAGTCAGCGCTATTGGACACTGCTTTGAATGTTCTTTAGATGATTCAAGCGTCAGCAAAGTATTTCTAGTCTTTGAATATGTACCAAATGGCACGCTCAGGAATTGGATCGCTGGTAATTTATAAAAAACAACAGCTTCTTTCTCATATTGGAGGTTGTGAAAATGGTATTGTTCTAACAAGAAAATGAAAGAATGGGGAAAGTTCACTAGAGGGCATTCCATTAGTAGTAGTTACAAATTCATTTATCTCCTTCTACCTTAGTGATCTCTATAGCTAACTTGCATGAAGTTCTAAATTTGTACTTGAGGAGGAGGAAATATTAATTGAGTTTAATTTATGTGCATTGTCAGTGTAAAAATTTATACGTCAACCAATAAAAATCATGGTATTTATGATTTTGAATGTAGTTATCGTAAAAGTCAACAAATTTACCATACATGACAATATGTGATTGGATGACAGTGTAAAAACGTTTTACACTGACAGTGCATAGACTATTTACACATATCAATAATATTTTCTCCTAAATTAGTCATTTCAGTATTATGTTGTAATGGAATATTGAGACAGTAATTCCATTTTTGTTATCCTCCACCCTGATTAGTTATTTTCTGCCCTTCACAATTATGGTATTGATGCCTCATATTTTTGGCAGATGAGCATGCTAGAAAATCCTTGAGTTGGACTCAACGCATAGGAGCTGCAATTGGAGTGGCAAAGGGAATCCAGTTTTTGCATACAGGGATTGTCCCTGGTGTGTATTCCAACGATCTCAAGATAGAAGATGTTTTATTGGATCAGAATCTTGTTGCGAAAATCAGCAGTTATCACCTGCCTTTGTTATCTAACATGGGAAAGGTATGAAGAAAATAATTTTGACATTTTATTGCTTTTTTATGAGGAAAAAAATCATGAAGAAGTTTGTTCTTTTATTTTCCTTCAAGAAAAAAAGACCTCAGTTGGTACTGATTCACCTTAGCTTTTCCTTGCAGGTTCGGCATGGAAATTCTTCCAGTGGATCAAAAAATTCTAGCAATAATAAAAGGTGAGTGATAGAAAGTTAATCAGGTTGAGTAACAGGCATGAAAAATAGAACTCATCATACTGTAATTTTGCATACCATATGATATAAATGGAAATGTCTCGTGTAGAAAAATACTTTGGATCCTGTTTACACACTTGTGTATGTATGTATCTAAGAAAGCTTGGTTTTTAATGATTTCTGCTGCTTTGTAGTGTAAAGCATGAAGATAAGTCTGATATATACGACTTTGGAGTGATACTACTCGAACTCATTCTAGGAAGGCAAATAAAGACAGCGAATGATGCAGACGCTTTTAGGGATCTGGTAATAACAGGGACTCTGATTCATTTCCAATGTGCCATTTTCTTTTCCTTGCTTTCTTTAAGTCTTTCAAGTTTAGTAATTGTTCAATTAATATAGAATATTTGTATGATCAAACTAGGATACACTTGATGCTTAAATCAGAGTCTAACTCTTTCATTACTGATTTGCTTGAAAATGATAGTTCATATGAACTGTCATTCTGTTATTAAACCAAAAGGCCACCAATGTGCAGATAATGGTCTTAATATTTAAGAAGTTAAACATCAAAGACTCAGTGGTGTATTTTATTTGATTAATTATAATAGAAACTATAGTCTCATTTTCTGGTAAGTATAATTAACAAGTAGTAGACTATAGAAACTAATAGATTTCCTCTTTATTATCTTTGCTAGCTAGGATTAACAAATCTATACATGCATATTGTATAAAGTTTGGTTTGAATTTCTTATATATGGACATATTATCTCACCTAAAGAGATTAATTAAATACCAAGGAGATGTAGCTTAGTTGGTTGAGCAGGGTGCGTGAATGTTGTAAACCTCCTGGTACTATCCTCGATTCCTACAGATAAAAAAAAGAGATTAATTAAATAATTAAATGTCAAAAAACTTTTCCACACACTCCAAGCTGGAAAATATAAGATATAAAGGAAAATGAATGGATAATGTGTTTGGAATAAGCAATCTTCATATCCATATTGGCATGCTCATGGGGTATTGAAGTAAATGCCTAAATGATTAAGAAATTATTAGATGGTCAGAGACCGTATATTAGAATTTGGGTTTGAGTTTCACTCAATCCTACAAATTCAGCTTGTAAAGTGAGGGTTGCCCCCTACTTATGTACTTTAATTTGACCATATTACTAGTTGATGTAGGATTTCTAACACCATAAATGTTCAGATTGCAAGATAATGTTAGTTTTCATTATCCATATTCAATATAAACCATCTACAATTCTATGAACCTTGCTTCTGTTAATTTCATCACGAGGCAGTTGCAAGCAAGCTTAGGAGCTGATGAAGAGGGTAGGAGGAGCGTTGTCGATCCGGCAGTTCGCAAGGCATGCTTGGATCAATCATTGAAGACATTGATGGAGATTTGTGTGAGGTGCTTGATTAAAGAGCCAGCAGATAGGCCCTCTATAGAGGATGTTTTGTGGAATCTGCAGTTTGCATCTCAAGTACAAGATGCATGGAGAGGGGATTCACAAAGTAGTGAAGGGTCACCAGGCTCAGAATCTCGAGGGCTACCCTTCCATTAGTGTCATTAATCCACAGGTTTTCACTTTTTTTATTTTGTATATTTCACTATAAGCCTAAAAGGTTAATGGTAGCAGATACAGCAGCATCAGAATAGTATAAGTTCTTTATGTTGTAACTCCTTTGCTAAAAAAATCTGCTGAGATTCTAATGAAAAACTATGTTGTCCGAGCTTGCACTATGTAGGTTAAATTTTTTAGTTTTTTTTTGCTTTTTTTTTTTAAGTACATGCACGTGCACATTCTATTTGGGTCCTGCTATCGAGTGTCTTATCAACATTCAGCACTAGGTAAATAATGAACAACAACAATAAAAGTCTTATACCATGTGAGATTTTCTATATAGATCACACTGTGTCATTCAACTTAATTGAAGGTTAAAACTTTTAGCATGGTTTTAAATTACGGTTGCGGTCGCGATTGCGGTCGCGATTGTGACCTCTGCGATTGCGGCCATTGCGGTTACTGCGATGCGGATTGCGGCCGTTACGGCGTGAAATTATTAAATGTTTGCACTAAATACTAAAAAAACTTATAATTATTTATATACATTTTATTTACAATGATATATAAAGCTTCTATGCATTTTAAAAACTTTTTCTAATCTTTATGCATAATTTAAATTTAATTATAATTGAAATAATAATAATTATAGATAAACATCTTAAAATTTATTATACTATAATTATTATCTTCATAATTTTTATAGGTAATAAAACTGTTAATTTGTATAATATATTTGCCTTTCAACTAACATTTTAAACCACCATTTATTTTTTTTTACTAGTTTATCAAATAAATTAAAATTAATATTTGAGAATGTACAAATTTAAATTAAAGATATAATGAGAACATGTGGCTAGTAATATTACACAAATTAAAAATAAAATAACTAATTGGCCCCCTTTTTTTTTTCACTGAAACCATCATCTTCATCGTGTTTCTTTCTGTGTTTTATTTCAACGGGAAGCCCCAATATATCTTTCCTCATCACCCACCCACCCACAACCATTCAGCTTCAGACATCCATGGCCATGGCAACCCGCAACCCTTCTGCCATAGATGAAACAAGTTACGAGCAAGTAAGAAATCAATGGGCACTAGTGTTTATCACAATGAAGATCGAAAATTGAAAGAGGCAAAGAGGGGAGATGAGAAGTAAGAAAGGAGAATGAGTCAGAGAAGAAAAGTTATATTTTTATTCTTCAAAACTGAAATTGATTCTGTTGGGAACTTCTGGGGTCTGAAATTTTTTATTTTGACTGAGAAATTGAACGAAACTTGACTGTGAAAGGAAGTTGCCGTCGGTCAAACGCCGGTTGCAGCTGGTCGAACGGCGGTTGCGATTGATCAGACGGTGTTGCTGTGGTTGATGCGTCACGTTGCGGTAGTAATGCGGTTACGTTGCGGCCGCTATGGATGATTTCATATCACTCCATGATTGCGGCTTGATGCGGTTGCGGAGAGGACCGCAACTGCAATATTGCGGCCGCATTGCATGTTGCGGTCCGCTATTTAAAACCATGACTTTTAGAGATATTATTTACCATAAAATCTAGAAAAGTAATCAATGAATAAAAAATGAAAATCATAATAAAATATAATAATAACATTTTTTTTATCATAAATGCTTTTTATTGTTTTATTCTTTAAAATTCACGAGTTTTTTTTTAAAAAAAATTTATTTACTAGTAATAAACTTAAAAATTAGTGTAAATGATTATTAAGGGATATCTTTATATACACAAAAAAAGACTGAAATGTCAAAATTTAAATGGAGTAAGCACAATTATATAATGCTGTAAAAGAAAAAAAGCACAATCATTTATGCGAATCGACTTTGCTGATGACTAATATTCGTTGAAGAACCTGATTCACCATCTTTAGTAAAGTCTTCCATCCCAACCATGTTTTAAGTTACTCTTTATCCCTGACATTCATTTTCTTGAAATATTAAAACTATTAGACTTTAGGAAAATGAATTGTGACATGGGTAGTAACAATGTATAATATTTAATTTTAAAAATTTTAAGTGAGTCACGTGACCTAAAACCCTAAAATTGGTTTAGGAACTACAACTCTCCTCTCATATGGGCCATTATGTGATTCAATTGACCACCTCAATTCAATTGAAGAATTAGAGATTTGAGAATTGGCGATTCTCTAGTTACGTGATTCCATTCTAATTGGTTTTAATGAATCAAGGTGACTCAATTGATTAAAATACGTAAATAAAGCAACCTGCCGACAAAAACGATTGGCTTTAAAAAATAATAATTTCAAGGAAAAGCAGTTATGTGAATCTGGAAGAGCAATTCTTCAAAATAGTACTCTGGCTCATCTAATTCTTGAATCCGAATTAGAAACTTTCGTGAGGTTACTTGAATTAAAATTAATTAAGCCTTGCTCGCAATTCTTCAAACTTGATGATGCTCACCAACTCAAATCTCTAATTCTTCAATTGAATTGAGGTGTAAGTCAATTGGATCACATAATATCCCAGATGAGAGGATAGTTATTAGAGTGCTGAAACTATACTACTTCTACCCCTAACAAATCATCATTAAAAGAGTATAGAGAAAGCTATAAAGAAGATAAAATAACCATTCAAAATTTTCATTAATAATAATAGGTAAAGATGAATATTCTTATATAGTTTAAGTGATGTCAATCAGTGGATAATAATTATCTAAATGTCAACATCATATTATTTTAACAGAAATAAAATAAAAATTATAATTTATAAAATACATATTTAACTCCATTTTATATAATCTTTCAACCATTTTATTTTGGGCCTAAAACCAATCCTATTAAAAGCTGCAATTCCTAAACCAATTTTGAGGTTTTAGGTCACGTCACTCACTTAAAATTTTTAAAATGGAATATTATACATCATTGGATCTAATTGAATGGATGGACATTTAGCAGTTAACACATAGGAAAAATGTGCGGGCCTAGTTCATGTTTCCAGTTATTTGGGCCAATTACCAGTAAGGGGATTGCTATTCACATCCCAAATGTTGCTATTATCACCCCTATGTGTTTAAAACAAAATTATTTTCTAAATACCCACCCTTTTAACGGAAATACATTTTTGTTGTATAAACTATACAATAAAATTGTATTTCCATTGCAGTGTAGGAGGTGCAAAAAAATACAACAGACACGTATTTTCGTTGTTCAATTTTTGGCACCCCCTATAATGCAATAGAAATACGATTTCATTGTAAACTTTATACAATAAAAATATATTTCTGTTGTGTATTATTTTCACCCCTCCTATACAATGGAAAAACTTTTAAATTTTTACAAAAAAAAAAAATAGTAATTAATTGTAGATATGAGTTACTTTTTTTAAACTAATCAAATTAATGGTGATATAAATTATATTTTTAAATTAAAATTATATTAATTAAGATACAATTTATCCTTTTTAATGACGGTCAATATCATATAGATTATATTTTTTAAATTGAAATTGATTTAATTTTGATAGAAGTTACCATTTATAAAAGTAATCAAATTAATTATTATACGAAATACCTTTATTAATAGTAATTGAATTAATTATGATACTAATTTGTATCATAATTAATTTGATTACAATTAAAAGAGTAACTTGTGTCGTCATTAATTCAAATTTCAATTATAAAGGTCATTTATATTACTATTAAAAAGGGTAACATGTATCATCACTAACTTAATTTGTATCATAATTAATTCAATCATTATTAAAAAAGTAACTTACATTGTAATTAAATAATTAAAGAAAAAAAATATAATGGAATCATTGTAATTAAATAATTAGATACACAACAGAATCATGATTCCATTGTGTATCTAAACCCAGATACATAACAGAATCACGATTTTCTTGTGTATTTAAACCCAAATATATAACGACATCGTGATTCTCTTGTGCATTTAGTTTAGATACATAACGGAATCGTGATTTTGTTGTCTGAATTTAGATATGAGGTGTAGGGAAATGGCTTAAGGGCAAGGTGGTTTTTTTTTTCCTACTTTTTGCAATTTTTTTCTATTCACAACTCTTTTTTTCTTTTTCTTTTGTTGATTTTTATTTCAATATTGTCTTTATAGACTAGTTTGATTTCATTGTTCCAGATTTAAAATTTCAAACTAATGAAAGAAATTATTTTCAGAATTTAAAATCCAAAACTATAAAAAAAATTGACTTCCAGAATTTAAATTCCAAAACTCAATCATTTTACATTTCATTTTACAATATACAAGGCAATAGTTGTTGAAATTTACACAAAACGTAATATTTTGGAATTAGAATTTATAGTGTACCAGGTAGGGGTGATCAAACATCCGACACTCGACTCGAACCTGAACCAAAAAAACAAAGTTTTGGGTGGGTTCAGATGGGTTATGGGTTTAGACGGGTTAAAAAATGAGTTTAAATGAGTAATATTGGGCGGGTTTGGTTTGAGTTTTTCATCTTGTTCAAACAAAAACCCATCTGAGCATACATGTTGAGATGTGAGGCTTGACCCAAATTGCGATAATAGGAATAGCCCAAAGTCACTTTCTTTCTCTCTAAAGTATGAACCCTAGTCGCTGCTCTTTTCTCCGCTCATCCTTGCTCTTTGAAATTGAACCCAAGCTTTTTGCCAACTCTTAGCTATTGCCTCTCGATGTCATCTCTTTCACATCCGACTCAGATACGACACATGCAGGCACACCACACTTTTTTCTCAATGTCATCTTCCCAAACCCATTCATTTTTTTCTCTTCCTTCCTTCGATTTCGATTTTTTTTCCAGATCCCACTCTTTCTCTGCCTTTGGTTTCTTTCTTTGCCTTTAGTTTCAATTTGTTTTCTCTTTTATATGTTGAAACACATTCTACATTTTATGATTGACGTGAACCATAAACTGTGCAAAAAGTGTTACATATCAGAAAATTGAGATTGGACATAAGTAACCCTTAATTGATGTGGCCACTCATCATAAAGTTCAAAAAATAATAAAGAAATACCAACAAAGTAATTTACAGTGTTTGATTAAAAAATGATAAAAGATACATGAGAGTGTATAGAGTGTTCTATTTATAGAGTTATTTTGTAACAAACTAATATTCCTAATTAGTTACTTTTAAATACTCCTAATTAGTTATTCTTAACACTCACTATTGTTATGTTGGATTGAATTCATTAGATGATATTTCTTTTTCCATCCCTGATGTCCTTTTCTACATGTCCCTGTTGGATTATTCTATAATCACTAGATGGAATACCATTGTCGGGTTCATTCATGTTTGATCAAAAAAGGGGAAAAACAAAAAAGGTAGACATTTTGATCAAGCCAAACAAAATTAAATGTGGCTACCCAAGTCAACCCACATGTCTAACTGAAAACTGGAGCAACTCGATCCTGCCTAAACCAAAGAGAATTTTGGGCGAAAACGGGTCTATTCAATACTATATTCTTTACCTCTCATATTTTTCACTTTCCTCTTACCAATTCTGCCATTTAAATTATACTATAAATATGAAACTAATTATACTACAAATCAGTAGTTAGTGGCTAAATCCAGACATTGTTAACAAGATTCTATAAGGTTCCAAATCGGATCATCTATCCAAATTACATTATTATCTTATATGCTATTAATATGTGTACACTGTTATATTAATTAATTAATTAATCTATTTTATGGAATAACATTAATCACGGAAAGACAGGTAAAAAAATACTTGAGAATCACGAAAGGGAGAAAAAAAGAAAGTGTTATAACCATTTCCTTACGTACCTTTTCGATGAGGCAAGTATAGTACATCTTGCCCCTGTTTTTTTTATTCTTTTTCACATTGTTGTTCACAAAAGTTGTTTTCATGAACTACTACCGCAAGGTATATATAGATATCAAAGAATTTTAAATGTAATGGTTACTTGAGAGTGTTGAAGAAGCTATTTGAAAATTTTCAATTGAATAAAATATAACTTCTTAAAGAAGCTAGACACTGTTTATTAAGAAAAAAAATCAAATAGTTTTTTAAGATGTTTTTGTGTTATTTTCCTATTAGAATTGACGTTTTAGTTAAATAAATGACAAACTTTGCATGCAAATGGTGGATGTGAAAGTTAAGATGAACTACAAAGTACGGAAGAAGAAGGTGAAAATATGAGAGATATGGAATGAAAGTAAGGAGATATGGTAATGACTATGCTAATAATTTTCATGCAGCATGAGACTTAATTAAAAATTCAAAACTACTTTTAGGGACTAAAATGACAGTAAGTGATTAAGTTCATGAACCAAAATGTCAGTAAGTGATTAAGTTCAGGGACTAAATTAAAAAGTCAACTTTTGAACACGTGGCAACCGTCAGCTGCCACGTCATCACCAGAGGTGCCACGTAGGCACGAACGTTAGAGATAATGGAGGAGAGTTAATGGTAGGATTAATTTGTCGCACTTTTTGCACATTCAGGGACTAAATTCTATTTTTTCATCTTTTAAGGACCAATCTGTCAGCGCCTCACACTTTCAGAGACCAAAATGGGTATTTACCCTTAAATATAACTCTCACTAAGGTTGGCATTTTATTCAACATATCTCTCGCATATGATCTGCAGTGTACAAGGACTTTCCCTTTTTGTCTTTCAGAAATAAGTTTTTAGAATTATGATTGTATAATTTCAGAAATATATTTCTAGAATACATAGATGTATTCAAGAATTAAGTTTCCAGATTTACACAATCATAATTTTGGAAATTTGTTATTGAAATGATAATCCATCTAACCAAAAGTGGGTGCAACATGACAATTGTAAGAAGTTAAGACATGACAACTCTTTCTTGTTTCTGCATTGCCTTGATTTGCAACCAATCAACAT
The DNA here is from genome assembly GCA_026413185.1 of Pueraria montana var. lobata. Classification (NCBI taxonomy): domain Eukaryota; kingdom Viridiplantae; phylum Streptophyta; class Magnoliopsida; order Fabales; family Fabaceae; genus Pueraria; species Pueraria montana. The sequence goes on along the minus strand of CM048650.1, from coordinate 34,540,961 downwards.
TTACGTTAGCTGCGACATTTATTTGCCACGACATCCATCAGCTCCATCTTAGCAAAATTCGTTAAATTTTTATTGAGAGATTGACAAATGCACCAAAATTGCAATTGCGATACTTGAATGACCTAATTTGCGCAATTGAAACTTAGGGTATAAAAATGCATAATTGTGATACTTAAGGAACTAAAAATGTATTTAAGCCTAAATTAATAAAAAATAGGTTTACACATGTTAAAAAAAGTGAAAAGATAACACTTCTAAAACCTTTTGTTGCAGATTTCACGAGGAGCCAAACTTGATCCCGCTGGGGATACACTAGGCAAAATATGAGACAATGTACATTTTTTTCACAAGCAATAATGCTAAAAGCTTCTTACGTTGGAAGTCGATGAATAATTAACGAATTCATTCAATAGCTATAATTTTTTTTTGTGCCTAATGTATCCCCAGCAGGGTAAAGTTTGACTACTGGTGAAATATGTGACATAAGCTTTCAGAAGCATTATCTTTTCATATATTTTTTTAACATATATAAACCTATTTTATATTAATTTATGCGTAAATGCATTTTTGGACCCCAAGTATCACAGTTGTTCGATTTTGATCCCCTAAATTTCAATTGTGCGAATTGGGTTTTCCCTAGTATTGTAATTGTGCGATTTTGATTCCTTTGTTAGTTTCTCATTAAAAATTTAACTGATTTTGCTGACATGAATCTAATCGGATTACGTGATAGATGATGTGGTGGCTAATGTAGATGTTGATTTTTCAGTGATGTGGCGTGATGATGTGACATGCACTACTTTAGAGGGGACATTTAACATTGATATAAGTGGGAATTTTACATCGATTCTAGGATCGATGTTGATCCCACCGATGTAGAAAAGGAGAATTTTTTACATTGGACATTGAACCAATGTAAACAATAATTTCTACATAAGTTAAAATTATAACCAATGTAGAAAGGTGCCACTTTCTACATTGGTTAAATGTAGAATGTCACATTCTATATTGATTAAAAAAAAAACATTGTACATTGATTAAAATTGTAATTGATGTAGAATAGTCTTATGTGTTTATTGAAACTAGGGCTGCTCATAGTTCAATTCGAGAGAGAAAATTGAACTGAACGAACCGAACCTAAAAAATAGTTCTAGATAATTGAACTAAACTATTTAAATTTAAAGTTGTATTGAACTGAATTGTTTATAAGTTCAATTAACTATTTCTATTTTTAAAAAATTAAACTGAACTGTTATACTACTAAACTATTTTTTTCTCTAAACTGTTTTGCAACATCTTTAAAAAAACAAAATTGAATTGTTTTTATTAGAAATCTATAAAAATCAAACTGGTATAATTAACATAGCTTTTATTTCTAATTCAATGGATGAAGAAGTGCTGCTGGACTCCAATTTTTTTCCGTTCATTCGAAGTAGTTTCCATACACCCCTTCACACATGAAACATGCAGATAATAAAGATTTACTCCAACACTATGTAGATTATTCCAAAGAAAGGACTCATTTACTCCAACAATAGTTTGCTAATGCAACTCTATTCTCAAGCAATATTATGCAGATTATTCAAAAGAAGGAAGTCATTTACTATTAACAAATATGCTACTTGTACAATAAACCTATCATGTTGAAAACAGTTAAAAGGAATTGATTTAACATCCTAACTAGTTAAGGACATAAGGTTACAATTGATTTCTTCTGCATACCCCAAAAATAGCCTTAAATACACGAGATGATTCCTAATAATTAATAAAGAAAAAGTTGTAGCCAAATTACCACTGTAGATGATTTTGATTGAGGGCAAGCATACGAGAGACTTGCATTGCGAAACAATTCAAAACCTCTAGGCTTTGACTCTGTTGCCTTATTTTTTTTTTAAACTATAAAAACTATATTTACAAAATACTGAACTATTCCTTAACAGTTCGGTTTTATAAAATTGAACTTACAAAATAGTTCAGTTTGATTTTTTATAAAACTAGAGAAGTTGGCTCGTGCTTTGCACAGGCAGTAAAAGCAAAACAGTGATGGGCTGTGTTTTAAAATGCAAAAGAAAAATAAAAGATGAGAGTATAGCATATCATGATACGTGGTAGAGTTTAGTTGACAGCTGGACAGATTTATTAAAACTATTGACTTGTGCAGACAAACTTGCTTCCCATGGCTTTCATGTGCAGGGTTTTTTTTGGTGGGACTCTCTTCCCACTTTCATTCGGGAGGACTTCTTCCAAAATAGGTATTCTTTACCGTTCTTTAAGTTCAGATGATTTATCTTGGGTCAAGTTTATGCCCCCCCAAGTTTTGTTCCTTCTTTATTTTCTATTTTAATATTATCAGGTGTGCTATTGTAGAGGAGGGATATCGTCTGGGGGACCAACCTAGTTGGGATTGTAGGCCTTATTCTGATGCCGTAGCATACCTCTCTTTTTGATTAAAAAAAAAGAAGTTCTCAATTAATTTAGTTCAAATTAGTTTTTTGAACACCTCTAGCTGAAACCTCTCCACAATTGCTTTACCAGCAACGCATTGATACTCATCATATCATACGTGTTGGCAGCTCAGAATCGGAAAAGAATAAGAAAAAGATTAAAAGCAACCCATCATTAACATGTAGAATCAATGGAATGGATGGTAATAGCAATCAATAAATAGACATAATAACACTAGCATATATCCATAAAATGACATACTAATGTATGCTATTATTATTTATTTACATCGGTAGTTATGGCTTGTTATGATTCACTAATGCATTACTTTAAAGGTATGCGTTAATTTAAAGAAGAGTATGCAATAATTTAAAGAAGGCTTAAACTATATATAACAAAGGCACCAAAGTGTGATGATATGGTTAAAAACAGATTTAATCAAGCACCAAAACAAATTTCTTGCAAATTTTATTATATTTTTCTTTACACTAACATCATATTAAATAGAAAGGAACGGTGCAACATCATTATCCCACAAATTCTCCATTTACTTTGTAGTCTCTCAAACATGCCAACATTAAGTTACCATTCAAATATAAGCATAACCACAGACGAGAAAAGTACCCAAATATTCTTGGCATTTTAAACATCGAAACAACAGATGCATGCTACATTGGATTTTTATAGAGTTTTAGCACCACTCAAAATAAGCGTCATCAGTTTCAAACTATAAAAAGAACAAAAGATACATGGTGAATGACAAGGCTATTGACTCACAGAAAATATATGCGAGGAAGGTAAATCTGACAAACCTTACTGAAGTATCTTATTAACAAATTTTTGGTGACTCAGCTTCAATTCTTCATACACCAAAACTGAGGGACTCACCTAGGGTTAGAGCTATGTCAGAGGCTTGCTACTCTTACTATTTTGCTAATGTTGACGTCATATTTTGCTACTCTTTTTTTTTTTACGCAAAAAGAAGAAAATATTTTAAAGAAAAAGAAAGAAAGAAAACAAGAAATCATGGGGGACCAAACCAAAACCCATGAATATAATAGCAAGAGGAGCTATAACTAGGAAGACCTAAGCTATTTATAGAAAATTCCTCCAAACAGAAAGGAGGAAAGGGAAACACGAAAATGATCTATGATGCTGTAAAATACAGAAAACTGTGACCTATATAAGCAATCTGATAGAGGAAGAACCCCCTGAAACTAATCTTCCATATTTTGCTACTCTTGCTACTCACCTAGGTTCAGCACTTTATGTTCATTTTTACTATTAACTAAAACATCTATCTTATTTTTCTAATAAAAAACTTGATGGAACTAGTTTAAAACCATAAAGCCAAATCCCTCAAAAGAGAAAGGAAGTGACATTTTCAAATTAAAGGCAAAGCCGTTTACGGTTGGTGAACAAAATATCATTCATGATTTTTTTTTTTGAAAGGCAAAAGAAACAGATTATTATTAAAAACCTACAGCCACAACACAAGGGGTGCCATAACAGATTATCATTCACGTTTTAACTCCAACTACTTGATAATTACATAACTATGGCAAGAATAACACACTCAATGAGATTCAGAATAAATACAATAAATCAGATACTTGAATAAAGGACATATATAATTATGAATACATACCTATGCACAAAGAACAAGTAATTGTTTTGGATTCTTATGAAACACACATACTTGAATAAAGGATGTGCTCTTCTCCCCCCACCAAAAAATATATATTGATTTTACATTATTGCATAGATGGGTCATAATTTTACAGCCAACTACAATGACAAAGAATTAAAACCCCCTAAGAAAACAATATAAATTGAGAATTTTCTCAACACAAGGAACACTGCCCAGTGCCCACTCAGGTCATATAAAGCTATCAAGCTTTGTCACACATGAGCCTACTCAATCAATGTCATGGATATGTATTATTTAGTTGATAATTGCTAATTGCTTGAACAATATGTAGTTAAAAAATTAATCAGTGCAATCGTTGAATTATTTGATATTATCTTTCTAATTATGTATATCAAAATTCACATAATTTGAATATTCTTTGGTATGTTATCAAGCAGTGAATATTTACTTATGTTTTGAATAATATATTATGCAGCAAAATAAAATAGCACGATAAAATGTCAATTAATTTTTTATTTACATGAAATTTTTGAAAATTGATCTACTTTATAAAAACATCGTTGTAACAAGAAAAAAAGTAAAAGGCAATCTTGGATTGGTGATTGGCCACTATACCATTGCACATATATAGTTTACCATTCTACACGTGGGGAGCAGCATTACAGACTGCACAGTTCTTGTGCTCTCCCACAAAGTTTTACACAACAAATATTTTAGTTAATTTAATATATTGCTTTTAAGAAGCCACCAATAAGTATTATTTTAATTTCATAAATTCATATAATAAAAACTTGATAGAAAAAAAAACTGAGCTACATTGTAACGCCTCTCTCTTTCCCAAAGAAAGAAAAGCAAAAAAAAAAGAAAGTATTATTCCCTTGCCAACTCACACATTGACTAAGTCTCCATTCACGATATATAAATATAAGCATCAAGTCCATCACTTCCATCACCTTCAGTACTCTTGCTCTCTATTATAATCAGAAACTCAAAATGGCCGATCAGCCACAAGAGAGTGTTGATGATCACACTTCCAGAATAACTAAGTGTGCCAATCAGCCACAATAGCATAGTTATGAAGGAACATCCAAAGTAACTGAGCGTAAGGGCAAGGGGTAGGAGAGTGCCAAGTCAGCACCATCATCACCACCATGTGGGGCCTGCAAGTACACAAGGAGGAAGTGCGACAACGAGTGCGTCTTTGCGCCTTAATTACTTTGCTTCTGACCATAGCCCAGCACAGTATAAAGTAGTGCACAAGGTTTAAAGCAGTGCACCTTAATTTGCAGCACAAGAAACACCTTGTGCACTGCTGCAAGCCATGTTGAGCTCTGCCAGAAGCAAAGTAAGGTGCAAAGACGCACTTGTTGTCGCACTTCCTCCTTGTGTACTTGCATGCCCTACATGGAGGTGATGATGGTGCTGACTTGGCACACTCTGAGCCCTTACCCTTACGCTCAATTACTTTGGACGTTCCTTCATCACTATGCTATTGTGGCTGATCGGCACGCTTAGTTACTCTGGAAGTGTGATCATCAGCACTCTCTTGTGGCTGATCGGCCATTTTGAGTTTCAGATTATAATAGAGAGCAAGAGTACTAAAGGTGATGGACTTGATGCTTATATTTATATATAGTGAAAGGAGGCTTAGTCAATGTGAGTGAATTGGCAAGGGAATAATACTTATTTATTATTATTATTATTATTATTATTATTATTATTATTATTATTATTTATTTTCTTTGGGAAAGAGAGAGGCGTTACAATGTGGCTCAGTTTTTTTTTTTCTTTTTTCTTTTTTTAAGTTTTTATTATATATAAAGAATTTATGAGATTAAAATAATACTTATTGGGGGTGTTACTTAAATGCAGTATATTAAAATAACTATAAAATATTTGTTGTGTAAAACCTTGTAGGAGAGCACAAGAACTGTGCAGTCTGTGCTGCTCTTCGCAACTACTATGGTAAAGCTATATATGTGCAATGGTTTTGACAGCTAATCACTCATATCCAAGATTATCTTTTTCTTTTTTCTTTTTTAGTCTTGCTACAAGATATTTTAAAGTAGATCAAGTTTACAAAGTTTCATGTAAATAATAGATTAATTGATATTTTATCATACTACTTTTATCTTGATGGACAATATATATATATATATATATATATATATATATATATATATATATATATTATTTAAAATAGAAGTTAATATTCAGTTATTCATTGCTAGATAACATACCAAAGAATATTTAAACTTGGATGAGCATTGTATAAAGAATGTAGAAGTGTGCGAGGTTACTGCATCATGTACTTCAACTTTGACTTGAAACACCAAGAGAACATTTTTGGAAATCTTTTTAAGCAACTACAACATTCGTGGTTAACTTTCTGATGTCATTCTAACTGGTGACCAATGGATTTTCACTGCTGTAGCCAATTTTTCACCAGTTATGTATTAACATTTCAATTTTGTAGATTTTCCTAATCAATCAACTAGCCGATTGAAAGTTCAACTCGTTGAATTAACCGATTTGATCCGGTTTTAATATTTTGTTAGATATAATGTAACATTGAGATTGAAAAATGCTCAAATGCGTTTTTTTTATTGCCAAAGCACCTTCTGACACCCAATCACATTAACTAATCTAAGCGATTATCTCACAACGCTTTATTACATATTAAATAGTTATAAATTAAAGTATTTAGTTTAGAGAAAAAAAAACTTAGTGGGAAAAATTTCTTTTATACGTAATTACCAAAGGTAAAGTTATAATAATTGAGAAAATAAAACTCAATTAAATTATATATACAATTGTGAAATTAAAACAACATTGACTATATGGAGCATTATATTATATATTCTACAAAGTTTATTTGAACTGTTTGTCTCATTTTGTGAGTTTGGTAGGTTTGGAAATAATACAATTTGGGGGATGATTTGAAATGCTGTGATTTGAGCTATTTGAGAGCATAGAAATGGTATCATTTTCTCTGGTGTGGCTGTTGATCCTCTCTCGGTGTTAGGATTAGAGTTTCATCTTGGAAGTGGTTTCTAGCGAGATCTAATTGTAAGTTTTGTTTGTTTTCTGATTGGTGTATTATGGAATATATCGTAAAACTACAATTAATAGAGAGAAATACCAAAAACATATACAGAAATTCATAATAAAGATGTTAAAAGAAAGCACAGTACTAAGTGAAGATATTCTTCTAACCAAGCAAACCTGTTGTTGCAAAGCAAGAATGGTGGAGAGACACAACCATAAACAGGATCAGCCAGCCTTGCTTGAACTCGTACGATTTGGTAACCATGGCTTGGTGATGGTCCACTAAAGAAGAAGAACACAAAGTGGATTGGAAGAAAAATTGAATAAGCAACATAGAAACTGAGATGAGGAAAATAAAATCGATCAATTCTCTGCAAAGTGCATAAGAAAAACTTAGAAAGAGTACCTGAGCGAGAAGAGCAATAGGAGAATAGTCTATCCACAACGATTATCTAAAATTGGGAGTGGAGATAAAAGTGGAATTCAATACATATAATCGTGTATGTATTTAATATTATATATATATATAATATTATTAATGTAATATTTATTTAAACGTTGAATATAACTGTCAAAAAAATGTTAAATATAACATTTATTTAATGTCATTAATGAATTAATATAAGCATTGAATAGTACTATTTATTGTATAGAATAAATATAACATTTATGACATAAAATATAATTGTTAACATTAATAAAAAATATAAATGCTTATTAAATACTCACTGTGGTCCTTAATATAAGACACTTTAGACATAATCACAGACCAATAAAAATAATTAATTCAATTGATTTTGTTGATTTTTTTAAAAAATGTTACTAATGTAAATAGTATTATTTATTATATATTAAAAAATATAACATTTATTTAATGTAATTAATGAATTAATATAAGCATTGAATAGTACTATTTATGGTATAGATTAAATATAACATTTATGACATAAAATATACTCCCTCCGTTCCTTTTTAAGTGTTGTTTAAGGTTGTTATGTAGAAACCAAGAAATGAAATAAATTTTCTTGGTTCAAATAAAATAGTTGTGGAGTTTCCTATTTTACCCCTCTTCTTTTCCATTTCACAATAAATGCATGTATAAATTAATTAAAGATTAGGAAATAAATAAGGGTATAATTGATAAAAGTGTAATTAATGTGATCTTGAACTTTGTAAACGACAGATAAATAGAAACAAAAAAATTTCAAAAATCTGACACTCAAAAAGGAACGGAGAGAGTAACTGTTAACTTTAATAAAAAAAATATGCTTATAATTAAATATATGACGTCTCATATGCAATTATATATATATATATATATATATATATATATATATATATAAAATTTAATACTAATACAATATATATAAAATAATAAATATATTTATCTATTAATTTTTATTCTTAATTATTATTATTTTTTTGACAGAAATAGAATCAAGGCATTTCATTCATGATAGTTTGGTAAATACAAGAAGGGATATGATGAAAAACTTTGGGCCTAGCATGACCTATTGCTCCCCTCGCAAGCAAGTGTGCAACAATGTTATTCTTAAGTATTATTTTGAATAATAAATTATTTTAAATTTAATTATATATTAAAATATTATTAATTTTAATTTTTATTGTTCATAAAACATATTTAAAGTGATCAAATTTTAAAAATAAAAATATACTTGATGACAATATATGTGAACATAGTATTAATTTAATATTTTATATAAATATATAAAAAAATGTTAACCAAGGGTCCTCAAAAGGGGGTGAATTGAGTTATTTTAAAAATGTTTTGTGCTCAACCTTTAATAGCAAAGAATTCAATTTCCAGAAAATAGAGATGTAGAAAGAAACTCAAAACCCTTAACCCCAATTAATAAAATAAAACATAAAAATAAGGAGTTAGGGATAGAAGAGAGTATATCGAGATTTATATTGGTTCAGTCAACTTGACAATAACAAATTAAGGAAGTGATTCACAATGTCATAAATCATAATATCAATCGTAAAGCACACATTATTTTAAGGCTAAAATATGCTTTTCGTCCTTATAAAATTGGAAAAGTTTGGTTTTAGTCCCTACGAAAATTTTTGTACGTTTTTAGTCCTTCTAAAATGGAAATATATTACCTTTTGGCTTGGAGTTAGGCTCGGTTGATTTCCATACCTACGTGGCTAACCTAAGGACAGGGCACTGACACGTGTTATTTGGCTCCCTTCTTCCTCTGCCCTTTCCTTCTCTCTCCGTTTGGACCTCCTCCTCCCCAGTCGCGAACCCTTCTCCCACCTCAATTTGCATCAGACTCTTGAAATGGATCTTGAAATGAATCGCACAAGACTCCCACGGCCAACAAATAGCACGGGAATAACACATTTTTTGGGAAGATTAAGATTTGAATTCCTCAAAATTCAAAATAAACAATTGATACAATCAATTGCCACCCAATGGTCGGCAGCCGGAACATAAGTAAAAAAATGTCAAACAATTAAGGAATTACAAAATAGAGAGACCCAAACAGTCTCTACCTTCTCAACTATGTACATACAATTTTTATTTTTGTTTTATTCCATTATACAACTTAACTATACAAACCCAAATGAAAGGCCACCAAATCCATTCATTCACCTTCATTTCACGAGTTCCAATACCCATCCAATGTCAGGGGTAGAGGCTGTAATCGAGTTCTCCCTACTAAGTAGTAACTTGCCATAGATTCTCGCTCTAATCTCTCTCCCTGATTCCACCCTCTCCATAGTAGGCTCTTCCTCGTACCCATTGACACTCCAAAACATGCCATGTGGTGAGCCGAACATGCTGTGACGAGTTTCCTCGAGCTGAACATTCTGCATTGCGTTAACTATCTCTTGCACGCTCTGTACAACGTCGTGTTGGTGCCTTGTCGTCACGTAGGTTTGGGAATCAACCAAACCTAGCTCCAAGCCAAAAGGTAGTATATTTCAATTTTAGGAGGACTAAAAACGTACAAAAAAATTTGTAAGAAACTTGATGCGTAAAATGCGTTCACAAAGGGCAAGCGTACCCTACGCAGTAGTAACAGTGGACTCTAGGAGTCCGTATATCGAACCCAAAGGACCAGTCGCGTTCCCAAATAATTAATTTCACAAATAATTAAGCAATCTAGAATTTAAAATCAAATTGAGTGGAATGGTGTTCAATTATTCTTTTCAAAAGAAAGAGAATCGGAGCAGAAAGATTAATGTGAGAACAATTATAATAAAGAAGCCTAGGATTGTGATTTCACATGTACCCCTTTTTTCCCCAATTCTAATCTCAATAAAATCCCTAAATGCGTTACTTGCCAGCGACCTCTTAAATTCATTAATTAACAATTGATCATAGTTAATAATGCTATTTCCCCTAATTTGATTCCCAATTGATCATAGGTGAATTAATTTAGAGCAAATGATGAATCTCAGAGAGGTTGATTAATAGGTTAATCTACTAGAAATTCATACAATAGGTTTGATCATGCAAATTGTACGAATCCAATCACTTCACAATTCAGTTAATCGCAAGCAATTGATCATAGACAAGAGATTAACTTATGTTTAGACTGATCGGTCCTAAAAATCAATAAGAGCAGTGAAGAGATACAAATAACTGAATAACATCGAGGTTTTATTAAAATCAGAATCGGGGTACAAGGGTACAGTTACATCACAATCTGGGGCTAAGAGAACTAGCCATTCATGTTCATGATTAAGCCAGAAAACTCAAAAGAAGACATAAAGATTACAAAAAGGGAAGAAACTTTACAGTGGTGATCCCCAATGGTGCTCTCTACGTCCTCCCGCAGCTCAGAGTCTCTCAGATGACCTCTTTCTCACTCAGAACCCTTAGTTTTCAAAAAATAGAACAAAAGATAAAGATAAAAGGGTTTCTCAGCTCCTATTTATAATAATTTAAAATTCAAATGGGCTGACAACGCAACTTCCAACGGCCCTGGTAAAATGACCACGACCGTGGTCCTTGCATGGTACTCAAGGTCCAATTCTGCTACGCAACCAACATGGCCATGGTCCTTGCGTTACTTTAATTCTGGCTTTTTTTTTCTTGGTCCTCCAGACAGTGGCATTTTTGCTCCAAAAAGTGTAATTTTCAACTCTTTTCCTCATGAAGCCTCTTGAGTACCTGTCTTGCATCAACTAACACCAAACAGTGAGTTTTGCCAATAAAATATATTCAAAATGTATGAAAATGACATCTAAACTCACATCAAAATACAATGAAAATCCAGTTTATCAACCTCTCCACACTTGAGCATTGCTTGCCCTCAAGCAATTATTCTGAGTCAAATATCAAAACCAATTCCCTCTAGTTAAGAACTTGTAACAGAACCCCAATTTATTCATAATGGAAAATGAAACATAAGCAACAATAAAAGCAACAAAATGCAGCAGAATTTTTCCAAAGAATCCATTAGGCTTAAAACACCCGCATAAATGACCAATTTCCCATGAGCCTGGTTCACTCATCTCTCATTCTCTCAGTGTTTCAAGGTCAACAGAAATTCTCTCAAATTACACTTAATTGAGCATGTTAACAAATTTATTCATCAATCAACTCAACTCAATCAACTTTTCATAAACAGAACAAATGAGGCATGACAGGGTGTAATGGGGCCAAGTTTATAGTGATAGGTAGATGCTGAAAGGAAAGGATAACAAAGGGCTCTAATGGTAGTTCACACTTAGTGATATGAAATCAAAAGGAGCCAATGTCTTCTTTCATCCACTTTTTCACTACTCATATTTCAGCTCTCACTTCTTCTCCCATTATTATATTTTTCTTCTTTTTCTTCTCTTTTTTTTGGAAGGTTTTTGACCTTATTTTAATCAATTCACAGGAGAGGAAGTTGAGGGACCCTAAATTATTTTTTTAACTGGATGCTTTGCATTACATTGACTTTTCCCCTATCCTTCATATCACCAAGCATAAACAAATATACACAATTTCACAGAGCAAGGTGACAAATGAATATTCAATCAGGCTCAAAACAAACAACTAGATGGGGATGTAACACAAAATCTGAATCCAAAAAAATGCCTAACCAATGCCTCAACAGTTTCAGAAAATAAAAAGCCAATCAAGGATATGTATTTCAAGATAGAAAATAGAACATGACACCTAAGGTGGATCAGAATCACACACTGAAAGAATCAAAAGCTCAAAACTCACATTTCTATGGCTAAGCTCAAGGGAAAACAATTTATTCAATTATGTTTAGTGCTAATGTTCATTTCCTTGAAGAAAATCCCACTGCTATGCTGCAAAAAAATTTTTTTGCAAATTTTTTTTAAAGGGGTTTCTGAAAACAAAATTTTATAACTATCAAGAATTCAAAAATAACACAGAACAATGCACTTGCATAATCACAAATCATAGCATCTCAAAGTTGGGGAGAAAAACCGTGACCCCTTCCCCACACTTAAGTTATGCAATGTCCTCAATGTATCCAAAAACATAAATCAACAAGACATGAAAATAAAATGCACTGAAAGGGAAAAATAAAGCACTGAAACAAGAAAACTAAAAATAGAAAAAGAAAATAGAAAAACCTCCTCAAAAGTGGGCCTCTATGGTATCTGGTAATGCTTCTGGTGAGGAGGGACCATGAACCTAAAAAAGAAATTTTTTTTACCATGGTCGTGGTAAAATTTACCACAGCCGTGGTCGGAAAATTTTGACCCTGATTTTCAAAAAAACTGCAAAATTTCCACTTCCAGGATCCATTTACCACACCCGTGGTCATTGACCACGGCCATGGTCAATTTAGCACGACCGTGGTCGTAAATGACGTTGTTTGGGGAAGCTGGGAGTACAGCTGTGGTCAAATATAACCACAACCTTGCTTCTACCACCACGGCTGTGCTCAATTTAGCACGACCGTGGTCCCCACATGCGAGAATAACAAAAAAAAAAAAACAATTCCTAAGCTCTAGAATGCAAAATAAAATAATTAAAAGGATACAGTGGGTTCATGAACCCACTCTTCACAGGTTGCCTCCTGAGTAGCGCTTGTTTAACATCTCGAGCCTGACGGATGAAAGGGAAATCAACCTCCCTCAAACAGGGTCGTATTCCCTTCTTGCAGTACACCCTCAGCATGCCCATCCACTTTATAGCCAGGAGCTTCCTTCCCCACACTTAGGTGAAACTCAGCATCAATCATCTTCACCTTGTCAATGGCTTGCACAAAATTACAAGAAGGGGAAGAGAAGGAGCTTTTTGCAGTATCATACACTTTAATCACTTCCTGCTCATCACCTAGCCTCTAAGTTAATCTCCCTTTTCGGACCTCAATCACGGCATCTCCTGTGTTGAGGAAGGGTCGTCCCAAAATAATTGGGATTTCCTCATCCTCCTCAATGTCCAGAATAAAAAAGTTAGCAGGAAAAATAAATTTCCCAACCTTAACCAACAAGTTCTCCACTATTCCTCGCAGATAGGTGAGAGTCCTGTCTGCAAGCAAAATAGAGATGTCAGTGGGTTGGGGTTCTTGTAACCCCAACTTCTTATAAACAGAATAAGGCATTAGATTAATGCTAGCACCCAAATCACATAATGCTTTGTCAAATTGCAAATTGCCAATGGTACAAGAATTGAAAAACTCCTTGGATCCTTAAGCTTAGGAAGCAATTTCTTTAAAACCACAACAGAGCATTCTTTGTTGAGGCTAATTGTAGCAAAGTCCACAAACTTTCCTTTATTTGAAAGAATTTCTTTTAAATACTTGGTGTATTTTGGCATTTGAGCAATTGCCTCAGCGAAGGGGATATTAATGTGCAAACTTTTCAGCATCTTTACAAATCTAGCAAAATATCTATCCTCACTCTTGTCTTTCAACCTTTGGGGGAAAGGAACACTTACCTAAGGAGGTGTCAGTACCTCCTTTTCCTTCTCTTTCTCAATAGTTGGATTCTCTTCAGTAAGAACCTCCTCTTCTGGAGTTGGAGCTGACTCTTCCTTCTTCTTCTGCTCCTCTTTAGCCTTCTTGCTCCTAGTCATCACAACATTCGCCTCCTCCTTCTTAGGATTAGTTTCAGTTTGAGAAGGAAGGGTACCAGGAGCTCTTTGGGATAGCAAAGCTTGCATGCTAGAAAGCTGAGACTCCATAGTCTTCATGCGCTCATCACTCTTGGCTATATATTGCATCATGACATCCTCCAGTGATGGCATTCTCTCTTCTTGTCTTGACCTCTGATTTTACATATGTGGAGGCCTATACACATTTTGATTCTGCTCCTGCCTGGGACCTTGGTCCGTCTGGTCTCTCCAAGAAAGGTGAGGATGATCCCTCCATCCTTGGTTGAATGTGCTGGAGTATGGATCATATTCTGCTCTCTTCCCATCAGCATAATTTACCTCCTCCATAGCTTGAGCAAGTGCATTACTCACAGGGCATTCTCTTCTATGGGCTTCCCCACACTTATCACAAGTGGGTGGTGGAAGAGCTGCAATCAGAAGTTGTACCTATGCTTTCATCACGGTCTCCATCTGTTTAGATAACTTCTCCAGCTTCTGATCAATGCTTGAACTAGATGTTCCAGCTTCCACTTGGTTCACAGGTTTCATCAGAATACGCTTATCTGTAGTGTGGTTGTAGGCGTTGGAGGCCATGGCTTCAATGATTCTATTTGCCTCTGCTGGTGATTTAGCCATCAGGGAACCTCCACAAGCAATGTCGAGGCTAGTCCTGTTATGGCTGGACACACCTCCATAGAAAATTTGGATGATTCTCTGCTGGCTAAACCTATGATGTGGGCAACTTCGAAGCAACTCCTGAAATTTGTCCCAGGCTTCTGACAGGCTTTCCTGCTCCCTCTGAGCAAAATTGCCTATCTCTCTCTGCATCTAGCCTGTCTTTACTACAGAATAGTACTTCTAGAGGAATTTGTTGGTGCACATCTCCCAGGTGGTGATGCTGTTGGCCGGAAGTGAGCACAACCAACTGAGAGCTTTCTCGTTGAGTGAGAATGGGAAAGCAGCCAGTCTGATATATTCAGCAGACTCCCGAGGATATTTTACAGTGCTGGCCATCCTCAGGAATCTTCTCAGATGCTCCATCGGGTCCTCAGTAGCCAGCCCATTGAACTGGTTACTCTCTATCATCTAGAGGAAGCCATGTTTCAATTCAAAATTGACATCCCCCAGTGCTAGCAATAGGATGCTATTAGCTACCCCAACTTGAGGAGTGAGATAGTCTAACAGAGACTGCTCCACCGCTGGGTCATTTTCTTCGGCCATTACTCTTCTTCTCTCTTCCGCTCTGTTCTTCCAAGCAAGTTTTTCGATTTCAGGTTTGTTCACAAGCTCTGGCCTCTGGGACATGGTTAGCATAAACTGTCAACACAGAAAAAGGGATTAAAGCGCAACTGGCAAAAGAGAATGAATAATTAAAATAAACAATTTTTTAATAAAATAAAATAAAATAAAAATTCAAAAATTAAACAAACAAAAACAAAACAAAAAAAATTAAAATAAAATAGATAAAACAGAAAATTAAAAGGAACCAAAACTATGCACAATATGAACAGGAATTGCTTAATTTTCACAAAATAAATTATCTGGGAACTACACAACTAGTCCTCGGCAACGGTGCCAAAAACTTGTTGCGTAAAATGCGTTCACAAAGGGCAAGCGTACCCTATGCAGTAGTAACAGTGGACTCTAGGAGTTCGGATATCGAACCCAAAGGACCAGTCGCGTTCCCAAATAATTAATTTCACAAATAATTAAGCAATCCAGAATTTAAAATCAAATTGAGTGGAATGGTGTTCAATTATTCTTTTCAAAAGAAAGAGAATCGGAGCAGAAAGATTAATGTGAGAACAATTATAATAAAGAAGCCTAGGATCGTGATTTCACATGTACCCCTTTTTTCCCCAATTCTAATCTCAATAAAATCCCTAAATGCGTTACTTGCCAGCGACCTCTTAAATTCATTAATTAACAATTGATCATAGTTAATAATGCTATTTCCCCTAATTTGATTCCCAATTGATCATAGGTGAATTAATTTAGAGCAAATGATGAATCTCAGAGAGGTTGATTAACAGGTTAATCTACTAGAAATTCATACAATAGGTTTGATCATGCAAATTGTACGAATCCAATCACTTCACAATTCAGTTAGTCGCAAGCAATTGATCATAGACAAGAGATTAACTTATGTTTAGACTGATCGGTCCTAAAAATCAATAAGAGCAGTGAAGAGATACAAATAACTGAATAACATCGAGGTTTTATTAAAATCAGAATCGGGGTACAAGGGTACAGTTACATCACAATCTGGGGCTAAGAGAACTAGCCATTCATGTTCATGATTAAGCCAAAAAACTCAAAAGAAGACATAAATATTACAAAAAGGGAAGAAACTTTACAGTGGTGATCCCTAATGGTGCTCTCTACGTCCTCCCGCAGCTCAGAGTCTCTCAGATGACCTCTTTCTCACTCAGAACCCTTAGTTTTCAAAAAATAGAACAAAAGATAAAGATAAAAGGGTTTCTCAGCTCCTATTTATAATAATTTAAAATTCAAATGGGCTGACAACGCAACTTACCACGGCCCTGGTAAAATGACCACGACCGTGGTCCTTGCATGGTACTCAAGGTCCAATTCTGCTACGCAACCAACATGGCCATGGTCCTTGCGTTACTTCAATTTTGGCCTTTTTTTCTTGGTCCTCCAGACAGTGGCATTTTTGCTCCAAAAAGTGCAATTTTCAACTCTTTTCCTCATGAAGCCTCTTGAGTACCTGTCTTGCATCAACTAACACCAAACAGTGAGTTTTGCCAATAAAATATATTCAAAATGTATGAAAATGACATCTAAACTCACATCAAAATACGATGAGAATCTGGTTTATCAGGGACTAAACCGAACTTTTTCAATTTTATAAGGACTAAAAACATATTTTAGCCTTATTTTAATTATTTTTTTAATAATATTTTGCTTATGTTTTCTCCGATATAAAAAAAATGATTTGTGGTGGTTAAAATTATAGTTTGTCGCAGCTAAAAATCGCCACAAAAGTTAATTCTAACGGTGAAAAAAATTGTTTTGTCTACGTGCGTCACAAACAACTTTTGACGAATTTTAAGTAAACTCTGGTATTTTCGCCAAATCGCCAAAAAATGCAGTTTTAGTTTTGTCTAACTTTTCAAGCCCTAGGTCTAGTAACACAACCCTTTCAACACTAGGTTGAGAGAACTATAACACAACTCAACTTATGTGCCTACTCTCAAAATGCAGCCATATGCTGTAGACTCGTACATGTACTTATGCACACAACATCCACATCAACATTCTCAACTCCACAATCTAGCATCACAACATAATCACACATTTTGGCAATATCAACAACACAACAATTTAATCAACAATCAATTCAATAAAGATTTCTATGGTGGCGTGCTTAGTTACTCATGTTGTTAGAAGTACAGTAATTTCGTACTTGCCATCATCATTCTGTTGGATTTAGCCCTAGTGGCCAATCCATTTTAGACTAAATTTGTATTACGACTTTGATTTATATATTTTAGGCTTAAATATCTTTTTAGTCCTTACAATTTAGCATTATACTAGACAGACCCACTATGAGAAGGCTTCATAATAGTTATGTAAGTGTCATAAGCACTTCTCATGGCAACTATAAGGTGATAGTAGTCCTTCGATTTGAAGTCACTACGATTCTTACATGTAGGAGTTGTATGCTTTAATGCTATCAAACGTCATCTGTAAGAGGGTGATTATAAAGGTAGTACTTGGGCCTGTAATGAATCATGTTGAGGGATGTGAGCAGGGACGGATCCAAGGATCGACTAAAGGGGGGGGGGGGGGGGGCAAAAAATATTAATAATAAATATTAAATTTTAATAAAAATTCGGATGAACTAAAAATTTGTTAATAAAAATACTTAAATTAAGCATAGGGTATGCTTAATTCAAAACATCAGTACATAATAATAGATAGCAAATAACATGTTCTGATAAAATTAACCAATACAAATCACCTATAAAAAAATAATAAGAGACTAAAAGGTCTTCACCAATAGAAATAAGGAATCACCTAAACATTATCTTACATGTTAAATTGATAGGCTACGGAATATGGACAAATTATACATTTTTTATTTTCTACTTATGTGCCGTAGTTAGAGTGGTAAAATAGTGAAATTGGACATTTGTAAAAGGCTGCATTATTTACTTATTCTGTATGGATGTTTAAATGGTCATTGATCTTGAGTATCAACTACAAATACGTAAGGAAACTGTTAGCATATTTTGCTGTTGACATATGCTTTGTAGCATATTCTGATTAGTATAGCAGCTACATGGAAAATGTTCATACATATATATCTCACAAAAGAACCACCGGAAAAGAGTGTGAAAGGAAGGGGGTGTTAATAGATTTTAGATTAAATTAATCTGTAGGTCCTTGTACTATTCGATAATTTTTAATTAGGTCCTTGAATTTTTTTTTTCAATTGGGTCCCTGAACTTTTATTTATTTTTTAATTAGGTCCCTGCCGTTAATTACTGTTAGCTCCATTAATGGCAGGGACCTAATTAAAAAATAAATAGAAGTTCAGGGATCCAATTGAAAAAATTGTTTAGGGACCTAATTAATTTTTTTTAAATAGTTTAAGGACCTATTGAGTAATTCTCAAATTCTACCCAGGCTATCACACTATACTTCTCAAACATCTATAGACTACTTCTAAATTTAGTATTATCCATTCTACAAATTTGCACTAAGCATTCTTAGCTCTCCAGGTCAGTATTCTTCAACCAGTATTCTCAAACTCTGAAAGCATCAATCCCCTTACTGCACTTCTAGTTTCCCCTTACATATTCTGTTCGGACAGACTTAATACACTCTTTTTGAATACATTCTTCAATTAAATGATATTTTTTTGTATGATTTTTAATTTACTTTTAATTTATTCAGTAGGTCCCTGAACTATTTTAAAAATTTTAATTAGGTCTCTAAACAATTTTTTCAATTGGGTCTTGAACTTCTCTTTATTTTTTAATTAGGTCCCTGCCGTTAACTACCGTTAACTCCATTAACGGTAGGGACCTAATTAAAAAATAAAGAGAAGTTTAGGGACCCAATTGAAAAAAAAAATAGTTTAGGGACCTAATTAAAAATTGTCGAATAGTACAAGAACCTACATATTAATTTAACTTAGATTTTATTAGAAGTTGGAAAAGAGAGGGGGGGCTCGGGCCCCCCCTTGCCCCCTGCTGAATCCATCTCTGGATGTGAGTGATGTAGATAGGATTTGTCCCTCCTACATAACAAGAGTTATGTCTATAGGTCTCTCGATAAAGTGAGAGTGCAATATGCGTGACCACGTGCAAATGGACTGATATGAGATATTGGGTCCGTTTGTAATTAGACATCTACTTGGGTATCGAGAAATAAACGATTGGACTTAACGAGGATGACACTCTTATGCCTCGTGTTCAATCGAGACATTTGGATGAAGGGACAAAGGCTACATGGTAGAAATGGTTGTCGTAAAGGTTGAAATCAGATCACCGATTATCTCATAGGCTGGGTGGCAGCGATGCATTGCTAGATGCCAATCACTGTTTATAATATTATTGAGATAATATTATCGCCAGTTTAGTGAGAGCCTATAGGGTCACATGCATAGAGTAATTTATTGGAGTAGATGAATAAATTAAATGTGATTTAATTTAGTTTATGATTAATTGATAAAATGTGATTTAATTAATTAATCAACATATTTAATTAAATGAGATTTAATTAAATAAGACGCAAGATGATAAGATAATTAATTAGATATGATTTAATTAATTA
The DNA here is from genome assembly GCA_026413185.1 of Pueraria montana var. lobata. NCBI lineage: Eukaryota > Viridiplantae > Streptophyta > Magnoliopsida > Fabales > Fabaceae > Pueraria > Pueraria montana. The sequence continues at coordinate 34,520,964 of CM048650.1, read as the reverse complement.
TCTAAATCAAATGAGATTTGATAAGATAATTATCTAATCAAATAAGATTTGATATAACAATTATCTGTATATCTAATCAAATAAGATTTTATAAGATCAAATGAGATTTGATAAGATATTTTATGGGATTAAGATAGAGCTCATGATTCTATATAAGGAGGTGAATACCTCATAACATTACGCATGAGAAAAACGCATTTTTGTGAGCTCTATCGAAATCCCTACGCGTCTACCGTTGGCTAGCACCGAGACCCCGCTCCAATTGTTGCTCGCGTGGACTGAGTAGAGGCGTCATAACTTCGACACTTGGTGATCAAAAAACAACCCGTGGTTTGAAAGCGCGCTACAAAGGTAACATCTAAACCCTTAGTGATTCATGTGTAATGTGTGGTCCATGGGATGGGGTTCTTTCCGCTCATGGTCTTTTTAGAAAAAAAATTAAAATTATAGACCATGAAACCCCAACACATCCATGGTCATCCTCGAGATTCTATGCTTCACCACCAACAACCAAGTAAAAGGTTAAATAACCCATTTCTATCAAATAGGGGCCATAGTTAGACCCTACTTACAATAAACTTTTCATCATATATTATCCTTATGAATAACATTTGTTATTAAATCTTATGAATTGGTCCTTTAGGGTTCCACTTTCAAGTCTTATAAAGACTTTTATTCACATACAACCATTCTAAAGCTTTTTCTAATCCATTGTATTTATTTGAAATGACGCTCAGCGAGGATTCCATCAGGCTTAGCGCGTCGTGGCGCGTATGCTACTCTTTTAGTTCTATGTTCTAGTGCTTAGCCTCATTATGCAGGTGGATTCTGATGTTCTCACACTTAGCGCTAGAACACTGGTGCTTAGTGCCACTATGTAGGGGGTCTTTTGATGTTCTCACACTTACAACTAGAAAATTGGTGCTTAACGCCACACATTAGGTGTACGAGTTGGCATTGTTAATTTATCCTGGACTAGGTAGCGATCCTATCCATTAGGACTCTCACAGTTGTGCCATCAACCTTTAGACCTTAGCCAAGGCCACGACCTCCAATCCACGGTGTACCACATCGTGACTTTTGCGCTCCAAAACTCTTATCTCTAGGCCTTCTGCTCAACTTGGTCACACCAAGTTTATAATCTCAGCTTACAGTCTCTAAATCTTTCAATAGTGTCTCATCATTTAATCAATGGTTGTCAAGCAGGATTATGTCTTCTTATTTTTTGCTAACCTCTTTCTTTGTTTTTGGAATTGTTAGTTGTGGCTACAGAGGGGTTGTAGTTTGCTGCCATATTCGTTTCCTTAATTATATCCTCAACATCACCCCAAAATTTTTTGAGGATTTGAAGGTCTTTTTGAACAACTTCTGGGAAAGACAAAATAGAGCCAACCTGCTGTTGCTTCCCTATTGTTTTCAACTTCTGTTTTTGAGACTTAGAGTGAACTAATTGGAAGTTTAGAGAGTTTCCACTATCATCTTCCATGTTAACTTAATTTGATATATCGTCTTCAGCATTCTCATCAGTCATATCTGCCCAGGATTTGGACAAGGCTCTGATGTCGTTGTGAACTAAAAGTTGCAAAACATAATCTTGTAATGAAACATCAATAGAGATACCAGCTGCTGTATCCGGTGCAAGTACAATATCCTACACTTCTCTTGAGTTAACATGAGTGCACAAACTTGATGGAACAACTTCAATAGCCTCAGAAGTAGGTTGATTTTCTGATGCGTTAATTTGTTCTGTGCCAAAGAAAAGAATGCTCTAGGGACTTTTGTCGAACAGTTGAGGGTTCAAACTGAACATTTGGATCGGTTGATTTGTTGGGAAGAATAATATTTCCAGATGAGTTCCTCGTAATGGGGACTTGATTACCAGGATGCAATGGTTGATTCCTATTGAGTGGTTTTTTTTTTTATTGAAATTCCTTCTCCACAAATCATTACTTTTTTTTTACAGTAAATGCAAAATGGAGGAAGCCTCTCGAACAAAATGCCCACAAAGAAAGCAAAGGATTTCCTCTCCACCCAAATCTCAGAGGGAAGTTTCACAGATAGATCCAATTCAACAAGAATTCTAGTGAAATGCTGCAATGTTAAACTTCAACAGAACGCAACTTTATACTAATAATAATTAGGCTTAATTGCAAATTTTACCCCAACATTTTACTTTATGGCGAAGTTTACCCTCAACAAATTAATTTGGCGCATTTTACCCCCAACTTTTTAAAAAAGTTGCAAATTTTACCTTATACTATTGTGCTGACGTGGCATGATCACATAAGTGTAAAAAGTGGAGGTAAAATTCACCAAAAAGTAAAAAGTTGGGGGTAAATTTTGCCAAAAAGTGAAAAAGTTAGGGGTAAAATTTGCCAAAAAAAAGTTGGGGATAAAAACTACAATTATTTTAGCATGCCACATCAGCAAAATGGTAGAAGGTAAAGTTTGCAAGGTTTTTAAAAAGTTGGGGGTAAAATGCGCCAAATTAATCTGTTGGGGGTAAAATTCACCAAAAAGTAAAAAGTTGGGGGTAAAAATTGTAATTAAGCCTAATAATTACCATGCCCTTGTACTAACAATATTATATGGAATCCTTTTAAATCAATACATGACTTTATACTAATAATAATTACCATGCCCTTGTAAGTTAGTACCTTGATAATACAAGACTTTTATAAATAAAACATGACATAGTAATACAATTATCATTATTTTAAAACTTTGATTAAAATTCTTATACTCTAAAATAGTGTTTGTACTTACATAAAATCATGGCTTTTAAATATAATATAGTACCTTATGAACAAAGTTATTATACTATTTTAATGTGATACGAAATACTAACTTATTAATTTAATATGAACATGAAGAGGTAATTATAAGAAAATATAATTTTAATTTATTATAACAGCTTCTCTAACAATAATAACCACACACTTTTAATTTTATTATTAATATAACTTTGGAGTTAAAATAGTTTCATGGTATAAACTCATGAATATAAACATAGTTATTATAAACTCATGTAGTTTGATTAATATGATTAATATTTATTAAAGAAAACTTCTAACATGATCCAAGTATATGAGATACATCTTATTTATCCAAACAGAATTTTATTCCAAGGTACCATCCTTAGTGAAAGTTACGTTTTTAATAAGATAGGATAGGAGAATTAAAATTATTATAATAACTATCTTTATACTTGATAAATTTATACTTCTAAGAAAATAAGGGTAGAAACACAGAGACTAATACTAGAGTGACACGTTAATTTTGGATCAAGATCAAGGGTCTAAATTTTTATTTTTATTAGTTCATGTATGTTCATAGTGTTTATACAAACCTTCAAACCTTCAAGTAACATTCATAGCATGTTCATAATAACAACTAAATTTCTTAAGTATATTTCATAGCATGTTTTTAATCACCAAGACAGCACAACATAAACAGAATATCAAAAGCATTTAACAAAATAGATAAAAAAACAACAAGAAATTTAAACAAGAGTGAGAGAACTTTGGGGGCCAAAGTTCATCTCCAACCCTTCATAGAAGCAAGAAAGTGAAATAACCACACCCCACTCCCCCCCTTACCTCATGCCCAACTTAGCAAAGAAATGGGATTGTTGGAAATTTTTCTTCTCCTTCCAAGCTTCCTCCAAAGCTTCTTACTCCAAAGAACAACTACTAAGAACTCTAGAATTTCTTACTTGAGAGATAGAAGAGAAAATGAGAGAAGCTTTGAGATTCAAAGGGAAGGTGTGAAGACAAAGCTTGCATTGCATGGGTATTTATAGGAAAGGATGAGGGTGAAGGGTAAGGGTTGAAGCAATATTTTATTAATATAAAATTTGCATCAGATTTTTATTTTATTATAATAGGGTATAGGGTGGTGGAATGGGCCAATAGAATTCAAGCTTCTTCTTGCATGCATGTAGCTTGTAGGCAAGGGATTATGTGTGTAAGTATCCATCATCATGGTGTTTTTACGCATGCTTGTAGGTGAAAAAAATCTCTCTCCCTCTCCCTCTCTCTTGACGTCACCCCCCCCCCCCCCCCAACACACACACACACACTTGTTTTATTTTTTTTCTTTATCACATTTGGGCTCACAAAAAGGTGTTTAGAAAATGTACATTAAGTAATTTAACAGTGCAATTAATCGTAACTAAGGAATGCAATTTTGATTTTACTAATCTTAAATAATTGTGACAGTCCATAACAATTAAGACTAAAACGCCCAAATTGTTATTTTCACTATAATAAATTACTAAGATTGATTTTGGTAGCAATGATCTTAATGCTCGAGTTTGTGATTTTATTGTAGATGGCCATTGGACTATTCCGCAAGAGATTCAAGCTAGATTTCCAGATATCTGTGAAGCTGTCAAAAGTATGATCATTCTAGTTGAACTCAAGCAAGATACTTTGATCAGGACACCCTCAGTTATGGGAGAACTCTCTTTTAGAGAGGCTTTCCAGTTTATTCAGCCATCCCAACCAGCCTTAACGTGGACAAAAAGAATTTGGAGGCCTTCTATTCCCCCATCACGATCTTTTCTTTTTTGGTGAATTATCCATAATAATTAAGGTGCCAACAGACGAGATTTGCATCTGCTTGGTTGTGTCACTGTATCTATTTGCTCGCATTGTGGCGAAGCATGAGACAACTTATCATTTATTTCTTTCTTGTCCGTTTGTGTTTCAGTTTTAGCAATGGCTCAGTACGTAGCATTTTCAGATTTGGTCTTGATCTGCAATCCTCCATATCTTTGCTATCTATTTGCAATCGCAATTATAGCAAACAAGTCATGGACGTTGTTGTTGCTGGCATAATTAATGTTGCTTGGTTTATTTGGTGCAGTAGGAATCAAATTCGCTTGAATGATGTTCATGAGTCTGTTCCTTCAATTAAAAGCAAGATTGTTGCTGCACTGCTGCAGTAACCTTGACTGGGAATCTATTTAAAGCAACATTGTTATCCACTATAGAAGAATTTGTCATTTTAAAATCCTTTCAAGGCTCTGGAGGCCACCCATATATAATGGCTGGGTTAAAGGAAACTGTGATCAGACGAAAAGGACAATATTGAGGCTCTTTTAAAAGTAATGGGACGTGATTGAACCTTTAATTAATATTGGAATGAAATTGAATAGAATAAATAAATAGTGAGACAAAAAAGTAATTAAGCCAAAAAAATTCATTCCTAACAAAATTGTTTTAGAAGGTAAGCGTCAATTTGTGTCCGTAAATTTTGTGTATATGTTTATTAGAACTAATAAATTAATTTAGCAACACTCCCTTTTATTTATTCCAAGCTAGAAGTATAATCCCCTCAAAATTCATTTTAAAAATTTAATTCATGAATGATGAAGAACTCATTTTAAGCTATTCAGGTGGCATTGTTGCAAGGGGAGCTTGCTAGGGTGCAGAATGAGCTGATAAATACAAATATTTTATATGCAAGTCTTCTTCAGAGTACACAGCAGCAACCAAACATTGATGCAGCTGTGCAGCCAGAATACTGCAACAGTGCACCTGCTTCCAGGAACTTGATGAACATGAACTTGATAACCTTACAATGCAGACAGCACCCCCAACACAGTTTGGAGCCTCTTCAATTCTCTGGGCTTCCCCAACATGAGGAAGAAAGCAGGATTCCCCAAGATTTCAACAATGAAATGCATACCGCATCTTTTTCCATGAGTTGCCATTTTTGCTTACTTTGCTGAATAAATAAATTTAATTACAGTATCATCATTTCATAGTCAAGTTCACATATATACTGCCTGACTGTAACTTCAATTAATTTATGTCATGAGAATATTTTTATATATGGTTATCTCATTTTGTTATCAAGAGTTATGGAAAATTCCAAAAATCTTGTCATCTTGTCTCAAGTTCAAAATTGAATTACATGATGCAGTGACCTCGCACACCTCTACACTCTTTCCAGAATCCCTTGCTACTAGCTAACAACGATATCTAGATCCCACTTGTTGGTGGTGAGAAATAATTGGTTTGTCTTATGTAGATGTGATTAAATACTAATAAAAAATTACTTTCATAACTTCATCAGTTTTTCTTTCTCACTTACAGGCTGGCACAAAACGCTCTTGAATTTTTTTCTACACACATTAATTATTGCTAAAATATTTTGACACTGCAAGCCAATATTTTAGCAATAATTAATGTGTGTAGAAAAAAAATTCAAGAGCGTTTTGCACCAGCCTGTAAGTGAGAAAGAAATACTTATGAAAGTAATTTTTTATTACTATTTTTAATCATGAATCAACATCTACATAAGACAAACCAATTCTTTCTCACCACCAACAAGTGGTTTCTAGATATCGTTGTTAGTAGCAAGGGATTCTGGAAAGAGTGTAGAGGTGTGCGAGGTCACTGCATCATGTACTTCAATTTTGAACTTGAACAAGATGACAAGATTTTTGGAATTTTCCATAACTCTTGATAACAAAATGAGATAACCATATATAGAAATATTCTCATGACATAAATTAATTGAAGTTACAGTCAGGCAGTATATATGTGAACTTGACTATGCAATGATGATACTGTAATTAAATTTATTTATTCAGAAAAGCAAGCAAAAATGACAACTCATGGAACGAGATGCACTATGTCATTGTTGAAATCTTGGGGAATCCTGCTTTCTTCCTCAGGTTGGGGAAGCGCAGAGAATTGAAGAGGCTCCAAGCTGTGTTGGGGGTGCTGCTGCATATTACATTGTTTATATTATTAACCGATGTAGAATGCCGTATTCTACATCAATTATTAAATAACCGATGTAGACAACTTTAAAATAATTACAATTGTACCACCGCGCTTTATATTACATTGTTTTTTAAATATCCGATGTAAAAGGGCATCGTAAAAAGCCCTTTTTGTAGTAGTGGAGGCTTGCTACTCTTACAATTCCACTAACGTTGACTATACCCACTATCCCTAGTAATGTCAGTTCATCATCATGATCCTCACATAACTCTGTGTTGAAGGAGGACTACGTGATACCCATATGTCAAACTTATGAACGGGTAGGACCAGAGCCGGTCCTGAATTTTTTGGTGCCCTGGGCAAACTGAGAAAATGATGCCCTCGTTTGAATATTTACCTTTTGTATTTTTTGTTGCAAAATCATTAATAATTTATTTTTGTTTGATTAGAGAGAGATGAAAATATTAGAGAGAAATATATAAAGTTCAAGGTGTTGTTACGTTGAGAGTCAAAGAGATTCATGTTGTGAGAAATAGAAAAAAAAAACTTTTCACATTCACACTTTCCTTTGTGTGCAACATTCATTGTGCATAAATTGCACCATCACTTACTGATTTTTCCAAAATTATGAGTAAATTTTAGTTGGGAAGTAGAAACATCACTAATAAATAATCAATTGACCAATGACTAGTGTTTTTATTTTATTTTTATAATAAAATTTTATATAATATTAATTTTAATTATATAAATTTTTATTTTAATATTTATACAAATTAAATTAAATTTTTTGGTGCCCTGGGCGGTCGTCCACCTTGACCGCCCTCAGGGCTGCCCCTGGGTAGGACCCATAAGTCAACGTGAGTGAGTTGGCAAGGGAATAAGACTTTTTTTGGGGGGAGGGGGGAAGGAAGAGAGAGGCGTTACATTGTAGCTCAGTTTTTTTTTCAACTTTTTATAATATGTAAAGAATTTATGAAATTGAAATAATACTTATTGGGAGTGTTTCTTAAATGCAATCTACTAAAATAACTATAAAATATTTGTTGTGTAAAGTTATATTAATTGAGAAAATAAAACTCAATTAAATTATATAGATGTATTCATAATGTCTCCATATAATCAATGTTGTTTTAATTTCACAATTGTATGGTAGTTACATATAAAAAGAAAAATTTCCCACTTAGATTTTTTCTCTAAACTTAATACCTAAATTTGTTACAACCATTTAATAAGTAATAATACGTTTTGAGATAATCACTCAGAATATGATTGAGTGTCACAGAAGGTGTTTTGGCAATAAAAAAAATGCATTTGAGAATTTCTCAATCTTAATGTTACATTATGTAACAATGTTTTTTAAAACCGGATCAAATCGGTTGATTCATCCAATTAAGCTTTCAATTGGCTAGTTGATTGATTTGCAAAAATCTACAAAACTGGAATGTTAAAAAATAACTGGTCAAAAATTGGCCAAAGCATTCAACATCACTCAAATCAGTTAAAATCAATTGGTCAAAAACTGTTGTTGCTTAAAAAAATTCCAAAAAGGTTTGGTGTCTCAATTTCAAAGTTGAAGTACATGATGCAGTAACTTCGTAAACTTCTACACTCTTTACACAAAGTCTTTAACTACTAACAACGACCTGGAAACCACTTATTAGTGGTGAGAAATAATTGGTTTGTCTTACATGGATGCAGGTTCAAGTTTAAAAATGCTCATCCACTGTGTGATCAATTCCGAAGTGATGGAGTTAAATGATTTCTGTGTGATCAATTTGATGAGGATGCTACTCACTATTCTATTAGTGCTAGTTTTCCAATAGGATATGGAAGGTAGTTTCCAGATGGTTGGGGGATGATTTTGCTATTCCACAAAGTTTATTTGAACTGTTTTTCTCATTTTGTGTGAGTTTGGCAGGTTTGGAAATTATACAATTTGGGGGATGATTTGGAATGCTATGATTTGGGCTATTTGAGAGCATAGAAATGGTATCATTTTCTCTAGTGTGGCTGTTGATCCTCTCTTGGTGTTAGGATATTAAAGTTTAATCTTGGAAGTGGTTTCTAGTGAGATCTAGTTGTAAGTTTTGTTTGTTTTCTGACTAGTGTGTTATGGAATATATTGTAAAAATTATTAAAGAAAAATACCAAAAATATATACAGAGCTTCATCATAATAAAAATGTTAAAAGAAAGCACGGTACCAAGTGAAGATATTCTTCTAACCAAGCAAACATGTTGCAAAGCAAGAATGGTTGAGACACAACCATAAACAGGATCAGCCAGCCTTGCTTGAACCTCGTACGATTTGGTAACCATAGCTTGGTGATGGTCCATTGAAGAAGAAGAACACAAAGTGGATTGGAGAAAAATTGAATAAGCAACATATATAGAAACTGAGATGACGAAAATAAAATCGATCAATTCTTTGCAAAGTGCATAAAAAAAACTCAAAAAGAGTACTTGAGCGAGAAGAGCAATAGGAGAATAGTCTATGCACAACGATTCTCTAGAATGGAAGTGGAGATAAAAGTGGAATTCAATACATATAATTATGTATGTATTTTTTTTGAAGAGATATAATTATGTATGTATTTAATATTATATATATATATATATATATAAAATATTATTAATGTAATATTTATTTAAACATTACTCCCTTCGTTCCTTTTTAATTGTCGGATTTCTAACAAAAACTTGTTCTTATTTATCTGTCGTTTTCAAAGTCCAAGATAACATTAAATATGGAGAGAGAGAAACAACACAGTATAATTAATTATGGAGAGAGAAATTTAACCAATAGGAAAACAAGTTGTTAGGGAGAGAGAGAAACCTAACCAATAAAAACATAAGTTGTTAGGGAGAGAGAGAAATAACACAGTATGTTAATTGTGGAGAGAGAAAAGTGGAGCGACAGAAGTGAATTTTATTGGTTGGAGTGTAAAATTCTTAAACGACACTATTATAAAGGAACAAAGGGAGTAAATAGTATTATTTATTATATATTAAAAATATAACATTTATTTAATGTCATTAATGAATTAATATAAACATTGAATGGTACTATTTATTGTATAGATTAAATATAACATTTATGACATAAAATATAACTGTTAACTTTAACAAAAAAAATATATACTTAATAAATATTCCCTCCGGTCCTTAATATAAGACACTTTACTATTATTATTTATTGTCATTAAATAGGCCTTCTACCCTACTTGGTCAGACCAAGTTTATAATCTCAGCTTACACTCTTTGAATCATTTAGTAGATCAGTCTCATCATTTAATCAAGGGTCGTCATCATTATTATAACAGATACATACATAATCTAGGCTATAAAGCATATGATATAATTAATCAATGTTTAAGATAACACTCATTAATCCTTAGTACTCTCTCTGAACCTAAATATAAGCAAAATTAACTAACTTTGCCTTAATTAAGTTGGTTAATATCATTTAATTCCACTAATCACATTTAAAAATAAACTTTTTTCCCCTAAAGTGCCATTTATTGGAACTTGATATCAAGAATAAAAAGGAGTATTTGGAACTAGAATCACAATTAATTGAAGGTATTTTTGGGATGTGGTATCATTAATTAGGGTCAAAGTAGTTTAAATTTGCTTATATTTGAGTCCAAAAATATTTTTTTATTGCTTATATTTAGGTCCAGATAGAATATGATATTTCTTTTTATAAAATAAGAGATTTCTATATGGAATCCTTTTTGTGATAAAATACATGTATATGAAATATTCTTAATTTTATTATGTGGTTAAACTTCAACAGAACACAGTTTTATATAATATCCCTTTTAAATAAATACAGGACTTTATACTAATAATAATTACCATGCCCTTGTAAGTTAGTACCTTGATAATACAAGACTTCTATATAAATAAAACATGACATAGTAATACCATTATCATTATTTTTAAACTTTGATTAAAGTTTTTATACTCTGAAATAGTGTTTGAACTAACATAAAATCACGGCTTTTAAATATAATAAAAGTAACCTTAAGAATTATACTATTTTAATGTGATATGAAATACTAACTCATTAATTTAATATGATCGTGAAGAGGTAATTATAAGAAAATATAATTTTAATTTATTATAACAGCTTCTATAATAATAATAACCACAAAATTTTAATTTTATTATTAATGTAACTTTGGAGTTAAAATAGTTTCATGGTATAAACTCATGAATATAAACATTGTTATTATAAACTCATGTAGTAAGTTTGATTAATATGATTAATATTTTATTACAGAAAACTTGTAACATGGTCCAAGTATATAAGATACATCTTATTTATCCAAACAGAATTTTATACTAAGGTACTATCCTTAATGAAAGTCACGTTTTTAATAAGATGATAGAAGAATTAATTTCTTTTCATCACTTAAATTAATTTCATAAATAATTATTATAATAACAAGCTTCTAGTCTGCTGGTAGTAAACGCTTTCTCTAGAGCTGTGGGGATCCCTTGGAAGATTCAAAATAGATGGAAAAACTGTTTGCTTCTCCTACATGACATAGATTTTAGGATCTCTCATTTATAGACAGGGTAATTATTGTGCAGATTATTTAGCTAACCATGGAATACAACTTAGATCTTCTTTTTGGTCTGATACAGTTCCTCAGTTTTGTTGGGAGGAATTTAATAGGAATAGAATTATAGGACTTCCTTTCTATAGGTTTTCCTTTTAATGGTCCTTCATGGGTTTGGTTATATCCCCCCATGTTTTGTATCAGTTTCTATTTTTGTTAATATTATATAGGCTTGGCAGATTTTGACAATTGGAAGTTGGGGTCATAGTCACATAATTTGCAATACGTTCTGATACGAGGTACGGGTACGGGTACGCGGTACGCGACCTTAGAAAGTATTGGTACGTGAGGGGTATACATAGTTGGTATGCTTCAGTACGTTTATTAAGATAAGTACTTTAAAAAATATAAATTAATTTAGTTTTATAAGTAATTTTATATTTTTATTTTAAATATTTAATTATCCATTTAAGATTTATTGAAAAAAATTCTGAATAAGTGTAAAAAATAAATGTATATTCTCTTCTCTTGATATACTCATGTCATGTTTAAAAAAGAGTTGCACAAGTTTCGTAAATAAAAATAGCTGGACAGCACTTCTTATTAATTTATAATAATAACGTTTTAATTATCAAGTAAAGTTGTGCTGTCGAATTATCAAGTAAAGTTGTGCTGTCGAATTGCAAAGTTGGAAGTTGAACGGATTTAGAAAAGAAACCGCTAGCTACTGCACTACTTGAATCTCCCACTCTCTCTCTCTAACGAGTGTGGATACCCCATTACTGCGCTATTCAATCTCCCACTTTCTCTCTCCCTCCACTGCATTTATTCAGAGTTTTGAATTCTTCATCCATCCTCTCTTTCATTCGTCATGTTTCGTCCCTCTCTGTCTTCATTTCATCATGTGCGTTTCAGATATACCAGGTTCGTCCCATATGCGAATTCTCTGCCGAATTTCAGAGAACCGGTTCGAGAACATCCTGCGAATTGGTATGTACGAACCAATTTGCGGTTCTCTCCAGAATCAATGAATTATGTTATTATGGTTGGGGTGCCAACCTAGTTGGGATCACATTTTCCTTTTGTTTTTGCTAGTCTTTTTCAAAAAAACTACACCTCTTACCTCACACCCAACTTAGCAAAGAAAAGGGGTTGTTGGAAATTTTTCTTCTCTTTCCAAGCTTCCTCTCCAATCCAAAGAACAACTACTAAGAACTCTAGATTTCTTACTTGAGAGATAGAAGAGAAAATGAGAGATGCTTTGAGATTCAAAGGGAAGGTCTGAAGAGAAAGCTTGCATTGCATGGATATTTATAGGAAAGGATGAAGGTGAAAGGTAAGGGCTGAAGCAATATTTTATTAATATAAAATCTGCATCAGATTTTTATTTTATTATAATAGGGTAAAGGGTGGTGGAATTGGCCAAAAGAATTCAAGATTCTACTTGCATGCATGCTTGTAGTTTGTAGGCAAGGGAATATGTGTGTAAGTATCCAAGTATCCAACATCATGGTGTTTTTAAGCATGTATGTAGCTGACCAAAAATCTCCCTCTCCTTCTCTCTCTCTCTCTCTCTCTCTCTCTCTCTCTCTCTCTCTCTCTCTCTCTCTCTCTCTCTCTCTCTCTCTCTCTCTCTCTCTCTCTCTCTCTCTCTCTCTCTCTCTCTCTCTGTGTGTGTGTTGGCTTCACACTCCCAAACATAGACACACATACACACTTGTTTTATTTTTTTCTTTATCACATTTGGGCTCACAAAAAGGTGTTTAGGAAAGGTAAATTAAGTAATTTAACAACCCAATTAATCTTAACTAAGGAATCTCTAGCCAAATATTAATTTTACTAATCTTAAATAATTGTGACAGCCCCTAACAATTCAGATTAAAAAGCCCAAATTGTTATTTTCACTATATTTAATTACTAACATTGATTTTAATTAATTCTTAAACAATTAGCATAAATAATTTAATTCTCATATAAACTTAGTCATGCAATAATTAAATAAAACACACACACACATACACATACACACACACACACACACACACATACACAAAGGACAACTTCATATGAATTAAAAATGGATAAAAAGCGACAAAATGGAGATAACTGCAATTTATGCATGTTAGCTTTCCACACATAAAACAACCTTTCTTAAGGTTTTTCATTATTCTGGTTTCATCAATGACGTTGAAATAATGAAATTCCTTACAAAATTATCCATATGAAGAATAAATTTCAATAAGGCAGAAAATGGGTTGTTACAATACATATATAGTTTACCATCCCACACGCGAAGAGCAACACAGACTGCACAATTCTTGTGCTCTCCCACAAAGTTTTACACAACAAATATTTTAGTTATTTTAATATACTGCTTTTGAGAAGCCCCCATAATAAGTATTATTTTAATTTCATTAATTCATTAATCCATTGCTGACTCACTCACATTGACTAAGCCTCCCTTCACTATATATAAATATAAGCATCAACTCCATCACTTCTATCACCTTCACTCTTGCTCTCTATTATAATCAAAAACTCAAAATGGCCGATCAGCCACAAGACAATTATGATGATCACACTTCCAGAGTAATTAAGCGAGTTGATCAGCCACAAGAGCGTAGTGATTAAGGCACATCCAATGTAATGAAGCGTAAGGGAAAGGGCTCAGAGCATGCCAAGTCAGAAGCATCATCACCTCCATGTGGGGCCTGCAACTACACGAGGAGGAAGTGGGACAATAAGTGTGTCTTTGCACCTTACTTTGCTTCTGACCAGAGCTCAGCACGCTTTGCACACCAAAAACACCTTGTGCACTGCTGCAAACTGTGCTGAGCTCTGGTCAGAAGCAAAGTAAGGTGCAAAACACACTTATTGTCGCACTTCCTCCTCAAGTACTTGCAGGCCCCTCAAGGAGGTGATGATGCCTCTGACTTGGCACGCTTTGAGCCCCTTGTCCTTATGCTTAATTACTTTGGAATTGCCTTCATCACTACGCTCTTGTGGCTGATCAGCATGCTTAATTACTTTCTATCAGCACTCTCTTGTGCCTGATTATCGACCATGTTGACTTTCTGATTATAATAGAGAGCATGAGTGAAAGTGATGGAAGTGATGAAGTTGAAGCTTATATTTATTTATAGTGAGGGGTGGGGGGCTAAGTCAATGTGAGTGACTTGGCAAGGGAATAATACTTTTTTTTTTGCTTTTCTTTCTTTGGGAAACAGAGAGGCGTTATAATGTAGCTCATCAATTTTTTTTTCAAGTTTTTATTATGTAAAGAATTTATGAAATTAAAATAATACTTATTGGGAGTGTTTCTTAAATGCAGTCTATTAAAATAACTATAAAATATTTGTTGTGTAAAGTTATATTAATTGAGAAAATAAAACTCAATTAAATTATACCATACAATTGTGAAATTAAAACAACATTGATTATATGGAGACATTATAAATACATATATAATATATATGTATTTTTTCTTAGATTTTTTTCTCTAAACTTAATACCTTAATTTGTTACAACCATTTAATAAGTAATAATACGTTTTGAGATAATCACTTAGATTAGTTAATATGATTGAGTGTCACAGAAGGTGTTTTGGCAATAAAAAAAATGCATTTGAGCATTTCTCAATCTCCATGTTACATTATGTAGCAATGTTTTTTAAAACCAGATCAAATGGGTTGATTCATCCAGTTAAACTCTCAATCAGCTAGTTGGTTGATTTGCAAAATATACAAAACTGGAATGTTAAAAGATAACTTGTCAAAAATTGGCCAAAGCAGTCAACATCACTCAAATAAGTTAAAATCAATTGGTCACCGGTTAGAATGACTTCACAAAATTAACCACAAACTGTTGTTGCTCAAATTTTTTTTTCCAAAAATGTTTGGTGTCTCAAGTTCAAAGTTGAAGTACATTATGCAGTAACTTCGCACACTTCTACACTCTTTACAAAGTCTCTTACTACTAACAACGACCTGGAAACCACTAATTGGTGGTGAGAAATAATTGGTTTGTCTTAAATGGATGCAGGTTCAAGTTTAAAATGCTCATCCACTGTGATCAATTCCGAAGTGAAGGAGTTAAATGATTTCTGTGTGATCAATTTGATGAGGATGCTACTCACTATTCTGTCAGTGCTAGTTTTCCAATAGGATATGGAAGGTAGTTTCTAGATGGTTGAGGGATGATTTTACTATTCCACAAAGTTTATTTGAACTGTTTTCTCATTTTGTGTTGGAGTTTGGCAGGTTTGGAAATTATACAATTTGGGGGATGATTTGGAATGCTGTGATTTGGGCTATTTGGGAGCACAGAAATGGTATCATTTTCTCATGGTGTTAGGATTAAAGTTTCATCTTGGAAGTGGTTTATAACGAGATCTAATTGTAAGTTTTGTTTGTTTTCTGACTGGTGTATTATGGAATATATAAAAAAACTACAATTATTAGAGAAAAATAACAGAAACATACAGAACTTCATCATAATAAAAATGTTCAAAGAAATCAAGTGAAGATATTCTTCTAACCAAGACAACCTGTTGCTGCAAAGCAAGAATGGCGGAGACACAACCATAAACAGGATCAGCCAGCCTTGCTTGAACCTCGTACGATATGGTAACCATAGCTTGGTGATGGTCCACTAAAGAAGAACAAAAACTGGATTGGAAGAAAAATTCAATAAGCAAGAAAGTGAGATGACATCACGAAATAAAATCAATCAATTTTCTGCAAAGCGCTTAAAAAAAAACTCATTGGGACAGAAGAGTACCTAAGCGAGAAGAGAAACACGAGAATCGTCTAAGCACAACAATTCTCTAAAATGGGAGTGGAGATAAAAGTGGAATTCAATACATATAATTATGTGTGTGTGTTTGTGTATATATATAAAATATTAATGTAATATTTATATAAACATTAAATAGTATTATTTATTATATATTAAAAAATATAACATTTATCTAATGTCATTAATGTAGTAATATAAGCATTGAATAGTACTCGTATTATTTATTGCATAGATTAAATATAACATTTATGAAATAAAATATAAGTATTAAATTTAATAAAAATATAAATGCTTATTAAATACTTCCTCCATTTTTTTTAATTGTCAGATTTTAAAAAAAAATTATTTTTATTTATCTGTCGTTTGCAAAGTTCAAGATCACATTAATTACTCTTTTATCAATTATACCCTTACTTCTCTCCTAATATTTAATTATTATACACATGCATTTATTGTGGAGTGAAAAGGAAAATGAGTAAAATAGGAAACCCCACAATTATTTTATTGAAATCAAGAAAATTTATTGTATTTCTTGGTTTCTACATAACAACCTTAAATGACAGATAAAAAGAAATGGAGGGGTATTTAATGTTATTAATAATGTACATATTATTTAATGTATTTAAATAATTTATGTTTTAATGCTTTTTTTTATCGGCAAATGTTAATTTATTAGTTTTTGTTAGATATGTCAGTGGAAGGGATTCAAATCCATAACCTCTCCCTCCCCCTTTCTCCCTTCACCCTTAAACCCCCCTTCCCAACCACTAAGCCAATCTTATATCTCCTATGTATGTTTTAATGCTATTAATTATGTAAAATTAATATTAAATAGTATTATTTGTTGTATTAAATAAATATAATATATAATTAACTTTAACAATATTGTTAAATATAACATTTATGAAACATAATATATTTAGTAAATATAATACATGTTTATTAAATATATTACTTTCCTCAAGAAATTATATATATATATATATATATATATATATATATATATATATATATAATTCAATACTAATATAATATATAAAAAACAAATATATTTATCTATTGATTTTTACTCTTAATTATTATTTTGAATAATAAATTATTTTAAATTTAAATATATATTAAAATATTCTTAATTTTAACTTTTATTGTTTATAAAAATTTTTAAAGTGATCAAATTAAAAAAAAAAAAGTTATATATACTTGATGCTACTTATCGTTAAACTTTTGTAATAAATTCTTTTATTTAATATATATAATTGCATGTGAAAAATTATATATTTAAGAAGCATATTTTATAGTTATTAAATTTAAAAATGTATTTCACAAATTTTATATTTAATATATACAATAAATAATGCTATTTAATATTTATGTACCTACTGCATTAATGACATTAAATAAATGTTTAATTTTATTTAATATATATAAGAAGTATTAATGACATTAAATGAATGTTTATATAAATATAACATTAATAACATTCATTATTTATATAAACACAGTACAATAGTAACATTAATATTAATAGCTATTCAATATTTATATAATCACAGTACAATATTAATGACATTAATGACATTAAATGAATGTTTATATAAATATTACATGAATATAGCATTCACTTAATGCATTAATATTGAGGTATCTACATAAACATTGAATAATATTATTTATTGTATATATTAAATAAAAATTATTGTATATTTATCTACATAAACACTTAATGCATTAATATTTTAATTAATACAAAAAATATAAAATATACTTATTAAATAAATGACTTTTCATATGCAATTATTATATATATTAAAATTTCTTATTAAATAAAAATAAGTATTACAAAATTTAATGTGAGTGTGTGTGCACGCACGCATGCATGCGTATATAATAATTTATCTCTTAATTTTTACTTTTAACAATTATTTTAAGTAAAATATTATGATATATTTTAATTTGAATTATATATTAAAATATTCTTAATTTCAGTTATAGTTGTTAATAAAACATATTTTAAAGTGATCAAATAAAGAAAACTTCAAATTTAGTTGACCACATTATATATATACTTTAATAACAATAAAGATTATAACCACTAATGTATGTAGTTAATATATTTAAATAATTTATTTGTTTAATGTTATTAGTACGTACATAAATATTAAATGGTATTATTTATTGTATTTATTAGTTATACTATTTAATTAACTTTAACAATAATATTCAGTATAACATTTATTTAGTATAATATATTTATAAAATTTAAAAAATATAATATATGTTTATTAAATATATTACTTTTCATATATAATTATATATAAAAAATTAAATAAATTTTTAATTTTAATTATTGTTGTTCATAAAACATATTTTAAAGTGGTCAAATTAAAAATTAAAATATACTTGAGCATAAGATACTTTAACACATGCATGTATTGATGTATATAAATATATTATAAAACAGATTCTTTCTTATAGAGTATTTAATTAATGAATATAATACAAAATTAACTTCAGTGATATTATTAAATATTATATTTTATGATATAATATAAATATATATATTTACTAAAAGTATGACTTTTGATATAAATTTATATACTTTAAAATTATTTATTAAAAAATATTTATAATAAAATTTATTACCTAAACTTACACACACACACACACACAAAAACACATATAATATTTTATTATTGTTTAAAAAGATTATTTTGTAAAAAAATATTTTAAAATAGAAAGTTGTAAATTTATATTAATATAATATATATAAATTGATAAAATACATATATATCATAATCCATCTCATAATTATTATTTTTAGCTACTAATTTAAATAATATGTTATGAATTATTGTAAATTTAACCATATATTTATTTTTAATTACTAAAATTATTATTATTATTATTATTATTATTATTATTATTATTATTATTATTATTATTATTATTATTATTATTATTGATAAAACATATTTTAAGCTAACCAAATTAAAAAAGTATATTGATTAATTTTTTTTTCAATTTTTTTGTTATTAATGAATCTAATCTAATCATTTTTTACTTATTGTATTTTTGTTTTATCAATAGAATTTTATTTACTGCAAATAATTAAATGAGTGATTAAAACAAGAGGCAAATGTAGTGGCATATTTGCTGGCGGTGAATCCTTTTTTTTTATCTGTAGGAATCGAACACGGTACCGGGATTTACAATAACTCACACACCCTGCTCAACCAACTGAGCTAGACCCCCTTGGTTGCGCATGACTCCTTAAGCTTGGTGTAGTTTGTGTTTTTTTTCCTGCTTTACCCAAAACAAAACAAAAAATGAATGTTATGCAATTTATAGGATATTTCATATATAAGATAAATTAAATGACGGTATTTTATATTGAATAGATAAAATAATGAGATTGAAAATTTTAATTTACAAATATTGAATATATTATTAAAAACTTAATAAAATTTAAAATTCAAAAGCAATGTTTTTACAATTTTTTCATTTTTAAGAAAATATTAAATTGAATTTAAATTGTCATTCCAAAGTATTTTTTTTGCTATTTAATTAAGATAATGTGCATGTTTTTTACTTTACATTTGTTGTCTCTTATTTTCATTTACAATTATATTGCATCATTACTATTCTCAATAAGTATAATGACTAATAATAGATTCTAAACATTATTAAATATTTCTAAAGAAAACACGTGTTTAAATAAACATATGCATGTTTAGTTTAGTTTATTTTTAAAAAATAATCACTTCTGTAATGATCCATCTTCGTTACATAACTAAAGAAAACATAAAAAGATTAATTTTACTTTCAATTAAAGCTTTGCATTTTAAACTATTTCTGAAAGGAAGTAACTGGTATTTTTTTATTGTTTTATACCCAAATGTTAAACTTTCTACTAAAAGAGAACATACAAACCTTCCATACACTTAAAACCAAATAATTACAAATTGAAACTTCCTAGCCTTTTTACAAGTTATAATTCAATACAACATCATCTACAACCATACAATAAAATAAATCTAAATCCCTAAGTTGGTCGACACAATACAAAAGACTAAACTAAAGATAAAGGAAGAGGAACACATATTTGTGTCCTTGCAAGTCCATCCGCGTTGTCTGTAAGAGAAGAGTTCGCCTCCTAACCGTCTGCTCCCCCGAACACGATGTCCAAGATCATCACAGTCACAACCACATGTGCTACATGCAAGGGTAAGCTTACAAAGTAATCAAATTTGAAATTAAATAAAAACATAATTATATAATTATGTAAAACACAACTTAAGAGAAAATAATAGTTTTTCTCCATTTATAACACTTGGCATTTTAATAGAAAGAAAACAAGAATATTTTTAATTCACACAAAGAGGATCCCATAATGCCAACCAATCATTACATCATAGCTCAATCATCAATAGTCACCATAGTACATAAACTATCAAAATCTCATCATAAATCAATCATCACAACTGTCATCACAACTGATATACACCAATAGCCACTATGCAACCTTGAACCTCAAACATCAAACACTGACTCTACTCCATGGAGTTTCAACACCATATGAGCGGTCCCCCATAAGCCCCACCCTAACATAGTCACACTCTCTGACCATTCGGGGAGTCTCTTAGGCTGACCCTATGGGGGAAGTGTGGTTTTATCGAAAATAGACAAGTGTGGGTAATGGCTTACCTCTGTAGGTTTGAAAAACCTTACATCTATAAGGATTTTCCCACTCGTCTATTCTATAGGCCCATTTTCGTTAATCACCACAAAAACCCCCAGCACTAGGTTAAGAGCCAACCGAGCACCCTCAACTTACGTGCCTACTCATATACCTGTGCACCAATTGTGCACATATAACATTCAGAATATTTATGTGCATCCACCGTATTCCAGCAACAAAACATATTTGGAATCCCTTACAGTCTTAGATATGGCACCTCCATACCCGCCATCTCTTATGGCCTGGCTTAAGGGTCCAAATATATCTCAATAACATCATCCCATCCCTCACACACTTAAAATGAATCCATTAAGTCTCTTGTAAATCAATTTTGTTACTCCGACATGCCAATCGAAGTTAAATAAAACATGGGGGTGGGTACTTGGGAGGATATCCACTAAGCGAGACCCCCGGGTCGCTTGAGTGGATTAGAGTTATGGCGTGTAACTCTCCCTCCCTAAGTAGCCATTCCTTAATTATAAGAGACCAAAGTTAACTCATTTTGGACATGTAGGGATAGTTTTAACACCAAAGTTTATACACCACACATACATCATCAACTTCCACAAATAACAATTATAATTCCTCATGTGCATATGAACACCCTAGCAATATCGTAACATCTTAACATAACACCCAATAAAATCATTTCCAAAACCAAAGAAATTGTATTCTTAATAAAAGATTAGGTCATATACATATTAGTAAATACTTTCCTTTGTAAGATCATATAAGGCAAATATAATACTCGAAAACATCATTCTATATTTTATTTTTAGTCTTCCATTATCAATAATCATTATACGTTAGTAACAATTTTAATTGGAAATCCATTGGAAACCATAAAAATGGAGTTTTCTGCAAGTTTCCTCGCTTAAGCGCTAATCAATTCTTGCTTAAGCGCGAATTCCAGAGACAACTTCCTCTATTATGATTTTGGCTCTTAAGCCTGAATCAATCTGTGCTTAAGCCTAATTTTCGCTTAAGCCTAGATTCACCCGCGCTTAAGCCTAGAAATCAGCAACCACATTTCCTCTACAACCTGTCTAGCTTAAGCGAGAAATACACCTACTTAAGCGACACAGGGTCTATTGAACTTCAAATCTCTACATAAAGACCCTAAATGGCTTCCAATTCAATCCAAATTTAAGTTCCACTCAATACAAATCAAATAGGCATCATTCCATAGCAAATAAATCCATTTCCAAGTGTAAAACACACACAAACAAATCATTCACAATATTTAAAGCTTCCTTTACCCTATATTGTTGAATTTTCTTGATGAAGAAATCAAAAGAAGGATCTTGATACTCCTAGAGAGACTTTTTCTAAATTCTTGCAGCAAGTTCAACTAGAAGAGGATCTAACCAACGTGAAAGTAAGCTCAAATCAAAATTTAACCCACCAACCTAGATTTTACATGAAACCCATTTAATTGCTTCTTGGTGAGAAAAGGGAGAGATGAACAAGAAGATCAAAGAAAGGAGATGAGAGGTTTATCCTTACAATAGACACCCAAGGAAGCTCTAGACAAGGAGAAAAGGCATTCAATGATGTAGGAATCCAACTTCAATTCAAGGGGAAGAGAGACTTAGAGAGGAAGAAAGAAGAATGAAGGAAATGAGAGAATGGGAAGCTTTCCCACGTTTAAAGCTTATGTGTCTTAAATTTTTACTATCTACCCCTATGCCACCACTAAACACACACCCCCTTCTACAACTTCAAGCTCACTCACAAGGCCCAAAGACACGAGACCCATAATTTAAGCCCAACACCCATGAAAATTTATCAATAACACTATGACACATTACAAAGACAATTTATTTAATAAATTCTTTTATAAATAGCATGAATTTAAATTTAATTTCCTCTTGCGTTATTAGTCAAACACTTAACATATATTATGAAAAATCACAATGTTACAACTTCCATCTCCTTTTTTAAAGGACTTTTTGTTAAAATAAAATGATTATTTTTGTAATTTTAAGTTCAAAGATACATGAGCTAAACTTGCCCAATTGATATAGGGATCGAACTTAGCGCCCTTAATAGGTCATTCAAAGAAAAATGCCAACATTATAAGGGGAAAATATTTGAAGGTAAATAAAAATATCAAACTAAAATTTAATTAAGTCAATGAGTAATTTACTCAAATTACATAACCAAATTTTAAACGACGGAGGCTATGGTGAAGCACCTAAATAGGTGGTTCACTGTGGACCATTATTTTGAGCCGCTAGATTGATCTCATTTTTTAGGTTACATGCTACAATGTTCGCATCAAATTACTCCTTCTTAACTCTCTCCCTAGTCTGCCTACCATCATTTGCTATCGCCGAAGGCGATTTTCGACAACGGCGTTTCCGTAAACATCACAAGTGGCAACTCCGCATGAAACCCCTTTCTCTATATTGAATCGCACCCAAACCAGTAAACCACCCCCAATCCCAAACTCCAGGAAGTTATTGCCTTGTTGGTGGAAGGATATTTATACAAAAAAATACAAAGTTATTTGCACAAAATGAATAACACTTTCATTTTTCTCGTGATAAGTCATAACGAAGAAAAAGGGTAAAATCAAAGAGGAAGTTGTTGCCTTGTTGGTGGAAATATAGTTATTGTAAGGTTTGAAGGAGGGATGTGTGAGGTCCTATGCTAACACAAACCGAACACCGAAAACCCCAATCCAAGTCAATGCAGATCTCTAATGTAGATCTTCAATTTTTATCATCGAATCGGTGAGTCGACTCAGCGGCCATCTCTAAGTTACTACAGATCTCCATTGAGCACGCAAGGCTCGCCCTCGTTACCCTCACCTCGGTTCTGCACTTTGACTCTAAACCTCTTATTGCTGCCAAGCTCAGAGAAATCAATTCTATTAGTAACGACATTCATAATCTGGTACTATTCCTCTACATTCAAGCTGGTGGAGGCGTGGAGGCAGTGCACGATGGCGCAGCGACTCAATGTCGAGTTTGAAAAAAAAAGGAAGTTTTTGGAGAGGAGGAAGGAGAGGTTGGAG
The DNA here is from genome assembly GCA_026413185.1 of Pueraria montana var. lobata. Taxonomy (NCBI): domain Eukaryota; kingdom Viridiplantae; phylum Streptophyta; class Magnoliopsida; order Fabales; family Fabaceae; genus Pueraria; species Pueraria montana. The sequence goes on along the minus strand of CM048650.1, from coordinate 34,497,097 downwards.
GTAGCAAAAAAGAAGAGAAAAAAATCAGAAACGCCACTGCCAAAAATCGTCGGTGGTGGCGACGATGGTGGTCGAAGATGAAGCTGGGAAAGGTGAGAGATCTGGTGTGGAAAGACCTATACTAACGAGATTCATCTAATGGTTAAAAATCATGGTCCACTATAGCCTTCGTCATTTTAAACATGTGTAAAATAAAATATATCAACAATTTATAAAATGGAAAATATTAGAGAGAAAGAACAATGACCACTCCTTTGTAAGTGGGAATATTGTTAAGACCAATAATAAAATTTTGACATAACTAGAAGATTTACAAAATATATAGTACTAAAGCTTAAATAAGACTCACAAAAAACTATTAACTTTACCTCAATTTTATCATGTACAATTATTAATTATATATTATAATATTGTGAAAAGTTACATCACCAAAAGAGTTATGACTCTTATTATTACATAAAACAAGGAATATCCAAAACTGCATTTTTAATGTAGTTTATAATGAAGTGTTTAATAAATTTCTTCTCTGAAATACAATATTTGGCATATTTTATTTTCCAGTAATAAAATCATAAATTTTTTTTTACAATTAATATTGTTATTCTTAATAAAAAAAAATACACATTATCTTAAAAATATTATTCAAGATGAATCATTTGTAATAAACTATAAATATATAAAAGCTCAATTTTCGTAACATATTTTTATATATAAAAATTATATATATTTTCTCATTCAAATAAACACATGCAACACACAAGTATTATATTTAGTTCCAACTATTCTTGTATTAGGGTTCAGTTTAATTATGTATTAGATCACTTAAAGTGGCTGGGGTGTCAACCTGGTTCGCATTGTAGTTATTATTGTGATGTATTTGCATGCCATTTTGCTAAAAAAAAAGGAGCCACTACTACAAAAAGTACATTTTACATCATCGGATCTACATCGGTTGTTTAACAATTGATGTAAAAAATAATACGATGGCAATTTTGTAAATAAATGATACATTTTTATATTGGTTATAATTTAACCAATGTAGAAAGCATTTTTTTACATCGGTTAAAAGTAATGTCGATGTAAAAAATGCTTGTTACATTGGTTAACTTTCGGCCAATGTAAATAGTAGGCCAAACCTAAGAGGAAGAAGGCTTCAATGAAACTCAAGCGACAAACCTGATCCCCCCTTCCTCTTCCTTCCTATCCTTTTCCCCATTCCTCGCCACTTCCATATTCCCCATTTTCATGAAGTCATGAACGTCCATTCTTTATTGAGACTCAACGTCGTTCCTTGTTTCTCCATTTCAAATTCGTGCCTTGGCCTCGTGAACTTCTTCATCACTTGGTAACAAAATTTCCTTTCTTGCATCTTCTCTTCACACTAAAAGAACTTCCATGAGCATGATGAGCAATAAATGGAGAGTAATGTCATCACATCACCCCCACCAGCCTCTTTACACACGCACGCACCAGATCGAAGCCCTTCTTCTTGTGGTGGCCACTTGCTTTTTTATGAGACTGCACCAATGTCCTCCATGAGCCACAACCACAGTTCTGATGAAGGGTGTCACAGATATCCCTCAAGATCTACGTTTACGAACTTACTGAAATCAATGACTTGAGGAGTGGCAGCACCCACTATCGACGAGCACATGAACGATCCGTGACCAAGAGCGCTAGTTACACGCTCATCAATCTCATAAAGAATGGTCCAATTGTTGATCTTGTCGCGTGTAGCTACTGCATTCGTTTGAATTACGGTTGCAATTTAGTGTTTCTTCTATTGTGTTTGTAGTTGCATGTGCGTGTGAATTGATTGGTGGCGGTTGTGTTTGCAGATGAAGTGGTGAACGTGATTATTGAAGGAGGTGTGGATTAATATGAAGTGGTGAACTTGCTTAAAAATGGGAAAAACTAATGTGAAACAAGTTGAAAGTATAGGGAAAGTAATGTGTGTGTGTGTGTGTGTAGGGGAAAACCTAGTGAGTTACAACTAGTAGAGACCTATGAGAATGGATTTCTAAGTACCATAATTACTAGACAGAAGCCCAGAGAGAGTTACTCCTAGAAGAAACTTGTGAGAACTAAGAAGGAATTCTCAATTGTTGAATACTTCTTTAGACAAATGCCTAGACTGAGAACCACATGATCCTAGAGTTGTGTTTAAGAGCTAAGCCTAGACAAAGAGGAAAAGGTGACAATAGGTGCCTACCTAGATAGAATTAATTTGCTATAAAGATTACCAAGACTAGTTTAAGTACGAGATGAGCTTTGTAACACCTAAAAGGTTAATGGTTGCAGATACAGCAGCATCAGAATAGTATAAGTTCTTTATGTTGTAACTCCTTTGCTAAAAAATCTGCTGAGCTTCTAATGAAAAACTATGTTGTCCAAGCTTGCACTATGTAGGTTAAATTTTTTTGTTTTTTTTGTTGTTTTGTTTTTTTTAAGTACATGCACGCGTGCACATTTTATTTAGGTCCTGCTATCGAGTGTCTTATCAAATTCAGCACTAGGTAAATAATGAACAACAATAAAAGCCTCATAGTCATACCACATACTATGAGTGTGAGGTTGTCTATATAGATCACACAATATTATTTAACTCAATTAAATGTCAAAACTTTTAGAGATATTATTTACCATAAAATCTAGATAAGTAATTAATAAATAAAAAATGAAATTCATAATAAAATATATTAATAACTTTTTTAACATAAATGTTTTTTTTTTTATTGTTTTATTCTTTAACCAGTGTTCCAACAACACTTGTTAGCTTTCTTCATTTTATTTTCCTAAAGCTTCCCTCCTAGATAAATGGAAGTGTCACAAAGGAAATTTATGTCATGGCGCATGCTTCAGAGCCTCGTGATTCGTGAAGGATTGAATTCCTCCTTTAAAATTTATGAGTTTCTTTTCTTTCTTTTCAATTTTATTTTACCAGTAATAAATTTAAAAATTAATGTAAATAATTATTAGGGAATATCATTGATACACAAAAAAGACTGAAATGTCAAAATTTAAATGGAGTAAGAACAATTATATAATGTTGTAAAAAAAAGCACAATTATATAATTGTTTTTTTATGTCATTATGACATTTGTACGAATCCACTATGTCGATGACTAATCTTTGTCGAAGAACCTAACTCACCATCTTTAGTGAAGTCTTCCCTCCCAACCATGTTTTAAGTTACTCTCTATCCTCATAATTCATTTTCTTGAAATATATTGGATCTTGAAATATTAGAATCATTAGATTTCAAGAAAATGAATGATGAGATGGGAAATAATGATATGTAATATTTCATTTTAAAAATTTTAAGCGAGCCATGTGACCTAAAACCCCAAAAAGTGGTTTAGGAACTGCAACTCTCTCATATGGGCCATTATGTGATTCAATTGACTTAAACTTCAATTACGTGATTCTTTAAAATAATCTTTAATTACATGATTCCATTCTAATCGGTTTTAATGAATCAAGGTGACTCAATCGATTAAAATACGTAAATAAAGAAACCTGCAGACAAAAATGAATGGCTTTAAAAATTAGGCTTAAATGTAATTTTGGTCCCCTTGATTTGCACAATCCACAATTTTAGTCCCCATATTTTAAAATAGTGACATTTGTCTCTCAATTTTGTAAAATCTATTATTTTCGTCCTTTTGTCAATTAGAAGTATTGATCGTTAAGAGATTAATGTTGACTACGACGTGACATGTGTTTCAATGACGTGATTTTACCCTTTTTTTAAATATATTTTTCATCAATTATTCCACTCAGTATTTAAAATAATTAAAAAATAAATAAATAATCTTGTATCACGTCACTATGTATATGGGTTTAGATACACAAGGAAATCATGATTCCGTTGTATATTTAAACCCAAATACATATCGACATCGCGATTCCATTGTGCATTTGGGTTTAGATTCATAACGGAATTGTGATTTTGTTGTGTATCTAAATTTAGATATGGGGTGTAGGGAAATGGCTTAAGGGCAAGGTGGTCTTTTCCTACTTTTTTGAAAAAGCTAAGGGGGTGAGAATAGTAAAAAAGAGGTGAGAATAGCAACTCCCCCATTAATAAGTATGGGGTCATTGCTTTTTGCAATTTTTTTTCCTATTAACACCTGTTTTTACTTTTGTTGATTTTTATTTCAATAATGTCTTTATAGACTAGTTTGATTTCATTGTTCCAGATTTTAAATTTCAAATTAATGGAAGAAATTATTTGCATAATTTAAATTCCAAAACTATGAAAAAAATTCGACTTCTAGAATTTAAATTCCAAAACTCAATCATTTTACATTCTATTTTACAATATACAAGGCTACAAGGCAATAGTTATTGAAATTTACACAAAACGTAACATTTTGGAATTAGAATTTATAGTGTAGTGCAAACATCCGACTCGAACCTGAACAACCTGAAAAAAAAAAGTTTTGGGTGGGTTCAAACAGGTTATGGGTTTAGACGGGTTAAAAAATGAGTTTAAATGAGTATGTTGGGTGAGTTTGGTTTGGGTTTTTCATCTTGTTGAAAACCAAACCCATCTGAGCATACATGTTGAGATATGAGGCTGAGCCCAAATTGCGACAATAGGAATAGCCCAAAGTCACTTTCTTTCTCTCTAAAGTATAAACCCTAGTTGCTTCACTTTTCTTCGCTCATCCTTGCTCTTTGAAACTGAACCCAAGCTTTTTGCCGACTCCTAGCTATCGCCTCTCGATGTCATGTCTTTCACATCTAACTCAGATACAACACATGCAGGCACACCACACTCTTTTCTCAGTGTCATCTTCCCAAACCCATCCATTTTTTTTCTCTTTCTTTGATTTTGATTTTGTTCCTAGATCCCATTCTTTCTCTGCCTTTGGTTTCTTTCTTAACCTTTAGTTTCAATTTGTTTATTTGTTTTTCTCATTTTATATGTTGAAACATATACCGGTGGGGTATTCGGCTATATGAGTAGCCGAATACCTTCCACCACAAAGCAACCGAATACAGGTGTTCGGCCTAAATCTGGCCGAACACTTGTCCCTTACGAGCAGCTACTTATATCGTCGAATACCATCATAGGTGTATTCGGCGCCACCCCAGCCGAATACTAAGTATAGCATTCGGACGATACAGATTCCTTTAAGTGACTATTATCAAGGTAAACTGGAGATTAGGAGATAATTAAGCAACCTTAATTAGTGTGGATCGGTCATTAAGGAATGGTCAGGGCCCATAAGGGTCCAGGCCCAACAAGATAAGTATAAAAGGGGGTACACCCCTCAAGGTAAAGGACTTTTGACCCTCATTTATTACTCACATTAAATGCTCTGAGCCGAAACCTGACTTGAGCGTTGGAGTGCCTTTTGCAGGTACCCCCCATCATTCGTATAGGAGGATTCAGACATCTACAGGTGACCTTGAAGTAAGGAGTAGGAGATCACCCTAACATCCTCAGACAGGAACACTTTGGCGCCCGGTAAAACTTACCTTATAGCCCCTCAAGGAATGGTTACTACCTAAAGTCACGCACACATGGACATACCTAAACCATCGATAACAGCCAGGCAACAGCACGTACAAGGACAACACCTCGTCGGCGAAAACATGGAGCATGTGGAAGATCAAAGAATCTGTCGTCGGAGTTAAGACAGCTAAGAGCTGATATGTCGATGATGAGAAGGCAGCACGCACAAGAGATATCGGCCCTTTGACAGGAAAACACTGAGATGAGAAATCTGAACCGATCGTGGAGACCCGAGGACTAGACACCAGACAAGTAACAGGAGATTGAGTCTGCGGCCAACCTTAGTATCCATGGAGTAACCAATCGGCCCTCGACCTTTACCGTAAACACTCAGTCACACCCCTGCAGGCATCCTTTCATCTCCGAAATCATGGAAACCCCTCTTCCCCCGAATTGGAAGAGCCTTAGCCTAGATCGATATGATGGTAGCACTGACCCAGACGAGCACATAGATGTCTACGTCACCCAAGTTAGCCTTTACACCGCCGAAGACGCCATCCTATGCAGAGTGCTCCCCATGTCCCTAAAGGGACAAGCTCTAAATTGGTTCACCCGGCTCCCACCCAGTTCCATTGACAGTTTTGAAACACTTGCAACTAGATTCGACAACCAATTCGCAACAAGCAGACCTCATCACTTGACTTCAGTCGCATTAGTAAACATTCGGCAAGAAAAGCGGGAATCCCTTAGAACATTCATGGAAAGGTTCAGCCAAGTTGCCCTAAACATCTGAAACCTTGATCCAGCAGTAGCCATGCATCATCTCGTGATGGTCCTTAAGTCGGGGGCTTTCATCAATAGCCTCTGCAAAAAATTGGCACTGGACATGGACGACCTCAGTCGAAGAGCAGCAAAATACTTGCAGATGGAAGAGCTGTCTGAGTACCGGAACCAAGTCCGAGTGGAAGCCAGCACAGGAAGGAAGGAGCATGAAAAAGATAATCAGGAAAAGGGTAAGGACAAGTTTCACAAGGAACAGGAGTACCGTGGCTCCGGGTACACGGCCTACACCCCTCAACACTAGCCGCTCCCGGATACTGGAACAAGCCCTGGCAACAGAGATATTAGAGGTGCCAAAGAGAGCCAACACCCCCCTGAAAGCCGACTACAGCAAGCAATGCCGATACCACCGCAATAGAGGTCATTCGACTGAAGAATGCGCAACACTCAAAGACAAGATAGAGGACCTCATTAAGATGGGGCATCTCAAAGATTTCCTCTGCGATTCTAGACCTGAAAGGCCCCAGTTCTCGAAGTACAAAGACAACGACAGAACTTACAGGAGGGACTTTAGCTACAACAGGGAGCATGACCGAAGGACCGAAAGACCAAGAAGCAGGTCTCAGGAGCGGCATGAAACAAAACCGTCTAAACCCCGAAAGGTCATAAATACAATTGCGGGAGGATTCGCAGGAGGAGGAAATACATCATCGGCTAGGAAAAAGCATCTTCGATTAGTCCGATCAGTCAACATGACATCGGCCATAAGCAAGCTAAAAATGCCGCCCATCACATTCACCAACGCGAACTTTCAAGGGTCCGATACCATACAAGACGATCCAATGGTCATCAGTATAGACATAGCAGACTGCACAGTCCTAAAAACTCTAAGGGAGTTCAGTTGACATCTTGTACTGGAGTACCTTCAAGCAGCTGGATATACCAGAGGGGAAACTTATGGCGTATGACGAACCCCTAGTCAGATTCTCGGGTGAAAGGGTTAGCACTAGGGGGTGTATAGAGCTGGACACAACTTTCAGATATGGGGGGAAAGAATGCAAAACTATAAGAGTTAAGTATATAGTACTACACGCTAACACTTCGTATAATATACTACTCGGACGCCCATCCTTGAATACTCTTGGAGCTATAGTGTCCACTCCTCATCTTGCCATGAAGTTCCCGTCAAGCCGAGGCACTGTAATAACAATTCATTCATGCCAATCAAAAGGCGGCCAGGGAGTGCTACCTAGCCAGCCTTAAGGTCACTCAGTTAAGAGAAGAGGAACACAAGTCGGTGCACATGATCTCTACGGCAGAACCTTCGGCCCAATTTTTGGATCTAGATCCTCGGACCGATGAAGACAAGCGAGTTGAACCAAATGAGGAAATCCATGCATTTCAAATTGGTAGGGCGAAGACTCAAATCACGTGTCTCGGTAGCAACCTGTCGGAAAGGGATAGGCTTCAAATTCAAGATGTAGTAAGGCGGAACGCCGACCTATTCGCCTGGAGAGCCTCGGATATGCCAGACATCAACCCAAAATTCCACTGTCACAAATTGGCAATATGCCGAGAAGCGAAGCGGATCTCTCAAAAGAAGAGAAAGATGGGGGAAGAAAGGCGAAAAACGGTAGAAGAGGAAGTATCTAAGTTGATGACGACCAACTTCATCCGAGAGGTCAAATACGCCACTTGGTTAGCCAATGTGGTTATGGTAAAGAAGGCAAATGGCAAGTGGAGGATGTGTACAGACTACACGGACCTGAACAAAGCATGCCCGAAGGATGCGTATCCGCTGCCAAACATTGATCGACTAGTCGACGGGGCAGCCGGACACTCTTTCCTCAGTTTCTTAGATGCGTACTCAGGGTATAATCAAATCCAAATGTATCCTTATGATGAAGACAAGACTGCATTCATAACCGAGTCAGCTAACTACTACTACAAAGTTATGCCTTTCGGCCTGAAGAACACTGGAGTCACTTACCAAAGACTAATGGACAAAGTCTTTCAAAGACAACTTGGATGGAACCTGGAAGTTTACGTTGATGATATGGTCGTCAAATCTTCCAAGGCTGAAATGCACGCGAGGGACCTAGAAGAAATCTTTGCCGAACTCAGAAAGTGCAATATGCGCTTGAACCCCGAAAAATGTGTTTTCGGCGTCCAATGAGGGAAATTTTTGGGCTTCATGTTAACATGCCGAGGCATAGAGGCGAATCCTGACAAGTGTCAGGCTGTTATTTGTATGAGAAGCCCAAAAAGGAGGTCCCGAGACTGACAGGGAGAATCGCCTCTCTCTCGCGATTCCTACCAAGGATAGCCAAAAAGGCGAAACCCATCATGCAAATGTTGAAAACAACCAAGAATTTTTCATGGAACCAACAGTGTGAAGAATCCTTTCAAGAACTGAAGAAGACCCTGTCGGCACCGCCTATTCTCAAAAAACCGGACCCTCTAAAGGATCTAGTGCTATACATCTCGGTCTCCCAAGAAGCCATAAGTGCAGTGTTAGCCTAAGACCATGAAGAGGGTCAAGCACCTATATATTTTATCAGCCGAGTACTCCAGGATTCTGAGATCAGGTACCAAGCAATAGAGAAAACGGCCCTAGCACTAGTCAACGCCGCAAGGCGCCTAAGACAATACTTCCAGGGACACCAAGTGGTTGTCAAAACCAATTGTCCCATCGCAAAGGTATTAAAGAAACCGGAGCTAGTCAGACGGATGATGGCTTGGTCAATAGAATTGTCAGAATTTGATATAAGGTACGAGCTGAGAGGTCCCATCAAGGCACAATGTTTAGCGGATTTCGTCAATGAGCTGCACCAAGCCGAGAATGTTGACGATGAATGGTGGGTTGTACACATTGACGGCTCGTCCAACCTAAGGGGAAGCAGAGCAGGTGTTATATTGCAAGGACCAAACCAGATACGGCTAGAACAGTCTTTGCAATTTGATTTTAAAGCATCTAACAATCAGGCCGAATATGAAGCCTTATTGGCCGGACTCATGTTAGCAAGGGAAATGGGAGTTCAGAAAGTACAATGTTGAAGTGATTCCCAAGTAGCAGCCAAACAGATCAATGGCGTGTTCCAGGTCAAAGACCCGCAGCTACTGAAGTATTACCACACTTTCATGCAGCTAAGGCAAGAATTTGATGAGGTCCGAGTAAGGCATTTGGCCCGAGAACACAACGACCGAGCTGATCAGCTTGCCAAATTGGCCAGTACTCAAAAGTCCGGACAACTAAGGACATTTATTCAAGAGACGTTACCAGAACCAAGTGTAACTGCCGAAGAGTGCATGCAAATCTCGGCATCTAAAGATAGTTGGATAGCCGACATCCAGCAATATCTGTCGAAATGCACCCTTCCAGAAGACAAAGGCAAGGCTAAGAAGCTGCGAACCGCGGCAGCAAGATACGTCCTGGTCACCGAAGAACTGTATAGAAGAGGGTTTTCCACACCATTACTCAAATGCCTTGACAAGGACCAAGCCGAATATGTCATAAGAGAACTGCACGAGGGAATATGCGGAATGCATTTGGGTGGCCGAACAATGGCCACTCGTGTACTCTGAGCAGGATATTATTTGCCGATTCTCAAGACTGATTATGCCGAATATGTAAAAAAGTACAGCCAGTGCCAAAAGCATGGTAACCTTATTCACCAGCCCGCTGACGAACTTCACGCTATTTCGTCACCTTGGCCTTTCATTATTTGGGGAATCGACATCTTGGGACCCTTTCCAATAGCTAAGGGGCAGTGCAAGTTCCTGATTGTAGCCGTCGATTACTTCACAAAGTGGATAGAAGCCGAACCCCTAGCAACCATCACGGCCCAAAACGTACAGAAGTTCTTATGGAAGAACATAATCACACGATTCGACATTCCTTGCATGATCATCACCAATAACGGCTTGCAGTTTACGGACAAGAAATTGAATACCTTCTTGGAAGGCCTGGGAATAAAACATAAAGTGACCTCGGTCGACCACCCACAAACAAATGGACAAGCTAAATCCACCAACAAAGTCATCCTGGGAGAATTGAAGAAGAGATTGGGTGTGGCTAAAGCCACATGGGCCAAAGAGATACCGAAAATTTTGTGGGCTTACCGGTGCACCCCACAAACAATAACCAAAGAAACACCCTTCAGAATGGTTTATGGAACCAAAGCAATGATTCCGGTAGAAGTAGGGGAACCCTTACTCCAGAAGCAGCACTTTGAAGCAACTGAAAATGAAGACTCCTTGAGATGCGAACTCGATCTAGTTGATGAGGTACGCAACCGAGCATGCCTCAACGCTGAAGCATGCAGGCAGAGAATGACGTGAAGGTTCAACTCAAAGCTGAGACCGAGGGATTTTAAAGAAGGAGACTTAGTCCTAAGAATGCAAGGCGACGCGCGAAAAAACACCCGAGAAGGGAAGCTAGCAGCTAACTGGGACGACCCATTTAGAACATGGCATAGTCTAAACAATGGAGCGTACAAGTTAGAAGAACTATCAGGAGGGGTGGTGCCGAGAACATGGAATTTGACCCACCTCAAATATTATTTCAGTTAAATCATATATTTGGGTGCTGAGTCATGTATTTCGGTGTTGTACTCTTTTTCCTTACTTGGTTTTTTATCCCTAAAAACTGTGAAAGGGTTTTTACCGAGGAGGTTTTAACGAGGCACACCTTTTTCAATTAAATCAATGAAGCTTATCTTCCATACCTACTATATGACTATTTTTTAGCACCATTTGGATTTTCTCATATATGGTTTCCCTCCCGAGTACTCCTACTCGGCTAAGGATGCACCATTCGGATTTTCTCACAAATGGTTTCCCTCCCGAGTACTCCTACTCGGCTAAGGATGCACCATTCGGATTTTCTCACAAATGGTTTCCCTCCCGAGTACTCCTAAGGATGCACCATTCGGATTTTCTCACAAATGGTTTCCCTCCCGAGTACTCCTACTCGGCTAAGGATGCACCATTCGGATTTCCTCGCAAATGGTTTTCCTCTTGAGTACTCCTACTCGGATAAGGATGCACCATTCGGATTATCTTTACAAAAAACTCAAGCGTTGATCTCCATAGTTAATAAAAGGAAGAAATCCATTCTTACGAAGTTATTGATTGTAAATAAGTTTGCAAAAACATTCTAAGTATAAATGCAGGAAATGAGGGCCGAGAGGTAAATACTATTTCATTAATCACAAAAAAGAGGGTTACAAAAAATTCTCTTAAAAAACAAAAAAGGGCTCTAACGGCCCAAGTAACAAATGTTTCATTCAGCCGGATCCTCTTGGACCACGACATCGGCAACATCTTCCTTGTTCTCCTCATTCGTTCCAACATCACCATCACCATCCGAAGCTGACTGGTGCAGAGGATTCTCAAGAACCACATCCTCAGGGATATCATCAAAAGGAAGCAGGTGGCCTTGGAAGACGTCCTTATCCATGTCAAAAATGGTAGGGTTGCGGACGTCATAGAAGAACAACATTTGTCGAACATCATGAAGGAACCCAGCTTCATGTTTGGCAATAATTTTATCTTGCACCGAACCAATAATCTACTCCTTGGCAGAATGTTCGGCGTCCCTCTCCTCCCTAGCCTGAGCCAGTAGCACCTTCAAACCCTCGATCTCTTCAGCTTAAAGTTTAGCATCCTTTTTGGCCATTAGGACCTTGGTGTTCAAGTCATCAAGGCTAACCGAAAGGTGCTTCACCTCATCCTTCAAATGAGCATTATCATCTGCTAGAACTATGTTGGCTTCCATAGCTTGTTGGTTAGAAGCTTGGGATTCCTTCAAACTCTTCTTTAGCTTTTCGGTCTCCTTCAGCGGAGTCGTGAACATGTGATAAGCAATGGCCGAAGCCCTTGCTTGAAATTTATAGTAAGTCGACCAGTTGGAGGTGGCGTCAGCCTTATTCAAGATATTCTTTCCAGCCTCGAAAATGTCACTAGAGCTAACCATTTTCTTCTGCCGAAAATCCCTTGAGAAGAAGCCCTCGGTAGTCAATGCAGGGATAGAAGCTAAAGACCCCGAAGCCGAAAAGTTTAATGTCTGCTGTTTCAGCTTCTTTGCCTTTTCCTCCTCTGAGGCCTCACGGCTTCGGTGCCTTTTCTTTTGATCTCTGTCCTTGTTTTTCTTCTCTCCTGCCGGAGGGGGTAAGGTATCCATCGGACAGGGCCTCAGCATTGGTTGCTTCACAACAGGAGGAGGAGAAGCAGCACCCGAGGTGTTCCCCGCAGCTTGAGCCCTATTCTTCCTAGCATTTCGGAAAGAAAGGACATCACCACCTGCATCGGCCATAAGACCTACACCCCACAAAAACACTTAGTTAATCATGTGAACTAAAGTATAAAAATAACCGAAAAGAAAGAACCGGGACCTTACCACACATATCGGCTAAAATAGTTGAAAAATTAAATAAGGCCACGAGCTGCCTAGCAGGAAGCTTTCGGGGGAGGGACTCAAGAAATAGGAGGTCCTCGCATTCCCTTTCGGTCATCATAGACTTCAAAAATTTATCATAATGCCGAGGGGTTCTCTCCCAATAAAAAGGAAACAAGGGCTTCCCACCCATATCATAGAAGTGGTTAGCCCCTACATTCGGCTTTACTACCACTTTAAAGAAGCCAGTTTTGAAGTTATTGTAGGAAGTAGTGAAATATTGAAATAGGGGCCTTTTTGGTTGCCTTATTAGGGACACCCATAAACCACTCTTGGGCCGAGTACAAAAATAGTACAAAAATACATTCACCGAAGGCTCTACAAAAAGGGCACGGAATGCTTGGATCGCAACTCACCCGTTCGGATGTAACTGAGAGGGTGCCACGTTCAAAACCCAAAGCACCCCCATAGTGAAATCATCAAAAGGAACCGTTACATGCAGGTCGCGGAACACACAATCATACATAAAAAAGAAGTCCCTCAGAGATGACCCTTTCCCATGAAAACGAATTCGGCATTTGTCTCACGTCGACAACACTGTAACGTTATAGGACACAACTCATCCTCGACGATGGAAGAAACATCTACATAATTCACAAAATTGGACACACTACACTTATCATCATACCGAGACCAATAGGACCCAACTTCCCCATGTACCCATCCAGGGTAATCGGCGGGAATACACATTTCCCTTATGTAACCCGAGGCTTACGCCTCAGCCTTTGGCTGGAATTACTATTCTCAGCCGAATGGGATACCATGTTATCACCCACCCCCTCTCGGGCAGGAGACGAAGGGGACGTCGAGGGACAAGACGAAAATGAAGACGAAGTTGTCGAGGACTCCCCACTAGCCGAGGATGGTGACCGAAGATCAACCGCCTCGGTTCCCCCAGTAAGCTTACAACCAGGCAAACTCATGGAAATGAAAAAAGGAATAGAAAAAGCCGAACTCTCATACCTTGATTGAGACGAAAAAGAAGAAGCAAGAAGGAAGTATTCGGCTGAGAGCGAAATACGGAGAATTTGCTGGAATGTAAATAAGGGATGCAAAGACGACATCCCTCACCCTATTTATAGGGCCCAAGCCCACAACGGTCCAAAGGGTTCAAACGCTCCCAACCGCTAGATTAACCCATATCTAACGGCTCACAAAAGCGCGACGCGTCGATCCCTTCACCTAAACGGCTTTTTTCAGTTATAATGGCAGGATTTGAAACGACACAACGAGATGCGTATTTTGAATCAAAGCCTCTTCGTCATCGCTGATTACTCGAGGCTGGGGGCATGTATACCAGTGGGGTATTCGGCTATATGAGTAGCTAAATACCTTCCATCATAAAGCAACCGAATACAGGTGTTCGGCCTAAATCTGGCCGAACACTTGTCCCTTATGAGCAGCTACTTATATCGCCGAATACCATCATAGGTGTATTCGGCGCCACCCCAGCCGAATACTAAGTGTAGCATTCAGACTATACAGATTCCTTTAAGTGACTATTATCAAGGTAAACCAGAGATTAGGAGATAATTAAGCAACCTTAATTAGTGTGGATCGGTCATTAAGGAATGGTCAGGGCCCATAAGGGTCTAGGCCCAACAAGATAAGTATAAAAGGGGGTACACCCATCAAGGTAAAGGACTTTTGACCCTCATTTATTACTCACATTAAATGCTCTGAGCCAAAACCTAACTTGAGCGTTGAAGTGCCTTTTACAGGTACCCCCATTATTCGTATAGGAGGATTCAGACATCTACAAATGACCTTGAAGTAAGGAGTAGGAGATCACCCTAACATCCTCAGACAGGAACAAAACACGTTCTACTTTTCATGATTGATGGGAACCATAAACTGTGCAAAGTGTTCTCACTATTGTTAAAGTTGGACTAAATTCATTAGATGATATTTCTTTTTCCTTCCCTGATGTCCTTTTCTACATGTCCCTACTTGATTATTTTATAATCATTAGATGGAATACCATTGTCGGGTTCATTCATGTTTGATGACTAAAAAAGGGGAAAAAAAAAGGTAGACATTTTGATCAGGCTAAACAAAATTAAATGTGGCTACCCGAGTCAACCCACATGTCTAACCAAAAACTGGAGCAACTCGAACCTGCCTAAACCAAAGGGACTTTTGGGCGAAAATGGGTCTATTCAATACATCTAACAGGTTACTTCAGTTTGAGCTTTTTGGGCCCCAAATTGACTTAATCCACCTACTGATCAACCCCAGTACCAGGCTTTTTGAAATTTAAATGTAATTCACTAAGGTTGGCATTTTATTTAACATATCTCTCGCTTATGATTTGCAGTGTACAAGGACTTCCCCTTTTTGTCTTCCAGAAATAAGTTTTCAAAATTATGATTGTATAATTTCATAAATATATTTCCAGAATACATAGATGTATTCAAGAATTAAGTTTCCAGATTTACACAATCATAATTTTGGAAATTTGTTTTTGAAATGATAATCCATCTAACCAAAAGTGGGTGCAACAGACAATTGCAAAAAGTTGAGACAAGACAACTCTTTCTTGTTTCTGCATTGGCTTGATTTGCAACCAATCAACATTTACGTTAGTTGCCACATTATTTGCCACGTCATCCATCAGCTCCATGTTAACAAAATTCGTTAAATTTTTACTTAGAGATTGATAAAGGGACCAAAATTGCAATTGCGATACTTGAGAGACCTAATTCGCCCAATTGAAATTTAGGGTATAAAAATTGCATAATTGTGATACTTAAGGAACCAAAAGTGTATTTAAGCCTAAATTAATATAAAATAGGTTTACACATGTTAAAAAAAATACGACAAGATAACACTTCTGAAACCTTTTGTTGCAGATTTCATGAGGAGCCAAACTTGACCCCGCTTGGGATACACTGGGCAAAACATGAGACAATGTACATTTTTTTCATAAGCAATAATGCTAAAAGCTTCTTACGTTGGAAGTGGATGAATAATTAACGAATTTATTCAATAGCTATAATTTTTTTTTTGTGCACAACGTGTCCCCAGCAGGGTCAAGTTTGACTCCTCGTGAAATATGCGACATAAGCTTTCAGAAGCATTATCTTTTCATATTTTTTAAACATATATAAACCTATTTTATATTAATTTATGCGTAAATGCACTTTTGGACTCAAAGTATCATAGTTGTTCGATTTTGATCCCCTAAATTTCAATTGTGCGAATTGGGTTCTCCCAAGTATTGCAATTGTGCGATTTTGGTCCCTTTGTCAGTTTCTCAATAAAAATTTAACTAATTTTGCTGACATGAATCTAATCAGATGACGTGATAGATGATGTGGCGACTAATGTAGATGTTGATTTTTCAGTGATATGGCATGACGATGTGACATGCACTACTTTAGGGGGGACATTTAACATTGATTAAAATGAGAATTTTATATCGGTTATAGGATTGATGTTGATCCCACCGATGTAGAACGGGAGAATTTTTTACATTGGACATTGAACCGATGTAAAAAATACTTTCTACATAAGTTAAAATTATAACCAATGTAGAAAGGTGCCACTTTCTACATCGGTTATAAGTTTAAGCGATGTAGAATGTCACATTCTACATTGATTAAAATTGTAATTGATGTAGAATGGTCTTGTGTGTTTACTAAAATTAGGGTTGTTCATAGTTCAGTTCGGGAGAGAAAATTGAATCGAACTGAACTGAACTAAAAAAATAGTTATAGATAACTGAACTAAACTGTTTAAATTTAAAGTTGTACTGAACTGAATTGTTTATAAGTTCAATTAACTATTTCTATATTAAAAAAATTAACCTGGACTGTTATATTACTAAACTGTTTTGCAACATATTTAAAAAAACAAAATTGAATTGTTTTTATTAGAAATCTATAAAAATCAATCTGGTATAATTATATAGCTTTCATTTCTGATTCAATTGATTGAGGAAGTGCTACTGGACTGGGCCATTTATTTTTCCATTCATTCGAAGTAGTTTCCATACACACCTCGAGTAACTTACTGTATCTCACATGAAACATGCAACAAAATTCTTTTAATATAATAAAGATTTACTCCAACACTATGTAGATTATTCCAAAGAAAGGAGTCATTTACTCCAACAATAGTTTGCTAATGCAACTCTATTCTCAAGCAATACTATGCAGATTATTCAAAAGAAGGAAGTCATTTACTATTAACAAATATGCTAGTTATACAACAAACCTATCATGTTGAAAACAGTTAAAAGGAATTGATTTAACATCCTAACTAGTTAAGGACTTAAGGTTGCAATTGATTTCTTCTACATACCCCCAAAAATAGCCTTAAATACACGAGATTATACCTAATAATTAATAAAGAAAAGTTGTAGCCAAATTACTACTGTAGATGATTTTGATTGAGTAGACTTGCAAGCTTACGAGAGACTTGCATTGCGAAACAATTCAAAACCTCTAGGCTCTGACTGTTGCCTTAATTTTTTTAAACTATCAAAACTATTTACAAAATAGTGAACTGAAGTATTCCTTAACAGTTCGGTTTTATAAAATTGAACTTACAAAATAGTTTAGTTTGATTTTTTATAAAACTAGAGAAGTTGGCTTGTGCTTTGCACAGGCAGTAAAAGCAAAACAATGATGGGTTGTGTTTTAAAATGCAAAAGAAAAATAAAAGATGAGAGTGTAGCATATCATGATAGTGGTAGGGTTTAGTTGACAGCTGGAGAGATTTATTAAAACTATTGACTGGTTCAGTTTTTATACAATTTAGTTCAGTTTAGTTCTCAATTAATTCAGTTCAAATTAGTTTTTTGAACACCCCTAACTGAAACCTGCTCCACAATTGCTTCACCAGCAACACATTGATATCCATCATATCATACTTGTTAGCAGCTCATAATCATAAAAGAATAAGAAAAAGATTAAAAGCAACCCATCATTAACATGTAGAATCAATGGAATGGATGGTAATAGCAATCAAGACATAATAACACTAGCATATATCCATAAAATGACATAGTCATGTATGCTATTATTATTTATTTACATCGGTGGTTATGGCTTGTTTTGATTCATTAATGCATTACTTTAAAAGTATGCGTTAATTTAAAGAAGAGTATGCAATAATTTAAAGAAGGCTTAAACTATAACAAAGGTAGTGCCACCAAAGTGTGATGATATGGTTAAAAACAGATTCAATCAAGCACCAAAACAGATTTCTTGCAAATTTTATTATATTTTTCTTTACGCTAACATCATATTCAATAGAAAGGAACGGTGCAACATCATTATCCCACAAATTCTCCATTTAGTTTGTAGTCTCTTAAACATGCCAACATTAAGTTACCTTTCAAATATAAGCATAACCCCAGACGAGAAAAGTACCTAAATATTCTTGGCATTGTAAACATTGAAACAACAAATGCTACATTGGCTTTTTATAGAGTTGTAGCACCACTGAAAATAAGCGTAATCAGTTTCAAACTATAAAAGAACAAAAGATACATGGTGAATGACACAAGACCATTGACTCACAGAAAATATATGCGAGGAAGGTAAATCTGACAAACCTTACTGAAGTATCTTATTAACAAATTTTTAGTAACTCAGCTTCAATTCTTCATACACCAAAACCGAGGGACTCACCTAGAGTTGTTAGAGCTATGTCAGAGGCTTGCTACTCTTACTATTTTGCTAATGTTGACGTCTTATTATCTTATTTTTATCTATTCAACTATTATTATTAAGGATATCTTTTAACCATTATATATATATATATATATATATATATATATATATATATATATATATATATATATATATATATAATGACTATTTCATAAAAGATGTTTCTTTATTATTTATCATTAATGTCCATAAATTGGGGATGTTACAATACAGATACCTCATTAATGACATTAAATGAATGTTATATTTAATCATATTACTATTAAAATTAACCATAGACTATATTTAATAAATATTATAAAGTAGGAAAAGGTTCAGCACTTTACGTACGTTCTTTTTTACTATTAACTAAAACATCTATCTTATTTTTCAAATAAAAAACTTGATGGAACTAGTTTAAAACCATCAAGCCAAATCCCTGAAAAGAGAAAGGAAGTGACATTTTCAGATTAAAGGCAAAGCCATTTACGGTTGGTGAACAAAATATCATTCTCATTTTAACTCTAACTACTTGATAATTACATAACTATGGCAAGAATAACATACTCAATGAGATTCAGAATAAATACAATAAATCAGATACTTGAATAAAGGATATATATAATTATGAATACATGCCTATGCACAAAGAATAAGTAATTGTTTTGGATTGTTATGAAATACACATACTTGAATAAAGGATGTGCTCTTCTCCCCCCACCAAAAAATATATATTGATTTTGCAGTATTGCATAGATGGGTCATAATTTTACACCCAAGTACAATGACAAAGAATTAAAACCCCCTAAGAAAACAATATAAATTGAGAATTTTCTCAACACAAGGAACACTGCCCAGTGCCCACTCAGGTCATATAAAGCTATCAAGCTTTGTCACACCTGAGCCTACTCAATCAATGGCATGAAAAAGTTGCTAATTTCTTGAACAATATGTAGTTAAAAAATTAATCAGTGCAATCATTGAATTATTTGATATTATCTTTCTAATTATGTATATCAAAATTCACATAATTTAAATATTCTTTGGTATGTTATCAAGCAGTGAATATTTACTTATGTTTTGAATAATATATTATGCAGCAAAATAATATAGCACGATAAAATGTCAATTAATTTTTTATTTACATGAAATTTTTGAAAATTGATCTACTCTATAAAAACATCGTTGTAACAAGAAAAAAAGAAAAAAAAAAGAAAAAGAAAAAGGCAATCTTGGATTAGTGATTAGCCACTATACTGTTGCACATATATAGTTTACCATTCTACACGCGGGGAGCAGCATATAGACTGCACAGTTCTTGTGCTCTCCCACAAATTTTTACACAACAAATATTTTAGTTAATTTAATATATTGCTTTTAAGAAGCCCCCAATAAGTTTTATTTTAATTTCATAAATTCATATAATAAAAACTTGAAAAAAAAAACTGAGCTTCATTGTAATGCCTCTCTCTTTCCCAAAGAAAGAAAAGCAAAAAAAAAAAAAAAGAATAATAATAAATAAGTATTATTTCCTTGCCAACTCACACATTGACTAAGCCTCCGTTCACTATATATAAATATAACATCAAGTCCATCAATTCCACCACCTTCAGTACTCTTGCTCTCTATTGTAATAAGAAACTCAATATGGCCGATCAGCCACAAGAGAGTGATGATGATCACACTTCCAGAGTAACTAAGCGTGCCGATCAGCCACAATAGCATAGTGATGAAGGAACGTCCAAAGTAACCGAGCATAAGGGCAAGGGCTCAGAGTGTGCCAAGTCAGCACCATCGTCACCTCCATGTGGGGCATGCAAGTACACAAGGAGGAAGTGCGACAATGAGTGCGTCTTTGCACCTTACTTTACTTCTGACCATAGCCCAGCACAGTTTAAAGCAGTGCACAAGGTGTTTCTGGTACTGCAAATTAAGGTGCACTGCTTTAAACCTTGTGCACTGCTGCAAACTGTGTTGGGCTATGGTCAGAAGCAAAGTAAGGTGCAAAGACGCACTCGTTGTCGCACTTCCTCCTTGTGTAATTGTAGGCCCCACATGGAGGTGATGATGGTGCTAACTTGGCACGCTCTGAGCCCTTGCCCTTATGCTCGGTTACTTTGGACGTTCCTTCATCACTATGCTATTGTGGCTGATCGGCACGCTTAGTTACTCTGGAAGTGTGATCATCATCACTCTCTTGTGGCTGATCGGCCATTTTGAGTTTCTTATTACAATAGAGAGCAAGAGTACTGAAGGTGGTGGAATTGATGGACTTGATGCTATATTTATATATAGTGAAGGGAGGCTTAGTCAATGTGAGTGAGTTGGCAAGGGAATAATACTTATTTATTATTATTATTTTTTCTTTTCTTTCTTTAGGAAAGAGAGAGGTGTTAAAATGTGGCTCAGTTTTTTTTTTCAAGTTATTATATATAAAGAATTTATGAAATTAAAATAAAACTTATTGGGGGTGTTACTTAAATGCAGTATATTAAAATAATTATAAAATATTTGTTGTGTAATACTTTGTGGGAGAGCACAAGAACTGCACAATCTGTGCTGCTCTTTGCAAGTACGATGGCAAAGCTATATATGTGCAATGGTTTTGATGGCTAATAACTCATCCAATATTATCTTTTTGTTTTTGTCTTTTTTTGTCTTGTTATAACAAGATATTTTAAAGTATAGATCAAGTTTACAAAGTTCCATGTAAATAATAGATTAATTGATATTTTATCAAACTATACTTTTATCTTGATGGACAATATATTATTTAAAATACAAGTTAATATTCAGTTATTCATTGCTAAATAACATACCAAAGAATATTTAAACTTGGATGAGCATTGTATAAAGAATGTAGAAGTGTGCGAGGTTAATGCATCATGTACTTCAACTTTGACTTGAAACACCAAGAGAACATTTTTGGAAATCTTTTTAAGCTAGCAACAACAACATTCGTGGCTAATTTTGTCATGTCATTCTAACCGGTAACCAATTGATTTTCACCGATTTTGTTTGCTGTAGCCAATTTTTCACCAGATATGTTTTAACATTTCAATTTTGTAGATTTTCCTAATCAATCAACTAGCCGATTGAAAGTTCCACACATTGAATCAACCGATTTGATCCGGTTTTAAATTGTTTTTAGATATAATGTAACATTGAGATTGAAAAATGCTCAAATGCATTTTTTTAGGCTAAATGTTACTTTTGGTCCTTTATGTTTTAGTGTTATTTTGTTTTGGTACATAACGTTTTAAAAGTTTTGTTCTGGTCCTTTATGTTTTTGAAAGGTATCATTTTGGTCATTTTTTCAATTTTTCGTTTAAAACGTCAGTATTTTCGTTAACACCATCAATATTTTAAATTTTAAAATAATTTATTTAAAATAGTGGCGGCTAAAAACCGCCACTATATGTAAAGTCTCAATAACTCCTCAAGGGCCACGTCTCCCTCCTCTCGCACGTGTCCAATGCCCCCACCACTGTTCCTATAATGTATAAACCCAACCTCCCTCTTCCCTCTCCACTCCATGCATTCCCTTGCTTCTTGAACCTCCTTCATTCACTAGTTACCCTTACTTTCCCAAATAGCACACCAACAATGGAAACTAAGGGAGGGTGTTGCATCGTGAGGTGTGCAACTCGCAGTGCACACCACATGTCCAAGGTGGACAAAATAATGTTACGGTTTCTTCTTATCGCCCCCAAACCTCTCCCTGCCGGCGCTCTTTTCGATGCTTCCTCGTCGGAGAGCAACCGTGACAACCTCCGCCAGAAGGACATTGCCGATGCGTCAACGCACTCCCAGGGACTGTGAATGACAACCCCCACCGCCCTCCATCGTGCCATTTTGGTATATTTTACTTTGAGGGTTTGGATCTGTTTCTGAAATGGGGTAGTGATGGTGGTAGTTGAATTGGTTTTTGGATCTTCTCCATTTGATGTGTTTTGCCATTATGGGGGTGTTTCTAAAACGTTGAAGAAGGAGAGGAAGCTGGCAGTGGAGACAGAACGGCAGATATACTACAGTGGTTGGAGGAGAAGAAGATTTTTTGTGGTTTATAATTTTTAAAATAAAATAAAGATAGTGGTGGTTTTTAGCTGCCAATATATTAAATTAATTATTTTAAAATTTAAATGTTAACGGAACACTAACGTTTCAAACGGAAAATTGAAAAAAGGACCAATATGATACCTTTGAAAAATATAAAGGACCAGAACGAAACTTTTAAAATGTTATGTACCAAAATGAAAAACCACTAACACATAGTTGTTATAAATTAAAAACACTTTATTACAACACTTTATTACATATTAAATAGTTGTTATAAATTAAAGTATTTAGTTTAGAGAAAAAAACTTAGTGGGAAAATTTTCTGTTATACGTAATTATCAAATGTAAAGTTATAATAATTGAGAAAATAAAACTCATGATTAAATTATAACATACAATTGAGAAATTAAAATAACATTGACTATATGGAGCATTATATATATTCCACAAAGTTTATTTGAACTGTTTTTCTCATTTTGTGTGAGTTTGGCAGGTTTGGAAATAATACAATTTGGGGATGATTTGGAATGCTGTGATTTGGGCTATTTGAGAGCATAGAAATGGTATCATTTTCTCTGGTGTGGCTGTTAATCCTCTCTTGGTGTTAGGATTAAAGTTTCATCTTGGAAGTGGTTTCTAGCGAGATCTAATTGTAAGTTTTGTTTGTTTTCTGACTGGTATATTATGGAATATACCGTAAAACTACAATTATTAGAGAAAAATACCAAAAAATATACAGAACTTCATCATAATAAATATTAAAAGAAAGCACAGTACCAAGTAAAGAAATTCTTCTAACCAAGCAAACCTGTTGTTGCAAAGCAAGAATGGTGGAGACACAACCATAAACAGGATCAGTCAGCCATGCTTGAACTCGTATGATTTGGTAACCATAGCTTGGTGATGGTCCACTAAAGAAGAACACAAAGTGGTTTGGAAGAAAAATTGAATAAGCAACATAGAAACAGATATGAGGAAAATAAAATCGATCAAATCTCTGCAAAGTACATAAAAAAAAAGCTCAGAAAGAGTACCTGAGCGAGAAGAGCAATAGGAGAATAGTCTATGCACAACGATTCTCTAAAATGGGAGTGGAGATAAAAGTGGAATTCAATGCATATAATTATGTATGTATTTAATATTATATATATATATATATTAAATATTATTAATGTAATATTTATTTAAACGTTAAATATAACTCTGTAAAAAAAAAACGTTAAATATAACATTTATTTAATGTCATTAATGAATTAATATAAGCATTGAATAGTACTATTTATTATATAGATTAAATATAACATTTATGACATAAAATATACTCCCTCTGTTCCTTTATAATAGTCGTTTAAAGATTTTGCACTCCAGCCAATAAAAGCCACTTCTCCCACTCCACTTTTCTCTCTCCACAATTAACATACCTGTGTTATTTCTCTCTCTCCATAACAACTTGTTTTCTTATTGGTTAGGTTTCTCTCTCTTTAACAACTTGTTTTTCTATTGGTTACGTTTCTCTCTCCATAATTAATTATACTGTGCTATTTCTCTCTCTCCATATTTAATGTTATCTTGGACTTGGAAAACGACATATAAATAGGAACAAATTTTTGTTAGAAATCCGACAATTAAAAGGAATGGAGGCAGTAACTGTTAACTTTATTAATAAAAAATATAAATGCTTATTAAATACTCACTCTAGTCCTTAGATAAGACACTTTAGACATATTCACATACCAATAAAAATAGTTAATTCAGTTGATTTTACTGATTTTTTTTTTAAAAATGTTACTAATGTAAATGGTATTATTTATTATATATTAAAAAATATAACATTTATTTAATGTCATTAATGAATTAATATAAGCATTGAATAGTACTGTTTATTGTATAGATTAAATATAACATTTATGACATAAAAATATAACTGTTAACTTTAATAAAAAAAAATATGCTTATTAAATATATGACTTCTCATATGCAAATTTATATATATATATATATATATATACATATATAATTTAATACTAATACAATATATATAAAATAATAAATATATTTATCTATTAATTTTTATTCTTAATTAATATTTTGAATAATAAATTATTTTAAATTTAATTGTATATTAAAATATTCTTAATTTTAATTTTATTGTTCATAAAACATATTTTAAAGTGATCAAAATTTAAAAATAAAAATATACTTGATGACAATATATGTGAACATAGTATTAATTTAATATTTTATATAAATATATAAAAAAAATGTTAACCAAGGGTCCTCAAAAGGGGGTGAATTGAGTTATTTTAAAAACATTTTGTTCTCAACCTTTAATAGCAAAGAATTCAATTCCCAGAAAATAGAGATGTAGAAACAAACTCAAAACCCTTAATCCCAATTAACAAAATAAAACATAAACATAAAAATAATTAAGGAGTTAGGGATAGAAGAGAGTATATCGAGATTTATATTGGTTCAGTCAACTTGACATTAACAAATTAAGGAAGTGATTCACAATGTCAAAAATCATAATATCAATAGTAAAACACACATTATTTTAATTATTTTTTTAATAATATATGTGCTGATTATGTGTTATCCGATACAAAAAAGTGATTTGTGGCGGTTAAAATTATAGTTTGTGGCAGCTCAAAAACCACCACAAAAGTCAATTCTAATGTTGAAAAAAATCATCATGTCTACGTGCGTCACAAACAGCTTATGACGGATTTTAAGTAAACTCTGGTATTTTCGCCAAATCGCCAAAAAATACAGTTTTAGTTTTGTCAAACTTTGCATTCCCTAGGTCTAGCAACAGAACCCTTTCGACACTAGGTTGAGAGAACTATAACACAACTCAAACTTATGTGCCTACTCGCAAACTGCAGCCACAAGCCGCGGACTGGTACATGTACTTATGCACACTACATCCACATCGACGTTCTCAACTCCACAATCCAGCATCACAACATAATCACACATTTTGGCAATATCAACAACACAACAATTTAATCAACAACCAATTTAATAAAGATTTCAATGGTGGTGTGCTTAGTTATTCATGTTGTTAGAAGTACGGTAATTTCGTACTTGCCATAATCGTCCATGGTCATCCTCAAGATTCTATGCTTTGCCACTAACAACCAAGTAAAAGGTTAAATAACCCATTTCTATCAAATAGGGGCCATAGACAGACCCTACTTACAATCAACTTTTCATCATCTATTATTCTTATGAATAACATTTGTTATTAAATCTTAGGAATTGGTCCTTTAGGGTTCCACTTTCAAGTCTTATAAAGACTTTTATTCACATACAACCATTCTAAAGCTTTTTCTAATCATTGTATTTATTTGAAATGACGCTCAACAAGGATTCTATCGGGCTTAGCATGTCTTAGAGCATATGCTACTCTTTTAATTCTATGTTCTGGTGCTTAGCCTCACTATGCAGGCGGATTCTGATGTTCTCATACTTAGCGCTAGAACGCTGGTGCTTAGCAACACTATGTAGGGGGGTCTTTTGATGTTCTCACGCTTACAACTAGAAAATTGGTGCTTAACGCCACACATCGGGTGTACGAGTTGGTGTTGTTAATTTATCCTGGACTACGTAGTGAGCCTATCCATTAGGACTCTCACAATCATGCCATTAACCCTTAGACCTTAGCCAAGGCCACGCCCTCCAATTCGCAGTGTACCACACCGTGACTTTTGCGCACCAAAAATCTTATCTCTAGGCCTTCTGCTCAACTTGGTCACACCAACCTTATAATCTCAGCTTACATTCTCTAAATCTTTCAATAGAGTCTCATAATTTAATCAATGGTTGTCAAGCAGGATTATGTCTTCTTATTTTTTGCTAACCTCTTTCTCTGTTTTTGGAATTGTTAGTTGTGGCTACAGAGGGGTTGTTGTTTGCTGCCATATTCATTTCCTTAATTATCCTCTACATCACCCCAAAATTTTCCAAGGATTTAAAGGTCTTTTTGAACAACTTCTGGGAAAGACGAAATAGAGCCAACTTGCTGTTGCTTCCCTATTGTTTTCAACTTCTGTTTTTGAGACTTAGAGTGAACTAATTGGAAGTTTTGAGAGTTGCCATTCTCATCTTCCATGTTAACCGAATTTGATATATCGTCTTCAGAATTCTATATCTGCCCAGGATTTGGACAAGGCTCTGATGTTGTTGTGAACTAAAGGTTGCAAAACATAATCTTGTAATGAAACGTCAATAGAGATACCAGCCACTGTATCCGATGCAACTACAATATCCTGCACTTCTCCTGAGTTAACATGAGTGCACAAACTTGATGGAACAGCTTCAATACGCTCATTGATAACTTCAATAGCCTCAGAAGTAGGTTGATTTTCTGATGCGTTAATTTGTTTTGTGCTAAAAAAAAAGAATGCTCTAGGGACTTTTTTCGAACAGTTGAGGGGTCAAACTGAACATTTGGATGGGTTGATTAGCTGGGAAGAATAATATTTCCATATGAGTTCCCCGTAATGGGGACTTGATTACCAGGATGCTATGGTTGATTCCCATTGAGTAGCTTTTGTTTTTTTTTTTTTTATTGAAACATTCCTTCTTACAGTGCTCCAAACAATGCCCAACAGTTTTACAGTAAGGGCATAATGGAGGAAGCCTGTCGAACAAAATGCCCACAAAGAAAGCAAAGGATTCCCTCTCTGCCAAAATCTCATAGGGAAGTTTCGCAGACAGATCCTAATCAACAAGAATTCTAGAAAAATGCCCCAATGTTAAACTTCAACAGAACAGTTTTATACTAATAATAATTACCATGCCCTTGTACTAACAATATTATATGGAATCCTTTTAAATCAATACAGGACTTTATACTAGTAATAATTACCATGCCCTTGTAAGTTAGTACCTTGATAATACAAGACTTTTAAAAATAAAACATGACTTAGTAATACAATTATCATAATTTTTAAACTTTGATTAAAGTTCTTATACTCTAAAATAGTGTTTGTACTTAAATAAAATCATGGCTTTTAAATATAATATAGTACCTTAAGAACAAAGTTATTATACTATTTTAATGTGATATGAAATACCAACTTATTAATTTAATATGATAATGAAGAGGTAATTATAAGAAAATATAATTTTAATTTATTATAACAGCTTCTAATAATAATAACCACAAACTTTTAATTTTATTATTAATGTAACTTTGGATTTAAAATAGTTTCATGGTATAAACTCATGAATATAAACATCTTTATTATAAACTCATGTAGTATGATTAATATGATTAACATTTATTAAAGAAAACTTGTAACATGATCCAAGTATGTAAGATACATCTTATTTATCCGAACAGAATTTTATTCTAAGGTACCATCCTTAGTGAAAGTTACGTTTTTAATAAGATATGATAGTAGAATTAAAATTATTATAATAACAATCTTTATACTTGATAAATTTATACTTTTAAGAAAATAAGTGTAGAAACACCTAGACTATACTAGAGTGGCACGTTAATTTTGGATCAAGATCAAGGGTCTAAATTTTTATTTTTATTAGTTCATGTATGTTCGTAGTGTTTATACAAACCTTCAAGTAACATTCATAGCATGTTCCTAATAACAACTAAATTTCTTTAGTATATTTCATAGCATGTTTTTAATCACCAAGACAACACAACTTAAAACAGAATATCGCAAGCACTATAACAACAACATAGATTAAAAACAAGAAATTTAAACAAGAGTGAGAAAACTTTGGGGGTTCCACCCCTTCATAGAAGCAACAAAGTGAAATAACCACACCCAACTCCTCCCCCCCCCCCCCCCCCCCCACCTGACGCCCAACTTAGCAAAGGAATGGGGTTGCTGGAAATTTTTGTTCTCCTTCCAAGCTTCCTCCAAAGCTTCTTACTCCAAAGAACAACTACTAATAACTCTAGAATATCTTACTTGAGAGATAGAAGAGAAAATGAGAGAAGCTTTGAGATTCAAAGGGAAGGTGTTAAGAGAAAGCTTGCATTGCATGGGTATTTATAGGAAAGGATGAGGGTAAAGGGTAAGGGCCGAAGCAATATTTTATTAATATAAAACTTGCATCAGATTTTTATTTTATTATAGGTGGAATGGGCCAATAGAATTCAAGCTTCTTCTTTCATGCATGCATGTAGCTTGTAGGCAAGTATCCAACATCATGGTGTTTTTAAGCATGCATGTAGCTGAAAAAAATCTCTCTCTCTCCCTCTCTCTCTCTTGACGTCACACTCCCCCCCCCCCCCCCCCCCCCCCCAACCACACGCACACTTGTTTTATTTTTTTCTTTATCACATTTGGGCTCACAAAAAAGGTGTTAAGAAAGGTACATTAAGTAATTTAATAGCCCAATTAATCTTAACTAAGGAATGCAATTTTGATTTTACTAATCTTAAATATTTGTGACAGTCCATAACAATTAAGACTAAAAAGCCCAAATTGTTATTTTCACTATATTTAATTTCTAACATTGATTTTGTTAGCAATGATCTTAATGCTCGAGTTTGTGATTTTATTGTAGATTGTCATTGGACTATTCCCCAAGAGATTCAAGCTAGATTTCCAGATATCTGTGAAGATGTCAAAAGTATGATCATTCTATTTGAGCTCAAGCAAGATACTTTGATCTGGACACCCTCAGCTATGGGATAACTCTCTTTTAGAGAGGCTTTCCAGTTTATTCAGCCATCCCAACCAACCTAATTAATGTGTGGACAAAAATAATTTGGAGGCCTTCTATCCCCCCATCACGATCTTTTCTTTTTTGGCGAATTATCCACCAACAGACGAGAATTTTGCATCAGCGTGGTTGTGTCACTGTATCTATTTGCTCGTATTGTGGCAAAACATATGAGACAACTTATCATTTATTTCTTTCTTGTCTGTTTGTGTTTCAGTTTTGGCAATGGCTCAGTAGCATTTTTAGATTTGGCCCTGATCTGCAATCTCTCGTATCTTTGCTATCTATTTGCATTGCAATTATAGCAAACAAGTCATGGACATTGTTGTTGCTGGCATAATTAATGTTGCTTGGTTTATTTGGTGCAGTAGGAATCAAATTCACTTTAACGATGTTCGTGAGTCTGTTCCTTCAATTAAAAGCAAGATTGCTGCTGCAGTAGCCTTGACTGGGAATCTATTTAAAGCCACATTGTTCTCCACTATAGTAGAATTTGTCATTTTAAAATCCTTTCAAGTCTCTGGATATATAAGCAAGGCTCCTGTCATTAAACCAGTTATTTGGAGGCCACCCATAAATAATGGCTGGGTTAAAGGAAACTGTGATTGGACGAAAAGGACTACATTGAGGCTCTTTTTAAAATAATGGGACGTGATTGAACCTTTAATTAATATTGGAATGAAATTGAACAGAATAAATAAATAGTGAGACCAAAAAAGTAATTAAGCCAAAAAAATTTCATTCCTAACAAAATTGTTTTCGAAAGGTAAGCATGAATTTGTGTCCGCAAATTTTGTGTATATGTTTATTAGAACTAATAAATTAATTTAGCAACACTCCCT
This sequence comes from Pueraria montana var. lobata, assembly GCA_026413185.1. NCBI lineage: Eukaryota > Viridiplantae > Streptophyta > Magnoliopsida > Fabales > Fabaceae > Pueraria > Pueraria montana. The sequence goes on along the minus strand of CM048650.1, from coordinate 34,467,127 downwards.
TTTATTTATTCCAAGCTAGAAGTATAATCCCCTCAAAATTCATTTAAAAAATTTAATTCACGAATGATGAAGAACTCATTTTAAGCTATTCAGGTGGCATTGTTGCAAGGGGAGCTTGTAAGGGTGCAGAATGAGCTGATAAATACAAAGATTTTATATGCAAGTCTCCTTCAGAGTACACAGCAGCAACCAAACATTGATGCAGCTGTGCAGCCAGAATACTGCAACAGTGCACCTGCTTCCAGGAACTTGATGAACATGAGCTTGTTCAACCCTGGTTTCGATAACCTTACAATGCAGACAGCACCCCCAACACAGTTTGGAGCCTCTTCAACTCTCTGGGCTTCCCCAACATGAGGAAGAAAGCAGGATTCCCCAAGATTTCAACAATGACATACCGCATCTTTTTCCATGAGTTGCCATTTTATCTTACTTTGCTGAATAAATAAATTTAATTACAGTATCATCATTTCATAGTCAAGTTCACATATAAAATGCTTGACTGTAACTTCAATTAATTTATGTCATGAGAATATTTTTATATATGGTTATCTCATTTTGTTATCAAGAGTTAAGGAAAATTCCAAAAATCTTGTCATCTTGTCTCAAGTTCAAAATTGAATTACATGATGCAGTGACCTAGCACACCATGGTTTTAAATTGCGGTTGCGGTCACGATTGCGGTCGCGGTTACAGCTACTGGGCATTGCACCAAAAATGAAAAAAAAAACTATAATTATTGTAATTATTGGAATATCTTTTATTTATAAGATTGTATAAATTTTCATTCATTTTAAAGATTTTGCATCATTTTAATGAATAAATTATAATAGATTTGTAATAAAAATAATGGTATATAAATCTAAAATTAATTTTCTTAGAGCAACTCCAATGCATAGTTGCTTAAGTGAGTTGCTTATCTTAATTTTGTGGGGTCAATAATGCCATATAGATTTAAGCACTCTATATAAGAATTTACTCCAATGCAAAAGATTGCTAAAGTGAATGGTTAACATAATTTTTGGGTCTACAATTGATCCCACATATTAATTAATACTTTTTATATTTTTATTTATTTCAACTCAAAATATTATTTTATTTGTATTGTAACTAAAATTAAAATAAGAGTTAAAGCAATTTTAAAATAATAAATATATAGAGATGAGCAATTTTAATTGTGAACTGATAACAATTATCATATATTAAGTTAGAGCAATTTTAAGTGTGAACTGTGATTTAGAGATGAGCCTTTGGAAAATATTTTCCATTGGTTGTGAATCGTCGTTTTATTTAAAGCTTCAGACAGTATTTTCTTAACCAATTTTAGTTTAAATGAAAATTAAATGGCATATTTAACAAAATGAAAAAGCAAGAGCTTTCTAGAAACACTTTCACTTTATCATTTTTCTTTCTTAGACTCTCGCTTCTCTCTTTCAAAAACGCCCTCTTTCACAAGCTTCTCCTCCATTTTTCACTTTCTGATACTCCCTCTCCGGCAGATCGAGACCGTCGCCACTCCTCCGTTTCTCTGTTGGAGCAGATTGACTTCTCAGCCTCTCCATCGGTACAGATCGACCCCTCCACCCAGTAATCCATTTTTTTTAAAAAAAGAATGTAGATGAAAAAGGAAACAGGAACACAAACAAAAGGCATGCACAAGGGCATTCGCCAACGGAATCACACTCGCAAGTCCGATCTAGTTTTTATGAGAAAAAAGGAGGACCAAGATCATGTTGCAGTTCTATTGCGAATGTTGCGGCTCCATTGTGGTCGCGAAGCCGTTGCGTTGCGGCATTTCACATGAATTTGATTCACACCGCAATTGCAGTCTGTTGCCGTTGCGGTGAGCTCCGCAACCGCAATATTGCGGTTGCAACAAGTGTTGTGGTCCGCAATTTAAAACCATGTCGCACACCTCTACACTCTTTCCAGAATCCCTTGCTACAAACAACGATATCTAGATCCCACTTGTTGGTGGTGAGAAATAATTGGTTTGTCTTATGTAGATGTGATTAAATACTAATAAAAAAATTACTTTCATAACTTCATCAATTTTTCTTTCTCACTTACAGGCTGGTGCAAAACGCTCTTGAATTTTTTTCTACTCACATTAATTATTGCTAAAATATTTTGACACTGCAAGCCAATATTTTAGCAATAATTAATGTGTGTAGAAAAAAATTCAAGAGCGTTTTGCACCCGCCTGTAAGTGAGAAAGAAATACTTATGAAAGTAATTTTTTATTAGTATTTTTAATCATGAACAAACACCTACATAAGACAAACAAATTCTTTCTCACCACCAAGTGGTTTCTAGATATCGTTGTTAGTAGCAAGGGATTCTGGAAAGAGTGTAGAGGTGTGCAAGGTCACTGCTTCATGTACTTCAATTTTGAACTTGAACAAGATGACAAGATTTTTGGAATTTTCCATAACTCTAGATAACAAAATGAGATAACCATATATAGAAATATTCTCATGACATAAATTAATTGAAGTTACAGTCAGGCAGTATATATGTGAACTTGACTATGCAATGATGATACTGTAATTAAATTTATTTATTCAGAAAAGCAAGCAAAAATGGCAACTCATGGAAAGAGATGCACTATGTCATTGTTGAAATCTTTGGAATCCTGCTTTCTTCCTCAGGTTGGGGAAGCGCAGAGAATTGAAGAGGCTCCAAGCTGTGTTGGGGGTGCTGCTGCATATTACATTGTTTATATTATTAACCGATGTAGAATGTCGTATTCTACATTGATTATTAAATAACCGATGTAGACAACTTTAAAATAATCACAATTGTACCACCGCGCTTTATATTACATTGTTTTTTAAATATCCAATGTAAAAGGGCATCGTAAAAAGTCCTTTTTGTAGTAGTGGAGGCTTGCTACTCTTACAATTCCACTAACGTTGACTATACCCACTATCCCTAGTTATGTCAGTTCATCATCATGATCCTCACATAACTCTGTGTTGAAGGAGGACTACGTGATACCCATATGTCAAACTTATGAACGGGCAGGACCAAAGCCGGTCCTAATTTTTTTGGTGCCCTGGGCAAACTAAGAAAATGATGCCCTCGTTTGAATATTTACCTTTTTGTATTTTTTGTTGCAAAATCATTAATAATTTATTTTTGTTTGATTAGAGAGAGATCAAAGATGAAAATATTAGAGAGAAAGATATAAAGTTCAAGGTGTTGTTACGTTGAGAGTCAAAGAGATTCATATTGTGAGAAATAGAAAAAAAATTACTTTTCACATTCACACTTTCTTCTTTGTGTGCAACATTCATTGTGCATAAATTGCACCATCACTTATTGATTTTTCCAAAATTATGAGTAAATTTTAGTTGGGAAGCAGAAACATCACTAATAAATAATCAATTGACTAATGACTAGTGTTTTTTTATTTTTTATAATAAAATTTTATATAATTTTAATTTTAATTATATAAATTTTTATTTTAATATTTATACAAATTAAATAAATTTTTTTGGTGCCCCTCTAAAAATGGGGCCCTGGGCGGTCGTCCACCTTGACCGCCCTCAGAGCCGCCCCTGGGTGGGTAGGACCCATAAGTCAACGTGAGTGAGTTGGCAAGGGAATAAGACTTTTTTTTGGGGGGGAAAGAGAGAGGCATTACATTGTAGCTCAGATTTTTTTTTCAACTTTTTATAATATGTAAAGAATTTATGAAATTGAAATAATACTTATTGGGAGTGTTTCTTAAATGCAGTCTACTAAAATAATTATAAAATATTTGTTGAGTAAAGTTATATTAATTGAGAAAATAAAACTCAATTAAATTATATATATGTATTCATAATGTCTCCATATAATCAATGTTGTTTTAATTTCACAATTGTATGGTAGTTACATATAAAAAGAAAATTTTTCCACTTAGATTTTTTCTCTAAACTTAATACCTAAATTTGTAACAACCATTTAATAAGTAATAATACGTTTTGAGATAATCACTCAGAATATGAGAAAAGTCTATGCACAACGATTCTCTAGAATGGAAGTGGAGATAAAAGTGGAATTCAATATATAATTATGCATGTATTTAATATTATATATATATATATATATTAAATATTATTAATGTAATATTTATTTAAACATTAATTCCTCCGTTCCTTTTTAATTGTCGGATTTCTAACAAAAATTTGTTCCTATTTATCTGTCATTTTCAAAGTCCAAGATAACATTAAATATGGAGAGAGAGAAATAGCACAGTATAATTAATTATGGAGAGATAAATGTAACTAATAGGAAAACAAGTTGTTAGGGAGAGAGAGAAATCTAAGTACCAAACCAACAAAAAAACAAGTTGTTAGGGAGAGAGAGAAATAACACTTGTTAGGGAGAGAGATAAATAACACACCTATGTTAATTGTGGAGAGAGAAAAGTGGAGTGAGAGAAGTGAATTTTATTGGTTGGAGTGTAAAATTCTTAAATGACTATTATAAAGGAACAAAGGGAGCAAATAGTATTATTTATTATATATTAAAAATATAACATTTATTTAATGTCATTAATGAATTAATATAAACATTGAATGGTACTATTTATTGTATAAATTAAATATAACATTTATGACATAAAATATACTCCCTCCGTTTCTTTTTAAGTGTCGGATTTTTGGAAAAATTTTGTTTCTATTTATCTGTCATTTGCAAAGTTCAAGATCACATTAATTACTCTTTTATCAATTATACCCTTACTTCTCTCCTAATCTTTAATGAATATGAAAAGAGGGTAAAATAGGAAATCCCATAATTACTTTATTAGAATCAAGAAAATTTAATGCATTCCTTGATTTGTACAAATAAACCTTAAACGACAAATAAAAAGAAATGGAGGGAGTAACTGTTAACTTTAACAAAAAAAATATATGCTTAATAAATATTCCCTCTGGTCCTTAATATAAGGCACTTTACTATTATTATTTATTGTCATTAAATAGGCCTTCTACCCTACTTGGCCAGACCAAGTTTATAATCTCAGCTTACACTCTCTGAATCTTTTAGTAGATCAGTCTCATCATTTAATCAAGGGTCGTCATCATCATTATAACATATACATAAATAATCTAGGCTATAAAGCATATGATATAATTAATCAATGTTTAAGATAACACTCATTAATCCTTAGTACTCTCTCCGAATCTAAATATAAGCAAAATTAACTAACTTTGCCTTAATTAAGTTGGTTAATATCATTTAATTCCACTAATCACATTTAAAAATAAACTTTTTTTTCCCTAAAGTGCCCTTTATTGGAACTTGATATCAAGAATAAAAAAGAGTCATTGGAACTAGAATCACAATTAATTGAAGGTGTTTTTGGGATGGTATCATTAATTAGGGTCAAAGTAGTTTAAATTTGCTTATATTTGAGTCCAAAAATATTTTTTTATTGCTTATATTTAAGTCCAGATAGAATATGATATTTCTTTTTATAAAATAAGAGATTTCTATATGGAATCCTTTTTGTGATAAAATACATGTATATGAAATATTCTTAATTTTATTATGTGGTTAAACTTCAACAGAACACAGTTTTATATAATATCCCTTTTAAATAAATACAGGACTTTATACTAATAATAATTACCATGCCCTTGTAAGTTAGTACCTTGGTAATACAAGACTTCTATATAAATAAAACATGACATAGTAATACCATTATCATTATTTTTAAAGTTTGATTAAAATTTTTATACTCTAAAATAGTGTTTGAACTAACATAAAATCACGGCTTTTAAATATAATAAAAGTAACCTTAAGAATTATACTATTTTAATGTGATATGAAATACTAACTCATTAATTTAATATGATCGTTAAGAGGTAATTATAAGAAAATATAATTTTAATTTATTATGACAGCTTCTATAATATTAATAACTACAAACTTTTAAATTTATTATTAATGTAACTTTGGAGTTAAAATAGTTTCATGGTATAAACTCATGAATATAAACATTGTTATTATAAACTCATGTAGTAAGTTTGATTAATATTATTAATATTTTATTACAGAAAACTTGTAACATGATCCAAGTATATAAGATACATCTTATTTATCCAAACAGAATTTTATACTAAGGTACTATCCTTAATGAAAGTCACGTTTTTAATAAGATGATAGAAGAATTAATTTCTTTTCATCACTTAAATTAATTTCATAAATAATTATTATAATAACAAGCTTCTAGTCTGCTGGTAGTAAAAGCTTTCTCTAGAGCTGTGGGGATCCCTTGGAAGATTCAAAATAGATGGAAAAACTGTTTGCTTCTCCTTCATGACATAGATTTTAGGATCTCTCATTTACAGACAGGGTAATTCTTGTGCAGATTCTTTAGCTAACCATGGAATACAACTTAGATCTTCTTTTTTGTCTGATACAATTCCTCAGTTTTGTTGGGAGGAATTTAATAGGAATAGAATAGGACTTCCTTTCTATAGGTTTTCCTTTTAGTGGTCGTTCATGGGTTTGGTTATATCCCCCCATGTTTTGTATCAGTTTCAGTTTTTGTTAATATAGGCTTGGCAGATTTTGACAATTGGAAGTTGGGGTGCCAACCTAGTTGGGATCACATTTCCCTTTTGGTTATGCTAGCCTTTTTCAAAAAAAAAAACTACCCCCCTTACCTCACACCCAACTTAGCAAAGAAAAGGGGTTGCTGGAAATTTTTCTTCTCTTTCCAAGCTTCCTCTCCAATCCAAAGAACAACTACTAAGAACTCTAGAATTTCTTACTTGAGAGATAGAAGAGAAAATGAGAGAAGCTTTGAGATTCAAAGGGAAGGTCTGAAGAGAAAGCTTGCATTGCATGGATATTTATAGGAAAGGATGAAGGTGAAAGGTAAGGGCTGAAGCAATATTTTATTAATATAAAATCTGCATCAGATTTTTAATTTATTATAATAGGGTAAAGGGTGGTGGAATTGGCCAAAAGAATTCAAGATTCTACTTGCATGCATGCTTTACTACCACTTTAAAGAAGCCAGTTTTGAAGTTATTGTAGGAAGTAGTGAAATATTGAAATAGGGGCCTTTTTGGTTGCCTTATTAGGGACACCCATAAACCACTCTTGGGCCGAGTACAAAAATAGTACAAAAATACATTCACCGAAGGCTCTACAAAATTAAAAATACAAAGGGCACGGAATGCTTGGATCGCAACTCACCCGTTCGGATGTAACTGAGAGGGTGCCACGTTCAAAACCCAAAGCACCCCCATAGTGAAATCATCAAAAGGAACCGTTACATGCAGGTCGCGGAACACACAATCATACATAAAAAAGAAGTCCCTCAGAGACTGACCCTTTCCCATGAAAACGAATTCGGCATTTGTCTCACGCCGACAACACTGTAACGTTATAGGACACAACTCATCCTCGATGATGGAAGAAACATCTACATAATTCACAAAATTGGACACACTACACTTATCATCATACCGAGACCAATAGGACCCAACTTCCCCGTGTACCCATCCAGGGTAATCGGTGGGAATACACATTTCCCTTGTGTAACCCGAGGCTTACGACTCAGCCTTTGGCTGGAATTACTATTCTCAGCCGAATGGGATACCATGTTATCACCCACCCCCTCTCGGGCAGGAGACGAAGGGGACGTCGAGGGACAAGACGAAAATGAAGACGAAGTTGTCGAGGACTCCCCACTAGCCGAGGATGGTGACCGAAGATCAATCGCCTCGGTTCCCCCAGTAAGCTTACAACCAGGCAAACTCATGGAAATGAAAAAAGGAATAGAAAAAGCCGAACTCTCATACCTTGATTGAGACGAAAAAGAAGAAGCAAGAAGGAAGTATTCAGCTGAGAGCGAAATACGGAGAATTTGCTGGAATGTAAATAAGGGATGCAAAGACGACATCCCTCACCCTATTTATAGGGCCCAAGCCCACAACGGTCCAAAGGGTTCAAACGCTCCCAACCGCTAGATTAACCCATATCTAACGGCTCACAAAAGCGCGACGCCTCGATCCCTTCACCTAAACGGCTTTTTTCAGTTATAATGGCAGGATTTGAAACGACACAACGAGATGCGCATTTTGAATCAAAGCCTCTTCGTCATCGCTGATTAGTCGAGGCTGGGGGCATGTATACCAGTGGGGTATTCGGCTATATGAGTAGCTAAATACCTTCCATCATAAAGCAACCGAATACAGGTGTTCGGCCTAAATCTGGCCGAACACTTGTCCCTTATGAGCAGCTACTTATATCGCCGAATACCATCATAGGTGTATTCGGTGCCACCCCAGCCGAATACTAAGTGTAGCATTCAGACTATACAGATTCCTTTAAGTGACTATTATCAAGGTAAACTAGAGATTAGGAGATAATTAAGCAACCTTAATTAGTGTGGATCGGTCATTAAGGAATGGTCAGGACCCATAAGGGTCTAGGCCCAACAAGATAAGTATAAAAGGGGGTACACCCATCAAGGTAAAGGACTTTTGACCCTCATTTATTACTCACATTAAATGCTCTGAGCCAAAACCTGACTTGAGCGTTGGAGTGCCTTTTACAGGTACCCCCATTATTCGTATAGGAGGATTCAGACATCTACAAATGACCTTGAAGTAAGGAGTAGGAGATCACCCTAACATCCTCAGACAGGAACAAAACACGTTCTACTTTTCATGATTGATGGGAACCATAAACTGTGCAAAGTGTTCTCACTATTGTTAAAGTTGGACTAAATTCATTAGATGATATTTCTTTTTCCTTCCCTGATGTCCTTTTCTACATGTCCCTACTTGATTATTTTATAATCATTAGATGGAATACCATTGTCGGGTTCATTCATGTTTGATGACTAAAAAAGGGGAAAAAAAAAGGTAGACATTTTGATCAGGCTAAACAAAATTAAATGTGGCTACCCGAGTCAACCCACATGTCTAACCAAAAACTGGAGCAACTCGAACCTGCCTAAACCAAAGGGACTTTTGGGCGAAAATGGGTCTATTCAATACATCTAACAGGTTACTTCAGTTTGAGCTTTTTGGGCCCCAAATTGACTTAATCCACCTACTGATCAACCCCAGTACCAGGCTTTTTGAAATTTAAATGTAATTCACTAAGGTTGGCATTTTATTTAACATATCTCTCGCTTATGATTTGCAGTGTACAAGGACTTCCCCTTTTTGTCTTCCAGAAATAAGTTTTCAAAATTATGATTGTATAATTTCATAAATATATTTCCAGAATACATAGATGTATTCAAGAATTAAGTTTCCAGATTTACACAATCATAATTTTGGAAATTTGTTTTTGAAATGATAATCCATCTAACCAAAAGTGGGTGCAACATGACAATTGCAAAAAGTTGAGACAAGACAACTCTTTCTTGTTTCTACATTGGCTTGATTTGCAACCAATCAACATTTACGTTAGTTGCCACATTATTTGCCACGTCATCCATCAGCTCCATGTTAACAAAATTCGTTAAATTTTTACTTAGAGATTGATAAAGGGACCAAAATTGCAATTGCGATACTTGAGAGACCTAATTCGCCCAATTGAAATTTAGGGTATAAAAATTGCATAATTGTGATACTTAAGGAACCAAAAGTGTATTTAAGCCTAAATTAATATAAAATAGGTTTACACATGTTAAAAAAAATACGACAAGATAACACTTCTGAAACCTTTTCTTGCAGATTTCATGAGGAGCCAAACTTGACCCCGCTTGGGATACACTGGGCAAAACATGAGACAATGTACATTTTTTTCATAAGCAATAATGCTAAAAGCTTCTTACGTTGGAAGTGGATGAATAATTAACGAATTTATTCAATAGCTATAATTTTTTTTTTTGTGCACAACGTGTCCCCAGCAGGGTCAAGTTTGACTCCTCGTGAAATATGCGACATAAGCTTTCAGAAGCATTATCTTTTCATATTTTTTAAACATATATAAACCTATTTTATATTAATTTATGCGTAAATGCACTTTTGGACTCAAAGTATCATAGTTGTTCGATTTTGATCCCCTAAATTTCAATTGTGCGAATTGGGTTCTCCCAAGTATTGCAATTGTGCGATTTTGGTCCCTTTGTCAGTTTCTCAATAAAAATTTAACTAATTTTGCTGACATGAATCTAATCAGATGACGTGATAGATGATGTGGCGACTAATGTAGATGTTGATTTTTCAGTGATATGGCATGACGATGTGACATGCACTACTTTAGGGGGGACATTTAACATTGATTAAAATGAGAATTTTATATCGGTTATAGGATTGATGTTGATCCCACCGATGTAGAACGGGAGAATTTTTTACATTGGACATTGAACCGATGTAAAAAATACTTTCTACATAAGTTAAAATTATAACCAATGTAGAAAGGTGCCACTTTCTACATCGGTTATAAGTTTAAGCGATGTAGAATGTCACATTCTACATTGATTAAAATTGTAATTGATGTAGAATGGTCTTGTGTGTTTACTAAAATTAGGGTTGTTCATAGTTCAGTTCGGGAGAGAAAATTGAATCGAACTGAACTGAACTAAAAAAATAGTTATAGATAACTGAACTAAACTGTTTAAATTTAAAGTTGTACTGAACTGAATTGTTTATAAGTTCAATTAACTATTTCTATATTAAAAAAATTAACCTGGACTGTTATATTACTAAACTGTTTTGCAACATATTTAAAAAAACAAAATTGAATTGTTTTTATTAGAAATCTATAAAAATCAATCTGGTATAATTAATATAGCTTTCATTTCTGATTCAATTGATTGAGGAAGTGCTACTGGACTGGGCCATTTATTTTTCCATTCATTCGAAGTAGTTTCCATACACACCTCGAGTAACTTACTGTATCTCACATGAAACATGCAACAAAATTCTTTTAATATAATAAAGATTTACTCCAACACTATGTAGATTATTCCAAAGAAAGGAGTCATTTACTCCAACAATAGTTTGCTAATGCAACTCTATTCTCAAGCAATACTATGCAGATTATTCAAAAGAAGGAAGTCATTTACTATTAACAAATATGCTAGTTATACAACAAACCTATCATGTTGAAAACAGTTAAAAGGAATTGATTTAACATCCTAACTAGTTAAGGACTTAAGGTTGCAATTGATTTCTTCTACATACCCCCAAAAATAGCCTTAAATACACGAGATTATACCTAATAATTAATAAAGAAAAGTTGTAGCCAAATTACTACTGTAGATGATTTTGATTGAGTAGACTTGCAAGCTTACGAGAGACTTGCATTGCGAAACAATTCAAAACCTCTAGGCTCTGACTCTGTTGCCTTAATTTTTTTAAACTATCAAAACTATTTACAAAATAGTGAACTGAAGTATTCCTTAACAGTTCGGTTTTATAAAATTGAACTTACAAAATAGTTTAGTTTGATTTTTTATAAAACTAGAGAAGTTGGCTCGTGCTTTGCACAGGCAGTAAAAGCAAAACAATGATGGGTTGTGTTTTAAAATGCAAAAGAAAAATAAAAGATGAGAGTGTAGCATATCATGATAGTGGTAGGGTTTAGTTGACAGCTGGAGAGATTTATTAAAACTATTGACTGGTTCAGTTTTTATACAATTTAGTTCAGTTTAGTTCTCAATTAATTCAGTTCAAATTAGTTTTTTGAACACCCCTAACTGAAACCTGCTCCACAATTGCTTCACCAGCAACACATTGATATCCATCATATCATACTTGTTAGCAGCTCAGAATCATAAAAGAATAAGAAAAAGATTAAAAGCAACCCATCATTAACATGTAGAATCAATGGAATGGATGGTAATAGCAATCAAGACATAATAACACTAGCATATATCCATAAAATGACATAGTCATGTATGCTATTATTATTTATTTACATCGGTGGTTATGGCTTGTTTTGATTCATTAATGCATTACTTTAAAAGTATGCGTTAATTTAAAGAAGAGTATGCAATAATTTAAAGAAGGCTTAAACTATAACAAAGGTAGTGCCACCAAAGTGTGATGATATGGTTAAAAACAGATTCAATCAAGCACCAAAACAGATTTCTTGCAAATTTTATTATATTTTTCTTTACGCTAACATCATATTCAATAGAAAGGAACGGTGCAACATCATTATCCCACAAATTCTCCATTTAGTTTGTAGTCTCTTAAACATGCCAACATTAAGTTACCTTTCAAATATAAGCATAACCCCAGACGAGAAAAGTACCTAAATATTCTTGGCATTGTAAACATTGAAACAACAAATGCTACATTGGCTTTTTATAGAGTTGTAGCACCACTGAAAATAAGCGTAATCAGTTTCAAACTATAAAAGAACAAAAGATACATGGTGAATGACACAAGACCATTGACTCACAGAAAATATATGCGAGGAAGGTAAATCTGACAAACCTTACTGAAGTATCTTATTAACAAATTTTTAGTAACTCAGCTTCAATTCTTCATACACCAAAACCGAGGGACTCACCTAGAGTTGTTAGAGCTATGTCAGAGGCTTGCTACTCTTACTATTTTGCTAATGTTGACGTCTTATTATCTTATTTTTATCTATTCAACTATTATTATTAAGGATATCTTTTAACCATTATATATATATATATATATATATATATATATATATATATATATATATATATATAATGACTATTTCATAAAAGATGTTTCTTTATTATTTATCATTAATGTCCATAAATTGGGGATGTTACAATACAGATACCTCATTAATGACATTAAATGAATGTTATATTTAATCATATTACTATTAAAATTAACCATAGACTATATTTAATAAATATTATAAAGTAGGAAAAGGTTCAGCACTTTACGTACGTTCTTTTTTACTATTAACTAAAACATCTATCTTATTTTTCAAATAAAAAACTTGATGGAACTAGTTTAAAACCATCAAGCCAAATCCCTGAAAAGAGAAAGGAAGTGACATTTTCAGATTAAAGGCAAAGCCATTTACGGTTGGTGAACAAAATATCATTCTCATTTTAACTCTAACTACTTGATAATTACATAACTATGGCAAGAATAACATACTCAATGAGATTCAGAATAAATACAATAAATCAGATACTTGAATAAAGGATATATATAATTATGAATACATGCCTATGCACAAAGAATAAGTAATTGTTTTGGATTGTTATGAAATACACATACTTGAATAAAGGATGTGCTCTTCTCCCCCCACCAAAAAATATATATTGATTTTGCAGTATTGCATAGATGGGTCATAATTTTACACCCAAGTACAATGACAAAGAATTAAAACCCCCTAAGAAAACAATATAAATTGAGAATTTTCTCAACACAAGGAACACTGCCCAGTGCCCACTCAGGTCATATAAAGCTATCAAGCTTTGTCACACCTGAGCCTACTCAATCAATGGCATGAAAAAGTTGCTAATTTCTTGAACAATATGTAGTTAAAAAATTAATCAGTGCAATCATTGAATTATTTGATATTATCTTTCTAATTATGTATATCAAAATTCACATAATTTAAATATTCTTTGGTATGTTATCAAGCAGTGAATATTTACTTATGTTTTGAATAATATATTATGCAGCAAAATAATATAGCACGATAAAATGTCAATTAATTTTTTATTTACATGAAATTTTTGAAAATTGATCTACTCTATAAAAACATCGTTGTAACAAGAAAAAAAGAAAAAAAAAGAAAAAGAAAAAGGCAATCTTGGATTAGTGATTAGCCACTATACTGTTGCACATATATAGTTTACCATTCTACACGCGGGGAGCAGCATATAGACTGCACAGTTCTTGTGCTCTCCCACAAATTTTTACACAACAAATATTTTAGTTAATTTAATATATTGCTTTTAAGAAGCCCCCAATAAGTTTTATTTTAATTTCATAAATTCATATAATAAAAACTTGAAAAAAAAAACTGAGCTTCATTGTAATGCCTCTCTCTTTCCCAAAGAAAGAAAAGCAAAAAAAAAAAAAAGAATAATAATAAATAAGTATTATTTCCTTGCCAACTCACACATTGACTAAGCCTCCGTTCACTATATATAAATATAACATCAAGTCCATCAATTCCACCACCTTCAGTACTCTTGCTCTCTATTGTAATAAGAAACTCAATATGGCCGATCAGCCACAAGAGAGTGATGATGATCACACTTCCAGAGTAACTAAGCGTGCCGATCAGCCACAATAGCATAGTGATGAAGGAACGTCCAAAGTAACCGAGCATAAGGGCAAGGGCTCAGAGTGTGCCAAGTCAGCACCATCGTCACCTCCATGTGGGGCATGCAAGTACACAAGGAGGAAGTGCGACAATGAGTGCGTCTTTGCACCTTACTTTACTTCTGACCATAGCCCAGCACAGTTTAAAGCAGTGCACAAGGTGTTTCTGGTACTGCAAATTAAGGTGCACTGCTTTAAACCTTGTGCACTGCTGCAAACTGTGTTGGGCTATGGTCAGAAGCAAAGTAAGGTGCAAAGACGCACTCGTTGTCGCACTTCCTCCTTGTGTAATTGTAGGCCCCACATGGAGGTGATGATGGTGCTAACTTGGCACGCTCTGAGCCCTTGCCCTTATGCTCGGTTACTTTGGACGTTCCTTCATCACTATGCTATTGTGGCTGATCGGCACGCTTAGTTACTCTGGAAGTGTGATCATCATCACTCTCTTGTGGCTGATCGGCCATTTTGAGTTTCTTATTACAATAGAGAGCAAGAGTACTGAAGGTGGTGGAATTGATGGACTTGATGCTATATTTATATATAGTGAAGGGAGGCTTAGTCAATGTGAGTGAGTTGGCAAGGGAATAATACTTATTTATTATTATTATTTTTTCTTTTCTTTCTTTAGGAAAGAGAGAGGTGTTAAAATGTGGCTCAGTTTTTTTTTTCAAGTTATTATATATAAAGAATTTATGAAATTAAAATAAAACTTATTGGGGGTGTTACTTAAATGCAGTATATTAAAATAATTATAAAATATTTGTTGTGTAATACTTTGTGGGAGAGCACAAGAACTGCACAATCTGTGCTGCTCTTTGCAAGTACGATGGCAAAGCTATATATGTGCAATGGTTTTGATGGCTAATAACTCATCCAATATTATCTTTTTGTTTTTGTCTTTTTTTGTCTTGTTATAACAAGATATTTTAAAGTATAGATCAAGTTTACAAAGTTCCATGTAAATAATAGATTAATTGATATTTTATCAAACTATACTTTTATCTTGATGGACAATATATTATTTAAAATACAAGTTAATATTCAGTTATTCATTGCTAAATAACATACCAAAGAATATTTAAACTTGGATGAGCATTGTATAAAGAATGTAGAAGTGTGCGAGGTTAATGCATCATGTACTTCAACTTTGACTTGAAACACCAAGAGAACATTTTTGGAAATCTTTTTAAGCTAGCAACAACAACATTCGTGGCTAATTTTGTCATGTCATTCTAACCGGTAACCAATTGATTTTCACCGATTTTGTTTGCTGTAGCCAATTTTTCACCAGATATGTTTTAACATTTCAATTTTGTAGATTTTCCTAATCAATCAACTAGCCGATTGAAAGTTCCACACATTGAATCAACCGATTTGATCCGGTTTTAAATTGTTTTTAGATATAATGTAACATTGAGATTGAAAAATGCTCAAATGCATTTTTTTAGGCTAAATGTTACTTTTGGTCCTTTATGTTTTAGTGTTATTTCGTTTTGGTACATAACGTTTTAAAAGTTTTGTTCTGGTCCTTTATGTTTTTGAAAGGTATCATTTTGGTCATTTTTTCAATTTTTCGTTTAAAACGTCAGTATTTTCGTTAACACCATCAATATTTTAAATTTTAAAATAATTTATTTAAAATAGTGGCGGCTAAAAACCGCCACTATATGTAAAGTCTCAATAACTCCTCAAGGGCCACGTCTCCCTCCTCTCGCACGTGTCCAATGCCCCCACCACTGTTCCTATAATGTATAAACCCAACCTCCCTCTTCCCTCTCCACTCCATGCATTCCCTTGCTTCTTGAACCTCCTTCATTCACTAGTTACCCTTACTTTCCCAAATAGCACACCAACAATGGAAACTAAGGGAGGGTGTTGCATCGTGAGGTGTGCAACTCGCAGTGCACACCACATGTCCAAGGTGGACAAAATAATGTTACGGTTTCTTCTTATCGCCCCCAAACCTCTCCCTGCCGGCGCTCTTTTCGATGCTTCCTCGTCGGAGAGCAACCGTGACAACCTCCGCCAGAAGGACATTGCCGATGCGTCAACGCACTCCCAGGGACTGTGAATGACAACCCCCACCGCCCTCCATCGTGCCATTTTGGTATATTTTACTTTGAGGGTTTGGATCTGTTTCTGAAATGGGGTAGTGATGGTGGTAGTTGAATTGGTTTTTGGATCTTCTCCATTTGATGTGTTTTGCCATTATGGGGGTGTTTCTAAAACGTTGAAGAAGGAGAGGAAGCTGGCAGTGGAGACAGAACGGCAGATATACTACAGTGGTTGGAGGAGAAGAAGATTTTTTGTGGTTTATAATTTTTAAAATAAAATAAAGATAGTGGTGGTTTTTAGCTGCCAATATATTAAATTAATTATTTTAAAATTTAAATGTTAACGGAACACTAACGTTTCAAACGGAAAATTGAAAAAAGGACCAATATGATACCTTTGAAAAATATAAAGGACCAGAACGAAACTTTTAAAATGTTATGTACCAAAATGAAAAACCACTAACACATAGTTGTTATAAATTAAAAACACTTTATTACAACACTTTATTACATATTAAATAGTTGTTATAAATTAAAGTATTTAGTTTAGAGAAAAAAACTTAGTGGGAAAATTTTCTGTTATACGTAATTATCAAATGTAAAGTTATAATAATTGAGAAAATAAAACTCATGATTAAATTATAACATACAATTGAGAAATTAAAATAACATTGACTATATGGAGCATTATATATATTCCACAAAGTTTATTTGAACTGTTTTTCTCATTTTGTGTGAGTTTGGCAGGTTTGGAAATAATACAATTTGGGGATGATTTGGAATGCTGTGATTTGGGCTATTTGAGAGCATAGAAATGGTATCATTTTCTCTGGTGTGGCTGTTAATCCTCTCTTGGTGTTAGGATTAAAGTTTCATCTTGGAAGTGGTTTCTAGCGAGATCTAATTGTAAGTTTTGTTTGTTTTCTGACTGGTATATTATGGAATATACCGTAAAACTACAATTATTAGAGAAAAATACCAAAAAATATACAGAACTTCATCATAATAAATATTAAAAGAAAGCACAGTACCAAGTAAAGAAATTCTTCTAACCAAGCAAACCTGTTGTTGCAAAGCAAGAATGGTGGAGACACAACCATAAACAGGATCAGTCAGCCATGCTTGAACTCGTATGATTTGGTAACCATAGCTTGGTGATGGTCCACTAAAGAAGAACACAAAGTGGTTTGGAAGAAAAATTGAATAAGCAACATAGAAACAGATATGAGGAAAATAAAATCGATCAAATCTCTGCAAAGTACATAAAAAAAAAGCTCAGAAAGAGTACCTGAGCGAGAAGAGCAATAGGAGAATAGTCTATGCACAACGATTCTCTAAAATGGGAGTGGAGATAAAAGTGGAATTCAATGCATATAATTATGTATGTATTTAATATTATATATATATATATATTAAATATTATTAATGTAATATTTATTTAAACGTTAAATATAACTCTGTAAAAAAAAACGTTAAATATAACATTTATTTAATGTCATTAATGAATTAATATAAGCATTGAATAGTACTATTTATTATATAGATTAAATATAACATTTATGACATAAAATATACTCCCTCTGTTCCTTTATAATAGTCGTTTAAAGATTTTGCACTCCAGCCAATAAAAGCCACTTCTCCCACTCCACTTTTCTCTCTCCACAATTAACATACCTGTGTTATTTCTCTCTCTCCATAACAACTTGTTTTCTTATTGGTTAGGTTTCTCTCTCTTTAACAACTTGTTTTTCTATTGGTTACGTTTCTCTCTCCATAATTAATTATACTGTGCTATTTCTCTCTCTCCATATTTAATGTTATCTTGGACTTGGAAAACGACATATAAATAGGAACAAATTTTTGTTAGAAATCCGACAATTAAAAGGAATGGAGGCAGTAACTGTTAACTTTATTAATAAAAAATATAAATGCTTATTAAATACTCACTCTAGTCCTTAGATAAGACACTTTAGACATATTCACATACCAATAAAAATAGTTAATTCAGTTGATTTTACTGATTTTTTTTTTAAAAATGTTACTAATGTAAATGGTATTATTTATTATATATTAAAAAATATAACATTTATTTAATGTCATTAATGAATTAATATAAGCATTGAATAGTACTGTTTATTGTATAGATTAAATATAACATTTATGACATAAAAATATAACTGTTAACTTTAATAAAAAAAAATATGCTTATTAAATATATGACTTCTCATATGCAAATTTATATATATATATATATATATATACATATATAATTTAATACTAATACAATATATATAAAATAATAAATATATTTATCTATTAATTTTTATTCTTAATTAATATTTTGAATAATAAATTATTTTAAATTTAATTGTATATTAAAATATTCTTAATTTTAATTTTATTGTTCATAAAACATATTTTAAAGTGATCAAAATTTAAAAATAAAAATATACTTGATGACAATATATGTGAACATAGTATTAATTTAATATTTTATATAAATATATAAAAAAAATGTTAACCAAGGGTCCTCAAAAGGGGGTGAATTGAGTTATTTTAAAAACATTTTGTTCTCAACCTTTAATAGCAAAGAATTCAATTCCCAGAAAATAGAGATGTAGAAACAAACTCAAAACCCTTAATCCCAATTAACAAAATAAAACATAAACATAAAAATAATTAAGGAGTTAGGGATAGAAGAGAGTATATCGAGATTTATATTGGTTCAGTCAACTTGACATTAACAAATTAAGGAAGTGATTCACAATGTCAAAAATCATAATATCAATAGTAAAACACACATTATTTTAATTATTTTTTTAATAATATATGTGCTGATTATGTGTTATCCGATACAAAAAAGTGATTTGTGGCGGTTAAAATTATAGTTTGTGGCAGCTCAAAAACCACCACAAAAGTCAATTCTAATGTTGAAAAAAATCATCATGTCTACGTGCGTCACAAACAGCTTATGACGGATTTTAAGTAAACTCTGGTATTTTCGCCAAATCGCCAAAAAATACAGTTTTAGTTTTGTCAAACTTTGCATTCCCTAGGTCTAGCAACAGAACCCTTTCGACACTAGGTTGAGAGAACTATAACACAACTCAAACTTATGTGCCTACTCGCAAACTGCAGCCACAAGCCGCGGACTGGTACATGTACTTATGCACACTACATCCACATCGACGTTCTCAACTCCACAATCCAGCATCACAACATAATCACACATTTTGGCAATATCAACAACACAACAATTTAATCAACAACCAATTTAATAAAGATTTCAATGGTGGTGTGCTTAGTTATTCATGTTGTTAGAAGTACGGTAATTTCGTACTTGCCATAATCGTCCATGGTCATCCTCAAGATTCTATGCTTTGCCACTAACAACCAAGTAAAAGGTTAAATAACCCATTTCTATCAAATAGGGGCCATAGACAGACCCTACTTACAATCAACTTTTCATCATCTATTATTCTTATGAATAACATTTGTTATTAAATCTTAGGAATTGGTCCTTTAGGGTTCCACTTTCAAGTCTTATAAAGACTTTTATTCACATACAACCATTCTAAAGCTTTTTCTAATCATTGTATTTATTTGAAATGACGCTCAACAAGGATTCTATCGGGCTTAGCATGTCTTAGAGCATATGCTACTCTTTTAATTCTATGTTCTGGTGCTTAGCTCACTATGCAGGCGGATTCTGATGTTCTCATACTTAGCGCTAGAACGCTGGTGCTTAGCAACACTATGTAGGGGGGTCTTTTGATGTTCTCACGCTTACAACTAGAAAATTGGTGCTTAACGCCACACATCGGGTGTACGAGTTGGTGTTGTTAATTTATCCTGGACTACGTAGTGAGCCTATCCATTAGGACTCTCACAATCATGCCATTAACCCTTAGACCTTAGCCAAGGCCACGCCCTCCAATTCGCAGTGTACCACACCGTGACTTTTGCGCACCAAAAATCTTATCTCTAGGCCTTCTGCTCAACTTGGTCACACCAACCTTATAATCTCAGCTTACATTCTCTAAATCTTTCAATAGAGTCTCATAATTTAATCAATGGTTGTCAAGCAGGATTATGTCTTCTTATTTTTTGCTAACCTCTTTCTCTGTTTTTGGAATTGTTAGTTGTGGCTACAGAGGGGTTGTTGTTTGCTGCCATATTCATTTCCTTAATTATCCTCTACATCACCCCAAAATTTTCCAAGGATTTAAAGGTCTTTTTGAACAACTTCTGGGAAAGACGAAATAGAGCCAACTTGCTGTTGCTTCCCTATTGTTTTCAACTTCTGTTTTTGAGACTTAGAGTGAACTAATTGGAAGTTTTGAGAGTTGCCATTCTCATCTTCCATGTTAACCGAATTTGATATATCGTCTTCAGAATTCTATATCTGCCCAGGATTTGGACAAGGCTCTGATGTTGTTGTGAACTAAAGGTTGCAAAACATAATCTTGTAATGAAACGTCAATAGAGATACCAGCCACTGTATCCGATGCAACTACAATATCCTGCACTTCTCCTGAGTTAACATGAGTGCACAAACTTGATGGAACAGCTTCAATACGCTCATTGATAACTTCAATAGCCTCAGAAGTAGGTTGATTTTCTGATGCGTTAATTTGTTTTGTGCTAAAAAAAAAGAATGCTCTAGGGACTTTTTTCGAACAGTTGAGGGGTCAAACTGAACATTTGGATGGGTTGATTAGCTGGGAAGAATAATATTTCCATATGAGTTCCCCGTAATGGGGACTTGATTACCAGGATGCTATGGTTGATTCCCATTGAGTAGCTTTTGTTTTTTTTTTTTTTATTGAAACATTCCTTCTTACAGTGCTCCAAACAATGCCCAACAGTTTTACAGTAAGGGCATAATGGAGGAAGCCTGTCGAACAAAATGCCCACAAAGAAAGCAAAGGATTCCCTCTCTGCCAAAATCTCATAGGGAAGTTTCGCAGACAGATCCTAATCAACAAGAATTCTAGAAAAATGCCCCAATGTTAAACTTCAACAGAACAGTTTTATACTAATAATAATTACCATGCCCTTGTACTAACAATATTATATGGAATCCTTTTAAATCAATACAGGACTTTATACTAGTAATAATTACCATGCCCTTGTAAGTTAGTACCTTGATAATACAAGACTTTTAAAAATAAAACATGACTTAGTAATACAATTATCATAATTTTTAAACTTTGATTAAAGTTCTTATACTCTAAAATAGTGTTTGTACTTAAATAAAATCATGGCTTTTAAATATAATATAGTACCTTAAGAACAAAGTTATTATACTATTTTAATGTGATATGAAATACCAACTTATTAATTTAATATGATAATGAAGAGGTAATTATAAGAAAATATAATTTTAATTTATTATAACAGCTTCTAATAATAATAACCACAAACTTTTAATTTTATTATTAATGTAACTTTGGATTTAAAATAGTTTCATGGTATAAACTCATGAATATAAACATCTTTATTATAAACTCATGTAGTATGATTAATATGATTAACATTTATTAAAGAAAACTTGTAACATGATCCAAGTATGTAAGATACATCTTATTTATCCGAACAGAATTTTATTCTAAGGTACCATCCTTAGTGAAAGTTACGTTTTTAATAAGATATGATAGTAGAATTAAAATTATTATAATAACAATCTTTATACTTGATAAATTTATACTTTTAAGAAAATAAGTGTAGAAACACCTAGACTATACTAGAGTGGCACGTTAATTTTGGATCAAGATCAAGGGTCTAAATTTTTATTTTTATTAGTTCATGTATGTTCGTAGTGTTTATACAAACCTTCAAGTAACATTCATAGCATGTTCCTAATAACAACTAAATTTCTTTAGTATATTTCATAGCATGTTTTTAATCACCAAGACAACACAACTTAAAACAGAATATCGCAAGCACTATAACAACAACATAGATTAAAAACAAGAAATTTAAACAAGAGTGAGAAAACTTTGGGGGTTCCACCCCTTCATAGAAGCAACAAAGTGAAATAACCACACCCAACTCCTCCCCCCCCCCCCCCCCCCCCACCTGACGCCCAACTTAGCAAAGGAATGGGGTTGCTGGAAATTTTTGTTCTCCTTCCAAGCTTCCTCCAAAGCTTCTTACTCCAAAGAACAACTACTAATAACTCTAGAATATCTTACTTGAGAGATAGAAGAGAAAATGAGAGAAGCTTTGAGATTCAAAGGGAAGGTGTTAAGAGAAAGCTTGCATTGCATGGGTATTTATAGGAAAGGATGAGGGTAAAGGGTAAGGGCCGAAGCAATATTTTATTAATATAAAACTTGCATCAGATTTTTATTTTATTATAGGTGGAATGGGCCAATAGAATTCAAGCTTCTTCTTTCATGCATGCATGTAGCTTGTAGGCAAGTATCCAACATCATGGTGTTTTTAAGCATGCATGTAGCTGAAAAAAATCTCTCTCTCTCCCTCTCTCTCTCTTGACGTCACACTCCCCCCCCCCCCCCCCCCCCCCCCAACCACACGCACACTTGTTTTATTTTTTTCTTTATCACATTTGGGCTCACAAAAAAGGTGTTAAGAAAGGTACATTAAGTAATTTAATAGCCCAATTAATCTTAACTAAGGAATGCAATTTTGATTTTACTAATCTTAAATATTTGTGACAGTCCATAACAATTAAGACTAAAAAGCCCAAATTGTTATTTTCACTATATTTAATTTCTAACATTGATTTTGTTAGCAATGATCTTAATGCTCGAGTTTGTGATTTTATTGTAGATTGTCATTGGACTATTCCCCAAGAGATTCAAGCTAGATTTCCAGATATCTGTGAAGATGTCAAAAGTATGATCATTCTATTTGAGCTCAAGCAAGATACTTTGATCTGGACACCCTCAGCTATGGGATAACTCTCTTTTAGAGAGGCTTTCCAGTTTATTCAGCCATCCCAACCAACCTAATTAATGTGTGGACAAAAATAATTTGGAGGCCTTCTATCCCCCCATCACGATCTTTTCTTTTTTGGCGAATTATCCACCAACAGACGAGAATTTTGCATCAGCGTGGTTGTGTCACTGTATCTATTTGCTCGTATTGTGGCAAAACATATGAGACAACTTATCATTTATTTCTTTCTTGTCTGTTTGTGTTTCAGTTTTGGCAATGGCTCAGTAGCATTTTTAGATTTGGCCCTGATCTGCAATCTCTCGTATCTTTGCTATCTATTTGCATTGCAATTATAGCAAACAAGTCATGGACATTGTTGTTGCTGGCATAATTAATGTTGCTTGGTTTATTTGGTGCAGTAGGAATCAAATTCACTTTAACGATGTTCGTGAGTCTGTTCCTTCAATTAAAAGCAAGATTGCTGCTGCAGTAGCCTTGACTGGGAATCTATTTAAAGCCACATTGTTCTCCACTATAGTAGAATTTGTCATTTTAAAATCCTTTCAAGTCTCTGGATATATAAGCAAGGCTCCTGTCATTAAACCAGTTATTTGGAGGCCACCCATAAATAATGGCTGGGTTAAAGGAAACTGTGATTGGACGAAAAGGACTACATTGAGGCTCTTTTTAAAATAATGGGACGTGATTGAACCTTTAATTAATATTGGAATGAAATTGAACAGAATAAATAAATAGTGAGACCAAAAAAGTAATTAAGCCAAAAAAATTTCATTCCTAACAAAATTGTTTTCGAAAGGTAAGCATGAATTTGTGTCCGCAAATTTTGTGTATATGTTTATTAGAACTAATAAATTAATTTAGCAACACTCCCTTTTATTTATTCCAAGCTAGAAGTATAATCCCCTCAAAATTCATTTAAAAAATTTAATTCACGAATGAT
Organism: Pueraria montana var. lobata; assembly: GCA_026413185.1. NCBI lineage: Eukaryota > Viridiplantae > Streptophyta > Magnoliopsida > Fabales > Fabaceae > Pueraria > Pueraria montana. The sequence goes on along the minus strand of CM048650.1, from coordinate 34,442,954 downwards.
GAAGAACTCATTTTAAGCTATTCAGGTGGCATTGTTGCAAGGGGAGCTTGTAAGGGTGCAGAATGAGCTGATAAATACAAAGATTTTATATGCAAGTCTCCTTCAGAGTACACAGCAGCAACCAAACATTGATGCAGCTGTGCAGCCAGAATACTGCAACAGTGCACCTGCTTCCAGGAACTTGATGAACATGAGCTTGTTCAACCCTGGTTTCGATAACCTTACAATGCAGACAGCACCCCCAACACAGTTTGGAGCCTCTTCAACTCTCTGGGCTTCCCCAACATGAGGAAGAAAGCAGGATTCCCCAAGATTTCAACAATGACATACCGCATCTTTTTCCATGAGTTGCCATTTTATCTTACTTTGCTGAATAAATAAATTTAATTACAGTATCATCATTTCATAGTCAAGTTCACATATAAAATGCTTGACTGTAACTTCAATTAATTTATGTCATGAGAATATTTTTATATATGGTTATCTCATTTTGTTATCAAGAGTTAAGGAAAATTCCAAAAATCTTGTCATCTTGTCTCAAGTTCAAAATTGAATTACATGATGCAGTGACCTAGCACACCATGGTTTTAAATTGCGGTTGCGGTCACGATTGCGGTCGCGGTTACAGCTACTGGGCATTGCACCAAAAATGAAAAAAAAAACTATAATTATTGTAATTATTGGAATATCTTTTATTTATAAGATTGTATAAATTTTCATTCATTTTAAAGATTTTGCATCATTTTAATGAATAAATTATAATAGATTTGTAATAAAAATAATGGTATATAAATCTAAAATTAATTTTCTTAGAGCAACTCCAATGCATAGTTGCTTAAGTGAGTTGCTTATCTTAATTTTGTGGGGTCAATAATGCCATATAGATTTAAGCACTCTATATAAGAATTTACTCCAATGCAAAAGATTGCTAAAGTGAATGGTTAACATAATTTTTGGGTCTACAATTGATCCCACATATTAATTAATACTTTTTATATTTTTATTTATTTCAACTCAAAATATTATTTTATTTGTATTGTAACTAAAATTAAAATAAGAGTTAAAGCAATTTTAAAATAATAAATATATAGAGATGAGCAATTTTAATTGTGAACTGATAACAATTATCATATATTAAGTTAGAGCAATTTTAAGTGTGAACTGTGATTTAGAGATGAGCCTTTGGAAAATATTTTCCATTGGTTGTGAATCGTCGTTTTATTTAAAGCTTCAGACAGTATTTTCTTAACCAATTTTAGTTTAAATGAAAATTAAATGGCATATTTAACAAAATGAAAAAGCAAGAGCTTTCTAGAAACACTTTCACTTTATCATTTTTCTTTCTTAGACTCTCGCTTCTCTCTTTCAAAAACGCCCTCTTTCACAAGCTTCTCCTCCATTTTTCACTTTCTGATACTCCCTCTCCGGCAGATCGAGACCGTCGCCACTCCTCCGTTTCTCTGTTGGAGCAGATTGACTTCTCAGCCTCTCCATCGGTACAGATCGACCCCTCCACCCAGTAATCCATTTTTTTTAAAAAAAGAATGTAGATGAAAAAGGAAACAGGAACACAAACAAAAGGCATGCACAAGGGCATTCGCCAACGGAATCACACTCGCAAGTCCGATCTAGTTTTTATGAGAAAAAAGGAGGACCAAGATCATGTTGCAGTTCTATTGCGAATGTTGCGGCTCCATTGTGGTCGCGAAGCCGTTGCGTTGCGGCATTTCACATGAATTTGATTCACACCGCAATTGCAGTCTGTTGCCGTTGCGGTGAGCTCCGCAACCGCAATATTGCGGTTGCAACAAGTGTTGTGGTCCGCAATTTAAAACCATGTCGCACACCTCTACACTCTTTCCAGAATCCCTTGCTACAAACAACGATATCTAGATCCCACTTGTTGGTGGTGAGAAATAATTGGTTTGTCTTATGTAGATGTGATTAAATACTAATAAAAAAATTACTTTCATAACTTCATCAATTTTTCTTTCTCACTTACAGGCTGGTGCAAAACGCTCTTGAATTTTTTTCTACTCACATTAATTATTGCTAAAATATTTTGACACTGCAAGCCAATATTTTAGCAATAATTAATGTGTGTAGAAAAAAATTCAAGAGCGTTTTGCACCCGCCTGTAAGTGAGAAAGAAATACTTATGAAAGTAATTTTTTATTAGTATTTTTAATCATGAACAAACACCTACATAAGACAAACAAATTCTTTCTCACCACCAAGTGGTTTCTAGATATCGTTGTTAGTAGCAAGGGATTCTGGAAAGAGTGTAGAGGTGTGCAAGGTCACTGCTTCATGTACTTCAATTTTGAACTTGAACAAGATGACAAGATTTTTGGAATTTTCCATAACTCTAGATAACAAAATGAGATAACCATATATAGAAATATTCTCATGACATAAATTAATTGAAGTTACAGTCAGGCAGTATATATGTGAACTTGACTATGCAATGATGATACTGTAATTAAATTTATTTATTCAGAAAAGCAAGCAAAAATGGCAACTCATGGAAAGAGATGCACTATGTCATTGTTGAAATCTTTGGAATCCTGCTTTCTTCCTCAGGTTGGGGAAGCGCAGAGAATTGAAGAGGCTCCAAGCTGTGTTGGGGGTGCTGCTGCATATTACATTGTTTATATTATTAACCGATGTAGAATGTCGTATTCTACATTGATTATTAAATAACCGATGTAGACAACTTTAAAATAATCACAATTGTACCACCGCGCTTTATATTACATTGTTTTTTAAATATCCAATGTAAAAGGGCATCGTAAAAAGTCCTTTTTGTAGTAGTGGAGGCTTGCTACTCTTACAATTCCACTAACGTTGACTATACCCACTATCCCTAGTTATGTCAGTTCATCATCATGATCCTCACATAACTCTGTGTTGAAGGAGGACTACGTGATACCCATATGTCAAACTTATGAACGGGCAGGACCAAAGCCGGTCCTAATTTTTTTGGTGCCCTGGGCAAACTAAGAAAATGATGCCCTCGTTTGAATATTTACCTTTTTGTATTTTTTGTTGCAAAATCATTAATAATTTATTTTTGTTTGATTAGAGAGAGATCAAAGATGAAAATATTAGAGAGAAAGATATAAAGTTCAAGGTGTTGTTACGTTGAGAGTCAAAGAGATTCATATTGTGAGAAATAGAAAAAAAATTACTTTTCACATTCACACTTTCTTCTTTGTGTGCAACATTCATTGTGCATAAATTGCACCATCACTTATTGATTTTTCCAAAATTATGAGTAAATTTTAGTTGGGAAGCAGAAACATCACTAATAAATAATCAATTGACTAATGACTAGTGTTTTTTTATTTTTTATAATAAAATTTTATATAATTTTAATTTTAATTATATAAATTTTTATTTTAATATTTATACAAATTAAATAAATTTTTTTGGTGCCCCTCTAAAAATGGGGCCCTGGGCGGTCGTCCACCTTGACCGCCCTCAGAGCCGCCCCTGGGTGGGTAGGACCCATAAGTCAACGTGAGTGAGTTGGCAAGGGAATAAGACTTTTTTTTGGGGGGGAAAGAGAGAGGCATTACATTGTAGCTCAGATTTTTTTTTCAACTTTTTATAATATGTAAAGAATTTATGAAATTGAAATAATACTTATTGGGAGTGTTTCTTAAATGCAGTCTACTAAAATAATTATAAAATATTTGTTGAGTAAAGTTATATTAATTGAGAAAATAAAACTCAATTAAATTATATATATGTATTCATAATGTCTCCATATAATCAATGTTGTTTTAATTTCACAATTGTATGGTAGTTACATATAAAAAGAAAATTTTTCCACTTAGATTTTTTCTCTAAACTTAATACCTAAATTTGTAACAACCATTTAATAAGTAATAATACGTTTTGAGATAATCACTCAGAATATGAGAAAAGTCTATGCACAACGATTCTCTAGAATGGAAGTGGAGATAAAAGTGGAATTCAATATATAATTATGCATGTATTTAATATTATATATATATATATATATTAAATATTATTAATGTAATATTTATTTAAACATTAATTCCTCCGTTCCTTTTTAATTGTCGGATTTCTAACAAAAATTTGTTCCTATTTATCTGTCATTTTCAAAGTCCAAGATAACATTAAATATGGAGAGAGAGAAATAGCACAGTATAATTAATTATGGAGAGATAAATGTAACTAATAGGAAAACAAGTTGTTAGGGAGAGAGAGAAATCTAAGTACCAAACCAACAAAAAAACAAGTTGTTAGGGAGAGAGAGAAATAACACTTGTTAGGGAGAGAGATAAATAACACACCTATGTTAATTGTGGAGAGAGAAAAGTGGAGTGAGAGAAGTGAATTTTATTGGTTGGAGTGTAAAATTCTTAAATGACTATTATAAAGGAACAAAGGGAGCAAATAGTATTATTTATTATATATTAAAAATATAACATTTATTTAATGTCATTAATGAATTAATATAAACATTGAATGGTACTATTTATTGTATAAATTAAATATAACATTTATGACATAAAATATACTCCCTCCGTTTCTTTTTAAGTGTCGGATTTTTGGAAAAATTTTGTTTCTATTTATCTGTCATTTGCAAAGTTCAAGATCACATTAATTACTCTTTTATCAATTATACCCTTACTTCTCTCCTAATCTTTAATGAATATGAAAAGAGGGTAAAATAGGAAATCCCATAATTACTTTATTAGAATCAAGAAAATTTAATGCATTCCTTGATTTGTACAAATAAACCTTAAACGACAAATAAAAAGAAATGGAGGGAGTAACTGTTAACTTTAACAAAAAAAATATATGCTTAATAAATATTCCCTCTGGTCCTTAATATAAGGCACTTTACTATTATTATTTATTGTCATTAAATAGGCCTTCTACCCTACTTGGCCAGACCAAGTTTATAATCTCAGCTTACACTCTCTGAATCTTTTAGTAGATCAGTCTCATCATTTAATCAAGGGTCGTCATCATCATTATAACATATACATAAATAATCTAGGCTATAAAGCATATGATATAATTAATCAATGTTTAAGATAACACTCATTAATCCTTAGTACTCTCTCCGAATCTAAATATAAGCAAAATTAACTAACTTTGCCTTAATTAAGTTGGTTAATATCATTTAATTCCACTAATCACATTTAAAAATAAACTTTTTTTTCCCTAAAGTGCCCTTTATTGGAACTTGATATCAAGAATAAAAAAGAGTCATTGGAACTAGAATCACAATTAATTGAAGGTGTTTTTGGGATGGTATCATTAATTAGGGTCAAAGTAGTTTAAATTTGCTTATATTTGAGTCCAAAAATATTTTTTTATTGCTTATATTTAAGTCCAGATAGAATATGATATTTCTTTTTATAAAATAAGAGATTTCTATATGGAATCCTTTTTGTGATAAAATACATGTATATGAAATATTCTTAATTTTATTATGTGGTTAAACTTCAACAGAACACAGTTTTATATAATATCCCTTTTAAATAAATACAGGACTTTATACTAATAATAATTACCATGCCCTTGTAAGTTAGTACCTTGGTAATACAAGACTTCTATATAAATAAAACATGACATAGTAATACCATTATCATTATTTTTAAAGTTTGATTAAAATTTTTATACTCTAAAATAGTGTTTGAACTAACATAAAATCACGGCTTTTAAATATAATAAAAGTAACCTTAAGAATTATACTATTTTAATGTGATATGAAATACTAACTCATTAATTTAATATGATCGTTAAGAGGTAATTATAAGAAAATATAATTTTAATTTATTATGACAGCTTCTATAATATTAATAACTACAAACTTTTAAATTTATTATTAATGTAACTTTGGAGTTAAAATAGTTTCATGGTATAAACTCATGAATATAAACATTGTTATTATAAACTCATGTAGTAAGTTTGATTAATATTATTAATATTTTATTACAGAAAACTTGTAACATGATCCAAGTATATAAGATACATCTTATTTATCCAAACAGAATTTTATACTAAGGTACTATCCTTAATGAAAGTCACGTTTTTAATAAGATGATAGAAGAATTAATTTCTTTTCATCACTTAAATTAATTTCATAAATAATTATTATAATAACAAGCTTCTAGTCTGCTGGTAGTAAAAGCTTTCTCTAGAGCTGTGGGGATCCCTTGGAAGATTCAAAATAGATGGAAAAACTGTTTGCTTCTCCTTCATGACATAGATTTTAGGATCTCTCATTTACAGACAGGGTAATTCTTGTGCAGATTCTTTAGCTAACCATGGAATACAACTTAGATCTTCTTTTTTGTCTGATACAATTCCTCAGTTTTGTTGGGAGGAATTTAATAGGAATAGAATAGGACTTCCTTTCTATAGGTTTTCCTTTTAGTGGTCGTTCATGGGTTTGGTTATATCCCCCCATGTTTTGTATCAGTTTCAGTTTTTGTTAATATAGGCTTGGCAGATTTTGACAATTGGAAGTTGGGGTGCCAACCTAGTTGGGATCACATTTCCCTTTTGGTTATGCTAGCCTTTTTCAAAAAAAAAAACTACCCCCCTTACCTCACACCCAACTTAGCAAAGAAAAGGGGTTGCTGGAAATTTTTCTTCTCTTTCCAAGCTTCCTCTCCAATCCAAAGAACAACTACTAAGAACTCTAGAATTTCTTACTTGAGAGATAGAAGAGAAAATGAGAGAAGCTTTGAGATTCAAAGGGAAGGTCTGAAGAGAAAGCTTGCATTGCATGGATATTTATAGGAAAGGATGAAGGTGAAAGGTAAGGGCTGAAGCAATATTTTATTAATATAAAATCTGCATCAGATTTTTAATTTATTATAATAGGGTAAAGGGTGGTGGAATTGGCCAAAAGAATTCAAGATTCTACTTGCATGCATGCTTTACTACCACTTTAAAGAAGCCAGTTTTGAAGTTATTGTAGGAAGTAGTGAAATATTGAAATAGGGGCCTTTTTGGTTGCCTTATTAGGGACACCCATAAACCACTCTTGGGCCGAGTACAAAAATAGTACAAAAATACATTCACCGAAGGCTCTACAAAATTAAAAATACAAAGGGCACGGAATGCTTGGATCGCAACTCACCCGTTCGGATGTAACTGAGAGGGTGCCACGTTCAAAACCCAAAGCACCCCCATAGTGAAATCATCAAAAGGAACCGTTACATGCAGGTCGCGGAACACACAATCATACATAAAAAAGAAGTCCCTCAGAGACTGACCCTTTCCCATGAAAACGAATTCGGCATTTGTCTCACGCCGACAACACTGTAACGTTATAGGACACAACTCATCCTCGATGATGGAAGAAACATCTACATAATTCACAAAATTGGACACACTACACTTATCATCATACCGAGACCAATAGGACCCAACTTCCCCGTGTACCCATCCAGGGTAATCGGTGGGAATACACATTTCCCTTGTGTAACCCGAGGCTTACGACTCAGCCTTTGGCTGGAATTACTATTCTCAGCCGAATGGGATACCATGTTATCACCCACCCCCTCTCGGGCAGGAGACGAAGGGGACGTCGAGGGACAAGACGAAAATGAAGACGAAGTTGTCGAGGACTCCCCACTAGCCGAGGATGGTGACCGAAGATCAATCGCCTCGGTTCCCCCAGTAAGCTTACAACCAGGCAAACTCATGGAAATGAAAAAAGGAATAGAAAAAGCCGAACTCTCATACCTTGATTGAGACGAAAAAGAAGAAGCAAGAAGGAAGTATTCAGCTGAGAGCGAAATACGGAGAATTTGCTGGAATGTAAATAAGGGATGCAAAGACGACATCCCTCACCCTATTTATAGGGCCCAAGCCCACAACGGTCCAAAGGGTTCAAACGCTCCCAACCGCTAGATTAACCCATATCTAACGGCTCACAAAAGCGCGACGCCTCGATCCCTTCACCTAAACGGCTTTTTTCAGTTATAATGGCAGGATTTGAAACGACACAACGAGATGCGCATTTTGAATCAAAGCCTCTTCGTCATCGCTGATTAGTCGAGGCTGGGGGCATGTATACCAGTGGGGTATTCGGCTATATGAGTAGCTAAATACCTTCCATCATAAAGCAACCGAATACAGGTGTTCGGCCTAAATCTGGCCGAACACTTGTCCCTTATGAGCAGCTACTTATATCGCCGAATACCATCATAGGTGTATTCGGTGCCACCCCAGCCGAATACTAAGTGTAGCATTCAGACTATACAGATTCCTTTAAGTGACTATTATCAAGGTAAACTAGAGATTAGGAGATAATTAAGCAACCTTAATTAGTGTGGATCGGTCATTAAGGAATGGTCAGGACCCATAAGGGTCTAGGCCCAACAAGATAAGTATAAAAGGGGGTACACCCATCAAGGTAAAGGACTTTTGACCCTCATTTATTACTCACATTAAATGCTCTGAGCCAAAACCTGACTTGAGCGTTGGAGTGCCTTTTACAGGTACCCCCATTATTCGTATAGGAGGATTCAGACATCTACAAATGACCTTGAAGTAAGGAGTAGGAGATCACCCTAACATCCTCAGACAGGAACAAAACACGTTCTACTTTTCATGATTGATGGGAACCATAAACTGTGCAAAGTGTTCTCACTATTGTTAAAGTTGGACTAAATTCATTAGATGATATTTCTTTTTCCTTCCCTGATGTCCTTTTCTACATGTCCCTACTTGATTATTTTATAATCATTAGATGGAATACCATTGTCGGGTTCATTCATGTTTGATGACTAAAAAAGGGGAAAAAAAAAGGTAGACATTTTGATCAGGCTAAACAAAATTAAATGTGGCTACCCGAGTCAACCCACATGTCTAACCAAAAACTGGAGCAACTCGAACCTGCCTAAACCAAAGGGACTTTTGGGCGAAAATGGGTCTATTCAATACATCTAACAGGTTACTTCAGTTTGAGCTTTTTGGGCCCCAAATTGACTTAATCCACCTACTGATCAACCCCAGTACCAGGCTTTTTGAAATTTAAATGTAATTCACTAAGGTTGGCATTTTATTTAACATATCTCTCGCTTATGATTTGCAGTGTACAAGGACTTCCCCTTTTTGTCTTCCAGAAATAAGTTTTCAAAATTATGATTGTATAATTTCATAAATATATTTCCAGAATACATAGATGTATTCAAGAATTAAGTTTCCAGATTTACACAATCATAATTTTGGAAATTTGTTTTTGAAATGATAATCCATCTAACCAAAAGTGGGTGCAACATGACAATTGCAAAAAGTTGAGACAAGACAACTCTTTCTTGTTTCTACATTGGCTTGATTTGCAACCAATCAACATTTACGTTAGTTGCCACATTATTTGCCACGTCATCCATCAGCTCCATGTTAACAAAATTCGTTAAATTTTTACTTAGAGATTGATAAAGGGACCAAAATTGCAATTGCGATACTTGAGAGACCTAATTCGCCCAATTGAAATTTAGGGTATAAAAATTGCATAATTGTGATACTTAAGGAACCAAAAGTGTATTTAAGCCTAAATTAATATAAAATAGGTTTACACATGTTAAAAAAAATACGACAAGATAACACTTCTGAAACCTTTTCTTGCAGATTTCATGAGGAGCCAAACTTGACCCCGCTTGGGATACACTGGGCAAAACATGAGACAATGTACATTTTTTTCATAAGCAATAATGCTAAAAGCTTCTTACGTTGGAAGTGGATGAATAATTAACGAATTTATTCAATAGCTATAATTTTTTTTTTTGTGCACAACGTGTCCCCAGCAGGGTCAAGTTTGACTCCTCGTGAAATATGCGACATAAGCTTTCAGAAGCATTATCTTTTCATATTTTTTAAACATATATAAACCTATTTTATATTAATTTATGCGTAAATGCACTTTTGGACTCAAAGTATCATAGTTGTTCGATTTTGATCCCCTAAATTTCAATTGTGCGAATTGGGTTCTCCCAAGTATTGCAATTGTGCGATTTTGGTCCCTTTGTCAGTTTCTCAATAAAAATTTAACTAATTTTGCTGACATGAATCTAATCAGATGACGTGATAGATGATGTGGCGACTAATGTAGATGTTGATTTTTCAGTGATATGGCATGACGATGTGACATGCACTACTTTAGGGGGGACATTTAACATTGATTAAAATGAGAATTTTATATCGGTTATAGGATTGATGTTGATCCCACCGATGTAGAACGGGAGAATTTTTTACATTGGACATTGAACCGATGTAAAAAATACTTTCTACATAAGTTAAAATTATAACCAATGTAGAAAGGTGCCACTTTCTACATCGGTTATAAGTTTAAGCGATGTAGAATGTCACATTCTACATTGATTAAAATTGTAATTGATGTAGAATGGTCTTGTGTGTTTACTAAAATTAGGGTTGTTCATAGTTCAGTTCGGGAGAGAAAATTGAATCGAACTGAACTGAACTAAAAAAATAGTTATAGATAACTGAACTAAACTGTTTAAATTTAAAGTTGTACTGAACTGAATTGTTTATAAGTTCAATTAACTATTTCTATATTAAAAAAATTAACCTGGACTGTTATATTACTAAACTGTTTTGCAACATATTTAAAAAAACAAAATTGAATTGTTTTTATTAGAAATCTATAAAAATCAATCTGGTATAATTAATATAGCTTTCATTTCTGATTCAATTGATTGAGGAAGTGCTACTGGACTGGGCCATTTATTTTTCCATTCATTCGAAGTAGTTTCCATACACACCTCGAGTAACTTACTGTATCTCACATGAAACATGCAACAAAATTCTTTTAATATAATAAAGATTTACTCCAACACTATGTAGATTATTCCAAAGAAAGGAGTCATTTACTCCAACAATAGTTTGCTAATGCAACTCTATTCTCAAGCAATACTATGCAGATTATTCAAAAGAAGGAAGTCATTTACTATTAACAAATATGCTAGTTATACAACAAACCTATCATGTTGAAAACAGTTAAAAGGAATTGATTTAACATCCTAACTAGTTAAGGACTTAAGGTTGCAATTGATTTCTTCTACATACCCCCAAAAATAGCCTTAAATACACGAGATTATACCTAATAATTAATAAAGAAAAGTTGTAGCCAAATTACTACTGTAGATGATTTTGATTGAGTAGACTTGCAAGCTTACGAGAGACTTGCATTGCGAAACAATTCAAAACCTCTAGGCTCTGACTCTGTTGCCTTAATTTTTTTAAACTATCAAAACTATTTACAAAATAGTGAACTGAAGTATTCCTTAACAGTTCGGTTTTATAAAATTGAACTTACAAAATAGTTTAGTTTGATTTTTTATAAAACTAGAGAAGTTGGCTCGTGCTTTGCACAGACAGTAAAAGCAAAACAATGATGGGTTGTGTTTTAAAATGCAAAAGAAAAATAAAAGATGAGAGTGTAGCATATCATGATAGTGGTAGGGTTTAGTTGACAGCTGGAGAGATTTATTAAAACTATTGACTGGTTCAGTTTTTATACAATTTAGTTCAGTTTAGTTCTCAATTAATTCAGTTCAAATTAGTTTTTTGAACACCCCTAACTGAAACCTGCTCCACAATTGCTTCACCAGCAACACATTGATATCCATCATATCATACTTGTTAGCAGCTCAGAATCATAAAAGAATAAGAAAAAGATTAAAAGCAACCCATCATTAACATGTAGAATCAATGGAATGGATGGTAATAGCAATCAAGACATAATAACACTAGCATATATCCATAAAATGACATAGTCATGTATGCTATTATTATTTATTTACATCGGTGGTTATGGCTTGTTTTGATTCATTAATGCATTACTTTAAAAGTATGCGTTAATTTAAAGAAGAGTATGCAATAATTTAAAGAAGGCTTAAACTATAACAAAGGTAGTGCCACCAAAGTGTGATGATATGGTTAAAAACAGATTCAATCAAGCACCAAAACAGATTTCTTGCAAATTTTATTATATTTTTCTTTACGCTAACATCATATTCAATAGAAAGGAACGGTGCAACATCATTATCCCACAAATTCTCCATTTAGTTTGTAGTCTCTTAAACATGCCAACATTAAGTTACCTTTCAAATATAAGCATAACCCCAGACGAGAAAAGTACCTAAATATTCTTGGCATTGTAAACATTGAAACAACAAATGCTACATTGGCTTTTTATAGAGTTGTAGCACCACTGAAAATAAGCGTAATCAGTTTCAAACTATAAAAGAACAAAAGATACATGGTGAATGACACAAGACCATTGACTCACAGAAAATATATGCGAGGAAGGTAAATCTGACAAACCTTACTGAAGTATCTTATTAACAAATTTTTAGTAACTCAGCTTCAATTCTTCATACACCAAAACCGAGGGACTCACCTAGAGTTGTTAGAGCTATGTCAGAGGCTTGCTACTCTTACTATTTTGCTAATGTTGACGTCTTATTATCTTATTTTTATCTATTCAACTATTATTATTAAGGATATCTTTTAACCATTATATATATATATATATATATATATATATATATATATATAATGACTATTTCATAAAAGATGTTTCTTTATTATTTATCATTAATGTCCATAAATTGGGGATGTTACAATACAGATACCTCATTAATGACATTAAATGAATGTTATATTTAATCATATTACTATTAAAATTAACCATAGACTATATTTAATAAATATTATAAAGTAGGAAAAGGTTCAGCACTTTACGTACGTTCTTTTTTACTATTAACTAAAACATCTATCTTATTTTTCAAATAAAAAACTTGATGGAACTAGTTTAAAACCATCAAGCCAAATCCCTGAAAAGAGAAAGGAAGTGACATTTTCAGATTAAAGGCAAAGCCATTTACGGTTGGTGAACAAAATATCATTCTCATTTTAACTCTAACTACTTGATAATTACATAACTATGGCAAGAATAACATACTCAATGAGATTCAGAATAAATACAATAAATCAGATACTTGAATAAAGGATATATATAATTATGAATACATGCCTATGCACAAAGAATAAGTAATTGTTTTGGATTGTTATGAAATACACATACTTGAATAAAGGATGTGCTCTTCTCCCCCCACCAAAAAATATATATTGATTTTGCAGTATTGCATAGATGGGTCATAATTTTACACCCAAGTACAATGACAAAGAATTAAAACCCCCTAAGAAAACAATATAAATTGAGAATTTTCTCAACACAAGGAACACTGCCCAGTGCCCACTCAGGTCATATAAAGCTATCAAGCTTTGTCACACCTGAGCCTACTCAATCAATGGCATGAAAAAGTTGCTAATTTCTTGAACAATATGTAGTTAAAAAATTAATCAGTGCAATCATTGAATTATTTGATATTATCTTTCTAATTATGTATATCAAAATTCACATAATTTTAATATTCTTTGGTATGTTATCAAGCAGTGAATATTTACTTATGTTTTGAATAATATATTATGCAGCAAAATAATATAGCACGATAAAATGTCAATTAATTTTTTATTTACATGAAATTTTTGAAAATTGATCTACTCTATAAAAACATCGTTGTAACAAGAAAAAAAGAAAAAAAAAAGAAAAAGAAAAAGGCAATCTTGGATTAGTGATTAGCCACTATACTGTTGCACATATATAGTTTACCATTCTACACGCGGGGAGCAGCATATAGACTGCACAGTTCTTGTGCTCTCCCACAAATTTTTACACAACAAATATTTTAGTTAATTTAATATATTGCTTTTAAGAAGCCCCCAATAAGTTTTATTTTAATTTCATAAATTCATATAATAAAAACTTGAAAAAAAAAACTGAGCTTCATTGTAATGCCTCTCTCTTTCCCAAAGAAAGAAAAGCAAAAAAAAAAAAAAGAATAATAATAAATAAGTATTATTTCCTTGCCAACTCACACATTGACTAAGCCTCCGTTCACTATATATAAATATAACATCAAGTCCATCAATTCCACCACCTTCAGTACTCTTGCTCTCTATTATAATTAGAAACTCAAAATGATCAGCCATAAGAGAGTGCTAATGATCACACATCCAGAGTAACTAAGCGTGTCGATCAGCCACAATAGCATAGTGATGAAGGAACGTCCAAAGTAACCGAGCATAAGGGCAAGGGCTCAGAGTGTGCCAAGTCAGCACCATCGTCACCTCCATGTGGGGCATGCAAGTACACAAGGAGGAAGTGCGACAATGAGTGCGTCTTTGCACCTTACTTTACTTCTGACCATAGCCCAGCACAGTTTAAAGCAGTGCACAAGGTGTTTCTGGTACTGCAAATTAAGGTGCACTGCTTTAAACCTTGTGCACTGCTGCAAACTGTGTTGGGCTATGGTCAGAAGCAAAGTAAGGTGCAAAGACGCACTCGTTGTCGCACTTCCTCCTTGTGTACTTGTAGGCCCCACATGGAGGTGATGATGGTGCTAACTTGGCACGCTCTGAGCCCTTGCCCTTATGCTCAGTAACTTTGGACATTCCTTCATCACTATGCTATTGTGGCTGATCGGCACGCTTAGTTACTCTGGAAGTGTGATCATCATCACTCTCTTGTGGCTGATCGGCCATTTTGAGTTTCTTATTACAATAGAGAGCAAGAGTACTGAAGGTGGTGGAATTGATGGACTTGATGCTATATTTATATATAGTGAAGGGAGGCTTAGTCAATGTGAGTGAGTTGGCAAGGGAATAATACTTATTTATTATTATTATTTTTTCTTTTCTTTCTTTAGGAAAGAGAGAGGTGTTAAAATGTGGCTCAGTTTTTTTTTTTCAAGTTATTATATATAAAGAATTTATGAAATTAAAATAAAACTTATTGGGGGTGTTACTTAAATGCAGTATATTAAAATAATTATAAAATATTTGTTGTGTAATACTTTGTGGGAGAGCACAAGAACTGCACAATCTGTGCTGCTCTTTGCAAGTACGATGGCAAAGCTATATATGTGCAATGGTTTTGATGGCTAATAACTCATCCAAGATTATCTTTTTCTTTTTGTCTTTTTTTGTCTTGTTATAACAAGATATTTTAAAGTATAGATCAAGTTTACAAAGTTCCATGTAAATAATAGATTATCAAACTATACTTTTATCTTGATGGACAATATATTATTTAAAATACAAGTTAATATTCAGTTATTCATTGCTAAATAACATACCAAAGAATATTTAAACTTGGATGAGCATTGTATAAAGAATGTAGAAGTGTGCGAGGTTAATGCATCATGTACTTCAACTTTGACTTGAAACACCAAGAGAACATTTTTGGAAATCTTTTTAAGCTAGCAACAACAACATTCGTGGCTAATTTTGTCATGTCATTCTAACCGGTAACCAATTGATTTTCACCGATTTTGTTTGCTGTAGCCAATTTTTCACCAGATATGTTTTAACATTTCAATTTTGTAGATTTTCCTAATCAATCAACTAGCCGATTGAAAGTTCCACACATTGAATCAACCGATTTGATCCGGTTTTAAATTGTGTTTAGATATAATGTAACATTGAGATTGAAAAATGCTCAAATGCATTTTTTTAGGCTAAATGTTACTTTTGGTCCTTTATGTTTTAGTGTTATTTCGTTTTGGTACATAACGTTTTAAAAGTTTTGTTCTGGTCCTTTATGTTTTTGAAAGGTATCATTTTGGCCATTTTTTCAATTTTTCGTTTAAAACGTCAGTATTTTCGTTAACACCATCAATATTTTAAATTTTAAAATAATTTATTTAAAATAGTGGCGGCTAAAAACCGCCACTATATGTAAAGTCTCAATAACTCCTCAAGGGCCACGTCTCCCTCCTCTCGCACGTGTCCAATGCCCCCACCACTGTTCCTATAATGTATAAACCCAACCTCCCTCTTCCCTCTCCACTCCATGCATTCCCTTGCTTCTTGAACCTCCTTCATTCACTAGTTACCCTTACTTTCCCAAATAGCACACCAACAATGGAAACTAAGGGAGGGTGTTGCATCGTGAGGTGTGCAACTTGCAGTGCACACCACATGTCCAAGGTGGACAAAATAATGTTACGGTTTCTTCTTATCGCCCCCAAACCTCTCCCTGCCGGCGCTCTTTTCGATGCTTCCTCGTCGGAGAGCAACCGTGACAACCTCCGCCAGAAGGACATTGCCGATGCGTCAACGCACTCCCAGGGACTGTGAATGACAACCCCCACCGCCCTCCATCGTGCCATTTTGGTATATTTTACTTTGAGGGTTTGGATCTGTTTCTGAAATGGGGTAGTGATGGTGGTAGTTGAATTGGTTTTTGGATCTTCTCCATTTGATGTGTTTTGCCATTATGGGCGTGTTTCTAAAACGTTGAAGAAGGAGAGGAAGCTGGCAGTGGAGACAGAACGGCAGATATACTACAGTGGTTGGAGGAGAAGAAGATTTTTTGTGGTTTATAATTTTTAAAATAAAATAAAGATAGTGGTGGTTTTTAGCTGCCAATATATTAAATTAATTATTTTAAAACTTAAATGTTAACGGAACACTAACGTTTCAAACAGAAAATTGAAAAAAGGACCAATATGATACCTTTGAAAAATATAAAGGACCAGAACGAAACTTTTAAAATGTTATGTACCAAAATGAAAAACCACTAACACATAGTTGTTATAAATTAAAAACACTTTATTACAACACTTTATTACATATTAAATAGTTGTTATAAATTAAAGTATTTAGTTTAGAGAAAAAAACTTAGTGGGAAAATTTTCTGTTATACGTAATTATCAAATGTAAAGTTATAATAATTGAGAAAATAAAACTCATGATTAAATTATAACATACAATTGAGAAATTAAAATAACATTGACTATATGGAGCATTATATATATTCCACAAAGTTTATTTGAACTGTTTTTCTCATTTTGTGTGAGTTTGGCAGGTTTGGAAATAATACAATTTGGGGATGATTTGGAATGCTGTGATTTGGGCTATTTGAGAGCATAGAAATGGTATCATTTTCTCTGGTGTGGCTGTTAATCCTCTCTTGGTGTTAGGATTAAAGTTTCATCTTGGAAGTGGTTTCTAGCGAGATCTAATTGTAAGTTTTGTTTGTTTTCTGACTGGTATATTATGGAATATACCGTAAAACTACAATTATTAGAGAAAAATACCAAAAAATATACAGAACTTCATCATAATAAATATTAAAAGAAAGCACAGTACCAAGTAAAGAAATTCTTCTAACCAAGCAAACCTGTTGTTGCAAAGCAAGAATGGTGGAGACACAACCATAAACAGGATCAGTCAGCCATGCTTGAACTCGTATGATTTGGTAACCATAGCTTGGTGATGGTCCACTAAAGAAGAACACAAAGTGGTTTGGAAGAAAAATTGAATAAGCAACATAGAAACAGATATGAGGAAAATCAAATCGATCAAATCTCTGCAAAGTACATAAAAAAAAAGCTCATAAAGAGTACCTGAGCGAGAAGAGCAATAGGAGAATAGTCTATGCACAACGATTCTCTAAAATGGGAGTGGAGATAAAAGTGGAATTCAATGCATATAATTATGTATGTATTTAATATTATATATATATATATAATATTATTAATGTAATATTTATTTAAATGTTAAATATAACTCTGTAAAAAAAAAAACGTTAAATATAACATTTATTTAATGTCATTAATGAATTAATATAAGCATTGAATAGTACTATTTATTATATAGATTAAATATAACATTTATGACATAAAATATACTCCCTCTGTTCCTTTATAATAGTCCTTTAAAGATTTTGCACTCCAGCCAATAAAAGCCACTTCTCCCACTCCACTTTTCTCTCACAATTAACATACCTGTGTTATTTCTCTCTCTCCATAACAACTTGTTTTCTTATTGGTTAGGTTTCTCTCTCTTTAACATCTTGTTTTTCTATTGGTTACGTTTCTCTCTCCATAATTAATTATACTGTGCTATTTCTCTCTCTCCATATTTAATGTTATCTTGGACTTGGAAAACGACATATAAATAGGAACAAATTTTTGTTAGAAATCCGACAATTAAAAGGAATGGAGGCAGTAACTTTAACTTTATTAATAAAAAATATAAATGCTTATTAAATACTCACTCTAGTCCTTAGATAAGACACTTTAGACATATTCACATACCAATAAAAATAGTTTAATTCAGTTGATTTTACTGATTTTTTTTAAAAAAATGTTACTAATGTAAATGGTATTATTTATTATATATTAAAAAATATAACATTTATTTAATGTCATTAATGAATTAATATAAGAATTGAATAGTACTGTTTATTGTATAGATTAAATATAACATTTATGACATAAAAATATAACTGTTAACTTTAATAAAAAAAAATATGCTTATTAAATATATGACTTCTCATATGCAAATTTATATATATATATATATACATATATAATTTAATACTAATACAATATATATAAAATAATAAATATATTTATCTATTAATTTTTATTCTTAATTAATATTTTGAATAATAAATTATTTTAAATTTAATTGTATATTAAAATATTCTTAATTTTAATTTTTATTGTTCATAAAACATATTTTAAAGTGATCAAAATTTAAAAATAAAAATATACTTGATGACAATATATGTGAACATAGTATTAATTTAATATTTTATATAAATATATAAAAAAAATGTTAACCAATGGTCCTCAAAAGGGGGTGAATTGAGTTATTTTAAAAACATTCTGTTCTCAACCTTTAATAGCAAAGAATTCAATTCCCAGAAAATAAAGATGTAGAAACAAACTCAAAAACCCTTAATCCCAATTAACAAAATAAAACATAAACATAAAAATAATTAAGGAGTTAGGGATAGAAGAGAGTATATCGAGATTTATATTGGTTCAGTCAACTTGACATTAACAAATTAAGGAAGTGATTCACAATGTCAAAAAATCATAATATCAATAGTAAAACACACATTATTTTAATTATTTTTTTAATAATATATGTGCTGATTATGTGTTATCCGATACAAAAAAGTGATTTGTGGCGGTTAAAATTATAGTTTGTGGCAGCTCAAAAACCACCACAAAAGTCAATTCTAATGTTGAAAAAAATCATCATGTCTACGTGCGTCACAAACAGCTTATGACGGATTTTAAGTAAACTCTGGTATTTTCGCCAAATCGCCAAAAAATACAGTTTTAGTTTTGTCAAACCTTTGCATTCCCTAGGTCTAGCAACAGAACCCTTTCGACACTAGGTTGAGAGAACTATAACACAACTCAAACTTATGTGCCTACTCGCAAACTGCAGCCACAAGCCGCGGACTGGTACATGTACTTATGCACACTACATCCACATCGACGTTCTCAACTCCACAATCCAGCATGACAACATAATCACACATTTTGGCAATATCAACAACACAACAATTTAATCAACAACCAATTTAATAAAGATTTCAATGGTGGTGTGCTTAGTTATTCATGTTGTTAGAAGTATGGTAATTTCGTACTTGCCATAATCGTCCATGGTCATCCTCAAGATTCTATGCTTTGCCACTAACAACCAAGTAAAAGGTTAAATAACCCATTTCTATCAAATAGGGGCCATAGACAGACCCTACTTACAATCAACTTTTCATCATCTATTATTCTTATGAATAACATTTGTTATTAAATCTTAGGAATTGGTCCTTTAGGGTTCCACTTTCAAGTCTTATAAAGACTTTTATTCACATACAACCATTCTAAAGCTTTTTCTAATCATTGTATTTATTTGAAATGACGCTCAACAAGGATTCTATCGGGCTTAGCATGTCTTAGAGCATATGCTACTCTTTTAATTCTATGTTCTGGTGCTTAGCCTCACTATGCAGGCGGATTCTGATGTTCTCATACTTAGCGCTAGAACGCTGGTGCTTAGCAACACTATGTAGGGGGGTCTTTTGATGTTCTCACGCTTACAACTAGAAAATTGGTGCTTAACGCCACACATCGGGTGTACGAGTTGGTGTTGTTAATTTATCCTGGACTACGTAGTGAGCCTATCCATTAGGACTCTCACAATCATGCCATTAACCCTTAGACCTTAGCCAAGGCCACGCCCTCCAATTCGCAGTGTACCACACCGTGACTTTTGCGCACCAAAAATCTTATCTCTAGGCCTTCTGCTCAACTTGGTCACACCAACCTTATAATCTCAGCTTACATTCTCTAAATCTTTCAATAGAGTCTCATAATTTAATCAATGGTTGTCAAGCAGGATTATGTCTTCTTATTTTTTGCTAACCTCTTTCTCTGTTTTTGGAATTGTTAGTTGTGGCTACAGAGGGGTTGTTGTTTGCTGCCATATTCATTTCCTTAATTATCCTCTACATCACCCCAAAATTTTCCAAGGATTTAAAGGTCTTTTTGAACAACTTCTGGGAAAGACGAAATAGAGCCAACTTGCTGTTGCTTCCCTATTGTTTTCAACTTCTGTTTTTGAGACTTAGAGTGAACTAATTGGAAGTTTTGAGAGTTGCCATTCTCATCTTCCATGTTAACCGAATTTGATATATCGTCTTCAGAATTCTATATCTGCCCAGGATTTGGACAAGGCTCTGATGTTGTTGTGAACTAAAGGTTGCAAAACATAATCTTGTAATGAAACGTCAATAGAGATACCAGCCACTGTATCCGATGCAACTACAATATCCTGCACTTCTCCTGAGTTAACATGAGTGCACAAACTTGATGGAACAGCTTCAATACGCTCATTGATAACTTCAATAGCCTCAGAAGTAGGTTGATTTTCTGATGCGTTAATTTGTTTTGTGCTAAAAAAAAAGAATGCTCTAGGGACTTTTCTCGAACAGTTGAGGGGTCAAACTGAACATTTGGATGGGTTGATTAGCTGGGAAGAATAATATTTCCATATGAGTTCCCCGTAATGGGGACTTGATTACCAGGATGCTATGGTTGATTCCCATTGAGTAGCTTTTGTTTTTTTTTTTTTATTGAAACATTCCTTCTTACAGTGCTCCAAACAATGCCCAACAGTTTTACAGTAAGGGCATAATGGAGGAAGCCTGTCGAACAAAATGCCCACAAAGAAAGCAAAGGATTCCCTCTCTGCCAAAATCTCATAGGGAAGTTTCGCAGACAGATCCTAATCAACAAGAATTCTAGCAAAATGCCCCAATGTTAAACTTCAACAGAACAGTTTTATACTAATAATAATTACCATGCCCTTGTACTAACAATATTATATGGAATCCTTTTAAATCAATACAGGACTTTATACTAGTAATAATTACCATGCCCTTGTAAGTTAGTACCTTGATAATACAAGACTTTTAAAAATAAAACATGACTTAGTAATACAATTATCATAATTTTTAAACTTTGATTAAAGTTCTTATACTCTAAAATAGTGTTTGTACTTAAATAAAATCATGGCTTTTAAATATAATATAGTACCTAAAGAACAAAGTTATTATACTATTTTAATGTGATATGAAATACCAACTTATTAATTTAATATGATAATGAAGAGGTAATTATAAGAAAATATAATTTTAATTTATTATAACAGCTTCTAATAATAATAACCACAAACTTTTAATTTTATTATTAATGTAACTTTGGATTTAAAATAGTTTCATGGTATAAACTCATGAATATAAACATCTTTATTATAAACTCATGTAGTATGATTAATATGATTAACATTTATTAAAGAAAACTTGTAACATGATCCAAGTATGTAAGATACATCTTATTTATCCGAACAGAATTTTATTCTAAGGTACCATCCTTAGTGAAAGTTACGTTTTTAATAAGATATGATAGTAGAATTAAAATTATTATAATAACAATCTTTATACTTGATAAATTTATACTTTTAAGAAAATAAGTGTAGAAACACCTAGACTATACTAGAGTGGCACGTTAATTTTGGATCAAGATCAAGGGTCTAAATTTTTATTTTTATTAGTTCGTGTATGTTCGTAGTGTTTATACAAACCTTCAAGTAACATTCATAGCATGTTCCTAATAACAACTAAATTTCTTTAGTATATTTCATAGCATGTTTTTAATCACCAAGACAACACAACTTAAAACAGAATATCGCAAGCACTATAACAACAACATAGATTAAAAACAAGAAATTTAAACAAGAGTGAGAAAACTTTGGGGGTTCCACCCCTTCATAGAAGCAACAAAGTGAAATAACCACACCCAACTCCTCCCCCCCCCCCCCCCCCCCCCCCACCTGACGCCCAACTTAGCAAAGGAATGGGGTTGCTGGAAATTTTTGTTCTCCTTCCAAGCTTCCTCCAAAGCTTCTTACTCCAAAGAACAACTACTAATAACTCTAGAATATCTTACTTGAGAGATAGAAGAGAAAATGAGAGAAGCTTTGAGATTCAAAGGGAAGGTGTTAAGAGAAAGCTTGCATTGCATGGGTATTTATAGGAAAGGATGAGGGTAAAGGGTAAGGGCTGAAGCAATATTTTATTAATATAAAACTTGCATCAGATTTTTATTTTATTATAGGTGGAATGGGCCAATAGAATTCAAGCTTCTTCTTTCATGCATGCATGTAGCTTGTAGGCAAGTATCCAACATCATGGTGTTTTTAAGCATGCATGTAGCTGAAAAAAATCTCTCTCCCTCTCCCTCTCTCTCTTGACGTCACACTCCCCCCCCCCCCCCCCCCCAACCACACGCACACTTGTTTTATTTTTTTCTTTATCACATTTGGGCTCACAAAAAAGGTGTTGAGAAAGGTACATTAAGTAATTTAATAGCCCAATTAATCTTAACTAAGGAATGCAATTTTGATTTTACTAATCTTAAATATTTGTGACAGTCCATAACAATTAAGACTAAAAAGCCCAAATTGTTATTTTCACTATATTTAATTTCTAACATTGATTTTGTTAGCAATGATCTTAATGCTCGAGTTTGTGATTTTATTGTAGATTGTCATTGGACTATTCCCCAAGAGATTCAAGCTAGATTTCCAGATATCTGTGAAGATGTCAAAAGTATGATCATTCTATTTGAGCTCAAGCAAGATACTTTGATCTGGACACCCTCAGCTATGGGATAACTCTCTTTTAGAGAGGCTTTCCAGTTTATTCAGCCATCCCAACCAACCTAATTAATGTGTGGACAAAAAGAATTTGGAGGCCTTCTATCCCCCCATCACGATCTTTTCTTTTTTGGCGAATTATCCACCAACAGACTAGAATTTTGCATCAGCGTGGTTGTGTCACTGTATCTATTTGCTCGTATTGTGGCAAAACATATGAGACAACTTATCATTTATTTCTTTCTTGTCTGTTTGTGTTTCAGTTTTGGCAATGGCTCAGTAGCATTTTTAGATTTGGCCCTGATCTGCAATCTCTCGTATCTTTGCTATCTATTTGCATCGCAATTATAGCAAACAAGTCATGGACATTGTTGTTGCTGGCATAATTAATGTTGCTTGGTTTATTTGGTGCAGTAGGAATCAAATTCACTTTAACGATGTTCGTGAGTCTGTTCCTTCAATTAAAAGCAAGATTGCTTCTGCAGTAGCCTTGACTGGGAATCTATTTAAAGCCACATTGTTCTCCACTATAGTAGAATTTGTCATTTTAAAATCCTTTCAAGTCTCTGGATATATAAGCAAGGCTCCTGTCATTAAACCAGTTATTTGGAGGCCACCCATAAATAATGGCTGGGTTAAAGGAAACTGTGATTGGACGAAAAGGACTACATTGAGGCTCTTTTTAAAATAATGGGACGTGATTGAACCTTTAATTAATATTGGAATGAAATTGAACAGAATAAATAAATAGTGAGACCAAAAAAGTAATTAAGCCAAAAAAATTTCATTCCTAACAAAATTGTTTTCGAAAGGTAAGCATGAATTTGTGTCCGCAAATTTTGTGTATATGTTTATTAGAACTAATAAATTAATTTAGCAACACTCCCTTTTATTTATTCCAAGCTAGAAGTATAATCCCCTCAAAATTCATTTAAAAAATTTAATTCACGAATGATGAAGAACTCATTTTAAGCTATTCAGGTGGCATTGTTGCAAGGGGAGCTTGTAAGGGTGCAGAATGAGCTGATAAATACAAAGATTTTATATGCAAGTCTCCTTCAGAGTACACAGCAGCAACCAAACATTGATGCAGCTGTGCAGCCAGAATACTGCAACAGTGCACCTGCTTCCAGGAACTTGATGAACATGAGCTTGTTCAACCCTGGTTTCGATAACCTTACAATGCAGACAGCACCCCCAACACAGTTTGGAGCCTCTTCAACTCTCTGGGCTTCCCCAACATGAGGAAGAAAGCAGGATTCCCCAAGATTTCAACAATGACATACCGCATCTTTTTCCATGAGTTGCCATTTTATCTTACTTTGCTGAATAAATAAATTTAATTACAGTATCATCATTTCATAGTCAAGTTCACATATAAAATGCTTGACTGTAACTTCAATTAATTTATGTCATGAGAATATTTTTATATATGGTTATCTCATTTTGTTATCAACAGTTAAGGAAAATTCCAAAAATCTTGTCATCTTGTCTCAAGTTCAAAATTGAATTACATGATGCAGTGACCTAGCACACCATGGTTTTAAATTGCGGTTGCGGTCACGATTGCGGTCGCGGTTACAGCTACTGGGCATTGCACCAAAAATGAAAAAAAAAACTATAATTATTGTAATTATTGGAATATCTTTTATTTATAAGATTGTATAAATTTTCATTCATTTTAAAGATTTTGCATCATTTTAATGAATAAATTATAATAGATTTGTAATAAAAATAATGGTATATAAATCTAAAATTAATTTTCTTAGAGCAACTCCAATGCATAGTTGCTTAAGTGAGTTGCTTATCTTAATTTTGTGGGGTCAATAATGCCATATAGATTTAAGCACTCTATATAAGAATTTACTCCAATGCAAAAGATTGCTAAAGTGAATGGTTAACATAATTTTTGGGTCTACAATTGATCCCACATATTAATTAATACTTTTTATATTTTTATTTATTTCAACTCAAAATATTATTTTATTTGTATTGTAACTAAAATTAAAATAAGAGTTAAAGCAATTTTAAAATAATAAATATATAGAGATGAGCAATTTTAATTGTGAACTGATAACAATTATCATATATTAAGTTAGAGCAATTTTAAGTGTGAACTGTGATTTAGAGATGAGCCTTTGGAAAATATTTTCCATTGGTTGTGAATCGTCGTTTTATTTAAAGCTTCAGACAGTATTTTCTTAACCAATTTTAGTTTAAATGAAAATTAAATGGCATATTTAACAAAATGAAAAAGCAAGAGCTTTCTAGAAACACTTTCACTTTATCATTTTTCTTTCTTAGACTCTCGCTTCTCTCTTTCAAAAACGCCCTCTTTCTCAAGCTTCTCCTCCATTTTTCACTTTCTGATACTCCCTCTCCGGCAGATCGAGACCGTCGCCACTCCTCCGTTTCTCTGCTGGAGCATATTGACTTCTCAGCCTCTCCATCGGTACAGATCGACCCCTCCACCCAGTAATCCATTTTTTTTTAAAAAAGAATGTAGATGAAAAAGGAAACAGGAACACAAACAAAAGGCATGCACAAGGGCATTCGCCAACGGAATCACACTCGCAAGTCCGATCTAGTTTTTATGAGAAAAAAGGAGGACCAAGATCATGTTGCAGTTCTATTGCGAATGTTGCGGCTCCATTGTGGTCACGAAGCCGTTGCGTTGCGGCATTTCACATGAATTTGATTCACACCGCAATTGCAGTCTGTTGCCGTTGCGGTGAGCTCCGCAACCGCAATATTGCGGTCGCAACAAGTGTTGTGGTCCGCAATTTAAAACCATGTCGCACACCTCTACACTCTTTCCAGAATCCCTTGCTACTAACAACGATATCTAGATCCCACTTGTTGGTGGTGAGAAATAATTGGTTTGTCTTATGTAGATGTGATTAAATACTAATAAAAAAATTACTTTCATAACTTCATCAATTTTTCTTTCTCACTTACAGGCTGGTGCAAAATGCTCTTGAATTTTTTTCTACTCACATTAATTATTGCTAAAATATTTTGACACTGCAAGCCAATATTTTAGCAATAATTAATGTGTGTAGAAAAAAATTCAAGAGCGTTTTGCACCCGCCTGTAAGTGAGAAAGAAATACTTATGAAAGTAATTTTTTATTAGTATTTTTAATCATGAACAAACACCTACATAAGACAAACAAATTCTTTCTCACCACCAAGTGGTTTCTAGATATCGTTGTTAGTAGCAAGGGATTCTGGAAAGAGTGTAGAGGTGTGCAAGGTCACTGCTTCATGTACTTCAATTTTGAACTTGAACAAGATGACAAGATTTTTGGAATTTTCCATAACTCTAGATAACAAAATGAGATAACCATATATAGAAATATTCTCATGACATAAATTAATTGAAGTTACAGTCAGGCAGTATATATGTGAACTTGACTATGTAATGATGATACTGTAATTAAATTTATTTATTCAGAAAAGCAAGCAAAAATGGCAACTCATGGAAAGAGATGCACTATGTCATTGTTGAAATCTTTGGAATCCTGCTTTCTTCCTCAGTTTGGGGAAGCGCAGAGAATTGAAGAGGCTCCAAGCTGTGTTGGGGGTGCTGCTGCATATTACATTGTTTATATTATTAACCGATGTAGAATGTCGTATTCTACATTGATTATTAAATAACCGATGTAGACAACTTTAAAATAATCACAATTGTACCACCGCGCTTTATATTACATTGTTTTTTAAATATCCAATGTAAAAGGGCATCGTAAAAAGTCCTTTTTGTAGTAGTGGAGGCTTGCTACTCTTACAATTCCACTAACGTTGATTATACCCACTATCCCTAGTTATGTCAGTTCATCATCATGATCCTCACATAACTCTGTGTTGAAGGAGGACTACGTGATACCCATATGTCAAACTTATGAACGGGCAGGACCAAAGCCGGTCCTAATTTTTTTGGTGCCCTGGGCAAACTAAGAAAATGATGCCCTCGTTTGAATATTTACCTTTTTGTATTTTTTGTTGCAAAATCATTAATAATTTATTTTTGTTTGATTAGAGAGAGATCAAAGATGAAAATATTAGAGAGAAAGATATAAAGTTCAAGGTGTTGTTACGTTGAGAGTCAAAGAGATTCATATTGTGAGAAATAGAAAAAAAATTACTTTTCACATTCACACTTTCTTCTTTGTGTGCAACATTCATTGTGCATAAATTGCACCATCACTTATTGATTTTTCCAAAATTATGAGTAAATTTTAGTTGGGAAGCAGAAACATCACTAATAAATAATCAATTGACTAATGACTAGTGTTTTTTTATTTTTTATAATAAAATTTTATATAATTTTAATTTTAATTATATAAATTTTTATTTTAATATTTATACAAATTAAATAAATTTTTTTGGTGCCCCTCTAAAAATGGGGCCCTGGGCGGTCGTCCACCTTGACCGCCCTCAGAGCCGCCCCTGGGTGGGTAGGACCCATAAGTCAACGTGAGTGAGTTGGTAAGGGAATAAGACTTTTTTTTTGGGGGGAAAGAGAGAGGCATTACATTGTAGCTCAGATTTTTTTTTCAACTTTTTATAATATGTAAAGAATTTATGAAATTGAAATAATACTTATTGGGAGTGTTTCTTAAATGCAGTCTACTAAAATAATTATAAAATATTTGTTGAGTAAAGTTATATTAATTGAGAAAATAAAACTCAATTAAATTATATATATGTATTCATAATGTCTCCATATAATCAATGTTGTTTTAATTTCACAATTGTATGGTAGTTACATATAAAAAGAAAATTTTTCCACTTAGATTTTTTCTCTAAACTTAATACCTAAATTTGTAACAACCATTTAATAAGTAATAATACGTTTTGAGATAATCACTCAGAATATGAGAAAAGTCTATGCACAACGATTCTCTAGAATGAAAGTGGAGATAAAAGTGGAATTCAATATATAATTATGCATGTATTTAATATTATATATATATATATTAAATATTATTAATGTAATATTTATTTAAACATTAATTCCTCCGTTCCTTTTTAATTGTCGGATTTCTAACAAAAATTTGTTCCTATTTATCTGTCATTTTCAAAGTCCAAGATAACATTAAATATGGAGAGAGAGAAATAGCACAGTATAATTAATTATGGAGAGATAAATGTAACTAATAGGAAAACAAGTTGTTAGGGAGAGAGAGAAATCTAAGTACCAAACCAACAAAAAAACAAGTTGTTAGGGAGAGAGAGAAATAACACTTGTTAGGGAGAGAGATAAATAACACACCTATGTTAATTGTGGAGAGAGAAAAGTGGAGTGAGAGAAGTGAATTTTATTGGTTGGAGTGTAAAATTCTTAAATGACTATTATAAAGGAACAAAGGGAGCAAATAGTATTATTTATTATATATTAAAAATATAACATTTATTTAATGTCATTAATGAATTAATATAAACATTGAATGGTACTATTTATTGTATAAATTAAATATAACATTTATGACATAAAATATACTCCCTCCGTTTTTTTTAAGTGTCGGATTTTTGGAAAAATTTTGTTTCTATTTATCTGTCATTTGCAAAGTTCAAGATCACATTAATTACTCTTTTATCAATTATACCCTTACTTCTCTCCTAATCTTTAATGAATATGAAAAGAGGGTAAAATAGGAAATCCCATAATTACTTTATTAGAATCAAGAAAATTTAATGCATTCCTTGATTTGTACAAATAAACCTTAAACGACAAATAAAAAGAAATGGAGGGAGTAACTGTTAACTTTAACAAAAAAAATATATGCTTAATAAATATTCCCTCTGGTCCTTAATATAAGGCACTTTACTATTATTATTTATTGTCATTAAATAGGCCTTCTACCCTACTTGGCCAGACCAAGTTTATAATCTCAGCTTACACTCTCTGAATCTTTTAGTAGATCAGTCTCATCATTTAATCAAGGGTCATCATCATCATTATAACATATACATAAATAATCTAGGCTATAAAGCATATGATATAATTAATCAATGTTTAAGATAACACTCATTAATCCTTAGTACTCTCTCCGAATCTAAATATAAGCAAAATTAACTAACTTTGCCTTAATTAAGTTGGTTAATATCATTTAATTTCACTAATCACATTTAAAAATAAACTTTTTTTCCCTAAAGTGCCCTTTATTGGAACTTGATATCAAGAATAAAAAACTTGATATCAAGAATAAAAAAGAGTCATTGGAACTAGAATCACAATTAATTGAAGGTGTTTTTGGGATGGTATCATTAATTAGGGTCAAAGTAGTTTAAATTTGCTTATATTTGAGTCCAAAAATATTTTTTTATTGCTTATATTTAAGTCCAGATAGAATATGATATTTCTTTTTATAAAATAAGAGATTTCTATATGGAATCCTTTTTGTGATAAAATACATGTATATGAAATATTCTTAATTTTATCATGTGGTTAAACTTCAACAGAACACAGTTTTATATAATATCCCTTTTTAATAAATACAGGACTTTATACTAATAATAATTACCATGCCCTTGTAAGTTAGTACCTTGGTAATACAAGACTTCTATATAAATAAAACATGACATAGTAATACCATTATCATTATTTTTAAAGTTTGATTAAAATTTTTATACTCTAAAATAGTGTTTGAACTAACATAAAATCACGGCTTTTAAATATAATAAAAGTAACCTTAAGAATTATACTATTTTAATGTGATATGAAATACTAACTCATTAATTTAATATGATCGTTAAGAGGTAATTATAAGAAAATATAATTTTAATTTATTATGACAGCTTCTATAATATTAATAACTACAAACTTTTAAATTTATTATTAATGTAACTTTGGAGTTAAAATAGTTTCATGGTATAAACTCATGAATATAAACATTGTTATTATAAACTCATGTAGTAAGTTTGATTAATATGATTAATATTTTATTACAGAAAACTTGTAACATGATCCAAGTATATAAGATACATCTTATTTATCCAAACAGAATTTTATACTAAGGTACTATCCTTAATGAAAGTCACGTTTTTAATAAGATGATAGAAGAATTAATTTCTTTTCATCACTTAAATTAATTTCATAAATAATTATTATAATAACAATAATTATTATAATAACAAGCTTCTAGTCTGCTGGTAGTAAAAGCTTTCTCTAGAGCTGTGGGGATCCCTTGGAAGATTCAAAATAGATGGAAAAACTGTTTGCTTCTCCTTCATGACATAGATTTTAGGATCTCTCATTTACAGACAGGGTAATTCTTGTGCAGATTCTTTAGCTAACCATGGAATACAACTTAGATCTTCTTTTTTGTCTGATACAATTCCTCAGTTTTGTTGGGAGGAATTTAATAGGAATAGAATAGGACTTCCTTTCTATAGGTTTTCCTTTTAGTGGTCGTTCATGGGTTTGGTTATATCCCCCCATGTTTTGTATCAGTTTCAGTTTTTGTTAATATAGGCTTGGCAGATTTTGACAATTGGAAGTTGGGGTGCCAACCTAGTTGGGATCACATTTCCCTTTTGGTTATGCTAGCCTTTTTCAAAAAAAAAAAACTACCCCCCTTACCTCACACCCAACTTAGCAAAGAAAAGGGGTTGCTGGAAATTTTTCTTCTCTTTCCAAGCTTCCTCTCCAATCCAAAGAACAACTACTAAGAACTCTAGAATTTCTTACTTGAGAGATAGAAGAGAAAATGAGAGAAGCTTTGAGATTCAAAGGGAAGGTCTGAAGAGAAAGCTTGCATTGCATGGATATTTATAGGAAAGGATGAAGGTGAAAGGTAAGGGCTGAAGCAATATTTTATTAATATAAAATCTGCATCAGATTTTTAATTTATTATAATAGGGTAAAGGGTGGTGGAATTGGCCAAAAGAATTCAAGATTCTACTTGCATGCATGCTTGTAGTTTGTAGGCAAGGGAATATGTGTGTAAGTATCCAAGTATCCAACATCATGGTGTTTTTAAGCATGTATGTAGCTGACCAAAAATCTCCCTCTCCTTCTCTCTCTCTCTCTCCTCTCTCTCCTCTCTCTCTCCTCTCTCTCTCTCTCTCTCTCTCTCTTGGCTTCACACTCCCACACATAGACACATGTACACACTTGTTTTATTTTTTTCTTTATCACATTTGGGCTCACAAAAAGGTGTTTAGGAAAGGTACATTAAGTAATTTAACAACCCAATTAATCTTAACTAAGGAATCTCTAGCCAAATATTAATTTTACTAATCTTAAATAATTGTGACAGCCCCTAACAATTCAGATTAAAAAGCCCAAATTGTTATTTTCACTATATTTAATTACTAACATTGATTTTAATTAATTCTTAAACAATTAGCATAAATAATTTAATTCTCATATAAACTTAGTCATGCAATAATTAAATGAAACACACACACACACACATACACACACACACACACAAAGGAATTTATGCACGTTCGCTTTCCACACATAAAACAACCTTTCTTAAGGTTTTTCATTATTCTGGTTTCATCAATAATGTTGAAATAATGAAATTCCTTACAAAATTATCCATACAAAGAATAAATTTCAATAAGGCAGAAAATGGGTTGTTACAACACATATATAGTTTACCATCCCACACACGAAGAGCAACACAGATTGCACAATTCTTGTGCTCTCCCACAAAGTTTTAGAAAACAAATATTTTAGTTATTTTAATATACTGCTTTTGAGAAGCCCCCATAATAAGTATTATTTTAATTTCATTAATTCTTTACATATAGTAAAAACTTGAAAAAAAAAAACTGAGCTACATATTGTAATGCCTCTCTCTTTCCCAAAGAAAAAAGAAAAACAAAAGTATTATTCCATTGCCGACTCACTCACGTTGACTAAGCCTCCCTTCACTATGTATGAATATAAGCATCAACTCCATCACTTCTATCACCTTCACTCTTGCTCTCTATTATAGTCAGAAACTCAAAATGGCCGATCAGCCACAAGACAATTCTGATGATCACACTTCCAGAGTAATTAAGCGTGTTGATCAGCCACAAGAGCGTAGTGATGAAGGCACATCCAATGTAATGAAGCGTAAGGGAAAGGGCTCAGAGCATGCCAAGTTAGAAGCCTCATCACCTCCATGTGGGGCCTGCAACTACACGAGGAGGAAATGGGACAATAAGTGTGTCTTTGCACCTTACTTTGCTTCTGACCAGAGCTCAGCACGCTTTGCACCAAAAACACCTTGTGCACTGCTGCAAACTGTGCTGAGCTTTGGTCAGAAGCAAAGTAAGGGGCAAAACACACTTATTGTCTCACTTCCTCCTCAAGTACTTGCAGGCCCCTCAAGGAGGTGATGATGCTTCTGACTTGGCACGCTTTGAGCCCCTTGTCCTTATGCTTAATTACTTTGGAATTGCCATCATCACTACGCTCTTGTGATTGATCAGCATGCTTAATTACTTTGTAAGTGTGATCATCAGCACTCTCTTGTGGCTGATTATCGGCCATGTTGACTTTATGATTATAATAGAGAGCATGAGTGAAAGTGATGGAAGTGATGGAGTTGAAGCTTATATTTATATATAGTGAGGGGTGGGGGGCTAAGTCAATGTGAGTGACTTGGCAAGGGAATAATACTTTTTTTTTTTGCTTTTCTTTCTTTGGGAAACAGAGAGGCGTTATAATGTAGCACAATTTCTTTTCTTTTTTTTTTCAATTTTTTATTATATGTAAAGAATTTAAGAAATTAAAATAATACTTATTCAGAGTGTTTCTTAAATGCAGTCTATTAAAATAACTATAAAATATTTGTTGTGTAAAGTTATATTAATTGAGAAAACAAAACTCAATTAAATTATACCATACAATTGTGAAATTAAAACAACATTGATTATATGGAGACATTATAAAGACATATATGATATATAAATACATTATAAAATTGGCCAAAGCAGTCAACATCACTAAAATCAATTAAAATCAATTGTTCACCGGTTAGAATGACTTCACAAAATTAACCACAAACTGTTGTTGCTCAAAAAAAAATTTCCAAAAATGTTTGGTGTCTCAAGTTCAAAGTTGAAGTACATTATGCAGTAACTTCGCACACTTCTACACTCTTTACAAAGTCTCTTACTACTAACAACGACCTGGAAACCACTTATTGGTGGTGAGAAATAATTGGTTTGTCTTACATGGATGCAGGTTCAAGTTTAAAAATGCTCATCCACTGTGATCAATTCCGAAGTGATGGAGTTAAATGATTTCTGTGTGATCAATTTGATGAGGATGCTACTCACTATTCTGTCAGTGCTAGTTTTCCAATAGGATATGGAAGGTAGTTTCTAGATGGTTGAGGGATGATTTTGCTATTCAACAAAGTTTATTTGAACTGTTTTCTCATTTTGTGTTGGAGTTTGGCAGGTTTGGAAATTATACAATTTGGGGGATGATTTGGAATGCTGTAATTTGGGCTATTTGAAAGCATAGAAATGGTATCATTTTCTCTTGGTGTTAGGATTAAAGTTTCATATTGGAAGTGGTTTATAACGAGATCTAATTGTAAGTTTTGTTTGTTTTCTGATTGGTGTATTATGGAATATATCGAAAAACTACAATTATTAGAGAAAAATAACAAAGACATACAGAACTTCATCATAACAAAAATGTTAAAAGAAAGTAAGTGAAGATATTATTCTAACCAAGACAACCTGTTGCTGCAAAGCAAGAATGGTGGAGACACAACCATAAACAGGATCAGCCAGCCTTGCTTGAACCTCGTACGATATGGTAACCATAGCTTGGTGATGGTCCGCTAAAGAAGAACAAAAAGTGGATTGGAAGAAAAATTCAATAAGCAAGAAAGTGAGATGACATCACGAAATAAAATCAATCAATTTTCTGCAAAGCGCTTACAAAAAACTCATTGGGACAGAAGAGTACCTAAGCGAGAAGAGAAATAGGAGAATCGTCTAAGCACAACAATTCTCTAAAATGGGAGTGGAGATAAAAGTTGAATTCAATACATATAATTATGTGTGTGTGTGTTTGTGTATATATATAAAATATTAATGTAATATTTATATAAACATTAAATAGTATTATTTATTATATATTAAAAAATATAACATTTATTTAAAGTCATTAATGTAGTAATATAAGCATTGAATAGTACAGGTATTATTTATTGCATAGAGTAAATATAACATTTATGAAATAAAATATAAGTATTAAATTTAATAAAAATATATATGCTTATTAAATACTTCCTCCGTTTCTTTTTAATTGTCGGATTTTTAAAAAAAATTATTTTTATTTATCTGTCGTTTGCAAAGTTCAAGATCACATTAATTACTCTTTTATCAATTATACCCTTACTTGTCTCCTAATCTTTAATTATTATACACATGCATTTATTGTGGAGTGAAAAGGGAAAATGAGTAAAATAGGAAATCCCACAATTATTTTATTGAAATCAAGAAAATTTATTGTATTTCTTGGTTTCTACATAACAACCTTAAACGACAGATAAAAAGACAGATAAAAAGAAATTGAAGGGTATTTAATGTTATTAATAATGTACGTATTTAATGTATTTAAATAATGCATGTTTTAATGCTTTTTTTTTATCGACAAATGTTAATTTGTTAGTTTTTGTTAGATATGTCAGTGGAAGGGATTCAAACCCATGACCTCTCCCTCCCCATTTCTCCCTTCACCCTTAAACCCCCCTTCCCAACCATTAAGCCAATCTTATATCTCCTATGTATGTTTTAATGCTATTAATTATGTAAAATTAATATTAAATAGTGTTATTTGTTGTATTAAATAAATATAATATATAATTAACTTTAACAATATTGTTAAATATAACATTTATGAAACATAATATATTCAATAAATATAATACATGTTTATTAAATATATTACTTTCCTCAAGAATATATATATATATATATATATATATATATATAATTCAATACTAATATAATATATAAAAAAATAAAAAATATATTTATCTATTGATTTTTACTCTTTATTATTATTTTGAATAATAAATTATTTTAAATTTAAATATATATTAAATATTCTTAATTTTAACTTTTATTGTTCATAAAACATTTTAAAGTGATCAAATTAAAAAAAAAGTTATATATACTTGATGTTACTTATACGTTAAACTTTTGTAATAAATTCTTTTTATTTAATATATATAATTGCATGTGAAAACTTATATATTTAATAAGCATATTTTATAGTTATTAAATTTAAAAATGTATCTCATAAATTTTATATTTAATATATACAATAAATAATGCTATTTAATATTTATGTACCTACTACATTAATGACATTAAATAAATGTTTAATTTTATTTAATATATATATATAAGAAGTATTAATGACATTAAATGAATGTTTATATAAATATTACATTAATAACATTCATTATTTATATAAACACAGTACAATAGTAACATTAATATTAATAGCTATTCAATATTTATATAAACACAGTACAATATTAATGACATTAATGACATTAGATGAATGTTTATATAAATATTACATTAATATAGCATTCACTTAATGCATTAATATTGAGATATCTACATAAACATTGAATAATATTATTTATTGTATATATTAAATAAAAAATTATTGTATACTTATCTACATAAACACTTAATGCATTAATATTTTAATTAATACAAAAAATACAAAATATACTTATTAAATAAATGACTTTTCATACGCAATTATCATATATATTAAAATTTCTTATTAAATAAAAATAAGTATTAAAAATTTAACGTGAGTGTGTGTGCACGCACGCGTGCATGCGTATATAATAATTTATCTCTTAATTTTTACTTTTAACAATTATTTTAAGTAAAATATTATGATATATTTTAATTTGAATTATATATTAAAATATTCTTAATTTCAGTTATAGTTGTTAAAAAAACATATTTTAAAGTGATCAAATAAACAAAACTTCAAATTTAGTTGACCACATTATATATATAATTTAATAACAATAAAGATTATAACCACTAATGTATGTATTTAATATATTTAAATAATGTATGTGTTTAATGTTATTAGTAAGTGCATAAATATTAAATGGTATTATTTATTGTATTTATTAGTTATACTATTTAATTAACTTTAACAATATTATTCAGTATAACATTGATGAAGTATAATATATTTATAAAATTTAATAAATATAATATATGTTTATTAAATATATTACTTTTCATATATAATTATATATAAAAAATAAATAAATTTTTAATTTTAATTATTGTTGTTCATAAAACATATTTTAAAGTGGTCAAATTAAAATATACTTGAGCATAAGATACTTTAACACATGCATGTATTGATGTATATAAATATATTATAAAACAGATTCTTTCTTATATAGTATTTAATTAATGAATATAATACAAAATTAACTTCAGTGATATTATTAAATATTATATTTTATGATATAATATAAAAAATAATATATATTTACTAAAAGTATGACTTTTGATATAAATTTATATACTTTAAAATTATTTATTAAAAAATATTTATAATAAAATTTATTACCTAAACTTACACACATACACACATAAAAACACATATAATATTTTATTATTGTTTAAAAAGATTAGTTTGTAAAAAATATTTTAAAATAGAAAGATGTAAATTTATATTAATATAATATATATAAATTGATAAAATACATATATATCATAATCCATCTCATAATTATTATTTTTAGCTAATAATTTAAATAATATGTTACGAATTATTGTAAATTTAACCATATATTTATTTTTAATTACTAAAATTATTATTATTATTATTATTATTATTATTATTATTATTATTATTATTGATAAAAACATATTTTAAGCTAACCAAATTAAAAAAGTATATTGATTAATTTTTTTCAATTTTTTTTGTTATTAATGAATCTAATCTAATCATTTTTTACTTATTGTATTTTTGTTTTATCAATAGAATTTTATTTACTACAAATAATTAAATGAGTGATTAAAACAAGAGTCAAATGTAGTGGCAGATTTGCTGGCGATGACTCCTTTTTTTCTATCTGTAGGAATCGAACACGGTACCGGGGTTTACAATAATTCACATACCATGCTCAACCAACTGAGCTTGACCCCCTTGGTTGCGCATGACTCCTTAAGCTTGGTGTAGTTTGCGTTTTTTTTCCTGCTTTACCTAAAACAAAACAAAAAATGAATGTTATGCAATTTATAGGATATTTTATATATAAGATAAATTAAATGACAGTATTTTATATTGAATAGATAAAATAATGAGATTGAAAATTTTAATTTACAAATATTGAATATATTATTAAAAACTTAATAAAATTTAAAATTCAAAAGCAATGTTTTTACAATTTTTTCATTTTTGAGAAAAAAATATTAAATTGAATTTAAAATGTCATTCCAAAGTAATTTTTTTGCTATTTAATTAAGATAATGTGCGTGTTTTTTACTTCACATTTGTTGTCTCTTATTTTTATTTACAATTATATTGCATCATTACTACTCTCAATAAGTATAATGACTAATAATAGATTCTAAACATTATTAAATATTTCTAAAGAAAACACGTGTTTAAATAAACATATGCATGTTTAGTTTAGTTTATTTTTAAAAGATAATCACTTCTGTAATGATCCATCTTCATTATATAACTAAAGAAAACATAAAAAGATTAATTTTACTTTCAATTAAAGCTTTGCATTTTAAACTCTTTGGGAAAGGAAGTAACTGGTATTTTTTTTATTGTTTTATACCCAAATGTTAAACTTTCTACTAAAAGAGAACATACAAACCTTCCATACACTTAAACCAAATAATTACAAATTGAAACTTCGTAGCCTTTTTACAAGTTATAATTCAATACAACATCATCTACAACCATACAATAAAATAAAACTAAATCCCTAAGTTGGTCGACACAATACAAAAGACTAAACAAAATAGAAAGGAAGAGGAACACATATTTGTGTCCTTGCAAGTCCATCCGCGTTGTCTGTAAGAGAAGAGTCCGCCTCCTAACCATCTGCTCCCCCGAGCACGATGTCCAAGATCATCACAGTCACAACCACATGTGCTACATGCAAGGGTAAGCTTACAGAATAATCAAATTTGAAATTAAATAAAAACATAATTATATAATTATGTAAAACACAACTTAAGAGAAAATAATAGTTTTTCTCCATTTATAACACTTGGCGTTTTAATAGAAAGAAAACAAGAATATTTTTAATTCACACAAAGAGGATCCCATAATGCCAACCACTCATTACATCATAGCTCAATCATCAATAGTCACCATAGTACATAAATTATCAAAATCTCATCATAAATCAATCATCACAATTGTCATCACAACTGATATACACCAACAGCCACTATGCAACCTTGAACCTCAAACATCAAACACTGACTCTACTCCATGGAGTTTCAACACCATATGAGCGGTCCCCCATAAGCCCCACCCTAACATAGTCATACTCTCTGACCATTCGGGGAGTCTCTTAGGCTAACCCTATGGGGGAAGTGTGGTTTTATCGAAAATAGACAAGTGTGGGTAATGACTTACCTCTGTAGGTTTGAAAACCCTTACATCTATAGGAATTTTCCCACTCGTCTATTCTATAGGCCCATTTCCGTTAACCACCACAAAAACCCCCAGCACTGGTTAAGAGCCAATCGAGCACCCTCAACTTACGTGCCTACTCATATACTTGTGCACCAATTGTGCACATATAACATTCAGAATATTTATATGCATCCACCGAATTCCAGCAACAAAACATATTTGGAATCCCTTACAGTCTTAGATATGGCACCTCCATACCCACCATCTCCTATGGCCTGGCTTAAAAGTCCAAATATATCTCAACAACATCATCCCATCCCTCACACACTTAAATGAATCCACTAAGTCTCTTATAAATCAATTTTGTTACTCCGACATGCCAATCGAAGTTAAATAAAACATGGGGATGGGTACCCGGGAGGATATCCACTAAGTGAGACCCCCGGGTCGCTTGAGTGGATCAGAGTTATGGCGTGTAACTCTCCCTCCCTAAGTAGCCATTCCTTAAAATCTTATAAGAGACCAGAGTTAACTCATTTTGGACATGTAGGGATAGTTTTAACATCAAAGTTTATACACCACACATACATCATCAACTTCCACAAATAACAATTATAATTCCTCATGTGCATATGAACACCCCAGCAATATCTTAACATCACACCCAATAAAATCATTTCCAAAACCAAAGAAAGTGTATTCTTAATAAAAGATTAGGTCATATACATTTCAGTAAATACTTTCCTTTGTAAGATCATATAAGGCAAATATAATACTCAAAAACATCATTCTATATTTTCTTTTTAGTCTTCCATTATCAATAATCATTATACGTTAGTAACAATTTTAATTGGAAATCCATTGGA
The DNA here is from genome assembly GCA_026413185.1 of Pueraria montana var. lobata. Taxonomy (NCBI): domain Eukaryota; kingdom Viridiplantae; phylum Streptophyta; class Magnoliopsida; order Fabales; family Fabaceae; genus Pueraria; species Pueraria montana. The sequence goes on along the minus strand of CM048650.1, from coordinate 34,403,346 downwards.
AACCATAAAAATGGAGTTTTCTGCAAGTTTCCTCGCTTAAGCGCCAATCAATTCTCGCTTAAGCGCGAATTCCAGAAACAACTTCCTCTGTTCTGATTTTGGCGCTTAAGCTTGGATCAATCTGTGCTTAAGCCTAATTTTCGCTTAAGCCTAAATTCACCCGCGCTTAAGCCTAGAAATCAGCAACCACATTTCCTCTACAGCCTGTCTCGCTTAAGCGAGAAATACACCTACTTAAGCGACACAGGGTCTATTGAACTTCAAATCTCTACATAAAGACCCTAAATGGCTTCCAATTCAATCCAAATTTAAATTCCACTCAATACAAATCAAATAGGCATCATTCCATAGCAAATAAATCCATTTCCAAGTGTAAAACACACACAAATCATTCACAATATTTAAAGCTTCCTTTACCCTATATTCTTGAATTTTCTTAATGAAGAAATCAAAAGAAGGATCTTGAAATTCCTAGAGAGACTTTTTCCAAATTCTTGCTGCAAGTTCAACTAGAAGAGGATCTAACCAACATGAAAGTAAGCTCAAATCAAATTTTAACCCACCAACCTAGATTTTACATGAAACCCATTTAATAACTTCTTGGTGAGAAGAGGGAGAAATGAACAAGAAGATCAAAGAAAGGAGATGAGAGGTTTATCCTTACAATAGACACCCAAGGAAGCTCTAGACAAGGAGAAAAGTCCTTCAATGATGTAGGGATCCAACTTCAATTCAAGGGGAAGAGAGACTTAGAGAGGAAGAAAGAAGAATGAAGGAAATGAGAGAATGGGAAGCTTTCCCACGTTTAAAGCTTATGTGTCTTAAATTTTTACTATCTACCCCTATGCCACCACTAAACACACACCCCCTTCTACAACTTCAAGCTCACTCACAAGGCCCAAAGACACGAGACCCATAATCTAAGCCCAACACCCATGAAAATTTATCAATAACACTATGACACATAACAAAAACAATTTATGTAATAAATTCTTTTATAAATAGCAGGAATTTAAATTTAATTTCCTCTTGCGTTATTAGTCAAACACTTAACATATATTATGAAAAATCACAGTGTTACAACTTCCATCTCCTTTTTTAAAGGTCTTTTTGTTAAAATAAAATGATTATTTTTGTAATTTTAAGTTCAAACATACATGAGCTAAACTTGCCCAATTAATACAGGGATCGAACTTAGCGCCCTTAATAGGTCATTCAAAGAAAAATGCCAACACTATAAGGGGAAAATATTTGAAGGTAAATAAAAATATCAAACTAAAATTTAATTAAGTCAATGAGTAATTTACTCAAAGTACATAACCAAATTTTAAACGACAGAGGCTATGGTGAACCACCTAAATAGGTGGTTCATTGTGGACCATTATTTTGAGCCGCTAGATTGATCTCATTTTTTAGGTTACATGCTACAATGTTCGCATCAAATTACTCCTTCTTAACTCTCTCCCTAGTGTGCCTACCATCATTTGCTGTCGCCAGAGGCGATTTTCGACAACGGTGTTTCCATAAACATCACAAGCGGCAACTCCGCATGAAACCCCTTTCTCTATATTGAATCGCACCCAAACCAGTAAACCACCCCCAATCCCAAACTCCAGGAAATTATTGCCTTGTTGGTGGAAGGATATTTATACAAAACAATACAAAGTTATTTGCACAAAATGAATAACACTTTCATTTTTCTCGTGATAAGTCATAACGAAGAAAAAGGGTAAAATCAAAGAGGAAGTTTTTGCCTTGTTGGTGGAAATATAGTTATTGTAAGGTTTGAAGGAGGGATGTGTGAGGTCCTATGCTAACGCAAACCAAAAACCCCATTCCAAGTCAATGCAGATCTCTGACGTAGATCTTCAATTTTTATCATTGCACTGGTGAGTCGACTCAGCGGCCATCTCTGAGTCAATGCAGATCTCCATTAAGCACGCGAGGCTCATCCTCGTTACCCTCGCCTCGGTTCTGCACTTTGACTCTAAACCTCTTGTTGCTGCCAAGCTCGGAGAAATCAATTCTATTAGTAACGACATTCATAATCTGGTACTATTCCTCTACATTCAAGCTGGTGGAGGAGTGGAGGCAGTGCACGGTGGCGCAGCGACTCAATGTTGAGTTTGAAAAAAAGAAGGAAGTTTTTGGAGATGAGCAAGGAGAGGTTGGAGGTAGCAAAAAAGCTGAGAAAAAAATCAGAAACGCCACTGCCAAAAATCGTCAGGGGTGGCAACGGTGGTGGTCAAAGGTGAAGCTGGGAAAGGTGAGAGATCTGGTGTGGAAAGACCTATACTAACGAGATTCATCTAATGGTTAAAAATCATGGTCCACCATAGCCTTCGTCATTTTAAACATGTGTAAAATAAAATATATCAACAATTTATAAAATGGAAAATATTAGAGAGAAAGAACAATGACCACTCCTTTGTAAGTGGGAATATTGTTAAGACCAATAATAAAATTTTGACATAACTAGAAGATTTACAAAATATATAGTACTAAAGCTTAAAAAAGACTCACAAAAAACTATTAACTTTACCTCAATTTTATCATGTACAATTATTAATTATATATTATAATATTGTGAAAAGTTACATCACCAAAAGAGTTACGACTCTTATTATTACATAAAACAAGGAATATCCAAAACTGCATTTTTAATGTAGTTTATAATGAAGTGCTTAATAAATTTCTTCTCAGAAATACAATATTTGGTATATTTTATTTTCCAGTAATAAAATCATTAAAAAAATTCACAATTAATATTGTTATTCTTAAAAAAAAATACATATTATCTTAAAAATATTATTCAAGATGAATCATTTGTAATAAACTATAAATATATAAAAGCTCAATTTTCGTAACATATTTTTATATATATAAATTATATATATTTTCTCATTCAAATAAACACATGCAACACACAAGTATTATATTTAGTTCCAACTATTCTTGTATTAGGGTTTAGTTTAATTATGTATTAGATCACTTAAAATGGCTGGGGTGTCAACCTGGTTCGCATTGTAGTCATTATTGTGATGTATTTGCATGTCATTTTGCTTAAAAAAAAAAGGAGCCACTACTACAAAAAGTACATTTTACATCATTGGATCTACATCGGTTGTTTAACAATTGATGTAAAAAATAATACAATGGCAATTTTGTAAATAAATGATACATTTTTACATTGGTTATAATTTAACCAATGTAGAAAGCATTTTTTTTACATCGGTTAAAAGTAATGTCGATGTAAAAAATGCTTGTTACATTGGTTAACTTTTAGCCAATTTAAATAGTAGGCCAAACCTAAGAGGAAGAAGGCTTCAATGAAACTCAAGCGACAAACCTGATCCCCCCTTCCTCTTCCTTCCTAACCTTTTCCCCATTCCTCGCCACTTCCATATTCCCCATTTTCGTGAAGTCATGAACGTCCATTCTTTATTGAGACTCAATGTCGTTCCTTGCTTCTCCATTTCAAATTCGTGCCTTGGCCTCATGAACTTCTTCATCACTTGGTAACAAAATTTCCTTTCTTGCATCTTCTCTTCACACTAAAAGAACTTCCATCAGCATGATGAGCAACAAATGGATAGCAATGTCACCACATCACCCCCACCAGCCTCTTTACACACGCACACACCAGATCGAAGCCCTTCTTCTCGTGGTGGCCACTTGCTTTTTTATGAGACTGCACCAATGTCCTCCACGTGCCACAACCACAGTTCTGATGAAGGGAGTAGCAACTATCCCTTAAGATCTATGTTTACGAACTTACTGAAATCAATGACTTGAGGAGACGCAGCACCCACTATCGATGAGCACGTGAACGATCCACGACCAAGCGTGCTAGTTACACGCTCATCAATCTCATAAAGAATGGTCCAATTGCTGATCTTGTTGCGTGTAGCTACTACATTCGTTTGAATTGCGGTTGCAATTTAGTGTTTCTTCAATTGTGTTTGTAGTTGCATGTGCGTGTGTGAATTGATTGGTGGCGGTTGTGTTTGCAGATGAAGTGGTGAACGTGATTATTGAAGGAGGCGTGAATTAATATGAAGTGGTGAACTTGCTTTAAAATGGGAAAAACTAATGTGAAACAAGTTGAAAGTATAGGGAAAGTAATGTGTGTGTGTGTGTGTGTAGGGGAAAACTTAGTGAGTTACAAATAGTGGAGACCTATTAGAATGGATTTCTAAGTACCATACTTACTAGACAGAAGCCCAGAGAGAGTTACTCCTAGAAGAAACTTGTGAGAACTAAGAAGGAATTCTCAATCGTTGCACACTTCTTTAGACAAATGCCTAGACTGAGAACCACATGATCCTAGAGTTGTGTTTAAGAGCTAAGCCTAGACAAAGAGGAAAAGGTGACAATAGGTGCCCACCTAGATAGAACTTATTTGCTATAAAGATTACCAAGACTAGTTTAAGTACGAGATGAACTCTGTAACACCCCTTGTTACTATTAAGGATTTCTTACTATTTTCAAATTTACGGAATAAATTAATTTTTAATTTCAAAAACACCCTTTATAAAACGAGTAATTTGTTTTCCTTTAAAAACTTTATTACTTGAAACAACCAACAAATTCATACTTATTAAGTTTCCACTCATCTAAAGAAAAATGCCCGTTAACGAAATGTAAAAGCTACCTCAATTTACAAATGTAACATCCATGACAAGCTATTAAAACAATAAAGAACATTCATTTAATCATCCTCAATTCAATATTAAGCAAGTCTAGTACACAAACATAATTACACATGTACACTCTTCAAAATGAATACATTACACGTGCATGATTTAACTTCACTTAGGAATTGCGATTGTAATTCGATTTTGTTAATTATAAGTTAGATGATTATCTAATTGAATTTGATTTTATGCACATGGAACTTATACTCTTTTGAACCGTGATAACTCTACCACATAAGTTGGACCATTGGGTTGGTTTTTTTTTTTTTATTAAATTGATTTCTCATTTAGTGTTTTCTAATTTCTTCCAAATCAACCCCGCTTTTTTTCTTAACCTCCCTAATAAGATCTCATAATAAAAGTTTTATGTCTTCAAGAAGTATGACCTAGGTTGTTCCTCATAGTGCAAGTTTAAGGGGAATCTAGCTAGCGTTTTTGGTAGTAGTACGACACTGCTATCAATGTAAAAAAAATTATACATATATGATCACATCACTTTAAACTATAAAAATAGAGGATAAGATCAATTAATATCGAGTGTCATACCATTGCACTTACACAAATTAATAGTTTTTATAAAATATAAAAAATTAATCAATGCAATCACTACTACGATAAACAGTTTTAGCATCGATTCTACGGGGCTCACTACGTCGGTTTTAGACCCAATGTTGTTGCAAACGATGTAAAAAATGGGGTGCATTCCACATCGTAATTGATAACCAATGTAGAATGATGGCAAAGAAAAAAAATCACCCAAACCCCAACTGTGAACAATGCGTCCTCTACAATTCGTATCAAGAGGCATAGTGAACCCAACAAAAATTAAAATACAAATCTAAAAAGATATTGAAATCCAAAAGCAAAAGTGGTAAAAAAAGATGCATCTGGACATAAACATTCTCCAAACCAATAGAAATTGAAATACATATCTCAAAAGATATTAAGATAAGAATTCCAAATAAAAGCATAATTGCTAACCATTTTCACTAACAATCTACAAAATTCCAATGGCTGCAACCATGGTTTTAAATTGCGGTTGCGATTGCAGACGTGGTTGCGGGCATTGCGGCTACTACGATGCGGATCGCGGCTGTTGCGGCATGAAATTATTATATGTTTGCACTGAATGTAAGAAAGAATTTTACAATTTTTCTAATTATTGACATATCTTTTGTTTATAACATAACATAAATTTTCTTTCATTTCAAGATTTGGTTTCCTCTAACATCCCATATAGCCAACCCATTCAACCATTGACATTTAAAAGTTCAAAATAGAAGATTAAAATCTAATTTTAATTTAATTTTGACAAAAAAGAGGAATAGAACGGTGACAAGGCTCCATTGCGGCTCCAACGCGGTTCCACTGTGGCTATGTTGCCGCATTTCATGTGATTGAAAATCACACCGCAATTGCGGGCGATGCGGTTGTGGACACTAGCGCAACAGCAATATTGTGGCCACAATTGCGGTTGCGGACCGCTATTTAAAACCATGGCTGCAACAATTAAAAAAATAAAATAAAAAGTGAAGAAATTGCAGCTTATGAAACAACCATCTTCGTCTTTGTGCGCACGAACTCATGTGTGGCCTTCCCATTGTGTGTGGCGGTGCCAATCTCGAAGGCAGATCTTGTAGAGGAAACACATTGAGAAGGCGCGGCATTCGTATCGTGCATGACAACGCCAGTCTCAAAGGTAGGTCTCGTAAAGGAAATGCATTGAGGAGGTGTGGCTTTCCCATCGCGTGCAGTGGAGCCAAATTTGGGCTATGCGGTGGATATCAAAGGCACCAGATTTGGGTTATGCGCCAGATCTAGGTGACACAGCTCCGGATCTCAAAGGTGGACTTGGGCGATGCTGGAAATGATGGTAGGAGAGGAGAAGCCTTGACTGAGTGAGGGAGGTGTGTAGTTCCTTCTTTTGTGAGAGATGTGGTTTACGCCTCACTTGCCAATTCACTCATTCACTACCCCCCCCCCCCCCCCCAACACTATATATAAATGTAAGGTTCTACTCCATCCATCACTAACTTTCAATACTTTTGCTCTCTACTATAATTAGAAACACAAAATGGCTTATCAACCACAAGAGCGAAGTGATGAAGGCACATCCAATGCAACTGAGCGTAAGGGCAAGGGCTCAGACCATTCCAGGTCAGAAGCATCATCACGCTCATGTGGGGCCTGCAAGTACACAAGGAGAAAGTGCGACAATGAGTGCATCTTTGCACCTTACTTTGCTTCTGACCAGAGCTCAGTACGGTTTGTAGTAGTGCACAAGGTTTTTGGTAGAAGCAATTTGTCAAAGATGTTGAAAAATGTTGAAGAGGTTCATCGACATGAGGTGATCGATTCCTTATACTACAAGGCTCAGGCAAGGCTGGCTGATCCTGTTTATGGTTGCTTCTCCACCATTGCTGCTTTGCAGCAACAGGTTTGTCTTATGACAATAATATCTACAATCTTGCTACTGTGCTTTTTTAAATATTTTTATTACGAACAAAAAAAAAAATCATTCCTAACAAAATTGTTTTTGAAGGTAAGTGTGAATTTTGTCCGTAAATTGTGTATAAGTCTATTATCATTAATAAATTAATTAAGCAACGCTCCCTTTTATTTATTCCTAGCTAAAAGTAGAATCCCTCAAAAAAAATCATTTTAAGAATTTAATTCAAGAATGATGAAGAACTGATTTTAAGCTATTCAGGTGGCATCGTTGCAAGGGGAACTTTATAGGGTGCAGGATGAGCTGATAAATACAAAGATTTTAAATGCAAATCTTCTTCAGAGCACACAGCAGCAGAAGCAGCAACAGCAACCAAACATTGATGTAGCTATGCAGCCAGAATACTCCTACAATGCACCTGCCTCCAGCAACTTGATGAATATGAGCTCGTTCAACCCTGGTTTTGATAACCTTGCAATGCAGACAGCACCCCCAACACACAGCTTTGGTTTTGATAACCTTGTATTGCAGACAGCGTCCCCATTACACAGCTCGGAGCCTCTTCAATTCTCTGGGCTTCCCCAACATGAGGAAGAAAGCATGATTCCCCCAGATTTCAACAATGACTTACCGCATCTCTTTCCATGAGTTTCCATTTTTGCTTTGCTGAATAAATAAATTTAATTACAGTTTCATCATTTCAAAGTCAAATTCATAAATATACTGCCTGACTGTAACTTCAATTAATTTATGTCATGAGAATATTTCTATGGTTATCTCTTTTGTTATCAAGAGTAATGGAAATTCTGCTTGTATGTTGTCCTTGTGAAGGATAAAGGACTGAAGCTTGAAGGACATGGAATTTTAAGTGTGATTAAAAACAAATTGATGGTTAATCTGCACAAACTTCTTTGCCTCATTCCAAAATAATTACCATCTCATTAGTCATGAAACTTTATTACATTTTTGTTTGCAAAAAGATAAAAACAAGTCCATTACTAATCCAATTCGTTCTATTTTAATTTTTTTTATCGAATCTTAAAAAAAATATGATTCTTATTATTTAGTCTATTTATATTCAAATCAAAATAAATATATTAAAAGATAATAATTAGAACAATTTTAAAAATATTAAAAGATAATGCTTCGGTAAAAGCTTTTATTACATATTTCACGATTGAGAAGTCAAACTTGACCTTGCAAAAAAAAAATGTATTCAATGAATTCATTAAAGATTTTAGCAATAATTAATGCATGTAGACAAAATTCAAGAGCGTTTTGCGCCAGCATGTAAGTTATGAAAGTATTTTCTTTTAAGCTTAAATATGTTTTTGGTCCCTGAAAAATTGTTGGAATTTGCATTTCGTCCATGATAAATTTTTTCTTTGTAGTTGATCACTGAAAAAAAAATTATTTTGCATTTGGTACCTATCATTACATTGGATCTGTTAACTTGGAACATCAGCATTTGATGAAAAAGATATTGGTGATTGTGGTAAAAAAAACATAGGACCAAAAGAAAAATCCGAAAATATTTCAGAGACAAAAAAAAATCCGAAATATTTCAGGAATCACTTAACAAAGCCAACGTAATTACAGGGATGAAATACAAAATAAAAAAATTTCAAGGATCAAACACAGAAAAAATTATTAGGGACCAAATGCTAAATCTGACAATTTTTCAAGGACCAAAAACATATTTAAGGCTTTTTTTTATGACTATTTTTAAACTTGAACCAACATCTACATAAGACAAATCAATATTATTTCTCACCACCAAGTAGTTTCTAGATCGCTGTTAGTAGCAAGGGATTCTGGAAATAGTGTAAAGGTGTGCGAGGCCATTGCATCATGTACCTCAATTTTTAACTTGAGACAGGATGACAGGAATTTTGGAATTTTATCATGCAACAAGAACAACATTTGTGGGTACTTTCATAAAGTCATTCTAACTTATGATCAATCGATTTTCACCACTTTGATCAGGCTTTAATTGGTTTATCAATTTTTTTAACTATTTTTTAGTTACCATCTAGATTTTTAGATTTTCCCATCCAATAACCTAGTCAATTTCTTCTCCACCTAGTTGAATCTGCTGAGCTAATCTGACACAGTTTCAAAAACAATGTCCAACATAATGTCATACTGAGATTGGAAAATAGTTACATGCATTTGGTAACTGCCAAAACATCTTCCAAATTCTTGAAAAAGAATAAAGTATTAAGACAATGCATTAACATTATATTAAAGAAACTAACTTTTTCTTAAGAAAAAATTGTGATATTTATAAAGCAAAAAGTATGCCTCTTAAGCATGAAGTTTGAAATTGTTGTCAAAAGTTAACATGGAATTTGTTTTGGACATAGTCCACACTTGGCCATTTTGGGTTAGGTCTGACCATGTCCCCGACATCCATTCTTGCCAGCCACTACCTTAATGTCAGCAGCATAACCTTGAATTGTGGGTCATGTAGAGGTCAAACCCCTCATGTGATGAAGTTTCAATGATAACAAACTATCAAGAAGCAAAATATAAGTCTTATGAACTTAGGTTACTAATTCTGCTTTAAGAATGTGATTATAAGATAGGACTTGATGATATACATTAGAACAAACCACAAGGAACATGAATCAAGCTTAAAAAGCATCAATCTTAAGTATGCAAACTTCCAAAATCAAAGACTGCTCAATCAAAAACAACTTTATCAAAAGGATAGCTAATCAGAAGTGTGTAATGAGCAATACCATAGTTGGTCTGTAAAGGGACAAACTGAGTCCTAACAATTGCACGCCAACAAAAGTAACTCTGAATTATCCTCAATAACACTACAGACATTTGAGGTCCCTATCAAGCAAGCTACGACAAGAATCACGACCTTCTCTCTGCAAGGATCCTAAAGAGCTCACAGAAACTTCATCCCCATCTCAATACATATAGGACCTTTTAGCATGCTAAGATCATCTTTGTACACCTAATTAAATCGAGGGACTCGCCTAGAGTTAGAATTAGGTCAAAGGCCCTGGAAGGCTTGTAAGAACATTTTGGCGCCCATTGTGGGGGCCTGGTAAAACGACTCCCAAGGCACCACCCTCTCCATGGCATGGACCTACTAGATAAAGTAGAAGAGCTACAATGGGAGAACCAATAAGCATTTCAAGAGAACGAAAAAATGCAAACATAGATCAATGACTTAAAGGAACGAAGGGAGCACAAGGCAAGGAACTCCCACCAAGATGACGTAGCAGGCCCCCTTATTAGAGCCAATAGCCCACAACACCCGTTCTCCAATGAGGTAATGTTTGTTGTCATCCCCGACTCCTTCCATAACCTAGTTTTACCACTATACAAAGGTACGTCTGATCCCTAACAACATCTTACTATGTTTAAAAACCTAAATGCTAACCATCAGGGCATTCAACCCCATGTTGTGTAAGATTTTCCAAGTACTTTGATAGGATCGACCCTCCAATAGTTTGTCATCTTGCCAAAGAATTCGATTTGTGACTTTGAAGAATTGTCTTAGGCCTTTCTCAACCAGTTTAATTCTAACGGCCCTTATAGAAGAATATAATTAGGTCTCTTCAGCCTTTTCCAAGAAGACAAAAAGCCTCTAAATGACTACATTAGCCTATTCAAACAGGAGGTTGTCAAAGTCAAAGACCTCAACCCAAAGATTTACCTTTGCACCATCATGAATAAATTAAAGGAATACCCCTTCACCCATGATCTCGCTAGGAGACATCCTACCAGCTACCGGCATAACCGAGTTTTGTAAAAAAAGTCACTAGTGATATCAATGCGAAGTAGGCAATTGCAATCAAAAGAAGGTAAAGAAAAATTCTTGCTAAGATCAAGCCAGACATTGGAATGCAACCCATATTTCTATTCAAATGATAGACAAATGCCATAAGAGATTAATCGGTGAACCCTCAAGGAACCACCCAATTTTTTAGCAATATGAGCATTACCCCCATCAACACCAAGTGAACCCAAATACTTTGTTATGTCTACCACACAAATCTCATCAACCTCCCTCTACCAATCAAGGAGGAAACGACCAACGTGGATAAAACAAAGTATTGTGACTTCCATTCGTGTTATCTTATCAGGGCATCGAGGCAAAACCCACAAAGTATGATGCAATCCTAAAAAAGAAAATCCCTCAAACTATGAAAGAAGTATAGAAATCAGTTAGTCAAATATTATACTGTTTAGATCCTATATAAGGTTAGAGACAAATTGTGACCACTCTTTAATTGCATCAAAGAAGCAAGCCTTCTCTAATGGACCCCCAATAAGCTTTCCAAAGCATCAAGACATATTTATTGGCCTTGCTGATCTTGAGGAAACCTATATTGGGTCAAGAATTAATTTTGTACTTAGCCACTAGTGATTCCACAACCAGCACTACCCTAGTGCAAGAATAAGAGGGCAAAGAACGCCTGATCCACTTTTTCAGTCATGCCCTCCAAAGTCCCAAGCTATGCTATCAAAAGATCAAGAAGGTTCTATTGATTCTGGTCACAGTAGCAATGCGCCTTAAACCATACTTTCATAATTATACAATTCAGGTGCACACTAACCAGTCGACACAATAAATTCTTCACAAGCCTAAAGTTGCAAGGCAGATGATTAAATGGTTGGTGGAACTCAAAGTTCAACATACAATACTGGTCGTGTGGACCAATAAGTCACAAGATTTGGTTGACTTTGTCATGGAGCTGACTCCCCTACGAGAAAATGATTACATAATCGAATGGAACCTATGTGTTGATGACGCATCAAACATGAAAGGAAGTGAGTTCAGCATCATCCTTACAAGACTTGATGATATCATCATCGAGTTTAGTTTCAAACCAAGCAATAACCAGGTGGTGTGAAGCTCTCATATATCAACCTTACACTGGCCTCTGTGATAGGGGAAACAGAAATCCAAGTCTTCAGTGATTCCCAACTAGTGACAAGCCAAGTCAATGAAGATACCAAGCATAAAATACCTCTGCAAGGTACGTTTACACTCCAAACTATTTGAAAAATGCATCATTAACAACATAAACGGATAACAGAGTCTTCGGGCGAACTTGCTATCAAAGCTAGCCACCACAAAGAAGCTTGGCTACAACAACATAGTCATACAAGAAACTCTAGAGCCACTGTCAATCGCTATCACTCAGATTGCAGACATATCGGAGCAGCTAGCAGATTGGATGACACCTGTCTGAGAGTTCCTAACAAACAACAACTCACCTCCCGCCCTTGAAAAGGTGAAAAAGATTTCCAAATAGACAAGTTTTTATGTCATCATCTTCGAACAACTTTACAGAAAGGGTTCTCCACCTCCTTTAAGAAGTAAACGAATCATGCAGAAACCATACACTTAGGATTAACTGCAATGAATATGTCAAGAAGTGTGACAAATTCCATCACTTCCTCAACCCTAGTTTAAGTGCCTCTGAAAGCCCACATACCCTTTTATCCGCATGGTCCTTTGCCATATTGGAGATAAACATCCTTTGTCTTGGAAAGATTGAAATTTTGCTTGATCTTTACTTGGCATAGGTTCGACTAAGAGGAGTTTTATGCCTAGCCAGCCTAGGCAAGATTGTTAATTTTATTCAAGTTATAGGTTGAAAGTTAAAACCTTAAGTGTTGAGGACTTAATGAGAAAAGAATGGATCATGGAGAGATGAAATTATATTTATTTAAAAAAAATGGCTTGATGATTCTTTTGGTATAGCTCTCAGCCAAGAGATAAATAAATGGCTAGAAGTGGTTTTAATTTCAGGCTTAAATATGTTTTTGTTCCCCAAAATATTTTCAGATTTCTCTTTTGGTCCCTAATAATTTTATCTTGACTTTTGGTCTCTGAAAAAACATTATTTTGTATTCTGTCTCTGCCATTACATTGGATCTGTTAACTTGACACGTCACCATTTGATGGAAAACATACCGATAGTTGTGATAAAAAAAATTAGGGACCAAAAGAAAAATCCAAAAATATTTCTGGGACCACTTAACAAAGCCAATGTAACGACAGCATAGATGCAATACAAAATAAAAAAAATTTCATGTAACAAAAGTCAAGAAAAAAAATATTAGGGACCAAACGTGTGTGTGTGTGTGTGTATAGGCTCCCACTCATAAGATCAGTATAAGCCAATGGAACTTCCACACTGAGGTCTTTGAAACCCTCAAGGCCCAAGTTAAACCTGTCGTGACTTGCACCATCCGACTCATGTCTATTTCAACCCGACTCAACTCTCAAATGTTATGATGTATGTCACATACTCTTAATGCACACAATGGTTCCACTGAACCTTTCAACACACTTACCATCACCTTCATCATTGGATCGGTTTGGCACTATAAAAACAGCCTTAGATTCAACAATACTCGAGTCTCTATGCAATCAGCTTTAAGCTTGATTTGTTCCAAAATCAAAATGACTAGAAATGCTTCTCCAGCAAAAATGTCTTCAAGTGTTACTGACTTTATAATGCTAAAAGGCTTTGATGTACAGGACCATTCGTAAAAGCACACAATTATAGAGCAGCTGGACTGGCACCCACCATTCCAAGGCTGGCTTAAATCCAACACCAACAGTTCCTCCAGAGGGTCCCCGGGCATTGCTGGTTGTGCTGGTATTTATAGAGATCATAATGCAAATTGTGTAGGGTGCTTTGCCAAGTACCTTCATATTCACAATTCCTTCTTCGTTGAGATTATGGGAGCCATTTTAGCAATTGAAATTACTCAAAAGAAAGGGTGGAACTCTATTTGGCTTCAGTGTGATTCGTTGATGGTGGTTAAGGCTTTTCAAAAACCAGATTTGGTTCCTTGGAGTATTAAGAATAGGTGGAAAATTGCATAGATATTGCAGCCAATATGAATTTTTTAGTTGACCATATTTATAGAGAAGACAATACTTGTGCAGATATTATTGCCTCTTTTGCTACGAATATTGATGATTTCTTTTGGTGGGATTCTGCTCCTCTTTTTGTCAGATCAGAATTGAGTAGGAATAGGATTGGTCTTCCTAACTATAGGTTTATGTAAAGTTCTACCTACCATGGGTTTGGTTGATGCCCCCCATGGCTTTTTGTATCTTCTTCTGTTTTCATTTTAATGTTAAGTAAGGCTAGCTGTTATCATGATTAGTGGTTGAGGTGCCAACATAGTTGGGATCTCCCCCACTATTATGATGCTCTGATGCCCTTTCTTTTGCTTAAAAAAAACAAAACAAAAAAAAAAACCCTTTCAACACACTTAAGTGAGTCCATCCTCACCCCTTATAGGCTAGGTCACTCACAGTCATAATACCACCCGGGCCGATTCTCGCCATCTTGTAGGCTAGGCCACTCATAGTCAGAATACCACCCAGGCCAATTCTCACCATCTTGTAGGCTAGGTCACTCATCTCAATGGCATCCAACAACAACTCGTAACTTGCACTCAAAGATTGCACAATACTCATAAATCACAATTCATGTTATAGCATCAACACACATGTATCCAAACATCATTCAATTAAGTCATGTACACAAAATGCATCTTAATTTTATACCACACATCCATTATAACAACTATCTACTTGGTATTATGAATGGTATATCGTTTCTTAAATTTTGGGTGTTATCTCTACCTTTTCCTTTTATACGTCTATGACCTTTGAATAGTGTAAATGTGATATCTAAATTTGTACTAATCCTATCAAGTTTATTCTTATCTTGTTAGAAAGATAAGACAATTATCTACCACTTCTATGTTGACTTCGAAATCTAGTTCAATCATTTACTATGCCTATAATTTGGAAGAACATGACCTTATCACATAAATCTAACAGCTCAACCTTTGCTCACAAAAATGATAATATCTGGAGTTCTAGACATTATATTTGAGTAAAACCAAAACCCTTAGTTAGCTAACATCCAGGTCTACAACTTTCATGAAGACACCTAAACCCGGTTCGGTCCACGAAACTCGTTTGAATGAGATGTTTTACTCACATAAGCGAAGGTAGAAAAACATGAGCCTCTATTGTGTTAGCTCACTTAAGTGAGCAATGCAGAACAGCACTTCGCGATTTTTGGGTTTTTACGAACCCAATCACTCCCAACCTTTCTAAACACTCGTAAAATATTTAAAACTCATCCTAACACTCAACATAAGCTAAAACAATGTAAATCAACAATCAATTGAACATAAACAAGCTTAAACCAAGAATTTCCAAATCAAGAGCATAAAACGGCAAGAACACTAAGAACAACCAAACACCCAATTCAATCAATCAAACAAAACTCAAAAGTGCTTTGGGGTATATGTATGTATGTATGTATGTATGTATGTATGTATATGTGTGTGTGTGTGTGTGTCTTGAAAGTCTATAAAATAATTATACAAGATAATAATAATAATAATAATAATAATAATAATAATAATAATAATAATAATAATAATAATAATAATAATAATAATAATAATAATAATAAATACAAGTGTATTGTATTGATTTGATTGAATATAAAAAATATGATTTAAATATGTAAAACATATGTGAATAAAAATAAAACCTTTATCAATTTATAGTTTATTATAAATGATTTAGTGTAAATTATCTTTTTAAAATAATGTGTATCTTTTTTAGGATTATAATAAGAATTGTCAACTTTCTTAATGAAATTATAGTTAAATAAAGTAATTTATTAAACATTTTTATTGTTTACTACATTTTTAATATCATATGTATATTTCTCTAGGCCTTCT
The DNA here is from genome assembly GCA_026413185.1 of Pueraria montana var. lobata. Lineage (NCBI taxonomy): Eukaryota > Viridiplantae > Streptophyta > Magnoliopsida > Fabales > Fabaceae > Pueraria > Pueraria montana. The sequence goes on along the minus strand of CM048650.1, from coordinate 34,387,437 downwards.
GCTCAACTTGGTCACACCAACTTTATAATCTCAGCTTACATTCTCTAAATCTTTCAATAGAGTCTCATCATTTAATCAATGGTTGTCAAGCAGGATTATGTTTTCTTATTTTTTGCTAACCTCTTTCTCTGTTTTTGGAACTGTTAGTTGTGGCTACAGAGGGGTTGTTGTTTGCTACCATATTCGTTTCCTTAATTATCCTCTACATCACCCCAAAATTTTCCAAGGATTTGAAGGTCTTTTTGAACAACTTCTGGGAAAGACGAAATAGAGCCAACTTGCTGTTGCTTCCCTATTGTTTTCAACTTCTGTTTTTGAGACTTAGAGTGAACTAATTGGAAGTTTTGAGAGTTGCCATTCTCATCTTCCATGTTAACCGAATTTGATATATCGTCTTCAGAATTCTATATCTGCCCAGGATTTGGACAAGGGTCTGATGTTGTTGTGAACTAAAGGTTGCAAAACATAATCTTGTAATGAAACGTCAATAGAGATACCAGCCACTGTATCCGATGCAACTACAATATCCTGCACTTCTCCTGAGTTAACATGAGTGCACAAACTTGATGGAACAGCTTCAATACGCTCATTGATAACTTCAATAGCCTCAGAAGTAGGTTGATTTTCTGATGCGTTAATTTGTTTTGTGCTAAAAAAAAAAGAATGCTCTAGGGACTTTTCTCGAACAGTTGAGGGGTCAAACTGAACATTTGGATGGGTTGATTAGCTGGGAAGAATAATATTTCCATATGAGTTCCCCGTAATGGGGACTTGATTACCAGGATGCTATGGTTGATTCCCATTGAGTAGCTTTTGTTTTTTTTTTTTATTGAAACATTCCTTCTTACAGTGCTCCAAACAATGCCCAACAGTTTTACAGTAAGGGCATAATGGAGGAAGCCTGTCGAACAAAATGCCCACAAAGAAAGCAAAGGATTCCCTCTCTGCCAAAATCTCATAGGGAAGTTTTGCAGACAGATCCTAATCAACAAGAATTCTAGCAAAATGCCCCAATGTTAAACTTCAACAGAACAGTTTTATACTAATAATAATTACCATGCCCTTGTACTAACAATATTATATGGAATCCTTTTAAATCAATACAGGACTTTATACTAGTAATAATTACCATGCCCTTGTAAGTTAGTACCTTGATAATACAAGACTTTTAAAAATAAAACATGACTTAGTAATACAATTATCATAATTTTTAAACTTTGATTAAAGTTCTTATACTCTAAAATAGTGTTTGTACTTAAATAAAATCATGGCTTTTCAATATAATATAGTACCTTAAGAACAAAGTTATTATACTATTTTAATGTGATATGAAATACCAACTTATTAATTTAATATGATAATGAAGAGGTAATTATAAGAAAATATAATTTTAATTTATTATAACAGCTTCTAATAATAATAACCACAAACTTTTAATTTTATTATTAATGTAACTTTGGATTTAAAATAGTTTCATGGTATAAACTCATGAATATAAACATCTTTATTATAAACTCATGTAGTATGATTAATATGATTAACATTTATTAAAGAAAACTTGTAACATGATCCAAGTATGTAAGATACATCTTATTTATCCGAACAGAATTTTATTCTAAGGTACCATCCTTAGTGAAAGTTACGTTTTTAATAAGATATGATAGTAGAATTAAAATTATTATAATAACAATCTTTATACTTGATAAATTTATACTTTTAAGAAAATAAGTGTAGAAACATCTAGACTATACTAGAGTGGCACGTTAATTTTGGATCAAGATCAAGGGTCTAAATTTTTATTTTTATTAGTTCATGTATGTTCGTAGTGTTTATACAAACCTTCAAGTAACATTCATAGCATGTTCCTAATAACAACTAAATTTCTTTAGTATATTTCATAGCATGTTTTTAATCACCAAGACAACACAACTTAAAACAGAATATCACAAGCACTATAACAACAACATAGATTAAAAACAAGAAATTTAAACAAGAGTGAGAGAACTTTGGGGGTTCCAGCCCTTCATAGAAGCAACAAAGTGAAATAACCACACCCAACTCCCCCCCCCCCCCCCCCACCTGACGCCCAACTTAGCAAAGGAATGGGGTTGCTGGAAATTTTTCTTCTCCTTCCAAGCTTCCTCCAAAGCTTCTTACCCCAAAGAACAACTACTAATAACTCTAGAATATCTTACTTGAGAGATAGAAGAGAAAATGAGAGAAGCTTTGAGATTCAAAGGGAAGGTGTTAAGAGAAAGCTTGCATTGCATGGGTATTTATAGGAAAGGATGAGGGTAAAGGGTAAGGGCTGAAGCAATATTTTATTAATATAAAACTTGCATCAGATTTTTATTTTATTATAGGTGGAATGGGCCAATAGAATTCAAGCTTCTTCTTTCATGCATGCATGTAGCTTGTAGGCAAGTATCCAACATCATGGTGTTTTTAAGCATGCATGTAGCTGAAAAAAATCTCCCTCTCTCTCTTGACGTCACACTCCCCGCCCCCCCCCCCCCCCCCCCCCCCCCCCCCCCCCCACCCCCAACCACACGCACACTTGTTTTATTTTTTTCTTTATCACATTTGGGCTCACAAAAAAGGTGTTAAGAAAGGTACATTAAGTAATTTAATAGCCCAATTAATCTTAACTAAGGAATGCAATTTTGATTTTACTAATCTTAAATATTTGTGACAGTCCATAACAATTAAGACTAAAAAGCCCAAATTGTTATTTTCACTATATTTAATTTCTAACATTGATTTTGTTAGCAATGATCTTAATGCTCGAGTTTGTGATTTTATTGTAGATTGTCATTGGACTATTCCCCAAGAGATTCAAGCTAGATTTCCAGATATCAGTGAAGATGTCAAAAGTATGATCATTCTATTTGAGCTCAAGCAAGATACTTTGATCTGGACACCCTCAGTTATGGGATAACTCTCTTTTAGAGAGGCTTTCCAGTTTATTCAGCCATCCCAACCAACCTAATTATGTGTGGACAAAAAGAATTTGGAGGCCTTCTATCCCCCCATCACGATCTTTTCTTTTTTGGCGAATTATCCACCAACAGACGAGAATTTTGCATCAGCGTGGTTGTGTCACTGTATCTATTTGCTCGTATTGTGGCAAAACATATGAGACAACTTATCATTTATTTCTTTCTTGTCTGTTTGTGTTTCAGTTTTGGCAATGGCTCAGTAGCATTTTTAGATTTGGCCCTGATCTGCAATCTCTCGTATCTTTGCTATCTATTTGCATCGCAATTATAGCAAACAAGTCATGGACATTGTTGTTGCTGGCATAATTAATGTTGCTTGGTTTATTTGGTGCAGTAGGAATCAAATTCACTTTAACGATGTTCGTGAGTCTGTTCCTTCAATTAAAAGCAAGATTGCTGCTGCAGTAGCCTTGACTGGGAATCTATTTAAAGCCACATTGTTCTCCACTATAGTAGAATTTGTCATTTTAAAATCCTTTCAAGTCTCTGGATATATAAGCAAGGCTCCTGTCAATAAACCAGTTATTTGGAGGCCACCCATAAATAATGGCTGGGTTAAAGGAAACTGTGATTGGACGAAAAGGACTACATTGAGGCTCTTTTTAAAATAATGGGACGTGACTGAACCTTTAATTAATATTGGAATGAAATTGAACACAATAAATAAATAGTGGGACCAAAAAAGTAATTAAGCCAAAAAAAATTCATTCCTAACAAAATTGTTTTCGAAAGGTAAGCGTGAATTTGTGTCCGCAAATTTTGTGTATATGTTTATTAGAACTAATAAATTAATTTAGCAACACTCCCTTTTATTTATTCCAAGCTAGAAGTATAATCCCCTCAAAATTCATTTTAAAAATTTAATTCATGAATGATGAAGAACTCATTTTAAGCTATTCAGGTGGCATTGTTGCAAGGGGAGCTTGCTAGGGTGCAGAATGAGCTGATAAATACAAAGATTTTATATGCAAGTCTTCTTCAGAGTACACAGCAGCAACCAAACATTGATGCAGCTGTGCAGCCAGAATACTGCAACAGTGCACCTGCTTCCAGGAACTTGATGAACATGAGCTTGTTCAACCCTGGTTTCGATAACCTTACAATGCAGACAGCAACCCCAACACAGTTTGGAGCCTCTTCAATTCTCTGGGCTTCCCCAACATGAGGAAGAAAGCAGGATTCCCCAAGATTTCAACAATGACATACCACATCTTTTTCCATGAGTTGCCATTTTGTCTTACTTTGCCGAATAAATAAATTTAATTACAGTATCATCATTTCATAGTCAAGTTCACATATATACTGCCTGACTGTAACTTCAATTAATTTATGTCATGGGAATATTTTTATATATGGTTATCTCATTTTGTTATCAAGAGTTAAGGAAAATTCCAAAAATCTTGTCATCTTGTCTCAAGTTCAAAATTGAATTACATGATGCAGTGACCTAGCACACCATGGTTTTAAATTGCGGTTGCGGTCGCGATTGCGGTCGTGGTTGCAGCTACTGGGGTTGCGGGCATTGCAGCTACTGCGATGCGGATTGCTGCCGTTGCGGCGTGAAATTATTTCATGTTTGCACCAAACTTGAAAAAAAAAACTATAATTATTGTAATTATTGGAATATCTTTTATTTATAAGATTGTATAAATTTTCATTCATTTTAAAGATTTTGCATCATTTTAATGAATAATTTATAATAGATTTGTAATAAAAATAATGGTATATAAATCTAAAATTATTTTTCTTAGAGCAACTCCAATGCATAGTTGCTTAAGTGAGTTGCTTATCTTAATTTTGTGGGTCAATAATGCCATATAGATTTAAGCACTCTATATAAGAATTTACTCCAATGCAAAAGATTGCTAAAGTGAATGGTTAACATAATTTTTAGGTCTACAATTGATCCCACATATTAATTAATACTTTTTATATTTTTATTTATTTCAACTCAAAATATTATTTTATTTGTATTGTAACTAAAATTAAAATAAGAGTTAAAGCAATTTTAAAATAATAAATATATAGAGATGAGCAATTTTAATTGTGAACTGATAACAATTATCATATATTAAGTTAGAGCAACTTTAAGTGTGAACTGCGATTCAGAGATGAGCCTTTGGAAAATATCTTCCATTGGTTGTGAATCGTCGTTTTATTTAAAGCTTCAGACAGTATTTTCTTAACTAATTTTAGTTTAAATGAAAATTAAATGGCATATTTAAAAAAATGAAAAAGCAAGAGCTTTCTAGAAACACTTTCACTTTCTCATTTTTCTTTCTCATACTCTCGCTTCTCTCTTTCAGAAACGCCCTCTTTCTCAAGCTTCTCCTCCATTTTTCACTTTCTGATACTCCCTCTCCGGCAGATCGAGACCGTTGCCACTCCTCCGTTTCTCTGCTGGAGCAGATCGACTTCTCCGCCTCTCTACCGGTACAGATTGACCCCTCCACCCGGTAATCCATTTTTTTTTAAAAAGAATGTAGATGAGAAAGGAAACAGGAACACAAACAAAAAGGCACGCACAAGGGCATTCGCCAACGGAATCACACTCGCAAGTCCGATCTAGTTTTTATGAGAAAAAAGGAGGACCAAGATCGTGTTGCAGTTCTATTGCGAATGTTGCGGCTCCGTTGCGGCTCTGTTGCGGACGCGAAGTCGTTGCGTTGTGGAATTTCACATGAATTTGATTCATACCACAATTGCAGTCTGTTGCCGTTGCGGAGAGCTCCGCAACTGCAATATTGCAGCCGCAACAAGTGTTGCGGTCCACAATTTAAAACCATGTCACACACCTCTACACTCTTTCCAGAATCCCTTGCTACTAACAATGATATCTAGATCCCACTTGTTGGTGGTGAGAAATAATTGGTTTGTCTTATGTAGATGTGATTAAATACTAATAAAAAATTACTTTCATAACTTCATCAATTTTTCTTTCTCACTTACAGGCTGGCACAAAACGCTCTTGAATTTTTTTCTACACACATTAATTATTGCTAAAATATTTTGACACTGCAAGCCAATATTTTAGCAATAATTAATGCGTGTAGAAAAAAATTCAAGAGCGTTTTGCACCCGCCTGTAAGTGTGAAAGAAATACTTATGAAAGTAATTTTTTATTAGTATTTTTAATCATGAACCAACATCTACATAAGACAAACCAATTCTTTCTCACCACCAAGTGGTTTCTAGATATCGTTGTTAGTAGCAAGGGATTCTGGAAAGAGTGTAGAGGTGTGTGAGGTCACTGCATCATGTACTTCAATTTTGAACTTGAACAAGATGACAAGATTTTTGGAATTTTCCATAACTCTAGATAACAAAATGAGATAACCATATATAGAAATATTCTCATGACATAAATTAATTGAAGTTACAGTCAGGCAGTATATATGTGAACTGGACTATGCAATGATGATACTGTAATTAAATTTATTTATTCAGAAAAGCAAGAAAAAATGGCAACTCATGGAAAGAGATGCACTATGTCATTGTTGAAATCTTTGGAATCCTGATTTCTTCCTCAGGTTGGGGAAGCTCAGAGAATCCTGAAATCTTTGGAATCCTGATTTCTTACATTGTTTATATTATTAACCGATGTAGAATGTCGTATTCTACATTGATTATTAAATAACCGATGTAGACAACTTTAAAATAATCACAATTGTACCACCGCGCTTTATATTACATTGTTTTTTAAATATCCGATGTAAAAGGGCATCGTAAAAAGTCCTTTTTGTAGTAGTGGAGGCTTGCTACTCTTACAATTCCACTAACGTTGACTATACCCACTATCCCTAGTTATGTCAGTTCATCATCATGATCCTCACATAACTCTGTGTTGAAAGAGGACTACATGATACCCATATGTCGAACTTATGAACGGGCAGGACCAAAGCCGGTCCTAAATTTTTTGGTGCCCTGGGCAAACTAAGAAAATGATGCCCTCATTTGAATATTTACCTTTTTGTATTTTTTGTTGCAAAATCATTAATAATTTATTTTTGTTTGATTAGAGAGAGATCAAAGATGAAAATTTTAGAGAGAAAGATATAAAGTTCAAGGTGTTGTTACGTTAAGAGTCAAAGAGATTCATGTTGTGAGAAATAGAAAAAAAAAATACTTTTCACATTCACACTTACTTCTTTGTGTGCAACATTCATTGTGCATAAATTGCACCATCACTTATTGATTTTTCCAAAATTATGAGTAAATTTTAGTTGGGAAGCAGAAACATCACTAATAAATAATCAATTGACTAATGACTAGTGTTTTTTTATTTTTTATAATAAAATTTTATATAATTTTAATTTTAATTATATAAATTTTTATTTTAATATTTATACAAATTAAATAAAATTTTTTGGTGCCCCTCTAAAAATGGGGCCCTGGGCGGTCGTCCACATTGACCGCCCTCAGAGCCGCCCCTGGGTGGGTAGGACCCATAAGTCAACGTGAGTGAGTTGGCAAGGGAATAAGACATTTTTTTGGGGGGGAAAGAGAGAGGCATTACATTGTAGCTCAGTTTTTTTTTTTTTCAACTTTTTATAATACGTAAAGAATTTATGAAATTGAAATAATACTTATTGGGAGTGTTTCTTAAATGCAGTCTACTAAAATAATTATAAAATATTTGTTGTGTAAAGTTATATTAATTGAGAAAATAAAACTCAATTAAATTATATATATGTATTCATAATGTCTCCATATAATCAATGTTGTTTTAATTTCACAATTGTATGGTAGTTACATATAAAAAGAAAATTTTCCCACTTAGATTTTTTCTCTAAACTTAATACCTAAATTTGTTACAACCATTTAATAAGTAATAATACGTTTTGAGATAATCACTCAGAATATGAGAAAAGTCTATGCACAACGATTCTCTAGAATGGAAGTGGAGATAAAAGTGGAATTCAATATATAATTATGTATGTATTTAATATTATATATATATATATATTAAATATTATTAATGTAATATTTATTTAAACATTACTTCCTCTGTTCCTTTTTAATTGTTGGATTTCTAACAAAAATTTGTTCCTATTTATCTGTCATTTTCAAAGTCCAAGATAACATTAAATATGGAGAGAGAGAAATAGCACAGTATAATTAATTATGGAGAGAGAAATGTAACTAATAGGAAAACAAGTTGTTAGGGAGAGAGAAACCTAAGTACCAAACCAACAAAAAAACAAGTTGTTAAGGAGAGAGAGAAATAACACTTGTTAGGGAGAGAGATAAATAACGCACCTATGTTAATTGTGGAGAGAGAAAAGTGGAGTGAGAGAAGTGAATTTTATTGGTTGGAGTGTAAAATTCTTAAACGACTATTATAAAGGAACAAAGGGAGTAAATAGTATTATTTATTATATATTAAAAATATAACATTTATTTAATGTCATTAATGAATTAATATAAACATTGAATGGTACTATTTATTGTATAAATTAAATATAACATTTATGACATAAAATATACTCCCTCCGTTTCTTTTTAAGTGTTGGATTTTTGGAAAAAAATTGCTTCTATTTATCTATCATTTGCAAAGTTCAAAATCACATTAATTACTCTTTTATCAATTATACCCTTACTTCTCTCCTAATCTTTAATGAATATGAAAAGAGGGTAAAATAGGAAATCCCATAATTACTTTATTAGAATAAAAAATATTTAATGCATTCCTTGGTTTGTACAAATAAACCTTAAACGACAAATAAAAAGAAATGGAGGGAGTAATATTGAACTTTAACAAAAAAAAATATATGCTTAATAAATATTCCCTCTAGTCCTTAATATAAGGCACTTTACTATTATTATTTATTGTCATTAAATAGGCCTTCTACCCTACTTGGTCAGACCAAGTTTATAATCTCAGCTTACACTCTCTGAATCTTTTAGTAGATCAGTCTCATCATTTAATCAAGGGTCGTCATCATCATTATAACATATACATACATAATCTAGGCTATAAAGCATATGATATAATTAATCAATGTTTAAGATAACACTCATTAATCCTTAGTACTCTCTCCGAATCTAAATATAAGCAAAATTGACTAACTTTGCCTTAATTAAGTTGGTTAATATCATTTAATTCCACTAATCATATTTAAAAATAAACTTTTTTTTCCTAAAGTGCCCTTTATTGGAACTTGATGTCAAGAATAAAAAAGAGTCATTGGAACTAGAATCACAATTAATTGAAGGTGTTTTTGGGATGGTATCATTAATTAGGGTCAAAGAAGTTTAAATTTGCTTATATTTGAGTCCAATTTTTTTTTTTTATTGCTTATATTTAAGTCCAGATAGAATATGATATTTCTTTTTATAAAATAAGAGATTTCTATATGGAATCCTTTTTGTGATAAAATACATGTATATGAAATATTCTTAATTTTATTATGTGGTTAAACTTCAACAGAACATAGTTTTATATAATATCCCTTTTAAATAAATACATGACTTTATACTAATAATAATTACCATGCCCTTGTAAGTTAGTACCTTGGTAATACAAGACTTCTATATAAATAAAACATGACATAGTAATACCATTATCATTATTTTTAAAGTTTGATTAAAATTTTTATACTCTAAAATAGTGTTTGAACTAACATAAAATCACGGCTTTTAAATATAATAAAAGTAACCTTAAGAATTATACTATTTTAATGTGATATGAAATACTAACTCATTAATTTAATATGATCGTGAAGAGGTAATTATAAGAAAATATAATTTTAATTTATTATAACAGCTTCTATAATATTAATAACTACAAACTTTTAAATTTATTATTAATGTAACTTTGGAGTTAAAATAGATTCATGGTATAAACTCATGAATATAAACATTGTTATTATAAACTCATGTAGTAAGTTTGATTAATTTGATTAATATTTTATTACAGAAAACTTGTAACATGATCCAAGTATATAAGATACATCTTATTTATCCAAACAGAATTTTATACTAAGGTACTATCCTTAATGAAAGTCACGTTTTTAATAAGATGATAGAAGAATTAATTTCTTTTCATCACTTAAATTAATTTCATAAATAATTATTATAATAACAAGCTTCTAGTCTGCTGGTAGTAAAAGCTTTCTCTAGAGCTGTGGGGATCCCTTGGAGATTCAAAATAGATGGAAAAACTGTTTGCTTCTCCTTCATGACATAGATTTTAGGATCTCTCATTTACAGACAGGGTAATTCTTGTGCAGATTCTTTAGCTAACCATGGAATACAACTTAGATCTTCTTTTTTGTCTGATACAATTCCTCAGTTTTGTTGGGAGGAATTTAATAGGAATAGAATAGGACTTCCTTTCTATAGGTTTTCCTTTTAATGGTCGTTCATGGGTTTGGTTATATCCCCCCATGTTTTGTATCAGTTTCATTTTTTGTTAATATTATATAGGCTTGGCAGATTTTGACAATTGGAAGTTGGGGTGCCAACCTAGTTGGGATCACATTTCCCTTTTGTTTCTGCTAGCCTTTTTCAAAAAAACAAAAACTACCCCCCTTACCTCACACCCAACTTAGCAAAGAAAAGGGGTTGCTGGAAATTTTTCTTCTCTTTCCAAACTTCCTCTCCAATCCAAAGAACAACTACTAAGAACTCTAGAATTTCTTACTTGAGAGATAGAAGAGAAAATGAGAGAAGCTTTGAGATTCAAAGGGAAGGTCTGAAGAGAAAGCTTGCATTGCATGGATATTTATAGGAAAGGATGAAGGTGAAAGGTAAGGGCTGAAGCAATATTTTATTAATATAAAATCTGCATCAGATTTTTAATTTATTATAATAGGGTAAAGGGTGGTGGAATTGGCCAAAAGAATTCAAGATTCTACTTGCATGCATGCTTGTAGTTTGTAGGCAAGGGAATATGTGTGTAAGTATCCAAGTATCCAACATCATGGTGTTTTTAAGCATGTATGTAGCTGACCAAAAATCTCCCTCTCCTTCTCTCTCTCTCTCTCTCTCTCTCTCTCTCTCTCTCCTCTCTCTCTTTCTCTCTCTCTCTCTCCTCTCTCTCTTTCTCTCTCTCTCTCCTCTCTCTCTTTCTCTCTCTCTCCTCTCCTCTCTCTCTCTCTCTCCTCTCTCTCTCTCTCTCTCTCTCTCTCTCTTGGCTTCACACTCCCACACATAGACACATGTACACACTTGTTTTATTTTTTTCTTTATCACATTTGGGCTCACAAAAAGGTGTTTAGGAAAGGTATATTAAGTAATTTAACAACCAATTAATCTTAACTAAGGAATCTCTAGCCAAATATTAATTTTACTAATCTTAAATAATTGTGACAGCCCCTAACAATTCAGATTAAAATGCCCAAATTGTTATTTTCACTATATTTAATTACTAACATTGATTTTAATTAATTCTTAAACAATTAGTGTAAATAATTTAATTCTCATATAAACTTAGTCATACAATAATTAAATGAAACACACACACACATACACATACACACACACACACACACAAAGGACAGCTTCATATGAATTAAAAATGGATAAAAAGCGATAAAATGGAGAAAACCACAATTTATGCATGTTCGCTTTCCACACATAAAACAACCTTTCTTAAGGTTTTTCATTATTCTGGTTTCATCAATGACGTTGAAATAATGAAATTCCTTACAAAATTATCCAGACAAAGAATAAATTTCAATAAGGCAGAAAATGGGTTGTTACAACACATATATAGTTTACCATCCCACACGCGAAGAGCAACACAGATTGCATTCTTGTGCTCTCCCACAAAGTTTTACACAACAAATATTTTAGTTATTTATAATACTGCTTTTGAGAAGCCCCCATAATAAGTATTATTTTAATTTCATTAATTCTTTACATATAGTAAAAACTTGAAAAAAAACTGAGCTACATATTGTAATGCCTCTCTCTTTCCCAAAGAAAAAAGAAAAACAAAAGTATTATTCCATTGCCGACTCACTCACATTGACTGAGCCTCCCTTCACTATGTATAAATATAAGCATCAACTCCATCACTTCTATCACCTTCACTCTTTCTCTCTATTATAATCAGAAACTCAAAATGGCCGATCAGCCACAAGACAATTCTAATGATCACACTTCCAGAGTAATTAAGCGTGTTGATCAGCCACAAGAGCGTAGTGATGAAGGCACATCCAATGTAATGAAGCGTAAGGGAAAGGGCTCAGAGCATGCCATGTTAGAAGCCTCATCACCTCCATGTGGGGCCTGCAACTACACGTGGAGGAAGTGGGACAATAAGTGTGTCTTTGCACCTTACTTTGCTTCTGACCAGAGCTCAGCACGCTTTGCGCCAAAAACACCTTTTGCACTACTGTAAACTGTGCTGAGCTTTGGTCAGAAGCAAAGTAAGGGGCAAAACACACTTATTGTCGCACTTCCTCCTCAAGTACTTGCAGGCCCCTCAAGGAGGTGATGATGCTTCTGACTTGGCACGCTTTGAGCCCCTTGTCCTTACGCTTAATTACTTTGGAATTGCCGTCATCACTACGCTCTTGTGGTTGATCAGCATGCTTAATTACTTTGTAAGTGTGATCATCAGCACTCTCTTGTGGCTGATTATCGGCCACGTTGACTTTCTGATTATAATAGAGAGCATGAGTGAAAGTGATGGAAGTGATGGAGTTGAAGCTTATATTTATATATAGTGAGGGGTGGGGGGCTAAGTCAATGTGAGTGACTTGGCAAGGGAATAATACTTTTTTTTTCTTTTCTTTCTTTGGGAAACAGAGAGGCGTTATAATGTAGCTCAATTTCTTTTCTTCTTTTTTTTTTCAAGTTTTTATTATATGTAAAGAATTTATGAAATTAAAATAATACTTATTCAGAGTGTTTCTTAAATGCAGTCTATTAAAATAACTATAAAATATTTGTTGTGTAAAGTTATATTAATTGAGAAAACAAAACTCAATTAAATTATACCATACAATTGTGAAATTAAAACAACATTGATTATATGGAGACATTATAAATACATATATAATATATATGTATTTTTTTCTTAGATTTTTTCTCTAAACTTAATACCTTAATTTGTTACAACCATTTAATAAGTAATAATATGTTTTGAGATAATTACTTAGATTAGTTAATATGATTGAGTGTCACAGAAGGTGTTTAGGCAATAAAAAAAATGCATTTGAGCATTTCTCAATCTCCATGTTACATTATGTAGCAATGTTTTTTAAAACCAGATCAAATAGGTTGATTCATCCAGTTAAACTCTCAATCAGCTAGTTGATTGATTTGCAAAATATACGAAACTGGAATGTTAAAAAATAACTTGTCAAAAATTGGCCAAAGCAGTCAACATCACTCAAATCAATTAAAATCAATTGGTCACCGGTTAGAATGACTTCACAAAATTAACCACAAACTGTTGTTGCTCAAAAAAAAAAAATTCCAAAAATGTTTGGTGTCTCAAGTTCAAAGTTGAAGTACATTATGCAGTAACTTCGCACACTTCTACACTCTTTACAAAGTCTCTTACTACTAACAACGACCTGGAAACCACTTATTGGTGGTGAGAAATAATTGGTTTGTCTTACATGGATGCAGGTTCAAGTTTAAAAATGCTCATCCACTGTGATCAATTCCGAAGTGATGGAGTTAAATGATTTCTGTGTGATCAATTTGATGAGGATGCTACTCACTATTCTGTCAATGCTAGTTTTCCAATAGGATATGGAAGGTAGTTTCTAGACGGTTGAGGGATGATTTTGCTATTCAACAAAGTTTATTTGAACTGTTTTCTCATTTTGTGTTGGAGTTTGGCAGGTTTGGAAATTATACAATTTGGGGGATGATTTGGAATGTTGTGATTTGGGCTATTTGAAAGCATAGAAATGGTATCATTTTCTCTTGGTGTTAGGATTAAAGTTTCATATTGGAAGTGGTTTATAACGAGATCTAATTGTAAGTTTTGTTTGTTTTCTGACTGGTGTATTATGGAATATATCGAAAAACTACAATTATTAGAGAAAAATAACAAAGACATACAGAACTTCATCATAATAAAAATGTTAAATGAAAGCAAGTGAAGATATTCTTCTAACCAAGACAACCTGTTGTTGCAAAGCAAGAATGGTGGAGACACAACCATAAACAGGATCAGCCAGCCTTGCTTGAACCTCGTACGATATGGTAACCATAGCTTGGTGATGGTCCACTAAAGAAGAACAAAAAGTGGATTGGAAGAAAAATTCAATAAGCAAGAAAGTGAGATGACATCACGAAATAAAATCAATCAATTTTCTGCAAAGCGCTTAAAAAAAACTCATTGGGACAGAAGAGTACCTAAGCGAGAAGAGAAATAGGAGAATCGTCTAAGCACAACAATTCTCTAAAATGGGAGTGGAGATAAAAGTGGAATTCAATACATATAATTATGTGTGTGTGTGTGTTTGTGTATATATATAAAATATTAATGTAATATTTATATAAACATTAAATAGTATTATTTATTATATATTAAAAAATATAACATTTATTTAATGTCATTAATGTAGTAATATAAGCATTGAATAGTACTCGTATTATTTATTGCATAGATTAAATATAACATTTATGAAATAAAATATAAGTATTAAATTTAATAAAAATATATATGCTTATTAAATACTTCCTCCGTTTCTTTTTAATTGTCGGATTTTAAAAAAAAATTGTTTTTATTTATCTGTCGTTTGCAAAGTTCAAGATCACATTAGTTACTCTTTTATCAATTGTACCCTTACTTGTCTCCTAATCTTTAATTATTATACACATGCATTTATTGTGGAGTGAAAAGGGAAAATGAGTAAAATAGGAAACCCCACAATTATTTTATTGAAATCAAGAAAATTTATTGTGTTTCTTGGTTTCTACATAACAACCTTAAATGACAGATAAAAAGATAGATAAAAAGAAATGGAGGGGTATTTAATGTTATTAATAATGTACATATTTAATGTATTTAAATAATGCATGTTTTAATGCTTTTTTTTATTGGCAAATGTTAATTTGTTAGTTTTTGTTAGATATGTCAGTGGAAGGGATTCAAACCCATGACCTCTCCCTCCCCATTTCTCCCTTCACCCTTAAACCCCCCTTCCCAACCACTAAGCCAATCTTATATCTTCTATGTATGTTTTAATGCTATTAATTATGTAAAATTAATATTAAATAGTGTTATTTGTTGTATTAAATAAATATAATATATAATTAACTTTAACTATATTGTTAAATATAACATATATGAAACATAATATATTTAATAAATAATGCTATTTAATATTTATGTACCTACTACATTAATGACATTAAATAAATGTTTAATTTTATTTAATATATATATAAGAAGTATTAATGACATTAAATGAATGTTTATATAAATATTACATTAATAACATTCATTATTTATATAAACACAGTACAATAGTAACATTAATTTTAATAGCTATTCAATATTTATATAAACACAGTACAATATTAATGACATTAGATGAATGTTTATATAAATATTACATTAATACAGCATTCACTTAATGCATTAATATTGAGGTATCTACATAAACATTGAATAATATTATTTATTGTATATATTAAATAAAAAATTATTGTATATTTATCTACATAAACACCTAATGCATTAATATTTTAATTAATACAAAAAATACAAAATGTACTTATTAAATAAATGACTTTTCATATGCAATTATTATATATATTAAAATTTCTTATTAAATAAAAATAAGTATTAAAAATTTAACGTGAGTGTGTGTGCACGCACGCGTGCATGCGTATATAATAATTTATCTCTTAATTTTTACTTTTAACAATTATTTTAAGTAAAATATTATGATATATTTTAATTTGAATTATATATTAAAATATTCTTAATTTCAGTTATAGTTGTTAATAAAACATATTTTAAAGTGATCAAATAAAGAAAACTTCAAATTTAGTTGACCACATTATATATATAATTTAATAACAATAAAGATTATAACCACTAATGTATGTATTTAATATATTTAAATAATGTATGTGTTTAATGTTATTAGTATGTGCATAAATATTAAATGGTATTATTTATTGTATTTATTAGTTATACTATTTAATTAACTTTAACAATATTATTCAGTATAACATTTATGAAGTATAATATATTTATAAAATTTAATAAATATAATATATGTTTATTAAATATATTACTTGTCATATATAATTATATATAAAAATTAAATAAATTTTTAATTTTAATTATTGTTGTTCATAAAACATATTTTAAAGTGGTCAAATTAAAAATTAAAATATACTTGAGCATAAGATACTTTAACACATGCATGTATTGATGTATATAAATATATTATAAAACAGATTCTTTCTTATATAGTATTTAATTAATGAATATAATACAAAATTAACTTCAGTGATATTATTAAATATTATATTTTATGATATAATATAAAAAATAATATATATTTACTAAAAGTATGACTTTTGATATAAATTTATATACTTTAAAATTATTTATTAAAAAATATTTATAATAAAATTTATTACCTAAACTTACACACACACACACACACATAAAAACACATATAATATTTTATTATTGTTTAAAAAGATTAGTTTGTAAAAAATATTTTAAAATAGAAAGATGTAAATTTATATTAATATAATATATATAAATTGATAAAATACATATATATCATAATCCATCTCATAATTATTATTTTTAGCTACTAATATAAATAATATGTTACGAATTATTGTAAATTTAACCATATATTTATTTTTAATTACTAAAATTATTATTATTATTATTATTATTATTATTATTATTATTATTATTATTATTATTATTGATAAAAATGTATTTTAAGCTAACCAAATTAAAAAAGTATATTGATTAATTTTTTTCAATTTTTTTTGTTATTAATGAATCTAATCTAATCATTTTTTACTTATTGTATTTTTGTTTTATCAATAGAATTTTATTTACTACAAATAATTAAATGAGTGATTAAAACAAGAGTCAAATGTAGTGGCAGATTTGCTGGCGGTGACTCCTTTTTTTTTATATGTAGGAATCGAACACGGTACCGGGGTTTACAATAACTCACATACGATGCTCAACCAACTAAGCTAGACCCCTTGGTTGCGCATGACTCCTTAAGCTTGGTGTAGTTTGCGTTTTTTTTCCTGCTTTACCCAAAACAAAACAAAAAATGAATGTTATGCAATTTATAGGATATTTTATATATAAGATAAATTAAATGACGGTATTTTATATTGAATAGATAAAATAATGAGATTGAAAATTTTAATTTACAAATATTGAATATATTATTAAAAACTTAATAAAATTTAAAATTCAAAAGCAATGTTTTTACAATTTTTTCATTTTTGAGAAAAAAATGTTAAATTGAATTTAAAATGTCATTCCAAAGTAATTTTTTTGCTATTTAATTAAGATAATGTGCGTGTTTTTTACTTCACATTTGTTGTCTCTTATTTTTATTTACAATTATATTGCATCATTACTACTCTCAATAAGTATAATGACTAATAATAGATTCTAAACATTATTAAATATTTCTAAAGAAAACACGTGTTTAAATAAACATATGCATGTTTAGTTTAGTTTATTTTTAAAAGATAATCACTTCTGTAATGATCCATCTTTGTTATATAACTAAAGAAAACATAAAAAGATTAGTTTTACTTTCAATTAAAGCTTTGCATTTTAAACTATTTGTGAAAGGAAGTAACTGGTATTTTTTTTTTATTGTTTTATACCCAAATGTTAAACTTTCTACCAAAAGAGAACATACAAACCTTCCATACACTTAAACCAAATAATTACAAATTGAAACTTCCTAGCCTTTTTACAAGTTATAATTCAATACAACATCATCTACAACCATACAATAAAATAAAACTAAATCCCTAAGTTGGTCGACACAATACAAAAGACTAAACAAAAGAGAAAGGAAGAGGAACACATATTTGTGTCCTTGCAAGTCCATCCGCGTTGTCTGTAAGCGAAGAGTCCGCCTCCTAATCGTCTGCTCCCCCGAACACAATGTCCAAGATCATCACAGTCACAACCACATGCGCTACATGCAAGGGTAAGCTTACAGAATAATCAAATTTGAAATTAAATAAAAACATAATTATATAATTATGTAAAACACAACTTAAGAGAAAATACTCATATTTATAGTTTTTCTCCATTTATAACACTTGGCGTTTTAATAGAAAGAAAACAAGAATATTTTTAATTCACACAAAGAGGATCCCATAATTCCAACCAATCATTACATCATAGCTCAATCATCAATAGTCACCATAGTACATAAATTATCAAAATCTCATCATAAATCAATCATCACAACTGTCATCACAACTGATATACACCAATAGCCACTATGCAACCTTGAACCTCAAACATCAAACACTGACTCTACTCCATGGAGTTTCAACACCATATGAGCGGTCCCCCATAAGCCCCACCCTAACATAGTCACACTCTCTAACCATTCGGGGAGTCTCTTAGGCTAACCCTATGGGGGAAGTGTGGTTTTATCGAAAATAGACAAGTGTGGGTAATGGCTTACCTCTGTAGGTTTGAAAACCCTTACATCTATAGGGATTTTTCCACTTGTCTATTCTATAGGCCCATTTCCGTTAACCACCACAAAAACCCCCAGCACTGGTTAAGAGCCAACCGAGCACCCTCAACTTACGTGCCTACTCATATACCTGTGCACCAATTGTGCACATATAACATTCAGAATATTTATGTGCATCCACCGAATTCCAGCAACAAAACATATTTGGAATCCCTTATAGTCTTAGATATGGCACCTCCATACCCGCCATCTCCTATGGCCTGGCTTAAGGGTCCAAATATATCTCAACAACATCATCCCATCCCTCACACACTTAAATGAATCCACTAAGTCTCTTATAAATCAATTTTGCAACTCCGACATGCCAATCGAAGTTAAATAAAACAGGGGGCTGGGTACTCGGGAGGATATCCACTAAGCGAGACCCCCGGGTCGCTTGAGTGGATTAGAGTTATGGCATGTAACTCTCCCTCCCTAAGTAGCCATTCCTTAAAATCTTATAAGAGACCAGAGTTAACTCATTTTGGACATATAGGGATAGTTTTAACATCAAAGTTTATACACCACACATACATCATCAACTTCCACAAATAACAATTATAATTCCTCATGTGCATATGAACGCCCCAGCAATATCGTAACATCTTAACATCACACCCAATAAAATCATTTCCAAAACCAAAGAAATTGTATTCTTAATAAAAGATTAGGTCATATACATATTAGTAAATACTTTCCTTTGTAAGATCATAGCAGGCAAATATAATACTCGAAAACATCATTCTATATTTTCTTTTTAGTCTTCCATTATCAATAATCATTATACGTTAGTAACAATTTTAATTGGAAATCCATTAGAAACCATAAAAATGGAGTTTTTTGCAAGTTTCCTCGCTTAAGCGCCAATCAATTCTCACTTAAGCGTGAATTCCAGAAACAACTTCCTCTGTTCTGATTTTGGCGCTTAAGCTTGGATCAATCCGTGCTTAAGCCTAATTTTCGCTTAAGCCTAAATTCACCCGCGCTTAAGCCTAGAAATCAGCAACCACATTTCCTCTACAGCCTATCTCGCTTAAGCGAGAAATACACCTACTTAAGCGACACAGGGTCTATTGAACTTCAAATCTCTATATAAAGACCCTAAATGGCTTCCAATTCAATCCAAATTTAAATTCCACTCAATACAAATCAAATAGGCATCATTCCATAGCAAATAAATCCATTTCCAAGTGTAAAACACACACACAAACAAATCATTCACAATATTTAAAGCCTCCTTTACCCCTATATTCTTGAATTTTCTTAATGAAGAAATCAAAAGAAGGATCTTGAAATTCCTAGAGAGACTTTTTCCAAATTCTTGCTGCAAGTTCAACTAGAAGAGGGTCTAACCAATAAGAAAGTAAGCTCAAATCAAATTTTAACCCACCAACCTAGATTTTACATGAAACCCATTTAATAACTTCTTGGTGAGAAGAGGGAGAGATGAACAAGAAGATCAAAGAAAGGAGATGAGAGGTTTATCCTTACAATAGACACCCAAGGAAGCTCTAGACAAGGAGAAAAGTCCTTCAATGATGTAGGAATCCAACTTCAATTCAAGGGGAAGAGAGACTTAGAGAGGAAGAAAGAAGAATGAAGGAAATGAGAGAATGGGAAGCTTTCCCACGTTTAAAGCTTATGTGTCTTAAATTTTTACTATCTACCCCTATGCCACCACTAAACACACACCCCCTTCTACAACTTCAAGCTCACTCACAAGGCCCAAAGACACGAGACCCATAATCTAAGCCCAACACCCATGAAAATTTATCAATAACACTATGACACATAATTTATTTAATAAATTCTTTTATAAATAGCATGAATTTAAATTTAATTTCCTCTTGCGTTATTAGTCAAACACTTAACATATATTATGAAAAATCACAGTGTTACAACTTCCATCTCCTTTTTTAAAGGTCTTTTTGTTAAAATAAAATGATTGTTTTTGTAATTTTAAGTTCAAACATACATGAGCTAAACTTGCCCAATTAATATAGGGATCAAACTTAGCGCCCTTAATAGGTCATTCAAAGAAAAATGCCAACACTATAAGGGGAAAATATTTGAAGGTAAATAAAAATATCAAACTAAAATTTAATTAAGTCAATGAGTAATTTACTCAAAGTACATAACCAAATTTTAAACGACGGAGGCTATGGTGAACCACCTAAATAGGTGGTTCATTGTGGACCATTATTTTGAGCCGCTAGATTGATCTCATTTTTTAGGTTACATGCTACAATGTTCGCATCAAATTACTCCTTCTTAACTCTCTCCCTAGTCTGCTTACCATCATTTGCTGTCACCAGAGGTGATTTTCGACGACGGTGTTTCCGTAAACATCACAAGCGGCAACTCCGCATGAAACCCCTTTCTCTATATTGAATCGCACCCAAACCAGTAAACCACCCCCAATCCCAAACTCCAGGAAGTTATTGCCTTGTTGGTGGAAGGATATTTATACAAAACAATACAAAGTTATTTGCACAAAATGAATAACACTTTCATTTTTCTCGTGATAAGTCATAACGAAGAAAAAGGGTAAAATCAAAGAGGAAGTTGTTGCCTTGTTGGTGGAAATATAGTTATTGTAAGGTTTGAAGGAGGGATGTGTGAGGTCCTATGCTAACGCAAACCAAAAACCCCAATCCAAGTCAACGCAGATCTCTGATGTAGATCTTCAATTTTTATCATTGAACCGGTAAGTTGACTCAACGGCCATCTCTGAGTCACTGCAGATCTCCATTAAGCATGCGAGGCTCGTCCTCGTTACCCTCGCCTCAGTTCTGCACTTTGACTCTAAACCTCTTGTTGCTGCCAAGCTCGGAGAAATCAATTCTATTAGTAACGACATTCATAATCTGGTACTATTCCTCTACATTCAAACTGGTGGAGGAGTGGAGGCAGTGCACGATGGCGCAGCGACTCAATGTTGAGTTTGAAAAAAAAAGGAAGTTTTTGGAGAGGAGGAAGGAGAGGTTGGAGGTAGCAAAAAAGCTGAGAAAAAAATCAGAAACGCCACTGCCAAAAATTGTCGGCGGTGGCAACTATGGTGGTTGAAGATGAAGCTGGGAAAGGTGAGAGATCTGGTGTGGAAAGACCTATACTAACAAGATTCATCTAATGGTTAAAAATCATGGTCCACCATAGCCTTCGTCATTTTAAACATGTGTAAAATAAAATATATCAACAATTTATAAAATGGAAAATATTAGAGAGAAAGAACAATGACCACTCCTTTGTAAGTGGGAATATTGTTAAGACCAATAATAAAATTTTGACATAACTAGAAGATTTACAAAATATATAGTACTAAAGCTTAAAAAAGACTCACAAAAAACTATTAACTTTACCTCAATTTTATCATGTACAATTATTAATTATATATTATAATATTGTGAAAAGTTACATCACCAAAAGAGTTATGACTTTTATTATTACATAAAACAAGGAATATCCAAAACTGCATTTTTAATGTAGTTTATAATGAAGTGTTTAATAAATTTCTTCTCTGAAATACAATATTTGGTATATTTTATTTTCCAGTAATAAAATCATAAAAAAAATTCACAATTAATATTGTTATTCTTAATAAAAAAAATACACCTTATCTTAAAAATATTATTTAAGATGAATCATTTGTAATAAACTATAAATATATAAAAGCTCAATTTTCGTAACATATTTTTATATATAAAAATTATATATATTTTCTCATTCAAATAAACACATGCAACACACAAGTATTATATTTAGTTCCAACTATTCTTGTATTAGGGTTCAGTTTAATTATGTATTAGATCACTTAAAATGGCTGGGGTGTCAACCTAGTTCGCATTGTAGTCATTATTGTGATGTATTTGCATGCCATTTTGCTTAAAAAAAAAAAAGGAGCCACTACTACAAAAAGTACATTTTACATCATTGGATCTACATCGGTTGTTTAACAATTGATGTAAAAAATAATACGATGGCAATTTTGTAAATAAATGATACATTTTTACATTGGTTATAATTTAACCAATGTAGAAAGTATTTTTTTTTACATCGCTTAAAAGTAATGTCGATGTAAAAAATGCTTGTTACATTGGTTAACTTTCAGCCAATGTAAATAGTAGGCCAAACCTAAGAGGAAGAAGGCTTCAATGAAACTCAAGCGACAAACCTGATCCCCCCTTCCTCTTCCTTCCTAAACTTTTCCCCATTCCTCGCCACTTCCATATTCCCCATTTTCGTGAAGTCATGAACGTCCATTCTTTATTGAGACTCAATGTCGTTCCTTGCTTCTCCATTTCAAATTCGTGCCTTGGCCTCGTGAACTTCTTCATCACTTGGTAACAAAATTTCCTTTCTTGCTTCTTCTCTTCACACTAAAAGAACTTCCATGAGCATGATGAGCAACAAATGGAGAGCAATGTCACCACATCACCCCCACCAGCCTCTTTACACACTCACGCACCAGATCGAAGCCCTTCTTCTCGTGGCGGCCACTTGCTTTTTTATGAGACTGCACCAATGTCCTCCATGTGCCACAACCATAGTTCTGATGAAGGGAGTCACAACTATCCCTCAAGATCTACGTTTACGAACTTACTGAAATCAATGACTTGAGGAGTGGCAGCACCCACTATCGACGAGCACGTGAACGATCCGTGACCAAGTACGCTAGTTACACGCTCATCAATCTCGTAAAGAATGGTCCAATTGCTGATCTTGTTGCGTGTAGCTACTGCATTCGTTTGAATTGTGGTTGCAATTTAGTGTTTCTTCTATTGTGTTTGTAGTTGCATGTGCGTGTGTGAATTGATTGGTGGCGGTTGTGTTTGCAGATGAAGTGGTGAACGTGATTATTGAAGGAGGCGTGAATTAATATGAAGTGGTGAACTTGCTTAAAAATGGGAAAAACAAATGTGAAACAAGTTGAAAGTATAGGGAAAGTAATGTGTGTGTGTAGGGGAAAACTTAGTGAGTTACAACTAGTGGAGACCTATTAGAATGGATTTCTAAGTACCATACTTACTAGACAGAAGCCCAGAGAGAGTTACTCCTAGAAGAAACTTGTGAGAACTAAGAAGGAATTCTCAATCGTTGCATACTTCTTTAGACAAATGCCTAGACTGAGAACCACATGATCCTAGAGTTGTGTTTAAGAGCTAAGCCTAGACAAAGAGGAAAAGGTGACAATAGGTGCCCACCTAGATAGAATTTATTTGCTATAAAGATTACCAAGACTAGTTTAAGTACGAGATGAACTCTGTAACACCCCTTGTTACTATTAAGGATTTCTTACTATTTTCAAATTTACGGAATAAATTAATTTTTAATTTCAAAAACACCCTTTATAAAACGAGTAATTTGTTTTCCTTTAAAAACTTTATTACTTGAAACAACCAACAAATTCATACTTATTAAGTTTCCACTCATCTAAAGAAAAACGTCCATTAACGAAATGTAAAAGCTACCTCAATTTACAAATGTAACATCCATGACAAGCTATTAAAACAATAAAGAACATTCATTTATTCATCCTCAATTCAATATTAAGCAAGTCTAGTACACAAACATAATTACACATGTACACTCTTGAAAATGAATACATTGCACGTGCATAATTTAACATCACTTAGGAATTGCGATTGTAATTCAATTTTGTTAATTATAAGTTAGATGATTATCTAATTGAATTTGATTTGATGCACATGGAACTTATACTCTTTTGAACCCTGATAACTCTACCACATAAGTTGGACCATTGGGTTGTTTTTTTTTTATTAAATTGATTTCTAATTTAGTGTTTTCTAATTTCTTTCAAATCAACCCCCCTTTTTTTCTTAACCTCCCTAATAAGATCTCATAATCAAAGTTTTATGTCTTCAACAAGTATGACCTAGGTTGTTCCTCATAGTGCAAGTTTAAGGGGAATCTAGCTAGCATTTTTGGTAGTAGTACGACACTGTTATCAATGTAAAAAAAATTATACATATATGATCACATCACTTTAAACTATAAAAATAGAGGATAAGATCAATTAATATCGAGTGTCATACCATTGCACTTACACAAATTAATAGTTTTTATAAAATATAAAAAATTAATCAATGCAATCACTACTACTATAAACAGTTTTAGCATCGATTCTACGGGGCTCACTAAGTCGGTTTTAGACCCAATGTTGTTGCAAACGATGTAAAAAATGGGGTGCATTCCACATCGTAATTGATAACCGATGTAGAATGATGGCAAAGAAAAAAAATCACCCAAACCCCGATTGTGAACAATGCGTCCTCTACAATTCGTATCAAGAGGCATAGTGAACCCAACAAAAATTAAAATACAAATCTAAAAAGATATTGAAATCCGAAAGCAAAAGTGGTAAAAAAAGATGCATGTGGACATAAACATTGTCCAAACCAATAGAAATTGAAATACATATCTCAAAAGATATCAAGATAAGAATTCCTTATAAAAGCATCATTGCTAACCATTTTCACTAACAATCTACAAGATTCCAATGGCTGCAACCATGGTTTTAAATTGAGGTTGCGGTTGCGATTGCAAAAGCGGTTGCGGGCATTGTGGCTGCTACGATGCGGACCGCGGCTGTTGCGGCATGAAATTATTATATGTTTGCACTGAATGTAAAAAAGAATTTTACAATTTTTCTAATTATTGACATATCTTTTATTTATAACATAACATAAATTTTCTTTCATTTCAAGATTTGGTTTCCTCTAACATCCCATATAGCCAAACCCATTCAACCATTGACATTTAAAAGTTCAAAATATAAGATTGAAATCTAATTTTAATTTAATTTTGACAAAAAAGAGGAATAGAACGGTGACAAGGCTCCATTGCAGCTCCAATGCAGTTCCACTATGGCTATGTTGCGGCATTTCATGTGATTGAAAATCACACCGCAAATGCGGGCCGATGTGGTTGTGGACACTAGCACAACAACAATATTGCAGCCACAATTGCGGTTGCGGACCGCTATTTAAAACCATGGCTGCAACAATTAAAAAAATAAAATAAAAAGTGAAGAAATTTCAGCTTATGAAACAACCATCTTCATCATCGTGCGCACGAACTCATGTGTGGCCTTCCCATTGTGTGTGGCGGTGCCAGTCTCGAAGGCAGATCTTGTAGAGGAAACACGTTGAGAAGGTGCAGCCTTCGTATCGTGCATGACAACGCCAGTCTCAAAGGTAGGTCTCGTAAAGGAAACGCATTGAGGAGGTGTGGCTTTCCCATCGCGTGCGGTGGAGCCAAATCTGGGGTATGCGGTGGATATCAAAGGCACCAGATTTGGGTTATGCGCCAGATCTAGGTGACACAGCTCCAGATCTCAAAGGTGGACTTGGGCGTTGCTGGAAATGATGGTAGAAGAGGAGAAGCCTTGACTGAGTGAGGGAGGTGTGTAGTTCCTTCTTTTGTGAGAGATGTGGTTTACACCTGGTACGAGAAAGAAGGAAGATGTGCGATTACGAATCCCAAGGGAACAATATGGTCCAATGGAAGCACGCCGTGTCAACGAGGAGGGAGGTTACAAATTGTGGTTTTAATTTCATAAATTGCATTTAAGAAGCCTCCCACAAGTATTATTTTTATTTCATACATTAATTACATATAATTGAAACTTGAAAAAAAAAATTGACCTACATTGTAACGCCTCACTTGCCAATTCACTCATTCACTAAGCCCCCCCCCCCCCCCCCCCCCCCCCCTCCATTATATATAAATGTAAGGTTCTGCTCCATCCATCACTCACTTTCAGTACTTTTGCTCTCTACTATAATTAGAAACACAAAATGGCTTATCAACCACAAGAGCGAAGTGATGAAGGCACATCCAATGCAACTGAGCGTAAGGGCAAGGGCTCAGACCATTCCAGGTCAGAAGCATCATCACGCTCATGTGGGGCCTGCAAGTACACAAGGAGAAAGTGCGACAATGAGTGCATCTTTGCACCTTACTTTGCTTCTGACCAGAGCTCAGTACGGTTTGTAGTAGTGCACAAGGTTTTTGGTAGAAGCAATTTGTCAAAGATGTTGAAAAATGTTGAAGAGGTTTGTCGACATGAGGTGATCGATTCCTTATACTACGAGGCTCAGGCAAGGCTGGCTGATCCTGTTTATGGTTGCGTCTCAACCATTGCTGCTTTGCAGCAACAGGTTTGTCTTATGACAAGAATATCTACAATCTTGCTACTGTGCTTTTTTAAATATTTTTATTACGAACAAAAAAAAATCATTCCTAACAAAATTGTTTTTGAAGGTAAGTGTGAATTTGTGTCCGTAAATTGTGTATAAGTCTATTATCATTAATAAATTAATTAAGCAACGCTCCCTTTTATTTATTCCTAGCTAAAAGTAGAATCCCTCAAAAAAGTCATTTTAAGAATTTAATTCAGGAATGATGAAGAACTGATTTTAAGCTATTCAGGTGGCATCATTGCAAGGGGAACTTTATAGGGTGCAGGATGAGCTGATAAATACAAAGATTTTAAATGCAAATCTTCTTCAGAGCACACAGCAGCAGCAGCAGCAACAGCAACCAAACATTGATGTAGCTATGCAGCCAGAATACTCCTACAATGCACCTGCCTCCAGCAACTTGATGAATATGAGCTCGTTCAACCCTGGTTTTGATAACCTTGCAATGCAGACAGCACCCCCAACACTCAGCTTTGGTTTTGATAACCTTGTAATGCAGACAGCGCCCCCATTACACAGCTCGGAGCCTCTTCAATTCTCTGGGCTTCCCCAACATGAGGAAGAAAGCATGATTCCCCCAGATTTCAACAACGACTTACCGCATCTCTTTCCATGAGTTGCCATTTTTGCTTTGCTGAATAAATAAATTTAATTACAGTTTCATCATTTCAAAGTCAAATTCATATATATACTGCCTGACTGTAACTTCAATTAATTTATGTCATGAGAATATTTCTATGGTTATCTCTTTTGTTATCAAGAGTAATGGAAATTCTGCTTGTATGTTGTCCTTGTGAAGGATAAAGGACTGAAGCTTGAAGGACATGGAATTTTAAGTGTGATTAAAAACAAATTGATGGTTAATCTGCACAAACTTCTTTGCCTCATTCCAAAATAATTACCATCTCATTAGTCATGAAACTTTATTACATTTTTGTTTGCAAAAAGATAAAAACAAGTCCATTACTAATCCAATTCGTTCTATTTTAATTTTTTTTATCGAATCTTAAAAAAAATACGATTCTTATTATTTAGTCTATTTATATTCAAATCAAAAGAAATATATTAAAAGATAATAATTAGAACAATTTTAAAAATATTAAAAGATAATGCTTCGGTAAAAGCTTTTATTACATATTTCACGATTGGGAAGTCAAACTTGACCTTGCAAAAAATATGTAATCAATGAATTCATTAAAGATTTTAGCAATAATTAATGCGTGTGGACAAAAATCAAGAGCGTTTTGCGCCAGCATGTAAGTTATGAAAGTATTTTCTTTTAAGCTTAAATATGTTTTTGGTCCCTGAAAAATTGTTGGAATTTGCATTTCGTCCATGATAAATTTTTTCTTTGTAGTTGATCCCTGAAAAAAATTATTTTGCATTTGGTACCTATCATTACATTGGATCTATTAACTTGGAACGTCAGCATTTGATGAAAAAGATATTGGTGATTGTGGTAAAAAAAACATAGGACCAAAAGAAAAATCCAAAAATATTTCAGAGACAAAAAAAAATCCGAAATATTTCAGGAATCACTTAACAAAGCCAACGTAATTACAAGGATGAAATACAAAATAAAAAAATTTCAAGGATCAAACACAGAAAAAATTATTAGGGACCAAATGCTAAATCTGACAATTTTTCAAGGACCAAAAACATATTTAAGGCTTTCTTTTATGACTATTTTTAAACTTGAACCAACATCTACATAAGACAAAACAATATTATTTCTCACCACCAAGTAGTTTCTAGATCGCTGTTAGTAGCAAGGGATTCTGGAAATAGTGTAAAGGTGTGCGAGGCCATTGCATCATGTACTTCAATTTTTAACTTGAGACAGGATGACAAGAATTTTGGAATTTTATCAAGCAACAAGAACAACATTTGTGGGTACTTTCATAAAGTCATTCTAACTTATGATCAATCGATTTTCACCACTTTGATCAGGCTTTAATTGGTTTATCAATTTTTTTAATCTATTTTTTAGTTACCATCTAGATTTTTAGATTTTCCCATCCAATAACCTAGTCAATTTCTTCTCCACCTAGTTGAATCAGCTGATCTGACACAGTTTCAAAAACAATGTCCAATATAATGTCATACTAAGATTGGAAAATAGTTAAATGCATTTGGTAACTGCCAAAACATCTTCCAAATTCTTGAAAAAGAATAAAGTATTAAGACAACGCATTAACATTATATTAAAGAAACTAACTTTTTCTTAAGAAAAAACTGTGATATTTACAAAGCAAAAAGTATGCCTCTTAAGCATGAAGTTTGAAATTGTTGTCAAAAGTTAACATGGAATTTGTTTTGGACATAGTCCACACTTGGCCATTTCGGGTTAGGTCTGACCATGTCCCCGACATCCATTCTTGCCAGCCACTACCTTAATGTCAGCAGCATAACCTCGAATTGTGGGTCATGTAAAGGTTAAACCCCTCATGTGATGAAGTTTCAATGATAACAAACTATCAAGAAGCAAAATATAAGTCTTATGAACTTAGGTTACTAATTCTGCTTTAAGAATGTGATTATAAGATAGGACTTGATGATATACATTAGAACAAACCACAAGGAACATGAATCAAGCTTAAAAAGCATCAATCTTAAGTATGCAAGCTTCCAAAACCAAAGACTGCTCGATCAAAAATAACTTTATCAAAAGGATAGCTAATCAGAAGTGTGTAATGAGCAATACCTTAGTTAGTCTGTAAAGGGACAAACTGAGTCCTGACAATAGCAAGCCAACAAAAGTAACTCTGAATTATCCTCAATAACACTACAGACATTTAAGGTCCCTATCAAGCAAGCTACGACAAGAATCACAACCTTCTCTCTGCAAGGATCCTAAAGACCTCACAGAAACTTCATCCCCATCTCAATACATATAGGACCTTTTAGCATGCTAAGATCATCTTTGTACACCTAATTAAATCGAGGGACTCACCTAGAGTTGGAATTAGGTCAAAGGCCCTGGAAGGCTTGTAAGAACATTTTGGCGCCCACTGTGGGGGCCTGGTAAAACGACTCCCAAGGCACCACCCTCTCCATGGCATGAACCTACTAGATAAAGTAGAAGAGCTACAATGGGAGAACCAATAAGCATTTCAAGAGAACGAAAAAATACAAACATAGATCAATGACTTAAAGGAACGAAGGGAGCACAAGGCAAGGAACTCCCACCGAGATGACGTAGCAGGCCCCCTTATTAGAGCCAATAGCCCACAACACCCATTCTCCGATGAGGTAATGTTTGTTGTCATCCCCGACTCCTTCCATAACCTAGTTTTACCACTATACAAAGGTACGTCCGATCCCTAACAACATTTTACTATGTTTAAAAACCTAAATGCTAACCATCAGGGCATTCGACCCCATGTTGTGTAAGATTTTCCAAGTACTTTGATAGGATCGACCCTCTAATAGTTTGTCATCTTGCCAAAGAATTCGATTTGTGACTTTGAAGAATTGTCTTAGGCCTTTCTCAACCAGTTTAATTCTAATGACCCTTATAGAAGAATATAATTAGGTCTCTTCAGCCTTTTCCAAGAAGACAAAAAGCCTCAAAATGACTACATTAGCCGATTCAAACAGGAGGTTGTCAAAGTCAAAGACCTCAACCCAAAGATTTACCTTTGCACCATCATGAATAAATTAAAGGAATACCCCTTCACCCATGATCTTGCTAGGAGACATCCTACCGGCTACCGGCATAACCGAGTTTCGTAAAAAAAGTCACTAGTGATATCAATGCGAAGTAGGCAATTGCAATCAAAAGAAGGTAAAGAAAAATGCTTGCTAAGATCAAGCCAGACATTGGAATGCAACCCAGATTTCTATTCAAATGATAGACAAATGCCATAAGAGATTAATCGGTGAACCCTAAGGAACCACCCAATTTTTTAGCAATATGGGCATTACCCCATCAACACCAAGTGAACCCAAATACTTTGTTATGTCTACCACACAAATCTCATCAACCTCCCTCTACCTCTCAAGGAGGAAACGACCAACGTGGATAAAACAAAGTATCGTGACTTCCATTCGTGTTATCTGATTAGGGCATCGAGGCAAACCCCACAAAGTATGATGCAATCCTAAAAAAGAAAATCCCTCAAACTATGAAAGAAGTATAGAAATTAGTTAGTCAAATAATTATACTGTTTAGATCCTATATAAGGTTAGAGATAAATTGTGACCACTCTTTAATTGCATCAAAGAAGCAAGCCTTTTCTAATGGACCCCTAATAAGCTTTCCAAAGCATCAAGACATATTTATTGGCCTTGCTGATCTTGAGGAAACCTATATTAGGTCAAGAATTAATTTTGTACTTAGCCACTAGTGATTCCACAACCAGCACTACCCTAGTGCAAGAATAAGAGGGCAAAGAATGCCTGATCCACTTTTCCAGTCATGCCCTCCAAAGCCCCAAGCTATGCTATCAAAAGATCAAGAAGGTTCTATTGATTCTGGTCATAGTAGCAATGCGCCTTAAACCATACTTTCATAATTATACAATTCAGGTGCACACTAACCAGTCGACACAATAAATTCTTCACAAGCCTAAAGTTGCAAGGCAGATGATTAAATGGTTGGTGGAACTCAAAGTTCATCATACAATACTGGTCGTGTGGACCAATAAGTCACAAGATTTGGTTGACTTTGTCATGGAACTGACTCCCCTAAGAGAAAATGATTACCTAGTCGAATGGAACCTATATGTTGATGACGTATCAAACATGAAAGGAAGTGAGTTCAGCATCATCTTTACAAGACTTGATGATATCTTCATTGAGTTTAGTTTCAAACCAAGCAATAACCAGGTGGTGTGAAGCTCTCATATAGTCAACCTTACACTAGCCTCTATGATAGGGGAAACAGAAATCCAAGTCTTCAGTGATTCCCAACTAGTGACAAGCCAAGTCAATGAAGATACCAAGCATAAAATAGCTCTACAAGGTACGTTTACACTCCAAACTATTTGAAAAATGCATCATTAACCACATAAACGGATAACAGAGTCTTCGGGCAAACTTGCTATCAAAGCTAGCCACCACAAAGAAGCTTGGCTGCAACAACACTGTCATACAAGAAACTCTAGAGCCACTGTCAATCGCTATCACTCAGATTGCAGACATATCAGAGCAGCTAGCAGATTGGATGACACCTGTCTGAGAGTTCCTAACAAACAACAACTCACCTCCCGCCCTTGAAAAGGTGAAAAAGATTTCCAAATAGACAAGTTTTTATGTCATCATCTTCGAACAACTTTACAGAAGGGGTTCTCCACCTCCTTTAAGAAGTAAACGAATCATGCAGAAACCATACACTTAGGATTAACTGTAATGAATATGTCAAGAAGTGTGACAAATTCCATCACTTCCTTAACCCTAGTTTAATTGCCTCTGAAAGCCCACATACCCTTTTATCCGCATGGTCCTTTGCCATATTGGAGATAAACATCCTTTGGCTTGGAAAGATTGAAATTTTGGTTGATCTTTACATGGCATAGGTTTGACTAAGAGGAGTTTTATGCCTAGCCAGCCTAGGCAAGATTGTTAATTTTATTCAAGTTATAGGTTGAAAGTTAAAACCTTAAGTGTTGAGGACTTAATGAGAAAAGAATGGATCATGGAGAGATGAAATTATATTTATTTAAAAAAAATGGCTTGATGATTCTTTTGGTATAGCTCTCAGCCAAGAGATAATAAATGGCTAGAAGTGGTTTTAATTTCAGGCTTAAATATGTTTTTGTTCCCCAACATATTTTCAGATTTCTCTTTTGGTCCCTAATAATTTTATCTTGACTTTTGGTCTCTGAAAAAACGTTGGATCTATTAACTTGACACGTCACCATTTGATGGAAAACATACCGTTAGTTGTGATAAAAAAAATTAGGGACCAAAAGAAAAATCCAAAAATATTTCTGGGACCACTTAACAAAGCCAATGTAACGACGGCAGAGATGAAATACAAAATAAAAAAAAATTCATGTAACAAAAGTCAAGAAAAAAAATATTAGGGACCAAACATGTGTGTGTGTGTGTGTATAGGCTCCGACTCATAAGATCAGTATAAGCCAATGGAACTTCCACACTGAGGTCTTTGAAACCCTCAAGGCCCAGGTTAAACCTGTCGTGACCTGCACCATTCGACTCATGTCTATTTCAACCCGACTCAACTCTCAAACGTTATGATGTATGTCACATACTCTTAATGCACACAATGGTTCCACTGAACCTTTCAACACACTTACCATCACCTTCACCATTGGATCGGTTTGGCACTATAAAAACAGCCTTAGATTCAACAATACTCGGGTCTCTATGCAATCAACTTTAAGCTTGATTTGTTCCAAAATCAAAATGACTGGAAAATATTTCTCCAGCAAAAATGTCTTCAAGTGTTACTGACTTTATGATGATAAAAAGCTTCGATGTGCAGGACCATTCGTAAAAGCACACAATTATAGAGCAGCTGGACTGGCACCCACCACTCCAAGGCTGGCTTAAATCCAACACCAACGGTTCCTCCAGAGGGTCCCCGGGCATTGCTGGTTGTGTTGGTATTTATAGAGATCATAATGCAAATTGTGTAGGGTGCTTTGCCAAGTACCTTCATATTCACAATTCCTTCTTCGTTGAGATTATGGGAGCCATTTTAGCAATTGAAATTACTCAAAAGAAAGGGTGGAACTCTATTTGGCTTCAGTGTGATTCGTTGATGGGGGTTAAGGCTTTTCAAAAACCAGATTTGGTTCCTTGGAGTATTAAGAATAGGTGGAAAATTGCATAGATATTGCAGCCAATATGAATTTTTTAGTTGACCATATTTATAGAGAAGACAATACTTGTGTAGATATTATTGCCTCTTTTGCTACTAATATTGATGATTTCTTTTGGTGGGATTCTACTCCTCTTTTTGTCAGATCAGAATTGAGTAGGAATAGGATTGGTCTTCCTAACTATAGGTTTATGTAAAGTTCTACCTACCATGGGTTTGGTTGATGCCCCCCCATGGCTTTTTGTATCTTCTCCTTCTGTTTTCATTCTAATGTTAAGTAAGGCTAGCTGTTATCATGATTAGTGGTTGAGGTGCCAACATAGTTGGCATTTTCCCCACTATTATGATGCTCTGTTGCCCTTTCTTTTGCTTAAAAAAAACAAAACAAAAAAACCCTTTCAACACACTTAAGTGAGTCCATCCTCACCCCTTATAGGCTAGGTCACTCACAGTCATAATACCACCCGGGCCGATTCTCTCCATCTTGTAGGCTAGGCCACTCATAGTCAGAATACCACCCAGGCCAATTCTCACCATCTTGTAGGTTAGGTCACTCATCTCAATGGCATCCAACAACAACTCGTAACTTGCACTCAAAGATTGCACAATACTCATAAATCACAATTAATGTTATAGCATTAACACACATGTATCCAAACATCATTCAATTAAGTCATGTACACAAAATGCATCTTAATTTTATACCACACATCCATTATAACAACTATCTACTTGGTATTATGAATGGTATATCGTTTCTTAAATTTTGGGTGTTATCTCTACCTTTTCCTTTTATTCGTCTATGACCTTTGAATAGTGTAAATGTGATATCTAAATTTGTACTAATCCTATAAAGTTTATTCTTATCTTGTTAGAAAGCTAAGACAATTATCTACCACTTCTATGTTGACTTCGAAATCTAGTTCAATCATTTACTATGCCTATAATTTGGAAGAACATGACCTTATTACATAAATCTAACAGCTCAACCTTTGCTCACAAAAATGATAATATCTGGAGTTCTAGACATTATATTTGAGTAAAACCAAAACCCTTAGTTAGCTAACATCCAGGGCTACAACTTTCATGAAGACACCTAAACCCGGTTCGTTCCACGAAACTCGCTTGAATGAGATGTTTTACTCACATAAGCAAAGGTAGAAAAACACGAGCCTCTATTGTGTTAGCTCACTTAAGTGAGCAATGCAGAACAGCACTTCGCGATTTTTGGGTTTTTACGAACCCAATCACTCCCAACCTTTCTAAACACTCGTAAAAGATTTAAAACTCATCCTAACAGTCAACATAAGCTAAAACAATGTAAATCAACAATCAATTGAACATAAACAAGCTTAAACCAAGAATTTCCAAATCAAGAGCATAAAAGGGCAAGAACACTAAGAACAACCAAACACCCAATTCAATCAATCAAACAAAACTCAAAAGTGCTTTGGGGTATATGTATGTATGTATGTATGTATATGTGTGTGTGTGTGTGTGTGTATTGAAAGTCTATAAAATAATTATACAAGATAATAATAATAATAATAATAATAATAATAATAATAATAATAATAATAATAATAATCATGATGATAATGATGATGATGATGATGATGATGATGATGATGATGATGATGATGATGATGATAATAATAATAATAATAATAATAATAATAATAATAATAATAATAATAATAATAATAATAATAATAATAATAATAATAATAAATACCAGTGTATTGTATTGATTTGATTGAATATATAAAAATATGATTTAAATATGTAAAACATATGTGAATAAAAATAAAACCTTTATCAATTTATAGTTTATTATAAATGATTTAGTGTAAATTATCTTTTTAAAATAATGTGTATCTTTTTTAGGATTATAATAAGAATTGTCAACTTTCTTAATGAAATTATAGTTAAATAAAGTAATTTATTAAACATTTTTATTGTTTACTACATTTTTAATATCATATGTATATTTCTCACTTTACACAACAATAAAAATTATAACGGCCCTTTTAGTGATGTAACTCTGGACAATAGGTAAATATATATAGTTGTATATAAAAATTAATAAGACAATAGGCAAAAAGTAAATCGCACAGTACCTTTATTAAAGAACAAAAATGCTCCACAAAAATACATTTTAAAATCAATTTAAATATTTATCATTTTTTTATTATATTAATGTTCATTGGATTTTTTGTATTTCATATAATTTATTATTTCAAAAATAAATAAAATTTCTAATGCATAATTTAATATGCATTTAATATATTTAGTAATTAATTATAGATAATATATATACTAATTTATTATATTTATTAATTAATAAACATATTTTATTTAGTAATTATCATAATTAATCTATTATAAACTAAAATTGGCTACCCAATAACATTAAATTTGATATATTTAATGTATTATGTATTTACTATATTATCAATAAATATATAATGTATAATTTCTATACACTGTCAGTGTCAAATTTTTTATACTGTCAACCAATCACAATTCATGGTATGTATAACTTTTTTATGTATTTAATATATTATGTATTTACTATATTATCATTAAATATATCATTTAATTGATTTAAAAATAATAAAATTTATAAGGTATAATTTAAGAGTTTAATTGTTTGTTATACACTGTTAGTGTAAATTTTTTTAAGGTAATTAGGATAAGACTCAATTTTTTAAAAGATGTGGCATTTTGTGATTGGTTGATAGTGTAAAAAATCTTTACACCGACAGTGCAAACCAATTAAATCCATAATTTAGTATTTTTTGGTACCCATGACATTGGTGCCGAGAATCCACTAGTTTTGCTTATGACTGATCTCCACCGGAGAACCTGCCTGACCTCCTTTTGTGGGGTCTCCCCTCCCAACCATATATATATATATATATAGGAGGGAATCACTTACTTCAAGAGTAAGTATAAGAGACTTATTCTTCATCCTTACCATTCATTTTCTTGAAATCTAATGGTTGTAATGACTAACTAATCTTAACCATTAGATTTCAAGAAAATGAATCGTGAGGATGAAGAGTAAGTCTCTTATACTTACTCTTGGAATAAATGGATCCCTCCTCATATATATATATATATATATATATATATATATATATAATAAACGTATTATATTTAATAATTTATTACATTTATGAAATTTAATAAACCTATTGTAATTAATAAGTATCACAATTAGTACTTCCTCTGTTCCTTTTTAATTATAAGATTTTTGGAAGATTTTTTATTTTATTTATCTGTCATTTTCAAAGTTCAAGATAACATTAATTACTCTTTTATCAATTATACCCTTACTTTTCACCTAATACTTAATTAATATACACATATGTATTTATTGTGAAATAGAAATAAAAAAGGGTAAAACAGAAAATCTCATAATTATTTTATTAGAATAAAATAAAAAATATATATTATATTTCTTGGTTTCTACATAGAAACCTTAAAAGACAAATAAAAAGAAACATAGAGAGTACATATTATAAGTAAACTTGATTGCCCAATAACATTAAATACTTTGTATTTAATAATATTATAAGTTAATATATGTATTTAATATATTAAATACAATGTATTTACAACATTAAATACCATATATTTAATGTATTATAATTAAACTTGACTGCTCAAAAACATTAAATATTATGTATTGTATTTAATAAGTATGTGTTTAATAATTTATTACATTAAATACTATGTGTTTAATATACAACTCCTATGTATTTTTTTGGTGAATTAATATACAAGGTATTTAATAATATTATATTAAATATATGTATTTAATATATTACAAATAAACTTGACAACTCAAAAACATTAAATACTATGAATTATAATTAAACTTGACTGCTCAAAAACATTAAATATTATGTATTGTATTTAATAAGTATGTATTTAATAATTTATTACATTTCAAAAATTTATTACATATCACATTTGTTAAATTTAATAAACTTGTTATATTTAATAAGTATCATATAGTTAATATATTATAAGCAAATTAACTGTCCAATAACATTAAATACTATGTATTTAACATATTATATTTAAATATATTATAACATTAAACACTATGTATTTAATATATTATAATTAAACTTGACTTGCAATAAACATTAAATACTATATGTTTAATAACTGTAACGTGGTGTTTTTCATAATTGAGTGAATAAGTAATTTGATTAAAATACAAGAGACGAAAGAAATTTCAATTAGTAGAGAGTTGTTTTTATCTTTTACCAAACAAAAATATAGTCAAGTTTCATGATTAATACATGGTAATTTTGGGATAAGGTAAATAGGTTTGTGCAGATTAACTATTCAATATTGTGCTAGTCATTGGGAGTGTTTATTACTTGTGTGATATTTGTTATGCATGAGCATTCTGATTTCTGTGTTGAGAATGTAGAAATTTCTTGTGTGACTTTATGCAATCTTGAGGCATGAATTACGAAGCGTATTTGTCTTATGATCTTTTTTTGCAAACTTGACCCCTCTCGGCAGGAAATTTCTGGTCAAAATGAACCTATAGAGAACAGCAAAAATTCAAAAGTTGGCTGGCATTAACATATTTTCTAAATATCTGATTCAAATGGCATTCAAAATAAAAAAACCATCATGCTTTAAATCACCATCCACCATGATATTACTTAATAGCTCTCTACTATGGAATATTTAAATACATCGGGAAAAGATTATCGTACATACAAGAATTATACGCCCCACGTCCACCTGAATAAGTGGTTAACCATGTTAAGAGATTATTAAAATGTTTAATAGTAGTTAACCATTTACAAAATAGAATTAACCATATTTGTATACGCAGTTAACCACATGTGTTGAGTGGATATTGGATGTACATTTTGGGTGAAACGAATATTAGAACCAAAATACAACAGGGATCTATATCAAGCAAAGTATTAGTTCTGCATTGTTGAAGATTGTCATTTTCATCAAAGAATGATAAACAATTACTTCAGCTCAAATCCCATTTCTTTTTCTTATTATTATTATTTTTGTATGGACCACAGTCTATATTGAAGGCAATCCTGCTCAAATTTGGTAGGACTAATATGAGAGGCAAAGCTCTCCCTTTGATCTATGAAGCACTGATACTTCAATTTTCTTCATGTAAATGACACTCGTTCTCTTGGATACTTATCCAATACATAGTATCCAAGCCTATAAGAAAATTTATGAAAAATCGATATAGTTACATGAGGCCTATAAGCATGTATAATATAGAAATATGGAAGCATTGTCCGTTGATGAAGCAAAAATAGAAATTGTCCTCTTTATGAATGATTTCAAAAAAGAAATGAGGTTGATGATACTAGTCCTATTTATAAATAATAGGATGTAATTTATGATAACAATTATTTATAATTATTTTGTTTTTAGTAATGTTCAAAAAGTATGTTCTTAATTTGGATGTGCAAAATTGCAATTGTGTATTTATCATGTTTTATGAATTTTTATACATATCTAGATATATATCTTGTATTGTATCTTATGTATTTTTAGAATAGTTGCATCGCCATATTAGATAGTATCATATCCGATATACTTATCATATATGTGCATCATAGCCTACTAGTATTTAACATAGTTTCATACTCTAGACTCGAACTCAATGTACGGGTTAAGCTCAATTCCCATTTCTGAACAGTTCTGCATGTTTGAGATTGTGTTTCTCAATTATGGACATGGGTCAAGTAGAAGCAAGTCATGTTCCACAAAAATAGTCTTCGCTAGGCACTAACTAAAAGATCATTTTTGGCATGGTTTGTTGTATGCATATCAGAATAAAATTTATGAACTCTCTAAAGAAGTGAAGTTGAACAAATTAACAAAATCTTAAAATACCTAATTCTAATTATTAAAAGTAGAGCGAAGAAAAATATTTGAAAAGTTTAAAAAGCAGTTGCATCACTCGATGAGTGTGTCTGATTTTGTTGTATTTATTTCATCATTAAAAACTATCTATATCTATATCTATATAGTAAACTTCACTTGAACAAATCTTAACCAATGAGATTAAAGCTTCAGTTTTATAATAGCCATTGATCATTCTTTTTGTAACATCTGTATTTAATGAAGAATTAAATTACTCACATTAATACTGTTTAGTATTCAATTTTGATTATTAAAAATTATTTTTGATATTTTTATATTAAGAAATAGCATGTTATTTATTATACAATTTTAATATTTAGATATATTTCATGAAAAATAACAATTTAAAGTAATACTTCTATATTTTATATTGTTTTTTTTCATTTTATCTTTGACAATAACGTGATTCATTACAATATTCAACAGTAATTAAATGAATTCCTTTTTTTTTTTTTTTGTATATATAGTACGTATATCACTATCAATTTTTCACATTTAATTTTTATATTAATTTAATATATAGTACTTGTATTTTTTTCATGTTATTTATTTTTTTGCAATAAAAATAGTTAAAAATTATTAATTATAAAAACACAAAAAATACATGTTAATATAATATCCACAATAACAATAATAGACA
Organism: Pueraria montana var. lobata; assembly: GCA_026413185.1. Lineage (NCBI taxonomy): Eukaryota > Viridiplantae > Streptophyta > Magnoliopsida > Fabales > Fabaceae > Pueraria > Pueraria montana. Next base: position 34,347,160 of record CM048650.1, on the reverse strand, counting down.
CTCAATTTTATATTATATATATATATATATGTAAATATTATTTATAAGGTATTGCATCATTATTATACTGGAAAAATAATAACTCATAATAAATTTTAAATATCACTATTTTTTTGGCTGAAAATCACTAATTTTTTTATAAAACAACATCCACAATTTTAATGTAGTTATATATGATATACTACTAAATATTTTAAAAACTAATAATTTGATTCACATACAGACATTTAAAAAAAATACTGCAAATATAAAAGTTATATAAAAAATAAACCCGTGCATCGCACGGGTTTAAAATCTAGTTACTAGTATTTTAGTCTATACATAACTAAAAATTATAATAAATAAATATTTTTAAAATATAAATCATATTATAATTAAAATTTGTAATAAATGAATATTTTTTAAAATATAAATTATATTTTCAATTTATGATAAATAATTTATATTGTGATATAAGATTATTTTTAATTATTTAAATTTTCTTTTAAAAATATTGAAATTCAATTTAAAAAATAAATATGAAATTAATAAATTGAAATCAATAAGCATTTAAGAGAATCAAGTATATAGATAAAGATAAAAGGGGAGTTGTTTGAGATCGTTGAGAAATAAATTGTTTAGGCCAGTTGTTAAATCAAATTAAATTTAAAATTAAAATTAAGAAATATATTTAAAAGAATATAAAATAAAAAAATGTTCAATATATAAGATTAAGATATGAGACATGTGGATCGTTGATGGTGAGAATAACTCCTAATAGACTCTCATTCAATATTCATTTCTAAAAGCACTCTCATTCAATTCCAATTACTCTACTGTCAAAAACTAATTCCAATTACTCTATATAAGTAAATAATTGTGGGAAATGAATTTTTTTTTTTTTTTTTTTGTAGATACCACATGTATGGCAGCAAAGCTTTCTCAACTCGATCAGATGTTGAACTCAAAACTACGGGTTAAACTGGAATAACCTCATGAGATAGTTTATCCATGTGCTTGAGTTGTGGGAAGGGAATATGATTGACGATAGTATTAAAATGACAAGGAACTTAAATTTGTTATATGGAAGGACAAAGCAAAAAATAAACTAAAAATATATGAAAAGGCAAAGGAACTGATGACAACTGAATTTTATATCAGCAAGCACATAATTACAAGCATGTTACTGTTCTTTATATAGAGCTAAAGTCTAACTGAAAATTTATTCTTGAAAGCATAACATAACAGAAAAACATCACTGTAATATCACTTAAAGATTCTGTCTACTGACAGTTGAGTAGACAGTTGATTATTTAAAAGTTGATAACTAAGGCATTTTTCAACAGGATACTCGTGGTTTATAAAAAAAGAAAAAAAAAAGATAAATGATAAATATTAGTTATGCCTCTTCTACATGGAGGTAAATGGGATCTGTGCATGAATTTTATTGTTGACTATACCGAGGACAGCTACCTTTTATTGCCCCTTAGTTTTTGTGAGAATTTTAGCTGCAACCAATTAAAGAAGAAAAAACAGCAAACACAACAGAAAGAAACTAAACCAGTAAAACCCACAATGGTAAAGGAATGAGAACAACAACCACCAGATTTACATGGTTCAGCCAATATGACTTACGTTCACGGAGAAGCTTCCACTATGATAATGCAATCATGATCAAGTCTTCATAAAAGATTTCCCTTGGCCCCTTATTTCTCTGTGCAATCATGATCAAGTCTCACTCTAGCTATATATTCACACACTTCGGTTACCATGTTTTTAGCGTAAGATAAATAATTGCGGTCTATGTTTTTAGGAGATGGCTCTGCTAGGGTTTGTGCAGTCTAGGGTTTCTTCTACGTAAAAGCTTCTCCCTGCATGTTGCCATGGCTGATAACGTGATCATTCCTTGGAGTTTCCTTATTACAGTAATTACTTACTGTTATACTTTGTCTAGCTTTTTATGCTTATTTCATTTCTGTCTTTATTCTAGAATTACCAATTTTGTTGGTTAAATATTAATTTTCATCGTGTGTTTGCTTCTTAAAAGCTGACGTGGCATAAGTAGTGCTAGTTTGTTAGAATATTCTCTTGTAACTACCTTGCATACTTATGGGTCAAGTGGCTAAGGAAATGGGATACGATCATTCAGAAAATATTTCTCTCTCTCTTCTAACAATTTGTATTCTCCCTCTCTGCACCGAGCTCTATTCCTCCATTGAAGCTCCTGCTTTGAGTTCAGGATTTTTACCGGATTCCTCCCTAAAAATCCAAACTATCACAGACGTCCCTCTGCCCGTGAATGTTCCTGCTGCTAAGGTTGCACCGCAGAATAAGTGCAAATTTTCACAGGCACTCCACAATGCTCGTGACATTCCTCTTAGTCAACTACCAGTCCCTTGCCTGAAGGGGGACGCGCTGGCTGTTATGATCCCGGAAGAAGAATATCGCGCGGGTCTGGATAGTTGTAAAACTAATCTTCACAGAAGGTTGTTGTTATCAAAAGGGGTTTCCCCTCCAAGATTTCAGGACCTGCGAAACAAATTGAGCAAGTTATGGAAACCCTTGGGTCAGTGGCGTATGATCTCTATTGGCAAAGGGTTTTTTGAGTTTTCTTTCTCTTCAGTAGAGGATTTACATAGTGGAGGATCTTGGAATCTTGATCCTGGTGTGCTTCATCTCTTTTCTTGGACCCCGGACTTCAACCCGAATTCAATAAGACAGTCTAACACTCAATGCTGGGACCGGATTTACAGGCTGCTGCAGGAGTATTGGAGGCCTTGCATTCTGTTTTCCATCGCCCATGGCATTGGTATTCCGCTTGCTCTTGATGAAGCCATTGTGCATAGAACGTTTGGGCATTTTGCTCAGGTGTTGGTTGATGTTGATTTGAAAAATGATCTGCGAGATCAAATCTTAGTTGAACGAGAGGGTTTTGCTTTCTTTGTGGACCTGGTTTATGAAAAACTGCATTCCTTTTGTGGTGTTTGTAAAGCCATAGGTCACTCTCTTGTGGACTGCAGCCAGGTTGCAAAAGAAGATAGGGTCAAAGCCCGTGATGCATGAGAGCAAGAAGAAGGCAACGACAATATATGTTCCGAAGGATAAAGGGATAGAAATCTGCGTAGACAAATCTGATTTTGCAGGCCCAAGCCACATCCAAGGCCGGCCCAAGGGTAAAGTAACTAAAGCTTGCGCTTTAGGCCCACCAGAAAAAAATATTTATTATTAATTTTTATAAAACAAAAAAGGTCCCATAAGTTGACAAAAAGGTCCAACATATAACTCCTTTATTTAAAATGATGTTGAGACAGAGAAGTCAGTTTACGAGGAATCCATTCATCTTGACTCTCCTGTTTGTGGTTCCCAGTTGCAGGATAATCTTATTGTTCCAGAAACGGTGCCTTGTTCCATTCCTTCAGGGGATAAGGAGGCACATGTCTCAGGTGAAAGGATGGTGTCTCCAAAAGGCACCATTAATAGAGATTTGGGGAGACTATCCCGCCTTTGGGGTGATGTAGCTGAGGAAGATAATATGGAGCTCAGTGAGGGTGCAAGCATTGAGAGGCAAGATGATGACAATGGTGCCTTCACGGTGGTTTTGTCTAAATCAAAGCAGAAGAAAATGAGGAAACAGCAAAATAAGTTGGTTTCCCAAACTAGAAAAGCCTGCTCCAGGGCTGGTCCTAGCTTGTTTGCGTGATGAGGATTCTCTTCTGGAATGCCAGAGGGGTGGCAAACCTGGATACCTGGGTTTATATTAAAAAGCTTTGTTCTTTACATAAGCCTTAAGCCTGACATTTTAATTCTCTCAGAGCCGTGGATGGAGCTTGCACTCTTACCTGAAGGTTTTTGGAGAGGTCTCAGTCTCCATTTTATTGCTGAGAATTTTCGTGAGAACTCCAAACCCAATCTTTGGGTTTTCGATGCTGATCATTTACAATCATCAGTGTTGGCTATTTCAATTTTCAACACAGCATGTTTCTTTTGTTTTTCATCTTAATAATCAGGTACTTTACTTTTCTGCAGTGCAAGCTTGTGCCTCTTTTCATATTCGCAGGCAGCTTTGGGAAGATTTGGCACAAGTGCTTCAAAATAATCCTGGCCCTTGGTGCCTTCTGGGGGTTTATAACACCGTCCTTGGGGGGTGCACGAGAAGCGGGGAGGTAGACTGCCTATAAAAACTTCTTGTGAGGACTTCATGGCTTGGTCTAACAGCTGTAACCTCACTCGTATCCCCACAGCAGGAATGCAATTTACTTGGTCCAATGTTCGTAAGGGAAGTGCCCGTATTGATATGCGCCTGGATAGGGCGTTATGCAATGACCTCTCCATGAATTATTGGAACTCCATTTCCTATTGTATGCTTACTTGTCTACATTCTGATCATCATCCATTGTTGCTTACTTTGCAACGTCACGACAAGCCTTTTGGCTCTTCTTTTAGATTTCTGAAAATGTGGATGGACCATGTTGATTGTGAACGTCTTGTGGCTGAAACCTGGAATTCTAATGTGGTTGGCTGCCATATGTTCATGTTAAGTCAAAAGTTGAGGAATCTTAAGGATGCTCTTATGCTGTGGAATAAGACCGTATTTGGAGATGTGCATCTTCGTGTTAAAAATGCTTCAGATACGGTAGCTGCAATTCAGCTTCAAATAGCTAATTCAGGTTATTCTGATGACTTGTATGATAAAGAATTGGCGGCACAGCTTGAGCTTCAGCAAGCTCTTTCTTTTTAGGAAAGTTTTTGGAAAGAAAAGTCTCGGCTGAAATGGCACTGTGATGGTGATCGTAATATAGCTTTCTTCCACAAGATGGTGAAGATTAAGCACACCGTGAAGCATATGTCAATGCTCCACAGGGATGGGACTATCTATGATCAGTCAGAGGATTTCTCTGATCTTTATGCCACTACCAACTCATGCAGAGATAATGATTTGATTAGGCACAGTCATTGCCTCAGTTTCTGGGGAGGATAATGCTTTTCTCACTAATATCCCCGCTATGGAAGAAGTTCGATCTACTATCTTTGCTATGAACGGGGATGGCACTCCGGGTCCAGACGTATTTGGAGGGTGTTTTTTCCAGCATTATTAGCATATTGTAGCAAAGGATGTTTATAATTCAGTGCTGCAGTTCTTCTTGCAAGGTTGGATTTTGCCCAATCTTAACTCAAATTTGGTTGTTCTTCTTCCTAAATCTTCAGGAGCAGATTCTATTGAGCAGTTTTGTCCCATTGCGTTAGCTAATTTTCTGTTTAAGATCATTACAAAAGTCTAAGTTGATAGATTAGCGGTTGTGGCTCCTAAGATCATTTCCACAAATCAGAGAGGCTTCATCAAGGGTCGCCAGCTTAATGAATGCATTTGTATAGCATCGGAAGCCATCAATATGCTTAAAAATCATGCTTTTGGGGGCAATCTTGCGATAAGTTTGACATTAGGAGGGCTTTTGACACCATTGACTAAGGGTTCTTGTTAAAAGTCTTGGATGCTTTTGCCTTTGATCAGAGATTTTGTTCTTGGATTTCTTCCATTCTTCATTCGGCTAAGCTTTCTTTTATGGTAAACGGGCAGCCAGCTGGTTTTTTTCAATGTAAGAGGTGTTAGACAAGGTGATCATTTGTCACCTCTCCTATTTTGCCTTGCTGAAGAGGTTTTTAGTCGTGGCATTTCTCTCTTGGTTCAAGAGGGGAAGCTTCAGCTCATGACAGGTCCTAGAGGATTTGCTATGCCCAGCCATATTTTACACGCATATGATATTTTAGTTTTCTGCAGAGGTACTAAACGGAATTTGGAGAATTTGATGGGCTTGTTTGATCACTATGGTGAAATTTCTGGCCAATTCTTGAGCCTGTCTACGTGTAGGTTTTATCCTGGCATGATCTCTAGTAATCGTGTGGCAGCCTTACATGTATTACTTGGTTTCCCTGCTGGTACGCTCCCTTTTGTTTATCTTGGTGTTCCCATTTTTCTTGGGAAGCCAAAGAAAATTTATTTGCAGCCCAACGCTGATAAAATTAGAGAGAAACTTGCAGCTTAGAAGGGTTCACTGTTATCTATCATGGGGAGAGTAATGTTGGTCAAGTCTGTTGTTCAGAGCATGCTCATACACTCTTTTCATGTTTATGCATGGCCTATATCAATGTTGCGACATCCATTAACGTAAATTAGTAACTGTGGCTTGGAGTAACGTGTGCACTCCTATCAAGGAATAAGGGTTGGGCATCAGACCATTGCTGCTTATTAATAAGGCAGCTTTGCTGAAATTATGCTGGACTTTGTTAGCCTCGTCTTCTCAGTGGGTGTGTCTCTTTCGGGCCAGGTTTTTTCAAGGCAACTCCTTTACTTCTTCGTATTTTAAATCCTCAGTCTGGCCTGGCATTAAGAATTGCATTTTGTTGGTCCGGGAGAATTCCTCTTGGTTGTTAGGGGATGGGAGTTGCATTAAGTTCTGGACGGACAGGTGGCTTGATATGCCTATTGTTGACATGCTGAATGTGCCTCAACATCTTCATAATTCTTTGGAAGCTTGTGTAGGGGATTTCATTGATGACCCGGTTTGGCGCATTCCTCGCCCTTTGGAATTGAGTTTTCCAGCCTTGGCTACAGCTATTCAAAATGTTTTCATTCCTCCTCCCTCAAATTCGGATTCTCTTGGAGTTATAAGGTTGGTTTGGTGGTGAAAGGAGAAGGGAAGGAGGGAGAGGTCGTGGGTTCGAATCCCTCCGCTAACAAAAAACTAACACATTAACAACTAACATTTGCTAATCAAAAAAAAAAAAAATCGGATTCTCTTATTTGGAGGCACTCTGATTCGGGTGAATTGACTTTAAAATGCTTTCAGTTTCGAGATGACCCATCAGAACCAGGTTTCTTGGAGCAAATATATTTGGCGCCCATCGATTCCTCCTTCCAGGTCCGTTTTGTTTTGGCGCTGGATTCACGACAAAGTTCCTACGGATGAGCACCTTAGATCAAAAGGTTGTGTCATTGTCTCTCAATGTCCTCACTGTGGCTGTCAGGAGGAGACCTCCCTGCATCTCTTTCTTTTATGCCAGGTTGCCCAAGACATCTGGAGTGTAATTCGTAATAAGCTGAGTCTCCCGCTTGATCTTTCCTTGCCTCTAGACGTGTTGAAGACTGTGCCCTCTTCGGCTAGTTCGCAGGCAAAAGATATGTCATTATTGCAACCATCATCAATACTGTCTGGTGGATATGGCATAGCAGAAATAAAATCAGATTCCAGAATCAGAGAATCCCCATCCACAATGTCATTTCTTTGATTATATCTTCTGTCTCCTTGTCTGGCAATTTGTCCACAGGTACAAATTCTGCTAGTGTTTCAGAGTTCAATATCCTCAAAGCGTTCACAGTTTCTGGCCATGTAAGTCGTGCACCCAAAATCATTCAAGTTACCTGGCATCCCCCTCTGTGTGGATAGGTCAAGTGCAACGTGGATGGTGCTGCCAAGGGCTCGCCTGGAGTTGCTGCCTGCGGTGGTATATTCAGAGATTCCATGGGTGGTGTGCATGGTTGTTTTGCTCAGCATTTAGGCAATTCATATTCCCTGCATGCAGAGCTCGTTGCAGCCATGATTGCGATTGAGACAGCATAAAATAAAGGCTGGAGGAAATTTTGGTTAGAGTGTGATTTGTCGTTGGTGGTTGCTGCTTTTCACTCCATTCATATCGTGCCTTGGCAATTGCGAAATCGTTGGAAATGTTGTCTTCAGCTTACTAGAGGCATGGAGTTTGTCAATTCGCATGTTTTTAGGGAGGGCAACCATTGTGTGGACAAGTTAGCAAATTATGCTATTTCTGTGCAAGGTTTTTCTTGGTGGAATACCATTCCTAATTTTATAGCAGAGGAGTTTTGTAGGAATAGGATGGGGCTTCCTTCTTATACATTTTCATGATTTGGCTTGTAATCCTTCTTGTAGGATGGCTCCATTTTTTCATTTTCCTTGTACATACATTTTGGTTTTTTTAAATAATATCTTGGCATGCTTGGCAGATGATTGGTAAAGTCTAAGGTGCCAACCTAGTTGGGATCTTTGGCTCTCCCGTGATGTTTTGGCTTGCTAGTCTTGATTCAAAAAAATATTCACACACTTCCCTGGTCTCTCAATTGCCTCTCTGATTTTACACAAGTAGAATTACAAGAAGAATGATTGATACCCTCGCATGAATGAAACCATGCTTATATAGACACGGAGAACCAATCACAAGCTAGGTAGAGGATCGCCAATACAGTTGTAGGTATATGTAGATGCTGCCTGTAACTGACTAAAATTGAAAAACTGATATTGCAACTAACTTGTAACTGATTTTGAGACACTTCATCTGACAATTTTTATGTTCTACTGTTCTAGTAACATAGTAGGAGTGAAATTTGAAAAAACAAGAGTAAAAAACGATGATGTATTACGTTTCCTAATTAATTATTTATAGACCAAATGCATTCAAGTACATCTCAATATCAGAAAATGCGATGTATAATCTTCTATTGTAAAGCTTGATTTGTAATAAAAAAATAAAATAAAAAAAATAAAAAAAGAGGGACCAAATTGATCAAAGTTGAACTTCGGGACTAGAACCAAGTTTCACCGAAAATATAGGGATTGAAGACATATTTTACCAAAAAAATTAAAATGTTTTGTTTTAATGCTAAATTGTTTAAAGACCTCTTCAATGGAGAAAATGGTAAGTAATATGCATAGCATAGTTCATATGCACTAACCCTAGAGTAGCATTGGTGTGAAATAAACTCTATGTTACGTATGTAAAACCAGAATTCAAAAATGAAAAGAGAAACGTCAAGAAAACAGAAAGTTAATTTTTATCAACTTCTAGCTTTTCTCCCATGTCAATTCTGTATTAGTTAGTAAATTCAAGAAACATAAGCTCACAATGCTTTTTTTCACAGTTCAGGAGGTTGGATTAGTGTCCATGAGCTTGTTCAGCATTTGCTCATCTTCAATGAAAGTTGTGTAGGCTTCTTCATACACCCAGTTGTCAACTTGGCCTGAAGTTGCACTCCACCCCACTTTATCAGTGAGTCTCTTATCGATCTCACGAACACCCTTATATCCACTACACTACATGCCTTCATACCACTTTGGGTTCAACAGCTTGGTTCTTGCATCAAGTCTAACTGTCTTACCATATGTACGTACCTGAAAGAAATACATGTCAAGGAGGTCAAAAGAAATTAATTATCTACAATACAAAGTCATGCGATTTGAGGATCTTTTCTAGTTTGGAGAAGTGCCAAACCAAGCTTGAAAATAGGGCATTCATTGGAACAATTTATACCTGAGCGTTGGCTGTGGTTGTATCAGCAATGTATGCACTAGGCTTCTTCCCATCTTTTCCTTAGATTTTGAACCAGATAGTCGGGTCTGAGTCAAAGTAATGACTGACATCAGTGAGGGAAATTTCTGATGAATCAAGGTTTTGGAATGTGGCATCTGCTGTGCTCAGAGCCATCTCAAAGACTTTTCTTTTCTCAGCTATGCCAGAACCAGGGGCATCACAATCAAAAGCAAAAGACTTTCTGCTAAGATACATGTCCTGGAGCTGCTTCTCAATTCTCATCATTCCATGAAGAATTCTCCACAGCCAGGTTTTTGTTTGAGGAGTAGGATCCAGAGGCATTGGAGAATACCGTTGTCGCTGCCTTTCGAACTTCAATTGCAAGGACTTGAGCTTGTTCTATTGCAAGCTTTCTTATATAGTTTTGCTCTGGTGGTTCATCTAATTCAGCAACCATCTTCACTGCTCTATCCAGAAGATTCATCTGAGTAATGAATAAATAAATTAATGAGCAATCAAAGCAATGCAGCAACAAACAGCCTAATACAATAAGATGTAAGATAGCTCTTATGCAAAACTGTAACTCAGTCATCATCAAAGTTTCTGATATGCAATCGTTATGCTTTCAACGAAGTCGAAGGATATTAATTATTGAGATGTGAAGAAAAAGGTCAGAACTCAGAAGTATTTCCTATGCTATGACTATTTTAGTAACAATATTAAAATATAAATTGGTCTTAGCCGCCATTAACAAAAAAATAGCAAGAGAAGTAATACCTGATTGATGAAAAGGTCTATAAACACTCCTGAGCAATTAATAACAACATCAATCCTAAGGCCTTCCAAGCTCTTCAAGACTTACATGTTCCACCCAGTTTACTCTACCAAAGCTATCAGCCACTGGTCTCACACCAATCATCAACAAGACTTGAGCCAGGGATTCGATCAATATATGTTTTAATATTAGCCACAAAGTTATATTTCAAATTTCAGGGTTGACGACTTCATACTCGATAAGGTTTTAAATTGTAGTCTCCATGCCTGTGCAACATTTCTGTGTTACTAATCACGCAATCTCAACCGGAGCCGCCTCTGCATTTGAAAAAGGAGTTTCCTTTCTCTTGTTTCTCCAATGGAAACGCGTTTGATGTGAGCAATGAAGGACCAATACTCACCAGATTGTGGCTGACATCTTTGACACAATTCAGGACAACCATCTATGGTCAAATCTTCAAGGGCAATGAGGCAATGCATGTCACTTGGGAGATACAACAGTTGAGGACAGTTAATATGAAGCATCTTAAGATGAGTCATTGTTGTCAGCCACTCAGGAAGCATCTTAAGACTAGGAAAATTTAAAATTAACAATGTTTGTAAAGTGTCAGCAGCTCCTTGAATCCATTGAGGCAAAGTCTGTTGGCTTGGAAAATGCTCAAGATGCAGAAATTTTATCCTCAATCTTTGCATTGGACTAGCATAGTTCAAAGACAGATTTAGCATCTCGCACCGTATTACAAACAAAACCTCTAGTTTTGGGAGAATATGAAGAGGTAAGGACTCTAGGCTCCCACACGATTGAACAACCAAAACTTCAATGGAAGTGAGTTGTGCCCGTGTGAACCAAAACTTCAAATTGTCACAATATTCAAAACTCAAAGTATGAAGATTGATCAAGCCTGCAAATTCATCCTCTGACAGAATAGATTGTTTTGTGGTTATATAAAATATTCGAAGGCTGATTAACATACCTAATCCTTTGGGCAATGTTTCAAGCTCCATGCATCCTCTGAGTGACAAAAATTGCAAATTATGGAGTCTGCATATAGAATGAGGAAGTCTTTTTATTTTGCAGTTATTTGTAAGATTGAGACTTCTCAAATACTCCAATTTACCAATTGAATTAGGTAGAGTCTCAAAAGAGGAATCACTTAAATCTAAAGCCCGTAAGTATTTGTATCTTGTTATCCATGTAGCCAAAAGAGCTTCACTGCCAACACCCATTCCATGGATGGGAAAAAATATAGTTCTCACATTTCTGGGCTTAGGGAACAAAGCATCGCTAAGTGAATCATTTTCAACAACTGATAAATGCCTTACTTGCTCAGGTATATTGCGAGTATGGGAGTTTACCACTAGAAGATCCTCTTTCGCAACATACAGGGCAAGATCGTGTACCAAATCATGTACTTTGAAAAAGTAATAGCGTCCAAAGTCCTCAAAATCCTCCAGAAATGATCTTGAATGTAACTCATCTATATATTGTTTTGCAATATTCTCTAGCTTTCGACTTCCAACTGGAGATTGAAGTAATCCGAGTGCCATCCAAAGACTAGAAATTTGAACACCAGCAAAACCAAAATCTTTAGGATAAAGGGAAAAGTAAGCAAAACAGTGCTTCAAATAGGATGGCATTTGATCATAGCTCAACTTAAGAGCAGGTAAAATGTCATCTTTTTTTTGTTTTAAATTCCATATCTCATGGTCTCTTACGAATTCCCACCTTTCTAAATCAAAATTTAAGAACAGGGAACTTCCTAAAGTTCGCACCGCTAGTGGAACCCCTCGGCATTTTTTCACAATTTCTTTTCCCATCTCCACTAGATTTGGATATTTTTTTTCTTCGCCTTCCTTAAATGCCCATTTCACAAACAGAGATAAACAATTCTCCATAGAAAGGCCTTCTAAAATATACGAGGGAACAGTGCCCATCATTGAAGCAATTGAGTTACTTCGTGTTGTCACCAAGATTTTGCTTCCTACTGCACCAACTTTTATTAAATCTTTCAACTCTATCCATTTTGCACGGTCATCATTCCATGTATCATCCAAGACTAGTAAATACTTCTGACCAGAAAGCTTGTGTCTAAGACGACTTTGTAACTGCTCAACATCTAAGCTGTTAATGTTTTCTTGGTGAGCAAGAGCAATAGTTGGAGCTGAAGCAGAAGCAGAGTTGATGATTTTAATAATTATCTGCCTAATGTCAAAGTCATCGGAGATACACACCCACATCTTCAATTGGAAAAGTTCATCCATCCTCTTATCATTGAACACCAACTTTGCAAGTGTGGTCTTCCCTAAGCCTCCAATACCCACTATGGGAATAACACACAGACTTTTATCTCCATCACCATCACCATCACCATGAGGGTAAGATTGCACCAAAAGCCTGATAATTTCTTCCCTATCGTTCTCCCTTCCTATCACCCCTGATGCATCAATATGAGAATAAGTCATTTCTCGCCTTTGCACAAGTTTGTGATCAACATCAATCCTCTCAAGACCAAACTTGTTCCCATCAGCTGCTATCTTATCCAATCTATGCCTAATATATTTGATTTGACGAGCCATCCTAAGACGGAAAACAAGAGAATTAGATGAAGAAAAGAAGTGGCCTACCTTCATCCTGGCATTGCCTGAAGTTTTGACAACTTGCTTTCGCAAATTTTGGCACTCAAATCCATCCAAGACATCTTCAGCATCTAAGCATGCGTTTTGAATCTGCCTCAGCCATTGGCGCAACCCATGCTTCTGCTCCTTCTTCTCCTCAGCATCCAACAGCACACCTTTTACAATTGACAAGGTGTCTTTGATCCCTTGCACATCCTCATCCAGATCATAGGCTCGAGAAGCTTCTTCACAAACATAAGAAGCAAGCTTCCCTAGCAGTGATTCAGCAATATCCAAGACAAAGTATTCGGCCATGTTCTTCAGAAAATAGCAGAAATGAGTTGTGATAAGTTTGTGTTTGTGATGATTATGCCTTCATGCATGTCCATACTAGTTCATATAATTCGTATAATCTTATGACAAGTCAACCAATTGCCGTGAAATATCTCAAAGTCAATTTTTACTTATTTAATGTTCTTTTAACCTCTGGTAAGCCTATAAGACTTGTATACTAAGGGAAATTCTTGAGTGAACCAATGATTCATAAAGTTATGAATTGTGTGATTTAGAAACATTTTGGACTTGCTATCTACGTGGCACACCCATGCGTTCACATGCAATCTGAGTCCTCTAATCCACGTCCATAGTGTCTCACAATGTTTACATTGATAAATTCTAGTGTGCACCTGTTAAGAAGACAGTAGAGCACCTAAAACCGATCTTAAGATGACACTGAGCACCCGTGCATGATTGATTACTTCTTCATGTTCCACAAAAATAATTCTATTAATAAAAATTAGAACGAAGACGCGCATTTGAAAAGTTTAATAAGTAGCTCTTTTAATTACGTCAAAAAAAAAGTAGCTGTTTTAAAAGACAAAACGATTGGAATATACATTGTGTATGTTACGTTGAGAATTTTATTATTGCAATGTCAAGGCATTCACTGTCAAAATAATCTAAAAGTCGTTTCTTCTTTTGAAGGTGAAGCTAAAAGTCTAAGTGGTGTCCTACCAAAAAAAAAAGTCTAAGTGGTTTTTCACAGTTTCACATCAACTAGTCAATGAATTAAAATAATAATTTTGAAATTTGAATCCGGCTACTGTCAGCGGTCATTTGAATTCGTTTAATTGAATTATTGAGTTGAAGGTCAAAGATTGAAAATTTACGAGGAAAGTTGCTAATTTTAGAGGATAAAGTCCAAACATTTTGACCCTTTATTATATTAGTGATCCAGATCTTTCCAACTCATTTAAAATTGTCAGATTTTGTTTTAATAAAAAAAAAATCTATCATTAAAATAGGTGAAAATTGCACTCACCTCCCTTAAGTTTTCATTAAATGACACACACCCCTTCTACTTGTGAACATGCACCTCCCTTATTTGTTTCTCTAAGCGACACACACCCCTTAGTTGATAATGACGTTTGTGCTCTGTTAAGTGTTAACTAAAGCTTTGCAGCCAACTCATTCATCCATGACTTCTTATGTTGTGTAACGTGACAAACAGTTTCAAAGACCAACTACATACAATAGCTAGCAGTTCAAAGTTCACACACTCAGTACATTTACGAAATTATTTTAAGTTATTCTTATATCATGAATCTTCAGCAGATTTCCTTCACGAAATTAGAGTAACTTCAAATTCAATATTGCTCAATGTGACAGTGCCAGTACTACCAACTTTTAATAAGGATATTCAGAATCCTACTACAAAAAAAATAGGCTATCATCCATGTAACCAACTCTTCTAAGTTCCAAGGCTTCTAATATTCTTTTACCTTGGCTCTTGTGGACTCTGAATTTAATATAGCCAGTGATATTTAGCATTGTTATTTTAAAAAATGTCAAAATAACCTTATATGGCAACCTTCCACATTAAATGAATCAAAGTTTGATTGAGGCACAAGCTTCAACAGTCATCAAATCAAGTAAGCTCAACAAAAGTAGTAAGAGAATACTTGTAAATAAATGGGTAGCAAAGGACAGGAGCATAGCAATAGAAGGTTTGGCAATCAGAGAGAGTTCCATTTGCTCCTGCTCTACAGACTCAATAATTATAAATTAAGATAAAATGTCTTATTGCACATCAAATTTCTTATCCAAATAGTATAGTAGATAATTTCTTTATTAAGGAGCAAAATCATGATTTGTTAATGGAAACTTGTGTGGGGAATGATAAAATATGCTCAGCGACCCAATATTAAAATCCACTGAGAGCATATTAACAGTTTGTGCAGAACAGGTCAGGAGTAAAGTTTGTGACTTCCTGCTTATTATATCCTTGGAGGAGATATGACATGAGTGCACCGGAAATAACCTAACTAATAATTACAATTCATTAACTACAACAGATTTGGGGTAAATGTGAAGTTTTCACAAGCAAAATCTCCAACCAAAATCCCCTACAACAGAAACAAAAGTCGCATCAGATGCAAAGCTTCACCATAACAAAAAGATGAAGTAGAATATACAAATATTTTTCACAGCATTCAAAGAAATGTAAAAGTGAATTTCATACCATATCAATGATAATCAGTGAAACTCATTGGGGTTTTCTTTGCTTTGGATGAGAGGAACACCATCTTCCCTCCAAACCACACGCTCTTCGCATAAAGCCTCCACCACCTCCACATATAATTGGTGCTCCTAAATTTGGAAATAAAAATAAACAATAATCAATTCAGTCCATCTTGACAATCTATTAAGTTGCTAGCCCTTTGATTGCAAAAGTGTCAAGGTTCATGAATGCCTCTTATCACAAATATATTTGTTGAATTTCATTGAGGATAAAAACTATTCAATAGTTTAAAATGCCATCATTTTTGGGAGCTGATTAATGATATATAGTCTGTCATTACCTCCTTGAGAACCCTTGCAGCCAACTCCTCTGCAGTATCATTGGCAAGCACAGGGACAACACGTTGTGCAAGTATAAGCCCTGTGTCATAGTGTTCATCAACAAAATGAATGGTAGGACCTGAAAACCTAACCAACACAGAAAAATGAAGCACAGATAAGTAATCAAGAACCAAGTACAACAGTGTCTCACTGAGAAAACATGCTTGAGATATTTCAAGAGAAGTACACCTTGCTCCAGAGGCAATTACTGCTTTATGCACCTTCATGCCATAGTAACCCTTGCCTCCAAAAGCTGGAAGAAGTGATGGATGAATGTTGAATATAGATCTTTCATAAGCTCGGATCAATTCCACTGGTATAAGTTTGAGGTATCCAGCTAATAGAATAAAATCAACCTCAAATTTCCTGATTAAAAAATGTATATGTTAATAATGTAACCACGTCTCCATGCAGCATATTGACAGTCTTCCTTTTGTCACGTTTTATAGATTTTGCCATATTTGAGTTATACTGGTTTTTTATTTGCGTTTCAACTTTCAAATTTAAAGAAAAGAATCCATACATTGGATTCATTAAAAGAATAAACTCCAAAGTCTAAAGTTAAATACAATTGCAGGAAATGAAGTAAAGCATCTGACCTTAGTGTATCAACAAGGTCACTTGGAGATAATCCATTGGATTCATCCTTTGCTTTTGGGAACAATATAACTGGGATACCATTATTTCTTGCATACTCCGCACCTCCACAATCTGGTATTAAAATAAAAGAAACAAAGAATAAAGAAGGAATTATTAGAAGACCAAGATTCAAAATAAAAGGTAAATCAAAACAGTCCAAACATCCCATGTCACACAAGGAAGTTTGCTTCTTCTAGCCACAGGAATAATAAATATGATCTTTGAAGGCATGCAATCTTAATCCAGTGACTAATATCAACTAAGCAAGAATTTAGCAAAGCAAAATGATGACACAAAGGGCAAAAATGAAAGTAAAGGGGTAGTAAAATAGAGCATTACCACTTCTATTTGTGACCAATACAAGAACGTCTCCATGAAGTGATCCCCTTTTGGAGGCCTCATGAATTGCTCTGAAGTTGGATCCTCCACCAGACACGAAAACTGCTAGTTTTTTCCTTCTCACTGCGATCTGAGCCCTCACCTCATGACCCTCCTTTGGTTCTGCAGTACTACTACTCCTGCTACACCATATTCTCCAAGAACTAGAACACACTTCTTTGTGCACAATGCTGATAGGATGGAAACCTCCACTAGGAACGCCATGATTCTGAGATTGAACAGAAGGGTATGACAATGAAGAAGGAAAAGGAGGGAACTTCAGAGAGAATGGTTGTTTCACAATTGGAATTGATGGCACTGATGATGATTTTGGACAAAATCTGGAAAGAATCTGTTGAGCTTCCATGGACATTTTAATTTAAATATAGTCTAGTACACGATTTGATGTTGCTGGCGAGGATGAAAAAATTAAGGTAGTGGGAAGGGTTCCACTGGTGTAAGGGATAGCGGTAGTGATGGTGCCGATAAAGGTGATTGAAGGAACCAAATGAAACAACACAAATATGCTCTTCAAGACGGTGATGTATGGCGCGCTGTGTCAAGAAATTTGTCTAAACTTCCAAAGCATCACAAATAAACTCACTTCAATTAGTAACTATTGACAATAAGAAATCCAAAAAAACAAAACAAAAATTAATCATATAAAAACACACAAGTACACAAGTGTTCACAACAACTAGACCCAAAACAAGAATTCTTAGAGCAACTCCAAGGGGGATCTTGAAGGGATTCTTGTAAGAACCAAACATGCCCCTGGTTCTGTGTTGGAGGTTGCCTACATGGAGATGAGGCTTAAGCACTGTTACTTATACAATCAAGTGCTTCTGAATACAAATAAAAAATAAATAAATACCACAAATATCGACATATGTATTTCTGTTTTCTGTTAAGAGTTAGTTTTTTTTCCAGTTAGGATTCTGTTAGTTATGTTAGTTGCTTTCTTCACTCCATATATATATATATATATGTATATATATATATATATGTATATATATATATATGTATATATATATAGAGGAAGGATCCACTTACTCCAAGAGTAAGTCTAAGAGAGTTACTCTTCATCCCCACCATTCATTTTCTTGAAATCTAATGGTTATAATGAGTAACTATTCTTAACCATTAGATTTCAAGAAAATGAATGGTAAGGATGAAGAATAACTCTCTTAAACTTACTCTTGGAGTAAGTGCATCCCTTCTCATATATATATATATATGTGTGTGTGTGTGTGTGTGTGTGTGTGTATTCTCTTTTGCAACAAGAATAATCTCTTTCTGTAAAGTTTGCCTATGATGATGAATGAGAACAACAGTTTTCTTTTTCTCTATCGATACCAAGATGGTTTCAGATCTCTAAAATAGAGCTCTGGTCTGTCTTCCCTGTCTTCTTTCTTTTCCTCTCTTGCTCACTGGTTTTGATCTTGAAGAATGGCAAACCAAATTATGCAGATTTTGCTACCAACCCTTATAATCCATATTATGTTCATCCTAACGAGAATCCATCATTGGTTCTTGTAAGCCCTCCCCTTGAAGGAAAGAATTACCATGGCTAGTCTCAAGCAATAAAAGTGGCTTTGGAATAACAAAAATTATTATGTTCTATTCCCTTGAAGGAAAGAAAAACAAGATCCCTTTTATTGATGGCAGTCTTGCCCCTCCTCCCAAATCTGATTCTTTACATGCAGCCTGGGTTTGTTGCAATAACATGGTTCTTTCCTGGATTCAACATTCTATTTCTCACTCCATACTCAAATCCATTCTCTGGATAGACCAGGCATCGGATGTATGGAAAGATCTTCATGATCATTTTTCTCAAGGAGACATTTTCAGAATTGCAGAAATTCAAGAAGATTTACTTCATTTTCATCAAGGCAGTCTTGAAATTTCTGAATACTACACTCAGCTTAAAACTATGTGGGATGAACTTGAGAATTTCAGGCCCATCCCAATATGTAAGTGTTCTATTCCCTGTTCATACAGAGGTCATGACTTTATGCAAAAATATAGAGATCAAGATTATGTCATTCAATTTCTAAAAGGTCTTAATGAACAATACTCACATGTGAGGTCACAAATCATGTTGATGTCATTCAGTAAAATGTTTTCTCTTGTCATTCAACAAGAAAGGCAGTTTGCTATGTCTGTTGTTCCTGATGGCACTGCTGACTCTAAAGCCTTTACTTTTAATTCCAACCAATCCAATGGAGGTCAATACAAGGGAGGGGCTCTCTCAAATAGAGGAAGAGGAAGAAACAATGGAGGCCGAGGACAAGGTTCCAACAGAATCTGCACAAACTGTGGAAGAACAAATCATACTGTAAATACCTGTTACCTATTACACGGACTTCCTCCTGGTTATCAATCCAAAGGGAATAGATCAGCAAGGTCAATTATGACCTCCATTGAATCTGATTCAACAAGAAAGGCAGTTTGCTATGCCTGTTGTTCCTGATGGCACTGCAACTCTAAAGCCTTTACTTTTAATTCCAAACAATCCAATGGAGGTCAATACAAGAGAGGGGCTCTCTCAAATAGAGGAAGAGGAAGAAACAATGGAGGCCAAGGACAAGGTTCCAACAGAATCTGCACAAACTGTGGAAGAACAAATCATACTGTAGATGCCTGTTACCTATTACACGGATTTCCTCCTGGTTATCAATCCAAAGGGAATAGATCAGCAAGCTCAATTATGACCTCCATTGAATCTGATTCACAAAATTCACAAGCTACCTTGATCCAAGGGACCCCAAAGCAAAACTTCAGTCCTACTGAGGAACAATATCAAGGTATTCTTGATCTGCTACAGCAATCCAAGCATTCCAATGCTGCAAACACTCATTCTACATCAAATACACAGGCTGCCAATGCACATACTGCTAATTCTGTCTATACCAACCCTCTCTCCTTATACTAATTCCAAGTCAACTTTTAATGGTAAGTTTTCTCTCCAATGGATCCTGGACAGAGGTGCTATGGATCATATTACACATGATTTGAAAAATTTAATTGATTGTCACTCTATTCAACCTATTCTTATCACCTTACCTAATGGATCACATGTGACTTGTGAGTGCGTCTTTGTCCTATATGTACCAACTACCAAACTTTCATGTCAAACTTGTTTCTATGACTCGGCTTCTTCATCATACCCAATGTTATCTTATTTTTCACACACAATCTTGCTTTATTTTGCAGAATCATAGCAGGAGAATGATTGGTACAGCTAGACTCCAAGATGGACTATATGTGCTAGATCATTCACCTCCACAAATAACCACTAGTTCTACTTGTAATTCTGTTTCAAAAACTATAGATGATTCTGCTCTGACATATTAGATGAGGACATGTATCCAATTCTAGGCATAAACGTATTTCTGCACAATTTCCTTTTATTCCTTACCATACTAGCAATTCACCATGTGACATTTGTCATTATTCCAAACAAAGACAGCTACCTCATTTTAACAGTTCTAATATAACCAGCACTATATTTGAAATCTTGCATGCTGATATATGGGAACCTTATTCTCATACTTCTATTTTTGGACACAAATATTTTCTCACTTTGGTTGATGATTATAGTCATTTAACTTGGGTCATTCTCATGAAATCTAAAGATGAAACAGGAAATCACATTACTCAATTTATTGCATACATAGAGACACAATTTCAGTCCAACCTTAAATGCCTTAGAAGTGACAATGGTGCTGAATTCCTTATGACAGATTTCTTTCTTAACAAAGGCATAATCCACCAAAGAACTTGTGTGGAAATCCCTCAACAAAATGGGGTTGTTGAACGGAAACACCAACACATCCTTAATGTTGCCCGAGCCTTATCCTTTCAAGCCACTCTTCCCCAAAATTTTTGGAACTTCGCTATTCAACATGCTATTCATCTTATAAATCGTATTCCTAGTCCTCTTCTTCAAGATAAATGTCCCTATGCTTTACTTTATCAAAAACCACCATCATTAATTCACCTAAGAGCCTATGGTTGCTTCAGTTATGCCTCCACTCTAAAGGCACATGAAACCAAATTTGAACCTCGAGCTAGAAAGGCCATCTTCTTAGGATATAAGGAAGGCGCAAAGCGTTACATTTTATATGATCTCACTTCTCATCAATTTTTCCTATCTAGAAATGTTTTATTTTATGAAACTGTTTTTCCCCTGCAAAATTCTCGTTCTTCTTCTACCACAGAATCTGATCCAGCCACACAAATTCCGCAAACTACCCTTACCAACTCTGATATACCTCATGATCCTAACTCCTTCCCTGCCCTTAACCCACCAACTGACCCCCCATCACCCGTTATTCCTAGCCTTCCTTCCCAACCAATCAGACAATCTACTATAATTCGACATCCTCCTAGATACTTGACAGATTACCATCACAGGCTTTCTTCTTCTAAATCCTGCAACCACTCTTCTAGTGAACCTTTATATCCCATCTCTTCTGTTTTGTCTTATAATAATTGTTCTTCATCTTACAAAAAATTTTGTTTGGCTGTCACTACTCAGATTGAACCTAAAACATAATTGTTCTTCATCTTACAAAAAATTCTTCTAAATTTCTGTCTGTGTGTGTGTGTGTGTGTGTGCAGTTGAACCTTCTCTTTTGTAACAAGAATAATCTCTTTCTGTAAAGTTTGCCTTTGACGATGAATGAGAACAACAGTTTTCTTTTTCTATATCGATACCAAGAACGGACGTGAAAACCCACGATACAGAGGCACAATTTTTTCAAGTGTGAAAAAACAAAACCAGAAGCTCAGTCCCAAAATCAATAGCAACATTTTGTCGAAATCCAAAATCAGAAAAACAATCCCAAAAAACAAAAACACAATTCCAAACAACAGATGCACAATCCCAAAATAAACAGCAACAATTGTCGAAAGCCAAAAAAACAGAAGCACAAATCTTCACCGTTAGGGTCTACGGAGGAGTGGGGAGAACTGAGAGTTAATGACTGGAGTGCTACGCGAAGTTGGTCATTGGTGAGAGCGAAGAAGCACACTCTACCGCGGCAACTGATTCCTTTCCCCTGTTGAAATATTTTAAATTGAAATAATTTTAAACAAAAATATAAATAAATTATTAATAAAATTATAAATCTAATCTAATATCAAATTTAAAATACAAATGAATTAGTAATATTTTAACCCTCTTTCTAGAAAAACAAACAAGCAGATTAAAGAAATTGATCCCCCACCCCTTTACATGCGTAATTCCCATATTTAAAACCTCCCATATTTAAAGTAGATAAAATCCTTTTTTTTGCTTTTTTAAAAATAGAATAAATCCAATCTATTAAATAAAATCTGATAAAAATAAATCACTCAATAACTAAAAGATTTGACATTAACTAATGTTTTATTGCACGGACTTATTCGAATTTTTACTACCTTATTTATATAATTAATAAAAAAATTAAAAAAAAAATAAAGAATTATATAACATATCGAATTGAAAAAAGAGATAATATTTCTTTAAAAAATTATAGACTATAATTTTTTTTAAAAAAAAAAAGATAAGGAAATATTTAACTTTGAAAAATAAATTGAATTAAAAATTTGAAATTATCAATAAAAGAGAAATCTTCAAAATTAGAAAACAGAACTAGAAAAATTAATAAAAGAAATATTAAAAAAAATTATATATATAAAGAGATTATATAAGTTATATAAATTTCAAAAAAGTCAGGGATGGACAAGGCCCACCCTATATAACACAGATCCGTCATGATTGAAGTGAAAATTTATTAGAATTTTTAAATGTTATATTAACTTATAAGGAACACTGAAACTGAGTTAAGAACTAAACTTGATTCTTTGCTGAAGATGTTGTTACGCTAAGAATCTCTAATTTGTGTATATTCCAACATGGTTTATTTCTTAAAACAGAAAGCATAGAAAATAATAATTTTAATTATAATATAATTTATATATTTAAAATAATTATTTATTATAAATTTTAGTTATATAAAGTTAAAGTTTATCATATATGTTACACAAGTTTTTTTTTTTTTACAAGAATATGTTACACAAGTTAAAATACTAATTTTTTAAAAACAGAGAGCATCGAAAATAACAACAAAAAATCCAATACCGAGCATCAAATGAGCAAATACTATTTTTTTAGAAACAGGGAGCATCGAAAATAACAACAACAACAACACCAACAAATCCAAAACATCGAGCATCAAATGAGCAAATAAAACGAGAAGAAAAAGGTAAATAATTGTAAGACACGAATCTTCATTCCATCTAATTACAATCAATGAAATGAAACAACAAACTAAAAACACAAAACCAAAAAGAGAAAATAAATCCAATATAGCACAAAAATATTACGAAAAAATAATAACTTTCTGAATTCTACATGAAAGTGAGGAAAAGATAGAGATGGCAAAGGCAAAATCAGATGTGCTACTCCACTTTGCACTCTATATGTCTTTTTTTAAAAAATAAAAATAAAAAAAAAAAAAAACAGGTCAATAGATTATTTATTGAAAATGTCTTATGACACTTACAAAGCATACTCATAAAGACGGTTCTTGTTCCATGGAAATAAATTTTCCCTACTCCCTCCGCTGGGATTAAATATTGGTTGAAGGTGTGATTATAGTTTACCCAGGAATAAAATATGCCCGGAAATAAATATTTTATAACTTCGTAACAAACGTAGGATAATTTTCCCCCTCCTGTATTCTCGGTATTAAAAAAGTTATCCGTGAAACAAACACCCCCTATTAAAAAAAACCTAGACAAAGCCTTCACTTCAGCTTACCATTTAATTTATTTCTTATTTAAATATTAATGAGGCCCAAGAAAGAAAATGCAAAATTTAATAACACAATTGTGCAATTTTAGTCTCTCAAATTTCATAATTGTGCAATTGGAACTAATTTTTTGGGGACATAAATCGCACAATTACTATACATGGGGACTAAAATTGCACAATTACGATACCAGGAGGACCCAATTGATGCAATTGAAATTTAAGGAACTAAAATTGCACATTTGTAATACCTGAGGACCCAATTAACACAATTGAAACTTGAAAGACTAAAACCGCACAATTGCGATACTTAAGGGACCGTTTGGGGTGGTTGTGAGTTTTTGATTTTCAAATGCAATTTTCGAAACAAAACGTGTTTGGCAAAAATTTAGTTGAAATGATTTTTAACTCAATTTCAAAATACTTTTACCTTCATTTTCAAAACCAAGAAAAAAGATTTGTGAATTTGGTTTTTAGTTTTAAAAAAATACATTCTCCCTATATTTGACAATGACTCTTCCCATGGCTACCACTAGCACCACACTGCCACCGCACTACCATCACCACCACCACTGTCACCAGCACCAACATCACCACCACCGCCATCACCACCATCACCATTGGCACCACCGCTACTATCATTGCTACCACTACCAACACTATCATCATCACCACCACTACATGCACCAACACCACCAACCTCCACTACCAGCGCCACAACCATCAACACTGGTATCGCCATCACTAACACCATTATTGCCACCACCAACACTGACATTGTCATTGTTGTCATCAACATCACCACAAAAACATACCCTTAAACTAATTTTAATAAGATTGGAAACTTTTAAAATGTATTTATCTTGAAACTAAAAATTAGAGAAAAAACTAAAACTAGATTTTAAAAACTGATTTTAAAAAAAAATTAAACTAAAACTAAAAACTAGTTATTATTTTTAATTTTTTTAAAACTTACAACTAAAAATCACCCCAAACGAGTCCTAAGGGATTAAAAGTGCAATTAAGTCTTTATTGTTTTATACTATGTTAATGAAAATATTAATCTGACATACGATCATGGTTTGTACAATCACTTGTATTTACAAAAGAAAATATTTAAAATTTCTGACTTGGAAAATGAAAAATAAAATACTTTTCAAAACATTGATATTGTCCACCTTGAAAAAGTGCACAAACTTGTATCTTTTGTCCTGTATTTTCTGTATAGTACCCGTATATAAATTTTTTACTTTTGGAAATTGTTACCCTATAAATTGCCTTTACTGAACAGGAACTTCAACATTACAAATGTTTCTTTAAAAAAATACTTTCCTACATGAGTATGTGCAAAGAAATCCCAATGTGACAAGCATATTGTTTTAGATTTTATAAATTTAATTTTAAAATATCTAATATTGAAATAATTAAGTTTAAAAATTTAATATAAAAAGAAGTTAAAGTGTTTAGAAATGATACTTTAAAAAATTTAAAAGAATTCATTTTGTTTAAATAGAAAAGTAAAAATATTTTTGAAATACAAAGATAAATAGAGTTTTATGTATAAAATCAATTATTCCCTCTCAAAAAGTAGATTCCTTTTTCAAAATTAATTTTACTCTTTGAAAAACTAACTATGAAACTCCAAAGATTATCCATATAAAAAGCAATATTATGTAAATTGATCTTTTTTTTTATTTCTGGGCGTATAATGATTTCGAAATAGGCTAGGACTCTACACCAAAAAGTCCACCATAAAACGACCTTATGCAAACAACAATTTCCCTAACAAAAATGGACATGATGATTCTTATTATTCTTTTCAAAGCAAAAGATAAATTTGGATTTTTCACATTTTTCGCCCAATAAAATTTTCTTTTGGTCGGTATTTTTTGTCCAATGAAGTAAAGGAAGGTTTTATTACGAGGGATCGCATATAAATTAGAATTGAATTGGGCTTTGCTTTGGTAACGATATTACCTATATATTTGACTACTCAATTTTAATTAAAAACGGCCTTAGTGTACACATAAATAAACATCAAAATGCAGTTACAAGACCTATACCCAGTTCCTCTGCAAGCTCATCCCCAACAGGAACAAGAGTCAAGACAACAAGAAAAATAGCAATTGCCACAAGTGTCTTTCTCCATGTTCCAACCTCTGTCACATCATTTAAGCACGGTTTCTCCGGTGTCCTCTGAAGACCAAAAAAAAAAATAATAATAATAACTCTTCAGAAATAATTGCAAAAACAATTAACTACTTCAGTTTTATCACTTCCTTTCAAATTCAGGACAAGTATTTGTATACCTGACATAACAAAACATAAAGTCCCCAAGGAAGTGAAAGAGGTCCACCAAGCTGTTGAAAGGAGCAAAAGAAAAACAAAATGAAACTTTTAATAAAAATGGAAAACAATAAATTACTATAAATCTATAATAAATCAAGAAAATGACTAAACAATGAGGAACTAGGGACTCCAACTTTTTTTAAGTGCACATATGCCCTATTTTCTTTTGGGAATGGGCTAGGGAGTGTGTTAGTAAATTGGAAAAAGAACAAAAGACTGACAATAAATACACATGATAACTCTTTGTGCAACCAAATTATGTAATGGTTGAACTTTAACAATGTTATCGACAACTATATATATGATTTGTTTAATCTAAGCAAAGATCAAACATACCACTCCTAGTCCAAGCAATGTATAAGTGGTTAAACCAAAGCCAACTAGCGCATTTTTTCCAAAAGCACCCTGCAAAAACATGTAACAGAATTAGCATATTCTTTTTACAGCACTAAGGACCTTAATTATAATGCCCACCCCATCATATTAGAAAAAGATTATGTTTTTTACATGCTAGAAATATTAAGAATCTAAGATACCTAATCATATGAATGAGAATATTCATGTGTGTGAATTCAATATATTCACATTACAATAAAAAATAATATATATTTCCATGTCATAGGTTGTAAATTTTATACCTATGCTCAATATAATATCACCTTTTAACATCATCAGATCATATTACCATAAGTCATAAAAAAAAATACATAGGAAATATGAATTAAAGCTGATTTGAATTTTTAACTTATGCGACCCCTGGGGACACATAGGAGGTAAACCAAAAAGTACAAATCCACATCCTCCAGAATTTTTAACTTATGCGACCCCTGGGGACACATAAGAGGTAAACCAAAAGGTACAAATTCACATCCTCCAATAAAAAATTATACATGTTCATGTCATAGGTTGTAAATTTTATACCTAAGCTCAATATAATAACACCTTTTAACATCAGATCATTATCATATGTCATAAAAAATACATATGAAATACAAATTAAAGCTGGTTCGAATTTTGAACTTATGTGACCCCTGGGGAGAGAGGAGGTAAACCAAAAAGTACAAAACAGTCATCAATCATCATTAATAACCAAGGAGTCATGGCATGAATCTTACATAGAGAGTTTTATTCTCCAAATTAAGACTTCCCTTTACCTCCTATATCAAACTAGCATAATAATGTATATATGTTATTAGTCAAGTGCATATAAAAGGGTCCCTGGATCAAACTAGCATTAATCCCGTCCTCCCAACTTAGAAAAAGTTTTGAGTCTTTTAACCCATTGACTGCATTGATAACAGTCAGAAAATATACAAATTGATAATCGATATTAGGATTAAAAGCTGTAATGATATAAAAAAAAAATTAAAACACATGACATATTGCCCTAAGTCCTAATTTAAAACAGAAACAAATCTAGCAAGCAAGGTTGTTAACTAATTAATTATGAGTGTGTTTGGTCATATATCTATAAATTGCTAACAATATAAGAAAGGAAGATAATCGGAGATTTCACTCCTAAGCATGGCATCTACTACAATTTCAAAATGTTCTCAAAACATTGTTCTTGATTGAAGCTAAGGCCCCAAATGATCATTGCATTTATGTTGCTTTATCCTATCATCGTAATTGGAATTAATGAATGCGGAGAAGATTGTAGTTTAAAATTGAAAATAGACGGACAATATTTTTCGTTTGACTCAAATATTGTCCCAAATAACTTTAAGAAATGACAAATATAGTAAGCAATGTATTTTTCACCAGCTAAAGCTTAAAATGTGAAACAAGATACCTGCACTGCTCTTCCACCATCAAGGCACCCCACTGGAAGCATGTTAAAAGCTTGTATGGTTAAGCCACACCTGAAAAATCATAATAAATAAATAAAAAGGCAGGCATGTTATGGAAAATAAATGATCAAGAGTATGTTTGGAACCACAAATTTCTTAAATTGATTTGATTTGTCAATGAAGGTAAATTAGATTACAGGAGGAAAAGTTGAATTACCAGCCTGCAATTACAAGAGGGTGAATAGGAACTGTTGCAGCATGCATTGCTCTGCACATTGACATTAGCAAATAGCAATCAGAATAAAAAACATACATACATAAGCATCCATTCCAATTTACATACTAAGATAGTGTTAGGCCCAACTTATTTTGGGTTTCTCTTCTGAAAAGGAAAAATTGGGCCAAACAAAGTTGTAAGAAAAAGAGCTTCTAAAAAAGTAGCTTTTTTAAGAAAAGTTTCAAAAAAAAGTTTTTATTAAAAAAGCTAGTTTTAGGAGCTTTTGGCTTTTACTTCTCCTTTTCCTTCTTTTGGCCTATTTGGATAAAATTTCTCAATAAACATTTATAGAAGAAGAAAATAAAAAACTAAAATGAATTAAGCTTCTCCCATTAGTTAAAATTAGCTATTGCATAAGTTAAAATCAACTTTTGGAGAAGCTAAGTAAGAAAGGTTCTATAAATCAGCCTATGCATAAGCTAATTTTAACTTATGGGAGAAGCTTAATTCATTTTACCTTCTTATTTTCTTCTCCTATAAGTGTTTATTAGAAATTTATCCAAACAAGGCATTTATTTCAAATCTCAAGATCCAAGGAGATACTACCCAACAAATGTTAACTTAAAAGTAAATTTTATAAAATTACCAAACAATTTTATATTTAAATTTAAAGCTCTTATATTAATTTTAACCTTAAATAGCTTTTAAGCTCTAAAAAAACCAGGCCAAACACTACCTAAAATCATGGGCTGCAATCAAGTCGTGTCAATCACTTAGAAACAGCTTGGTTTGGAAAATGCCCCAAATGTAATGATCCATTTTATCCATCCAAATAGTGTAATATTAACTAAATTAATGACAGAAAATTACAAGCACTGGACCTATGTTTAGCTAATTATATTCTTAATCCATAAAAAATAGGTGGAAGGAAGGGGACATACGCATAACCAAGAGTTGCTCTACTGATCAATCCAAGAAGCAAGGAACCTTGAAACAATAAGCTAGGAACTTGTACCAAATCTCCTGTTGTATCTGGATTTGATGAGAGAATAAGGCCGACAGCAAACATCGAAAATGATAATACAGCACCAGCAAAGGGACCCGCAAGTGATATGTCTACTTTTGTACTTCTATCAGGAAGGATGGATTTAAACTACAGTGAAGTGTAAATGACCATGGATCAGCATTTAAATGCACACTAAAATTTAGGAAATGAACTTCAGTCTAACTAAAATGCCATAGCATTTGTCAAATTTAGTAGCAATAGAATAGATACAGTTAAAAGATACTATTGACGACTATTTGAATGGTAAATGGATGCATTATATTTACATGATCTGAATAAATGAGATACTTGTAAATCTCTATAAAAGATCTAGCAAATATAATCCCAAATACTATAAGCATGTTATTATAATAGCTTCAGCCAGTAGTCACAAATTCAATGCAAAAGTGACTAGAAAGAAAAATTACATAATCTCACCTGTGTAATAGCACCAAAGCTGCCAAGTGTGATGTTTGGAATGAAGAAAGGAATGCTTAATTTTACTTGTTTAGGAAATGCTGCTAGAAAGTGTCCAACCTCCTGCATATAGCCATATCCATCAGGTAGAATATATACAAAGAACCAAGAAGCAATAAGGGCAATTTATGGAATTTAGTAAAAATATGTAGAGAGAAAATTAAACAAATAACATAGGAAGTAATGCATTGGGCCATTGGGCATAGTCGCATAGAAAATAAATAAATAAGTGATCTTCAACACAGCACACAAGGCAGGTATTCCTACTTGTACAACATTTGACAGTAACTATATGTGTAAAAGTGGATTATCTGAATCTGCAAACTAACTGAAACTTCTGACTGCTGTCAAACATTGCCAAAAGTGAGTCAATCAACATATTGGCAAAAATACTAGATTGATAGATAGATTCTTGTGACAGATTGCATAACAGTATTGTGGAAATTATAGAGTTTAGGTAAAGGAGGAGAAAAGGAGAGAATAGAGACTAAAAATTATAGGGTATTAATTTGTCTATAATCCATTATCATAGGCGTCATCTTCATCACAGCACCTCTGCACAAATTACTTTGCACCAACATAAAGTTTACTTGTTGAAGCCAATAGTCAAAAAAGTAGTAAGTTTTTTTAGATCATTCAGATCCCACGTTTCTATAATGAAGAAACTAAGTCTAATAAAAGCAAAAGACCAGAATCCCAGACTATTCTCCGAATAAAACTCACTCCAAATTGTTGTAATGCAGAAAGATAAATAAAGAAATTTCAATTTTATTGCAATTATATTAAAAAAATGCCAAAAAAAAAATATGAAATGCTTACATGAAACAGAAGAACACCCAAGACGCCATATGCTAAAGGTAAAGCCGAGTCAACAAATGGAAATAGCAGCTCCATATCTGGAGCTTCAACAGCATCCGGATCTGTGAAATATTTCACAACTTCTGGAGGAAGTCTGTTGATCTGATAAACCAAAAAGCATGGCATCAACAAAATATCGAGAAATGACAGAAGACAGCAACACATCAATGCAATTATTGACATGTAGAGAGACAGACTATAGAAACAGTGTTGCTCACAAACATTTGCCAATCACCGTCTGATGTTCAAAGGCTATCAATCACTAGCCTACCTGAGATGCAATTCCTAGCTCCACTGAGGAACCAATAGTTAGGAGAAACAACAACAATGCAATGACATATTGCCAAAGCGTTGTCGGCCCCGGCTCAGAAACCTCCTTCCGCAGCAAACCAAAGCTAACACGCGGCCCACCACGTGGATCAGGACTGTCCGAATTGGGTTCCTCCACCATAAAAAAGTTGTACTTATCACCCGTGACCTCAACTAGCTGATTCTGGAGTTTGGCAAAAACATCCTCTCTCTTCCCCCTTAAATTCCCAATGAAAAGAATGCCTTCTCCCAAGTCTCCAAAAGACTCCTCTTTCGTCACCCAGAAGGTCGAATACCCAAAAAGCTTATCCTTAATCAGCTTTACATCAGCAGGATCAACCTTCTCAGGCCCAAGGAGCTCGATAAGTTTGAAAGAATCAACTTGAAAAGTGTTGTATGCTGGTCCAAGCGACGACAAAGACGACTGAAGAAGTAAAATGATGCAAACATGAGAATCAGCAATCAAACAGACAATTCACAAGCATAAAATGCAGTAGAATGTATGTTACTAAATAGAAATTTCAGTGCTCCAACTTTCCTATCAACTTCAAATTAGTTCTTGTATTTAAAAGTAGTGCTTTCGGTTTTATTCTCTAATCAAAATTGGAGTTTTCCCTCGATAATCTATGTTAACCTTTAATGCAAATCATTATTACACAAATTACCAAGATAAAATTCCAATTCTGATTGGAGATCAACACCAAAAACACTTAAAGAAGTGCATCTAAGTATTGTCCTTTAAAAAAAACTCCCCTCAAAAGTCCTCAAGGAAAGGACTAATTTGAAGTCTTGTTTGTGAATTGTTTGTGAACTAAAGTAGCTACTTACTCCACAATTCTCACTGGGTTTTATCCACAAATGCATTATTAAAAGCCAATTTTATAACAAACTTTAGAAGTTACATAATTCTACAGTAAATAAATTAAATTGAAGCAACCTAAACATAACAAACTAACACCTAGCTTGAACTAATCTTAGCAATGTATTCAAAAATCAATTTTTTTTTTTTTTAAATAATGGCTTACCCTGTGAGAAGTGGAAGGAGGCGTTGATTTCTCCGAAGTGAACCCTCTCTCTTCTTCAGGCAACGTCGTCGTAACGTTGGATTTAGAATCGTCGCCGCCACCACTCTCCTCTCCGGCACCAACGTCGTTGTCCTTGTCGCTGTCGTTATTGTCATTGGTAGCAAAACACCTAAGGCTATCAAAATTGGCGAGCTTGGACTTGCCCCATTTGGGTACTCGCGCGCGTGAGAAGAAGCAAGAGGTGCCCCTCAAGCGCGTGAGCTTGTGGCACTGAATCCTCTCCCTGAAGGCGCGGCGAACCGGGTTTGAGCGGAACTCCGAGTTCAGAGGCATGAAACTGCAACTCGTTAGAGTCCCCATTTTTCGGAACGAAACGACAGTCGTTCAAGCAAAAGAAGCGTTTCAGAATGGCATGGATAGTGTGTGTGACCGTCGTTGAAGGTCTCAGATGGAACACTGTAATGTCGTTGAAGGTTTTTTGGTTTGGATGTGGTTGCGGTTTGCGTTGCTGCGGCCTCTGGATAAAAATTAATATTATTAAATATTAATATCTGCTTGTACCCAGAAAAATGAAAATTGATTAAATATCTTTTCCCCTGTTGTTTTTTTGGTTTCCGTATGAAAGATCTTTCTTTTTCCTTGAATCATACCCATCCATCAAGGATTCACCAAAAAAAAATACCCATCCATCAAGGAACTCTTGCTTGCAGTTACCAATTCCTTTCCTATTATTTATTATTTAACTACTAACTACTAGTAACTATGTCATGTAAGGGGGTAGTTTGATTTTAAGTTAAATTTAAACTACCTTAAATATTGGTTGCTTGATGTAAATTTCTGCTACATGTCTTAAATTCTTACATATAAAGAAAAAAAAGTTAAATTTAAAATGATTAAAATTATAAAATAGATACCTATATTTAATTTAATAAATACATAAAAATCAATAATATGGATTTTGGTTATAAAGAATAAAGAAAGATAAATATTTTTTTAAAACAAAAAAAGGTAAAGAATGAATTTTTAAAAGTTGAAAAATAATTTAAATTGATATGAAAAGGGAAATTTAACTACAAAAATTAAAAATAATTAAAGCTTGTATTAAAGAAAAAATATTAATATAAAAGTAAATATGAAAATATCAAATATATACATAAATAGTTACTAAACAATAGCAAAGTTTTTTTTTTGCTCGGCAAAAGAAGTTATATATATATATAGCTGATAAATAGATACCAGCAGTACCAAGTACATATAGTAATACAAATATCCCTTCACCTAATCCTATTTTCATGGCCCTGCTAAACAAATGGTAACTACATATTAATGATGTTATCATAAATAGAAAGTAACCAAAATTTGCCTACCGATGGCAAATAATACAGCAGCCACCAACCATAACAAAATCCCCCAAAAATAAAAGACAATCTGCACAGTATAATGCAGAAAAATACAGCAATCATGTACTGAAACATACTGCACCAGTATAGCCAACCACAAAGAATGACAACACCTGCATAAATTATGCAGTAGTTATGCAGTAGTTCAAACTTCCATTACCCGGTTCCTCTCTTCAAACAATCCATAGGATTACCCTGACATCCAAATGTCCCTAGTATGAAGTACCAAGCCATAAAGACTAGCCCTATACATAGCTGCATAATATGTGGCCAATGTTTTCCCAAACAAAAAACCCCACTCTGTTGATGAAATACACTGCCCCCACTAAACAATTGATGACCTCAATTGGTAGCATTACCATCCAATTAGAATGCTATCAAAACCAAATTCAGCATATGTCACTGCATAGCTTTAAGTCTAGAAGTTACTCCAGCCCAAACCAATCACAACTGAAGCCAAGGGGATTGCCACAGATATGAAGAACCAGAAAAAACTCATAGCAGAAAGATCAAAATCAGCTGGCAAGCATAACTGGTACTCCTTATATGCTATGAAGGCAAATCAAAGGATTAGAATACCATTCAAAAAAGGAGAATCTAAAATTATTCAACTTAGCATTCAGCCAAGCCCATGATCTGAATTTGATGTTTTCCAAAACTAAGTCCAAGTCAAGATTTTCTTCTCCAAAAACAATCCTATTTCTATGGCACCAAAGTGACCACAACGTTGCAGACCAAGCAGTTTTCCAAATCTTGGATTTTTCCTTCCCCAGGCCAGCACTATCATGTTGGTGAAAATGCTGTATAACCTCAAAATGTTGAACAGTTTGTACCCCCAACCATAGGTAACAAAGATTCCACACCTTTGTTGCAAAATGACATGTAAACAGAGTATGTGAGATGCTTTCATCCCATTGATGACAGAAAGGGCATGATAAACCAGAATCTTGCAAACAAATGTTCCTTTTCCTAAGGTTATCCACAGTAGGCAATCTATTTAAAGACAGTCTCCAAATGAAAACAGCAACATTTTTTGGAATATACAACTTCCAAAGGTGCTTGTAGAAAAAAGTGTCAACAGGTTCATACTCACTTGTCAAGGCATTGTATGCATCTTTGACTGTATATAAGCCTGTTGAACCATTTTTCCAAAGCAAACAATCATCTTGATGTTGTTTCAAGACCATCCCATATAGATCAGCCATTAATTTATCAACTAAAGGTACTTCCCAGCACAGCCATTGTCTCCTCCATGATAGCTTCCAACTCCAAACCCCATCCTCCCAACATCCAACATTCCCTATTAGCTCATCCTTTTGTTCAGAATTTAAAAAGAGACGTCTATATTTTGTGGCTAAAGCTTCATTACCAATCCATGTTTGCTGCCACAGAAGAGTCTTTTTCCCATCTCCAACATTCCAAACCACATATTTATCAAACCATGGATTTCCAGCACCTTCCCCACAAACACCAACCAAATCCCTCCACCAAATGGAATCTAAATTGGATGATCTACACACCTTAACAGATTTACCATCACCAAATTTAGATCTCAAAATCGAGATCCATAAAGAATCTTGATTATTGGCAATCCTCCACCTCCATTTGCCAAGAAGAGCTTCATTGAACCAAACAATATTTTTTATCCCCAAACCCCCTTTCTCTTTTGGTCTACAAACATCTTCCCATTTCACCCAAGCTATTTTCCTCCTTTCTTCCTCACCACCCCACAAGAAATTCCTCTGCAACTTTACAATCTTTTTAGCCACACCTTTCGGAATTTTAAAAAATGATAAAAAGAAAAGTGGTAGTGATGAGAGAACCGAATTAATTAAAGTAACCCTCCCTCCAAAAGATAAGGTTTTTTGCTTCCACCTACAAAGTTTCATCCTAAATTTCATCAAAATGGTTGCCCATGTGGCTTCCCTCCTTGGATTAGCTCCAATAGGGACACCAAGATAAACAAAGGGTAAAGACATATTTTCGCAATTGAGTAATGCCGCATACCTACACAAAGAAGAAACATCCACCCCAATACCTCCGAGACAACTCTTATGGAAGTTTACTTTCAGCCCAGAAACCAACTCAAAGCACCTCAACATAGCCTTTATTGCCATGATACTATCCAAATTTGCTTCAGAGAAGACCAAAGTATCGTCAGCAAATTGCAATAGTGACACCTCTAACTGCTGCTTCCCCACTCTGTACCCTGAGAAAACTTTGCTATGCAAAGCTTGTCTCATCAAACCACTCAAGCCTTCTGCAACAATGAGGAAGAGGAAGGGAGCAAGTGGATCCCCTTGCCTTAAGCCTCTTTGAGTAGAAAATTCAGTGGAAGGACTTCCATTAACAAGGATAGAAACTGTACCAGACTCCAAGCATCTTCTAATCCAAGAAATCCATTTCTCCGAGAACCCCAATCTCCTCATCATATAGAACAAAAACTCCCAGCAAACACAGTCATATGCCTTCTCAAAGTCAACTTTGAAAATCACACACGGTTGCTTCCTTCTTCTTGCATCATCAACCACTTCATTAGCTACCAAAACACTATCCAACATATACCTCCCCCCTACAAAAGCACTTTGTTTCTCATCAATAACTGTTCCTAAAACACCTTTCAACCTTTTAGCTAGGACTTTTGAGATAACCTTGTACAGGCAACCTATCAAAGAAATAGGTCTAAACTCCTCCAACCCCTGTGGATTTTCCTTCTTGGGTATGAGAGCAATGAAAGAAGGATTACTCCCTCTAGGTAGCACTCCATTCCTCCAAAACTCTTGCATCATAGAAATAAACTCCTTCTTCACAATGTCCCAACATTTCCTAATGAAAGAAAAGTTGAAGCCATCCGGTCCTGGGCTTTTGTCCCCATCGCAATCCCACACCGCCTCCTTTATTTCATCTTCACTAAAGAAGTCACAAAGTTTGTCATTTTCTACCTTCCCAATGTGCTTGAAAACCACCCCATCTAGACAGGGTCTGTCAAAGATATTTTCTTTGAATCTTTCTTTGAAGAACTCCATAACACCCACTTTAACATACTTTGGGTCCTCCACCTATTGACCATCCATGGATAAGCCTTTAATTCCTTGCAACCTTCTTCTCCAATTAATTGTATTATGAAAGAATTTTGTGTTACCATCTCCCTCCTTGATCCAATTAACCCTTGACTTTTGTTGAAGAAGAGATTCATGCCGCTTTGAGAGTTTCCAATATTCTTCCAAAAACACCTTCCTCCTTTGTAGATCATCCACCTCCAAGCCATCTACCTCATCCTTTAAATCCAAAGAATTAATTTTGTCAACCACTTCTTTACATTTTTGTGGTAAATTCCTAAATCTCTCCAAGTTCCACTTCTTAAGCTCTTTTTTCAAAAGCTTCAATTTTTCCTTAAGAACAAACGCTGCCCTTCCTTGCACTTCAAAGGAATTCCACCATCCCTCAACTAAATTCAGAAAGCCTTCCTCTAGAAACCAACAATTGAGTACTTTAAATGGTTTTGGCCCCCAATCAATAGTAACATTTTTTAGGACCATAGGACAATGGTCTGAAAAGCTTCTCTTCAACACATATTAGGTGCTACCAGGCCACTTCCCCAACCAACTATTATTGACAAGGTACCTGTCAGGTCTGCTTTTTGCATGCCCATTAGTTCGATACCAGGTGTATTTCCTCCCTACCATCGGAATATCCTCCAACTCCAAGTCTTCAATAAAGGCATTGAATCTATTCATATCTCTCCCTCCAACAAGTATATTATTTCCATCCCTCCTTTCCTCTGAGACCTGAACCGAATTAAAATCACCAAAAACACACCATATTGTAGCTGAAATTTGTTGCTTCAAGGAAATAAGTTGTTCCCACAATCTACTTTTTTCTTCCACATCACAAGGTGCATATACATTCAATATGAAACATTGTACGTGTCCATCCCTCCATACCCCATGTATTCCTAAGAATCCTTTCCCAACAAACGTCCCTCTAACCTCTATCACATCTTTTTTCCAAAGGCAAAGCAAACCTCCACACCTGTTTATTGCCGGAGATTGTCTCCATTCCACCTCATCACTCCCCCACAAAGAAGAACATAAATGTTTAGAAACATTTTCCATTTTAGTCTCTTGGAAGCAAGCAAATTCAATCCCTTCTTCTAATATGCATTTCCTAATAGCCCTCCATTTCACCTTGCCTCCTAACCCCCTCACATTATGACTGAGTAGCTTCATAAGACCTCCTTTTCACCCCCCCCCCCCTTCTTCATCCTCTCTCTCTTCCTAATTTTCTCTGTTTTATCCCTTACCTCCAATTCCACCATTTTTCTAACAATCTGCTCATCCTTACCTTCAGCATCAACTCCTATAAGCTTCCCTAGATGCCATAATTTTTTTGCCTCTTCCAAGTCGTCTTTGATCAGTACCATATTAGAACTATTACTGTGTTGAGGTAGCACCACATGTTTGGCTTTCGAGTTCTGCTTCTGTCGACCTCCCTTACCATTGTTACCTTTGCTACCTTTTGATATAACCTCCACTGAAGCTCCCCTTCCAAGCGGACCATTAAGAGTTGCAGAATTCCCAAGAGATTGAGAGTGAGTCAATGCTCCCTGTCCCCCTAGAGGCTCCATGTGCATGTCTTCAATTTCCTTTCTTTGATCTCTTACCCCCAAGTTGAACAACTCAATCTGCTCATCGTAATGGCGTTTCCCCCCTGAATAAATCTTGGTGTCACTTTGTAACTTCTCCAATGAATTGACGCCACCAAAGGAAGAAGATGGCCATGTCCCATAGCTATCAGAGACATGATTGGGCTCAGCATTGTTTTTAACTTTTCCCTTCTTTCTTGGTCCAATAGCAACACGAATCTTGCAATTATTTGATAATTGGGCTTTTAGCTTATGATAGTTGTATCTTGGTTTCACTTTGCAGCCCAAATCTTGTGTTACCATCCTGACACTAGAAGGCTCCTCTTCGCCTTTTTTAATAAGCCTATTCTCCTGTGTGGGCCTCCCCTGAGCATCGCAGTCCTCCCCTGTAGATATAATCATGCCCTTCTCCTCATCAACCTGCGCCTCATGTACTTCCTGCTGTTGTTGGCTTAGCATCAGCATAGGTGGTGCCTCTGCTGGAGCCTCATTAGGCTCCTTTTCAGTTTCACCTCGAGTTATGAGCGTCTTCGTACCATGAATTCCCATATCTTGCGTAAGAGTGTCCAATACGCCTTCTATTTCACCAAACACCCCTGCACCTAAGCTTTTTTCGCCTACGTCAACATCATCCAGCTTTGCTTCTCGTGAAAGTTGATGTTGACTTTCACTCCCTAAGTTCAAAATTTGTCGTTGTATTTGTTTCGTTTCCGGCGCCGGGATAGAAACTTCGTTCTTCATGCCCCCTCCGACAGACCCATCTTCATCCCAAGAACATTCTGAAACAC
Source organism: Pueraria montana var. lobata (assembly GCA_026413185.1). NCBI lineage: Eukaryota > Viridiplantae > Streptophyta > Magnoliopsida > Fabales > Fabaceae > Pueraria > Pueraria montana. The sequence continues at coordinate 34,308,853 of CM048650.1, read as the reverse complement.
TAGATTCATACCGTATATCGTACCCCATGATAGATGATCCAGCCTCAGATTCCGCATACCTCCCTATATCAAAGCACGTCTGGCATATTTCTTTGACGTGTGTCTCCTCCACAGTCCTAATCATATGAGTCCTTCCATTAATCTTTAACCTCTGAGGCTTGTTTATAACTTCCAGCACTGAGGTGCGGATTAGGACTCTTGCAAAATTGATATTTGAGAACGTTTCCGTATTTTCATCAATTAAAATGAGAGATCCAAATGTCCCAATGACTTTCCCAAAGCAATCCTTGCTCCACACGTTTAATGGAAGCCCCCCTATTCTGACCCATGCAAGCCTATACCCAGAAGATATATCCGGTGACCACATCTCAATAGATTCAAAGATTTCTTTCATCCAGTCCTCTGAGTCTTTAATGATATGCTTTAGATCTGTGCCCTCTAAAGGTGTAAGAAGCACCAAGTTGTCACCCATGTGCCTCATCTTGATGGAATGGAGACCTTCCGTAATAAACAACTCCTGAATATTCTGGATAATACTGATGTCGTGGACTCTTGCAATCATACTGCACTGCAGCCAGTCCATATTACATTCTTCCACCGTTATTATCTGCTCAAAACGTTCCTCCGCCACCCCTTTGGTTTGCTTCTTTTGCCACCTAGAACCCCTTGGGAAATTTTTCCATGTAGCAACTTGTGCATATGATGGTCGAGTGCTTCAATCTTGAAAATGTATTGTGGCAGCTAGACCCTGTTGTCTAGAAAAGTTCTCATTCGTCTCCCTATTATTAGCCTTTGTGATAACGTCAGGTTGTTTGCCGCAGACTTGGGACTTTGTACCTCTATCAAACCCCTTTTCTTTCTCAAACCTTGGTATATTGACGAACAACTTCTTTTCCCCTATGAAGATATTATCTAATTGTCGTTCCAACTTTTTGGGTTCTTGTACCTCTCTGAATCTCACAAACCCATACTTCATTCCTCTTTTATTCCTTCTTGGCACAATAAAAACTTCCCATACTTTGCCCCACCTCAAAAAGATCTTCCAAAAGTCCAGCACTTGGAAAGAAGATGGAAAATTTGAGAAATAGAAGCTTGTAAGGTTTAAAGTGCCAACGTTGTTTCCCCTGTGACGATCCTTCCACTTCCTGATCGTTTTCCAGCCCCTATTCTCACCATGTATCACTCTTTCTCTCTCTACCCTAAACTCATTCATCTTAACTAACAATAGCAAAGTTACATGTGACAAAAAATGATAATACAATAAGAGATGTTCTCACGTTTAAAAATAATTACTCAAAGTTATATTACTTCTAGTCTTATATATAAGAAACAAAATGGGTTTTTTTGTTTCCTTTTTATAAGAAACATTGACATGTTTTCAAACTTATTGAAGGTTAAATTACTTGCGTACCCTTAATTTATTGTTAAGGCAATCACCCATTCCCTATACAGAATAGTGCCTTACTTTTTAATTGAGGAGTAATCATTCTTTTTTGCATGAGAAAACGGAACAAAAGCTTGGTGTGAGCAACTAGTTATCTTCTACGACACCACCACCATGAAGGCAAGTAGTTATCTTCTACAACACCACCACCATGACTCTCATGCATGAACTAGCAAATGATGAAAAAAAAACTCATTAGTGCTTCTACAACAAGACCACCATGGCTTTCATGCACCACCATGGCTCTAAAAGATAAGATGATTTTTTATCTAAACTCACTGCCCAAGGATTCCAATGAAATCTTTGTTGAAGATTCATTGGACAACAACAATGAAGAGGATTCATTTGTTGAGATTATTGAAGATTCAATGGACATGGCAAACGAAGATGAAAAGAAGGGTACAAAAAGCATTTTCAGGCAAAAATCATGGGTTGAGGATGATTTAATATAAAATGAAATAGTTCAATCGAATGGTTGTGCTCCCTCAACTTCCAATGGATGCAATAGTAAAAAGCTTTCTGACCTAAACAAATTTCTAGTTGAAGGACATGATTTCTATTGTGAAAGTGAAGCTTTGAACAATGAGGTTCTGTTAATGGTGAAGATATATTTAGATAGTTTCTACTAAGTTGCTTCAATACCAATGTGTATAATGAGGTTGTGACTTTGGTTGAAGGTTTGCTTAGATTAATAGTAGTTGGGTTTATATAAGTGTTTATGATTTTGCTTTAATTGAATTGTAATCTGACTTGTGGTTGGAATTTGAATAGAAGTTACTAGTTTTTCTCTTTTGCCATATATGATTCAATAAAATTTTAATGTTAATATGATTTCTGTAATGCACTTTGAGTTGGCCTTTGCTTTCAATTTTGTTATATACTCTATTGAAAAGTCAAAGATTATCTCTACTGAAAAGTCGAAGATTATTTCTTTATGGAACCTGCAATTGTGAATAGGTTAGTGTGAAATGGGAACATCAATTTCCATTGAAGCATTTTCAGGTCATTTTCAATTGATCATGGAGATATCAAATGTTTTACCACTTTTCATTGCTCACATTTTCACGTCATTTTATTATGGCTAAATGTCACTTTTAGTCCTTTATGTTTTAGCGTTTTTGCGTTTTGGTACATTAAGTTTTAAAAGTCTCATTTTGGTCCTTTATGTTTTCGAAAGTTTCATTTTGGTTATTTCTTTCATTTTCCGTTAGAAACGTTAGTACTTCATTAACTTTTAAATTTTAAAATAATTAATTTAAAATAGTGGTGGCTAAAAACCGCCACTATCTTTATTTTATTTTAAAAATTATATTTTTTAACTTAGGATTTGGAGGTGATTCGTTTCCTTATTTGGTGGCAACGTGCATAGCAATAACAATAGTACTTGTGATTACTCAATGGATTCGTTTCACCCAAGGGATGTGGTATCCTTATTTTCCTTCTTGACGTTATTAGAGTTGCTACTGGTGATGACGACGGCAAGGATGGAGGTGGGTCGCTGCCTTTGGCGAGGGAGACAAGCTGCGCGACAACGTCGGAGCGGTCCTCCGCCGAGCCGATATGGAGGACGACGATCTGCTCCCAACTGAAGCAGAGGATGAGCTCGTTGGCCATGATCGGAGGGAGGCTGTCACCGTCGTCGCCGACACCGGGGTTGAGGGTGATTCAAAACCCTAAACCCACGCGACCCCTTCTGCTTATCTCGCTCTCGACAATTATGTCAAGCTTCAGATCTGAAATGTTGGGTCTCAACTATGATGAGAAGCTTCAGATCTGATGTTGTGACGATGATTTTGGGTCTCGCTTTGGTGCGATTGTTCCCAGATCTTCATGCTCTGACAGCAAACGCAACAACGGCGACAGATCCAAAGGTGGAGAGGAGGAGTCAGAGGAGACAAAGGTTTTTGGGTTTTTATACCCACAAGCATGTTTTGATGCAACATAAAGGAAATTGAGGCTTGAGGACGTGTGTTATTAACGTTGTATGCCCAAGTGGTGGAAGAATGTTGATGTAATCGTGCTTAATAGTCAATTGGTGAAATTTTGATCAATTGCACAACAAGTGGGAAGGCTTATGTGTTAGTTTTTTTTTCTTGTCTGCTCTGTTAAATTATTGAATGGATGAAGTAATTTTAGTGGAGAGGGGTTAAATTGTTCTTGGTGTTAATTCAAATATTTGTTGCATAGTCATAAAGTGAGTGATGTGATTTTGTAATACAATAGCACAGACCTTGTTCATCAGTTTCTCCACTCTTGGTTGGTCTGTGGGTAACTTGATGATTGATTGCTCTAAGAACACTCCATGGGAAAGGGGTTAAGTGAGTGGAGATGATGAGGATGAGAGTGAAATTAATTACTTTTAGTTTTTTTTTTGAAAAAAACATATAGTGGCAGTTTTTAGCCGCCACTATTTTAAATTAATTATTTTAAAATTTAAAAGTTAACGAAACACTAACGTTTCTAACGGAAAATGGAAGAAAATGACCAAAATGAAACTTTCAAAAACATAAACGACCAAAATGAGACTTTTAAAACTTAATGTACCAAAACGAAAAAACACTAAAACATAAATGACCAAAAGAGACATTTAGCCTTTTATTATAATAACATTATGCTTGAAAATTTCTTGAAGTTCCATTATGATTGTAACAGTTTCAGTTTCAAGTCTTTTTATCATAATAGTAACGTTATGCTTGAAAACATCCTAATGCATTAGTAGTAGAAAGGAAAATTGCCTAATGTTATGCTTGAAAACATTAGGCAGTTTGAATGTTGAAGTTGATTCCATCTATGAACTTCATAAGGAACATAGCCCTATAATGGAACCTAGTTTTGTTTGGAATGATATCCTTCTATCACCTTTAAGGCCAATTGATCAGAAATAATTGAGGGAATCCATTTAGAAAATAGAGAAATCCATCCGAAAAATGTAACCAATATTGTTCCTCAATATGTTAGAGTAGTGTTAAACTATCTCTTAATTTATCATGTTTTATTCTATATCTATCAATCGTATGATTTTTAAGACAAAAAAACACACTAAGATGGTTATCTAATCCATTGACCTGTTTAACTAAGGGTTGATTGAAATTTGAATTGATGGAAACTGCAATGGAATATTATTTTAACTGGTTTATATTAGTAATGTGTTGCAATGTGAGATATGTGTTGATTTATGCAGTGTTATGTAGGGGGCCTATGTTAAATTTGGAATCAAGGTTGTTGTAACATTATTTTTGGTTTTAAGTAGTTTAAACATTTCTTGTGAAAACATCAGTGTATAAATGGGAACATCAATTCCGTTCACTTTATAAATGGTAATATCAATATCATTATGAATCAAAATACAAAAGAAATCACTAAAAAAGGCTAGAAAAAAACACCAATTTGTTTTGCATACACCAACCTAAAAACAAGTTGGAAAGATATCACTTTATAAATGGGAATGACTATTTTGTATACACCAACCAATAGAGTTATCAAAATATATAGTGCCATTAATTCAACAATTAACCAAAGAGATCACTAACATAACATACTAATTATTAATATTTGTCAATAAAAAAAATCAAAGAGATCACTAAAAAAGTTGGGAAAAAAAACACCAATTTGTTTTGTATACACCAAGCTGGAAAAAAACACTAAGTTGGAAAGACATCACTTTATAAATGGAAACATCTATTTTGTATACACCAACTAGTAGAGTTATAAAAATATTTAGCAATCAACCAAAGAGATCACTAACAAAAAGCTAGAAAAAAAAAAACACAAAACTTTTAGTAGTCACCATTGTATTTTTTCTTGTATTCTACAATTGTTAAAACAAAAAAGCATTGTCATGCTAATAAAATCTAAATATTTTATAAATATTGAGTAACTTCTTCAATCAGTAAAGGATCACAACTCAACTAATTGAGTATTCCAGCTTCATTACATAGAATATCTTAACTCAACTAATTGGGTATTCCACCTTCATTACATAGCATATCTTTCTTCATATGAGAAATTTTGTACTTGTTTGATCATTTGGTCTTCATTATTCAACCATGCATTATTGAAAAGTGAGGAAAATCTTATTTGATTACTTAGTAGAAAATGCATTGAATGACTTTTCTACTGCCACAATAAGATCATCAATTGACTTTGTTGCTTCTTTCTATTGTAAATATTGTATGACATTGAAAAATCCTAGATCTAACATTAGGCGAATTTGGAGGTTGACAAGTCAAATGAATGTCAAACCCACCTTCACTTTCTACTCAACAAAAGTCTGCATCATCTTGATGAACATAGCACCTTGCATTATCCTATTGTATGAAAATTAGCATGCCTACATCTTCCTTTGGAAAACTTTATCAATTAAGAACATCTTATTCACTTCTTTTGTCATAGAAGTCATAGGTTTTTTTTTTCCCATTGTCCCTGTCACTCGATTCACACTAGATCTTCTAGTCGGGTTGATCAATTATAAAAGGAAACACGCAAATCTTCCCTTAGAATGTCTCATTTCCTTAATTGTCAAACTTAGGTGTAGCCACTACAACTAAAAACATAAACTTAGTTATAAAGTTTTTTGCTTTTGCACGATCTTTGTGGCTCATCTTCATCTGAAAGCAAGTAATAATAATTCATGGAATTTTTTGTAATGTAGAACTATTTCTCATCAATGAACACATTATTGTGCATGGATTTAAACTTTGGATTATAAGGTATACTACTATCATCAAACATTGACAAACAAAACCTTAAGCGAGCAATCATGTTATCTTCTTTTAAACATGGCTTAAGTGCATTGGAATGGTGTCGTATAACCTCCTTAGTAATATAAATTATTATTATTGTTGTTGTTGTTGTTGTAGATCACCAAAAAAAACACACATAAAAAACGGATCATAAATCTTTTTGAAATCGTTCAATTGCCTTAATAGTATGACGATGCTTAAAACTTTTATAAATATAACATTCAAAAGATTTGATTTTACCTTTTTAACACTTAGAAAAAACACTTTTTTCTCTTAAACAAAACTTTAATTAAAGCTATAAAAGAGACAACTACATAGAATTTTTATACTAGTTTATCTTAACTCATAATAACTACATTTAATCCTTGGCATCCCACCAAGATTTCTACTAATTCAAACACTTTACATATTCTTTGATCAAAGTCTCTTCAAGTTCAAACTAAAGTATTCTTTTATTTTATTTTTTTCTCCAAATAACTCACCTAGTATTCTTTACAAAGTCTCCTCATACTTCAACTATTTTCACTTATAAAAGGTAAAGGGTAATGGCCCACCGACTATATTGTCTTATAAAAAAGAATGTAAAAGATGAAATTCTAGTCTAAGTCTTAGTATACTCAAAGAATAAACAAAGGATTACAAGAGCATAGAAGAATTTAGTTTGCAGTCAAAGTGTTATCTTTTTCTTCAAAACTCCGGTATTTATAGACATCTTAAAATATGACCTTTGCAAGACTATTGTGCCTCCATCTTCCTTTAGCTTTAGAAAAGCTCAAAAGTGGAAGTTGGGGCATTTAATGCAACATTAATTGTTTTTCACCCATTTGTCACACTGATGATAAATCATCATGCTTATCTTCCTATTCTCGTACAATTGTTGTGCTATAGAAAACATGTCTCCTTTTGCATAGATAAGTACATTGTCATGCTCTATTAGACAGGTAGGCATGTCTTTTGATATAGACAATGAGTTATCTTCATTTGACTTTCATAAAGCTTCCTTGATATACTTCTTATGGGCTAAAAACTGTATGTGCGTTTTGTACCTAAAATATGGTAAGATTATGCAACACATATAATCATAATACTATACATTAGTGAAATGTTTATAGAAAAATACCATAATTCATTGCTTTCATACTTAGATATTCTTGAAGTAAAGTTTATATTAGAATTAACTTTATTAAAGGTAAAATGATTTTGGTGTTTAGTGTGAATGTGGCTCTTCTTCCAAAAATCATTTTTTTGGAGGCTTAATTGACACTTATCTTGGTGCTTACTACTTAGCACAAATTGTGACACTCCATCTAAAGGATCAATTTGTTTGGAGGTTCAATTGATGCATAGCACAACAGGTTCCAACAAAATTATTTAGATCAAAACCTTCTTAGCATCAGAGGTATGAAATTTCCAAACTTATTCCGAAATATAGTTTTGAAATTTTTAATGGTAAATAAATTATAAATTTTCTATCATTTAGCGAAAATGTCTTAATCCTAAGGATTCAAAAAATCATTTACAAGTTTCAACAACACTACATAGGCTCATATTACATAGTCAAATGTGTTGATGTGACACGTTACTATGTGTGTTGGACTGCATGTCATTTGCCATGTAGCATGTCAGTGCCACATCATCACTCATATGTCATGTTAGCAATTTCTGTTAAAAAAATTGACTATAAACTAACAGTAGACTAAAATTGCTAAATTTTAAAAACGTTAAGGACCAAATGTGCAATAAAAATTTTTGCAAGATAAAAATTGCATAATCATAAAACTATAAGGACTCAAAGTACTAAGGGGGTCTTGCTCAGTTGTTTGAGCAGGGTGAGTGAGTTGTTTTAAATCCCCTGATACCCGTCTTCGTTTCTTACGGATAAAAAAGGGACTAAAAGTGAATTTAAGTCTTTTCTTTTAAAAAAATTGTATTGTTCATTCCTCATTCTGAACCAGCACCATGTTCTCTCATAATCATTATTAATTTTTGGAAAAAAATGTGTGTTTGGTCCCTAAACTTTCAATCAAACTTGATTTTGGTCCATGTACTTTTAAATTGATGAATTTAGTTTTTTAACTTTTGAAAATGTGAATTTTGTCCTTCCTTGCGTTTAAACTCAACATTTAGTGACAGTTTTTGGTTGTTACAAAGTTGGAAGAGAGACTAATGTTGTGTTTGGTTGTGAATAGAGAAATAGAGTAGATGGAAATAGAGGAGAAATAATTAGAGAAAATAGAAATAAAGTGGAAATAAAGTATAATATTTAGTTGTTTGGTTTAAGAGAAATATGTGAGAAATAGAGTAGAAGTAACATTGTAAAGTTGTTTGGTTTTGATGAAATGAGAGGAAAGAAATTAATAAATATTTGAAAATACTTTTATACCCTTACGAATAGGGCATATACGGATTCAATCCAAATGCATTTAATCGATTAAATGCTTACAATTAATCAATTATCATATATCACAAGGTTACCCGCTTCAATGACATAAGACTCAATTTTATTCACAACCCCATACCCATTACCAGTTACCGAGGAGATGTTCCCATGGTTGTTGTTAGCAACCATCTTCAACATGAGGTCCGAATCAGAAGCATCCCTTTCTCCTCCCGAAACAACGCACATAAAGCGGAATGAGCCCAAAAGCTACAACTGCAACACCTGGAGTAGCGGCGAGCGAAGACGACCTCTGGTGTGACTGTCAACAACCAATAACAATGGGAGAAAACTTTGAATCCACTAGCACTCCGACAACGGCGCAAGGGAGAAACACACAATGCAAGTCACGAATGAGAAAGAGAAAATAAGGGTACAAAGGTCATTTGAGTGAAAGGGCAGACTTGGTCCTCTTTTTTTCATCTGATGCACGGAAAGAAACACAGCTTGCAGGATCCACTTATTTCAAAATTGTTTCTCTTCTCTTTCTGCGACACCAAACGTGTGCATTTCATTTTTGTCGTCGATCAATTATTTCCATCGCTTATAACAAACAGAGCATAAATTCACATGTTTTTAAAAGTTAAAAAATTAAATAAATCAATTTAAAAATATAGAGACCAAAATAAAGTTCAAAGAAAGTTAAGGAAAAAAGTAAAAACAGATAGTTTCCTTATTTTTTTTACTAATTACCGGCAAGTAAAAACAGATAGTTTCCTTATTTTTTTTACTAATTACCGGCAATAATTTTGAACGGAGTGAAAAGGACACGGGCTGTATTTGTAGTTGTACCGTAACGTTACGTTACTTACCGTCTACGGATTTCCAAAATCAATTCCCCGCGTTAGAGGAAAACACTGTCGCCTTGAAACAACGCAACGCTGCGAAAAAGGAAAATAAACAAATATATATAAATAAAATGAACCAGCCCAAATCCAAATCAAAAGATTCAAAACCATGCCCTGTCACTAGCAGCAGCCAAAGCAAAAATCGAATCGAAGGCAAAGAGCGCAGAGCAGAGCGGAGCGGAGCGTCCTGGTTCAGAGAATCCCATCCCACAGTCATGGGATCCTTCTCCTCTTCCCTCTTTTTCCTTCTCTTCTTTTTCTTCTTCTTCTTCTCTTCTTCACTCTCCAATCCCCATGATAACCCTCTCACACTCAAAGGTCAGAACCACCCTCTCCCACTCAATAATCACTTATTAATGACTCCTAGGGTTCCTTCTCCCCTTTTTCAAATTCCACTGCAAAACCTCGGATTTGTGTGTTCAGTATATTTAATTTAATTACTTTGTTCTTACTTACTGGTTATTATTATTACTGCAGGTGTTGATATTGAAAAACCGGTTTTGGAGGTTGCCCCTTCCCTTCTTCCCGGTGTTTCGGCTTCTCAAGGTGTCAAGGACACTTTGCGATGCGAGCGTGTTCGAGTTTCGGGCATCTCGAGAGTGAAACTTGGGAGCTATGCTAATTCCTACCATGTTACTTTGGCTCCCTCTGTTTCCATCCCGGAGAAGTTGCATAGCAAGATTCAGGTTTGTTTACACAGGTAAGCACGCAACTTGGACTTAGGGAACATAGTTTTCCTGTATTTATTGGCTGCTGGATTGCACTTTTGATCCCCTACTTTATCAATTTCGCGAATTTATAGCTTTCATTTGATCCGTCATCCAATGTTTAATGGAAATACTGACATGCATGCCAATGCTATAGAGTTTCTGTTAAATTTTGGATGTTAAGTTAACCAATGAATCAAAATTGCACAATTAAAATATTTGTAGGATCGGATTCTCGAAAAAAATAAATAAATTGGGAGATGAAATCCACGAAATTGAGAAAGTAGGGGAGTGAAAGTGCAATTGAGCTTTATTTATTTGCTGTCACTGAATGTACTTATCTCTGGTGCATGCTTGGCACGCACATTCTCTTGCTATTATTGTTTCAACTTCTTGTGAAATATGTAAAGATTGCCATTTCTTATATGCAATGTATGTGCAGGAATAATACACTTGGATGGTGTCAGTGTGAAAAGGATGAGTGGAGGGGTGTGCAGAAGGGGGTCTGGAATGCTGTTATGTCGCCTTATGAAACTAGTTATGTTGATGTGAGGATCAATGGAGAAATATCGGGTTCTGTTACAATTGCTCTTGAAGAAGGTTAGTTTCTTGCACATTAAAAAGGGTGGTGTTCTTTTGTTGTCTCTTCTCTTTTGATTTGTTTTTATACTCTTGGTGCTAATTTTTGTATTTATACAAAAATGTTGCAGATTTTCAGCAATGGCGCCTCGTTTGTCTTGCAGTGGGATTGATACTGCTGTTGTTGGCTCCAATTGTTAGCAGATGGGTTCCGTTTTATTATAGCTCTTCAATGGCTATAGGGATCTTTCTTGTCATTATAATCCTTCTTTTTCAGGTATATAAAATACTCTCATATCATATATGAAATTCATTTTGTTTCATTGCTTCCAAGTTTTCCCTGATTGTTTGACATGTTTTCTAACTAATTTCTTCTAATTATGATGTAGGGCATGAAATTAATGCCGACTGGGAGAAAAAATATCTTTTACCTTACCATATATGGATCAGTGGTGAGTTTGATTTAATTTTTGGCCATTGTTTGCTTGCAGATTTTCATGCCAAGATTATCGGTCTTAATATTATTACTTGTGCTGTTTCAGGTTGGAGCTGGGTCATTCCTTTTGCACCAATTCTCTATTATCTTAAATTCAATTTTTCAGAGTCTTGGGATGAGTGAAGAGATGCACAATCCGGTAAGTATACTAGTCTATTTCTACTTTAGATAATTCAGTGCATTATACAATGCATGCTGAATGCTAGCATCTATTTACACGTCTGGATTTCTAATCCTTTTTGTTAGCTTTTTCTTCAGTCCAACAGATATATTTCTTATGTATGATAAGTCAACATTTTGAGACTCATTTGAAACATTTTGTTTTTGCAGTCAATGAGTCATTCTTTTAATTTCTTCCCCACCTTATTTCTGATCTTTAAAATGTATTGTGCTAGTTTTGTTGTTCATTTAGAATAACTTTTGGTACATATTATTTATTTCTCTTTGGGTTAGCAAAAAAAAATTTTGGTCAACAGAAAATAGCTGCTAAAGAGGTGGAAATGACTTCCTCTTTTTCCAGTATAATAATTTAATTTTCTGGAACAATCTCACCCTTTCTATATATATAGTTGTTACCCTGATGTTTGCTCCAACCATCACTCACCAATGGTTAGTCCCTGATCTGTGGTTACCCACTTACCCTTTAGCTATCAATTTACATACTCTATCTTCCCCTTTCTGTGGTCCCTTTGTTTAATGCTGCATAATTCTTAATGATTGCTGGAATGCTGGCCATCTTTGCTTGTCTGTTGGACATATATTATCATCAATTGTTTCCCATTGGACCCATCCTATGGAATTTGGCTTGTTTATCAGACATATCTACAATTCTCTCAGAGAATAATTTTCCTTGATGCTTTTCAGGTTGCTGTTTTTGTAATACTGGGCATCATCTTGGCTGGAGCTGCTTTAGGCTATTGGATTGTTAGGAGGTTTGTTATTTCAAAAGAGGATGGTAGTGTGGATGCTGGGGTTGCTCAGTTTGTGAAATGGGCAATGCGCATAATTGGAACCACTTTCATTTTGCAGGTTTGCATCAAGTACTCTAATTTTTGTTTTTAATCGTTGAGAATATATTTTGAATGTGTCAATGTGTCATAGTTTGGTATATTTTAACTTTACAACATAAATTAAACTTAATAAATCAATAAAAAAAATACAATATTTGGCTTTTGAATTCATTTGATATGTTCATTCAGGTAAAAAAGAATGAAAGTTAGAAAATATTTTAAGCATAAACAGATAAGATATAAAAAATAGCAAAAAGATAATTGAAAATTATTATAAACTGTAAAATTGGTCTGTTCCTTTTGATTAAAAATGAATGAAATATAACATAGTAGAGAAATGAGTATTTTGAAAATCTAAAATAGTGAAAATGAAGTTAAATATAAAATTATAAATAGTAAAAAAGTAGTTATACTTTTTTTTTAAATGTCTACATGGATAAATTTTAAAAATAAAAACAGTATAGATTGTTAAGTTTTGTGAAATTGGTATAGCTTGATAATATTTTTTATGAAGTGTCATGGTTTGGTAACAATGGCATTCCTTTTTTTTTTACCTGATTTTCATGGTGAAGTCTGTTGGATCCCTGAATAGTTGAGTTGGTGCTGAGATGGATCCATTTATCTGTATTGAAATTTGACTTTTTTTGTTAATTAAAACCCTTCTGTAGTGATGTCTGACCATTTTGGTCTGTTACATACTACTATTTTTAAGGATGCTGTTCATTTCCCTATTTATTCTGATTTTCATTTTTCTGTCAGAGCACTCTTGATCCTCTTCTAGCAATTGGAGCTTTGGTCTCTTGTGGAGCTGCTTGCAAACTTACTTCTGCCATAAAATGGTTTCATGGATGGTAAGTATTTGTGCTTTATTTTATTTTTTCATGTAGAATCATTTCTGCCAGACATGTTTGCCATATTTGCATGTTTTCATTCAATTTATTCTGCCGGCCTAACCTGAATGTTTCTTCACCTTTCACTTTTAAGCAAAGCTATTGTTCTGCTTTTGAATAGTCATGGTAGTTTTGTCTAAGGAACAATAGATTAGATGATTGTCACGATGCTGGCAATTTGTTAATAAGGCATTTAGGATGTTTTCATGCATTTTTATATTTTGCTTTTGTAGAATTTAAAAGCACTGAATCATATTGTAGGAAATGGTTACTGATTAGATGGTTGAACATTGTAAACAATTTGTCCATTTTACATTGTATAAGAACCAAGAGAAACCCACTAGGTTTGGTCTAGTGGTGGGGAGTTTGGGTAGTTGGTATGAGATTTTAGGTTCAAGCTTATTGTAAAAAAAAAAAAAAGTGGGATCTACTAGTCTTATTTTACTTTTTAAATTTTTTTTTATTGTCATTGTCTTTAGAGATAATAATGCATTCAAAGCTTCAAGCTTTTTACATCTAAAATCCTTGTGATTTCTTGTAGGTATGAAACTTCAAATGATGACTACTCGCTGCAATGGGTGAGAAGAACACGTGGTCGTGCAGAATTCCTTAGCAAGTCAACTCCTAAAGGGAAACATTGGAATAGCCCTAAAGGAAAACCGTGGAATAGCCCTAAAGGAAAACTGTTGAATAGCCCTAAAGGATCGGCATGGTCTGACTCTCCTGTGAGAGGTTTTGTTTCATGTTCCAATCTTCTGATATATATGATTACTATATACTACATATTGTCTAAGAAATATTTCATATTTTTCTGCAAATTGAACAAGATCCTTAAATGTTCTGGATTTTGTTTTTCACTTCTGGAAGTTGCTTCTGAATACTTGATGACCTATTGTGACCCATATGCTGAATTTTTCTTTTTTGGCACTTTCAGTTATTTCATTTTTGGCATGCATGCATCAAACAAACACCACAAAATCAGTTTCTGTGCTGAATCTTTTCATTTTCAGCATTAATTGTGTTTTCAAATAGGCCCTCAGTCCAGAGTCCAAACAGATGAACATGCTTTGCTTGGTTATGTTTTTTATGAACTTTATTTTTGCACAATCTATTTTTTTTTAAATGAACTTTGGTGAAGTGATATAAAATATTTGTTTCATTCAGAGATTTAACACTATTATTCAAACGCATGAAGTTTCTGGAGAAATGTTCGTCTTGCAACAAAAATGCTGTGAATATTTTATCTGATTCATTTATCTGTTGCAGGTGTTGTATCACCATCTTCTGGGATTTCGTCACAATCTACTGGGACTCAAGCAGGGCAGGATTATTATTCAACCTTCCACAAGACCCGGAACAGAAAGAAGTTCACAAAGCAGGAGTGGGATGAGTTCACAAGAGAATCCACTAAGCAGGCTCTAGCAGAATGGGCAGCTTCTCCAGAATTCACTGATTGGATCGTTGAGCATGCTGATCGGATACAAGTCCTTCCAAGTGAGAGTTCAGACGAGACAATGGGAAGTGAATCGGATTCCATAGATCGAGGAAGCGGAAGTGGATTTCGGCTTTTTAATTGGCAGTGACTTGAGTATGAATTAGAATGTACTAACCAGCAGAAATAGTGAGTTAGGGAGCAATGACAATAGCGTTTTAGGTAGGAATTTAGGTTCGCTTGCTGTAACCAACTCTGTAGATAGTTTTATTAGTTTGCCTGGATTTTCCAAACTGCAAAGCCTGGGCAGTCTTGCGAAATTTATTGTTATTGCTTATTTTTTGCCATGTTTTTGTTGCTTTTCTTGTGTTATTTTTAGTTTGTAGTAGTGTGTAATTCTTCTTGCACTCTAACATCTTTATTAGTTGGATTTCAATTGCCTTTATCAAGTGTTTTTGGATAGAAATGTTGGCATATGTTATGCATTGAAGGTTGCTTTTTTCCTTAGTTTGTAGTAGTGTGTAATTATTCTTGCACTCTCAAGAGTTGATTCGGGCTTAAAAAAATGCCTTTTATATAATGAGGAGGGATCCACTTATTCCAAGAATAAGTGTAAGAGACTTACCTTAATCTTCATCATTTATTTTCTTGAAATTTAATTATTAAGATTAGTTACTCATTACAATAATTATATTTCAAGAAAATGAATGATGAAGATGAAGAGTAAGTATTTTATACTTACTCTTGAAGTAAATGGATCCGTCCTCTCTCTATATATATATGTATATAGGAAATATATCTACTGAGATGACTTATCTTAGTGAAAGGAATAAATATTGAGAACTAGATTTTATTTAAATGATCAAGATTAAAACAAATTAAGTCATGCGAGTTTTTTAAAAAGTCACATGACTTTTTTAAGTATCCACATAATATTAAATCTTGATCTTTTATGTATGATTATATGATTCAGATTTAATCCTCTCATTCTCATATAAGATGTCTTTCTCTCAAAGATATGTCTTTATATATATATATATTATCCAGCCAACTGTCACGTGTTGGCTGGACATTGTACAAAACTTTTTTTTTTTTTCACTTCTCTACTTTACTTTCTCTTTCTCTCTTTAAATAATTTTTAAAAAATCGTGCAAAACACGAGCTGCACTCTAATTGTTTAATAAGCTTTGAAAAGAAAATTGTCGGATTAGTTTTTTTTTCCTATTTATATTTGATTTCACGGTCAAATTCAAGCTTATGAACAAATTCTTATTTTATGAAAAAAAATATTAAATAAATATTTAATTAAATTTTATTGATAAACTTTTTGTAGATTGACGTTGATATCATGTAATTCTTACCAATTTTTTGTCGTTAAATTTTATTTCACACACATAATTATATATTTCACATTAATTATTAGAACTAGTTAATTGGATCTTATAAGAAGGATTAATATAAGTATTTGATTGGAGATCATGCGCATGTCACGTGAAGAACTCCATTTGGTTTAGGTGCTATTGAGTGAGCGACCGAGTGAGGCTCCGCAGCCACTTCCCAACCCAAAACCCCGTCTTAACCCTTTCTTCCTCCACTCCCTCCCCAACCCCAAACTATGTATCTCCCTCGCCACATCCTCACCAGACTCTCCCCTTACCGCCGCCACTTCTCCCACTCCGCCGCCGCCGTCCTCCGCCCCCCGGAGCCGGAGCCGGAGCCCCTCTCCTACCTCGAAGGCTTCCCCCGCCCCGATCCCAAGCACGACGAAACAATCCTCGCCATCCCCCGCTCCGACTCCGGCAAGAACATCTCCGCCAAGGAGCGCCGCGCCGGCCGCGTCCCGAGCATCGTCTTCGAGCAGGAAGACGGCCAGCACGGCGGCAACAAACGCCTCATCTCCGTCCGCACCGACCAGATCAGAAAACTCGTCAGCCACCTCGGCCGCTCCTTCTTCCTCTCGCGCCTCTTCCACCTCCAAATCCGCTCCCGCTTCGACTCCGAACACGACGTCGTCGAGACCGTCCGCGTCTTGCCTCGCGCGGTTTGCTCTCTCTCATTAGTTATATTATATTATATCATATGTATCGTTTTTGTTTTGGTTTGATAACTGATCCTGTGCCTGTGAATTTGATGATTGTTATGATGCAATGCACGTGTTAAAATTGATGATGATGGTTAGGTTAGTGTTGAACTTTTGAAGATCCTCTCTCTCATTTCGCAGATTCATTTGAAAGCTGGTACAGACGCGCCGTTGAATGTGACTTTTATTAGGGCTCCGTCGCACGCTTTGTTGAAGGTTGACGTTCCTCTTGTCTTCAGAGGAGAAGATATATCGCCTGGACTCAAGAAAGGTTAGCACTATTGGAGCCGCACTTTAATTTTCTCTGTAATGTTAAGGCATGTTTGGAGAAAAATGAATTGTGCTTCTTCTATAAGCTAAGACTTGTTTGGATAAATTACTCCATAAACGCACTTCTAGGAGAAAAAAAAAAAAGAAGAAAAAAAAAAAGGGAATTGAGTTTCTCCTACAAGTTAAAATCAACTCATGCACTTAATTTTTATAAAAGTGTTCTCATTTAATTTCTCCAAAAGTTAAGGTACATAAGTTAGATGATTTTTAGCTTATGAAAAAAGCTTGATGCATTTTATCTTCCTATTTTCTTCTCTTATAAGTGACCTTGGAGAAGTTTATCCAAATAGGACCAAAATCAACTTATGCGCTTAACTTTTATACATACTTTCTCATCTAACTTCTTCAAAAGCTGAGGTGAATAAGTTGATTTTAACTTATGGGAGAAACTCTGTACATTTGACCTTGTTTTCTTCTCTTATAATTGTTTATGGAGAAGTGTATCCAAACATGGCCTAAATTTATGATATTCACTTACTGCATGACAACACCTCTTCCTCATTTCTATCAACTTTTTTTGGTGTGAAAATGTATTTGTAATTGTAAATATTCTGCTTGAAATTGCACATATTGTTTTCTATAAATTTTGGAGGCAAGGAGAGAAGCTTGAGCTTAACGTTTCATAAGATATTTATAAACACAATTATCATTGGCAAAGTCTATCAACTTGGCCAGGGAAGTCTTCAGGAATGGATAGGTTGAATTTAATGCTTGTAGGTTTCATGTGAACTGTAAAGTGGTGAATGCAATGGATTTTGTTTTTTGTGTGAGAATTTCAAGTTCTGATTTCTGTTTCATTTGGGTGACTATGCTTACCAAATTGTGGCTTAGTGCTATAGAATATGGATAATCTTTTTGATGATGATAATTGGTAGATAAATAGGTCTAAGCTCTAAGGCTTTGAGTTTTATTAACTGAGTGAAAAGGCTCAATGGAAAGAGGGATGGTCAAGTGCATGAGGCTCCCACCATTGTAAGGTCTGAGTGGAGAGGCTGTGTCTGTGACTGAAACGGTGAAACCCATGACTACTAGGTTGCTAGGTATTGAGTGACCTTACTATTATTGATGTAATGCTGTTTAAGAATGATCTCCTATTAATAAGCCAGTTTCTGAAGTTTATGCTGTATAATGTTTATATAAGGTAAAATGGATGATCTTTGTCATTTAGTTCTTTGTAGTATGTGCTACTGTTAATCTGACGGCAAATTGTTTACAGTAAAGATATTGCCATTTGCTATTTTAAAATATGGAAGTTTTTTCTAATACTCTAGGTGACCTTGAGCACTAGTACATGTTTTTCTATCTCAATTTCAACTAGGGTCAAGTTTGTTTTGAGTAACACTACTAGACATGTCCAATATTTCCTTTTTGATAATTTGATTGATTTATTTTCTTACTAAATATCTATTAATTATTTGTTGTTTCTAAAGCAAAACTGATCTTCTGTTTCTTCTGGTAATACTCAGATTAAGAACAATTTGGATCCTCTGGGCAATTATAAGTATTTATTGTAAATTTTGGAAGGCTGATCTGCATTAAAACTATGGTTGAGAATATGATTTGGCAACTCACAAAATGCTTGTGTAACTTGTAGATGTAAAAAACAAGTTAGTGTATTGTCTTATATAGGTGCCTGATGTGATAGTTATTATTACAAGGATAGAAGATTAGTTCTGTAAAACAATTGGAATTTTAAGATTATGTTAAAGCTAATGCAGTGGAGTTATTTTGCTGCAGGCAATATGCTTATGTTTGATCGTGCAAAGTGAATGGTTGTTAACTCATTATTGAACATTTCTGGCTGTTCTGCATGATACCTACTTCTCTAACTGATTACATCTGTGCTACCTGGATGTATGGATATTAATGCCTTAACATTATTAAAATAACTCTGACAAAACATTTTGTTTTGCTCATTGTTTTATGCATATAATGTTTTACTTTGTTGAGTATTATTCAACACTTTACAAATTTGGCAGGTGCTTCTTTGAATACCATCAAAAGGACCGTCAAGTACTTATGCCCTGCTGACATTATTCCCCCATATATTGACGTTGATCTAAGTGAGTTGGATGTGGGCCAGAAGTTGGTGATGGGAGATCTCAAAGTTCATCCTGCTTTAAAACTTCTTCAGTCAAGAGAGGAAGCCGTTGTTAAAATTATGGGCCAGAGAGTTTCTGAACTACAAAAGAAAAAGTAACCGCTTTTTGTATCTTTGGGGGTTATTGCTGCTGCACTGAAGCATTTTATAGCTAACGTGTATGGTTCATGGTCATTTTATTAGTTGATTCTTGGCAGCAGTGAGGGACACAGTTGTAGAATTCCAATGTTAGTCTTTTGTTAGCTTCCTTTTCTGTGCCTATTCAGTTCCTTCCCATATTTCAATTCTTTGTTTCTGCCGTTTCTTTTGGCAAAAATGAATACCTAGGGGATGAGAATAGGAAGTTGATGCGTTGAGTTTGTGTATGCAATATTGATTGTTCTGTTTTGGGTTATTGGGTACAACTAGAGAGGGTTACTACCACTGATGTCCTCATGTCCTTAATAAATACTTCACTCCGCCTGTCTAGAACTCCAGTTTGAATTTAAAACATCTGACAGGTAATTTATAAACTTATTTACATTTTAGTCAATGTTTGCCCTAATATTAGTTTTATTTTTTGTCCATGTTCTAAAAAGTGTGCTTGTAGATAAATAGTTCATAATGATCTGAAATTCAATTGCTGCAAAGTGTCTTGTAGTTGTCTTGCATTCAAAGCTTGACCTTGGCGTGGAGGTAATTTACCAAGGTAAACTAGTTGGAGCAAAAATCTGTAGACGTCAACTAGACAGGCACTAACAATTCTCTATCAGCCTTGTATGTTTTCAAGATAAAGTTATTTATTGTAGTATTGTAACAAAGAATGTGAGCAGAAGCAAATGTGTCCTAACCTAGCTATTGTCCTAACAGGTATCCAAACATCTATGTTTGGTACGGGTTTTATGCTTAGCCTGGATCGTGTTATGGGTATGTTTGTGTGTGCTCATTTTATTAGGCCTTTTATTAGATTAGGCAAGTCTAACATTAATAATTTAACTTGTGTGCATTTGTGCCACAAGATGCTCCTAAATATGAATGTTGCTGCAAGTCAGGCAACTTTGTGGACTCATCGAGCACGTCAGCGCCAAGGGGAACACCATCAGGCGGTGGCAGAGGCAGCGACACAACCTTGGGGACGGGGACCTGGACGATGTCATCGTCCATGCGAGTGTTGGCAAGGAAGTTCCAGAGGGCGGCAACACCGTGGAACACGCGGTGCAGAAGCAGATTCAGCACATCAAAGCGGAAAAAGAACGAAAGGGGAAAGGGAATGAAGAAGCAACGTTAATGACGTCGTTAATCCTTCGTTAAAGTAATGAAGTAGTGACATAGATTCATTAATTCATTAAATGATGTGTCAATGTTTCATTGGGGGGACAGGGGATGAGACATGCTAATGGGACAGAGGATTTCCATCCGATAGTTATGATGATGGTCACTATACCCTTTTTTGTGCATTAGAAAAGAAACAAGAAAAATTGAAACTAATCTCTTTAAGAACGAAATGCTTATGGCATCCGCATTGAGGTGAACACCAATACTACCAGCTCGAGGGGATTCAAAGATTTTCTATGGCTCATCATTGTTGGCTCCTAGTTTTGCAAGAAAATCAGCCTAGAAATTGCCTTCCCTTGTAGTATGCTAAAGGCAGACTTACCAATCCCTCATGAGATCACAAGTGCCTAAAAGAATGCTGACGTGTCTGGGGTGTGGGGAGGGAGGGTCACTGAGGAGGAACTAAACATCTTTTGGTCCAAAAAATAACAAGTGTAGTAATGGTGGCGGTGTGGTAGTGATGATGGTGATAAGTCGTGTTTCATAGTAGGAATTTACAAAAGTTTAATGATGCTAAGTATGTCACATTATTAAATACACTAATTTTAATATTTAATTTGAGACTATATTTTAAAATTTAAGCTTTTATTTTAATATTTAATTTGAGACTTAAATATATCTTTTGTTCTTGCAAATACATCATTTTGGTTTTAGGGGTGTATATTCAATTAAGATTTGGAAATATTTTAAAAGACCCTTTTTTTGATAAAAAAAGTCTTGTGGTATTCAATAAGGATTTTTAAAGAAGATAAAAAAGTCTTATGGTATTCAATCAAGACTTTCAAGATTTTTTTTTTCATGACAACAAAATTCGGTGGTATTTAATCAAGATTTTTTACAACTTAAAAAAAGTCATATGGTATTCAAAATCCTATAGATTTCAATGGATTGTTTTGCAAGTTGGATTTTGATGGATTTTGTGTAACTTTTTAGTTTTATGTATAAATACCACACACATTAAACAATCTTGTCCAAATCCTTGGGATTTTTCTACTATTCCATTCCAGACTTTTTCTTTTTTTCATCATCACACATATTTTTCTCTCTTCCTTGATGGCGGTAACACTGGTAGAGTAATTAGTCATCTCTTTCTTATAATCCTTGCACACGTTCTTAGTATGATCCTAACAGTTATGCGTTCATACCGCCAAATCACTATGAACCATCCTACATCACCTGATCAAGTCCACCATCCCATTCCCCTTTAGGTTTGGAGGTTTTGCTAAAAAATTAACCCGTTATAAGAGGAGTAAATCTAAGCATGGAGGGACTTCTAGCTCATCAGGACCAACAATCAAGCCAAAGTATTAGAAGACCTTTCTATTGGCATTGAGACTATTGCAGTCAATTTTAAAAAAAGAGAAAGAGATAGAGAAAGATTGAAAAAAATTGTATTGGTTTTTTTTTTATTTTATCAAAATCTTATCATTTATTTGTTATCTTTTTTATCGACTATGTTAATTTTGAATGTTTTTTAAAAATTCATGAAATCCTTTAAAATCTTGTAAATCCATAAAGTCCTTTCAAATCTTATAAATTCATATTTTATAAATCCATTAAAATCCAACCTATAAAATCCTAATCATAAAAGTCTTTTAAATTTTTTTTTAAAAGTCATTACATTCTTACAAAATCTTTTAAAATCTACAGGATTTTTTATGCAAAAAAAATATGTTAAAATCCTAATTGAGTACACCTCCCTTAGTCCCTGTAATTATGGTTTTGATTTTAGTCCTATAAATTAATGATTTTAACCATGGAAGCTGGACAATCAGAGCAAAATGGACATCATTACATACCACCACATCTCGGTGGAGAGTGCCACAGACTTTTGAAGTTACAACCTTGAATAAGGTCAATTTAAATCTTTCAAGACAAATTATATGGTATTCAAATTGTACACAAATGTGATTAATATTGATCATTTGAGAGAGTATCATTGAAGAAAACAATAAACAATGCTTATCTTTTCTTACAAAACCTTTTCACTTTCAAATGAGATTTATTGTTATATTTTTTACATAAACCTTTTGCACATCATTCCCACATTTCAATCTTCTTTACACTCTATTGATGAACCAGTGCCTACTCTGCGGGTTGTTTCGAGGTGTGACTGCTTAGGGCCCATGAATTTAAGGGTAATATCTTCTGAATCCAAGATTTAAAAAAATATAAAATGAAGATTTATACAATTAAGTCATGCATTCCATGACATTTAGTTTGTAAATATTAACTGATTAAGTTCTTATTTGTCTTTTCTAATTGAGGTTGAGCTCATGACACCTTCATTGCATTTATTTATAGATCCAACACTTTTTTATAACATATTTTTAGATCCAATACTTAATATTACATTTAATTTTTCTTAGATGCCAGACTCATTGCAGTTACATTTTAATCAAAATTAGTCATGGTAACAACATTTTGATTTTTCATAGATGAGAGAAAATTCTTTAATTTAAACTAAAATTTATTTATTTATTTAATATGTTTTACTTCAAATTGATTTTTTGTTAATGACATAAAATTAAGACAAGATTGAGGTATTATTCAACTAAACTTTTCTTAATATCTTGAATCTAATGTAATTAAATCTTGACAAATGTGTTAAACAAATATGCATATTCTTGTAATTATGATATGGTGAAATTTTATTTTCTAGGAGTATTATTTTTTTCCCCAAAAACTACTCTATTTAATTATTATCAATATTTATGAATATAATTCCTCTTTTCTTACTATATTCATAAGATGAATTCTAGGGTGAACCATCTAATAGATGGTGCACTTGTGAACCACCATATTATACCGTTAGATATAATATTATAATAAAGATGAGGGATCCACTTACTCCAAGAGTAACTCTAAGAGAGTTACTCTTCATCTTTACTATTCATTTTCTTGAAATCTAATGGTTAATATTAGTTACTCATTACAACTATTAAATTTCAAGAAAATGAATTGTGAGGATGGGGAGTAGCTCTCTTAAAGTTACTCTTGGAGTAAGTGAATTCCTCCTCTATAATAAATGAATGTGATCTTTTACTTGCCTCAAGTTGAGAGACACATAACCAAATTGATATAAAATTGCAATTTCATCCTTGAATCCTAATCTTGTTGCTTCTAACATCCTTCCTCCTTCACATCTTAGCCTCCCCGCTCCTCACGGTTGTCCACTTCAACATACACCGCCACCCCTCGACACCTCCATTGACATGTACTTCTCTTGTGGAAATGCCAACACCCTTTCTCCTTCCCCTCGCCGCTAAAAAATCTCAAAGAATCCTGTCCACATTAGTTGAAATCCACATTTTCACATCCTTGTATTTGCTATCGCTTTCAAGTTCATAATTGGCTTGCCTCGTTGATTGTATTATTTGTGATTGTAGAGGTATCTAATAAGTGACGCCAATTCAGAGAACTTGTTTTTGGAAAAGGAAAGAAGGGTGGGAGAGGAATAGTTGTGCTTGAGTGGGATACTAGTGTAGATGGTGCTTGCTAAGGTGGTGCTCGTTGAAGCCCTCGTTATGGATCTCAATGACCTTGAGTTGGATGGATGATTGTGCTTTGTGTTTTTTTTTTTTTTATATTGTTTTCCTCTTTTTTTTCTATTATGGTTTTTGCTTTGATTTGAGTTGTAGCTTTCCCCCCTTTTTTTTTGGATTTTTTTTAATTTGTTTTATTCAAATTCAGATTTAGCATGTTTGGTTCATGTGATTTTTCTTATTGTTGCTTGTGTTCTAGAAACTGTATAAACTTGGATCTAAACTATAACTTCACTTTTATGAAATGTGTTGCTGTTGCTATTGGATTACTTTCTTTGTGGGCGGTGGAGTAATATTTTTAGTGGTAAGTTGTACTTAGAGTTGTCAAAACGGACAGCCCGGCCTGTCAGGCCAAAACTTAAAACGGGTAGGGCCAAGCCATCCTACATTCCCCTTCGGGCTACTATTTTCAATGCCCAACTTGGCCTATGCCGGGCCAGCGGGCCAAACAAGCCTATTTAAAAACAATTCTAAATTTAAAAAAGTAAAAAATAAATTTTGTATTTTATAAAAGTAAGTCACATGAATAAAATGCAGCTTCCAAGTGTCATTCACTACTCTTCTAGTGTCATTGACTCGGCACCGATAATGGATCAAGGATTGTTTCAATTTTTTTAGAAAGAACAAGTTTATGTTTCAAAAACTAACAAAAAAAAAAGTGGATATTTCATCAAAATGAACCAAAACACACTAAATTGAAAACAACTCTCAAAGCTTATTAATTACTTGTTACTTTAACCACTCATGGAATATGTTGAGAACTTACACAACATATAAGCAAAATATAGGGCTGACTATATAAGCCTATGAATTAAAGTGGTTTTGTACATGAGGGATATATGCACCTTAAAATGGGGATGTGAAATTTCATGATAAAATTGTTTGGTTAGAAACCGTGAGGTGAGCTTCGATATCCCAAAATTAAGAGTGATTAGTGCATTTTTTTTCTTCTAGATTGAGTTGACTATATTATTTATTTTTTTATTTTATGTTTATTATCGGGTCAGTTCAAAGCCTTACGGGTCAGTTTGGCCTGAGTACCGCAGGCTAAACAGGCTAGGCTAAAACCGCCCAATTCTATTTAAACCATCTCTTTTTGCATCCTAGCCTGCCCTATTTTACGAGGTATACGGGCTAGCCCATCAGGCCGAGCCTATTTTGACAACTCTAGTTGTACTGTACTTGGTGGCGCTACACTAACATTACTTTTAACAAATAAATGGGTCTATCCCGCAGATATTGGTGCTAGTCCCCCTTTATCTTGAGTAGAATTTTGTCTTGAAATCAATTGAGTTTTCCCTGAACATTCGACATATTTAAAGTAATCCTCAATATATTATTGTTGGTTAACATGAGGAACCCTTAAGCTTTGACTTCCACGGTCGATCTCCATTTTCCCAGGTTTGTTGTCTTACACTCCTATCATTGGTGTCATTACCATTAGAAGATTAAGACCTCACAATTTCATATTTTCGTTTTCCACTAAATTCCTCCTTGCATCCTGCCATAATTTTTAGAAGTTCTATTTGCAGCAACGGACAATTTTACTTAAGATACTTGAAACCATCAGATTGCATCACAGTTGCAATAGATAGAATAATCAATGAAATGATACGAGAATCAACTATTAAACATCTCTAGTGGTTTTGTCAAACAACAAATGATGCTGACAGCAAAATGATGAGAACATATTACACCAAAATGGGAGATTTAAGCACGAAAACTCACCACGAAGGTTTTGGGCGGAAAATTTTAGACACATGGACTTCAATTTGGTAGTACATTAACGATCAGCAAGAGGCATAATATAGGCAACAAAATCTATAGTTATGTCTTTGCAAAGTACAAATTCACACATCAACTTAAGTCTTGGCAACCCATATTTTTCTGCAGCAGCTAGCAACTTTATTGGAAATGATTCAGATAACAAAGGCAAGAATGATGAACATGACATAAAGAGCTCATCATCTTCCATAAAAGTGTCTCTATAAATAAAATGAAGCAAAGCCTGCTCAACAATACGACACAAGAAACATTAGATAACTAAGCAATTGATAGGGCACCCTGAAACTGAATTATTTAGCACATATGTTGCATGGAACAAAAAATAACTGCAAAAGGATAGATAAAAAAGGGGCATGTTTAAGGAATGTGTTACCTTGAAAACCTTAGGTTCCATGTCATTAACAACTATGTCACCAAGATCATCCTTTTCCATCCCAATAAAAATTTCAGTTTGGAACACGGTTGACCGAGCAACCAAAACAAGCTTATTTGCATGAAACCTTTCTCCACCGACCGAGAAAATAACATCAGAAAATTCGTCATTCTCTAATAGTATTCCAAAATGTGCTCCTATATCAGACTTAGGAACTTGTATTGTGTTTAATTTATAAGAATCAATGGACGACACTCGACACTAGAACACTGACAATGCACTTAATCTTCAAGCAGTCATCCTTGAGGAAAGTTGACGCGTCGAGTTGTCTCTGTTTATAAAACTGCTTATACCCCTAACAAACACAATAAAACCAGTGCATCATTGATCACTCCATAAAGCACACCACAAAAAACTTATAAAACAGCTAGAGCAAATTACAGCAACACTCCTGAGGTTTACACTAATTACACATGCACCCCCTCCTTTTTCAGACATTTCTTTGGCACCCCCTCATTTAATTGTGTTAACTTCTGTTAAACTTTGTAAAGTAAATTACATCTATATCCTCATCCTTTTTTAAACAATACAATAATAAAAAAAATAAAAAAAACCCAATGGACTCTTCTTCCTCTCCACACTTCCCCAATTTCTTTCTCCCTCATACTTCTTTTCTTTTCTCTCACTAAACCCAAAACAATGCATCCCCTGAGATTCAGAACCGTACATCCTGCAAATCAAAAGCCACCCTCCTCCCTGCACTACCCCTCTTCCTCGTACCACCCTTCTTTCTCGTGCCAACCCTCCTGGACTGACTTCGACAAGGACATCGTCCTTAACTTCGACGAGGATGTCGTCAACAGTAACGACAACGTCATCAAGCGCAAGATCGAGGACGACTTTGATGCCTTCACATCTCCAAGGTTTTGGAAGTTGGGTCGCGGTGGAGGGAGTGCATGTGGCCCTCTAAGGCCCACGCGGAGTAGTCGCGCATGTGGGTGGTCGAAGGATGAGGTGGAGTGGATGTAGGTTGGGTGGGGATTTGGTGCTGTGTTGCGGCGAGAGATGAGATCGTTGTGATTTCAGGTGTCGGGTGTGCGGAGTTAGCATTGTTAATAGGGTCTTGTGGTTGCGGCGACAGGTGTGGGTTGGTGGGGAAGATGACGCGGTGGTCGTGTCAAAGGAGGGGAAGATGAGGCGGTTGAGATCGGAAGGAACAGAGAAATCGGAGAAACAAAAATGGGATTAAAAAATATTTTTTCAAGTTCCCAATTTTGGTTCCTATCACTCTTCCAATTTTTATTTATTTGGCTCCTTATCTATTGCAACGTGGTAATTGTAGTCGAAAATTGGGATTTTGAGATCATGTTGTTAATGCTTTGTTAGATCTGTTACTTTGTAGTTGGGCTTCTGGCATATTCAAATTTTGTATATTATTGGTTGTCATGTATGTTGGTTTATTCATATTGAAAATTTATGTGTTCTTGAGTGTTGTTCTTCATTGTTCTTGAGTATTTTGTGTAGAACACTTCTTTGATCCTTGTATAATTGTTTGATGCTTATAATTTTGTTAACAAGTTTTTGGATGGGGGTGTTTTTGGGATAAAAAAAACCTTAAAAAGCATGTGCCTATCACATGACTACAGATACAAATGGAGTTAACGCCGTTAAGGGAAGAGGGGGTGCCACTGTAATGGGAACCAAAAAGTTAGGGGGTTTTCTGTAAGGTAAAGAAAAGGAGGAGGTGCATGTGTAATTAGTTCAAACCTCAGGGGGTGTTGCTGTAATTTGCTCAAATAGCTAATAACTCAGGATGACATCCAAAGCATATTAGTCTGTCACAAAAATCACAAGGTTCTCATTGGTGTGTTAAAACTAGGGGTGAATATGGCCTAATCGACTCGCTAACCCAGCCCGATCTGATGTTGATTTGGACAAGTTCAGGTTTTGAAAATAGACCTGGGGCATTTTTTAGGACGAGTTCGAGTTATGTTTAGGGTCGTCCTAACCTGGTTTAGTATATAATATTCTCTTAAAAAGTATAAGTTTTTTGAATAATTGTGTATTAATAATAAAACTTTTATTTAATAGACAATATTTTGTATAACATGATATTATATTTATAATGAAATTGTTTATTTTAAAATATATATTGTAAAATATACCTTAATTTAAGTTTTGTGCTTCTTTTATTCTACGATTAAACTATATATACATAATGTTAAAATTAGTATATTGTGTTAAAAAGTTGGCCAACCCGGTCTTGTCTCATATATTTCGGGTCTTGGTTGGGTCAGGTTTAAAAAAATGACCCAACCAAAATTTTGGGTCGGGTATGGGCAAAGATAAACCTAACCCAACTCGGCCCATGCTCACCCCTAGTTAAAACACATGTTTCTAGCTCTTGAAGACAATGACAGGGGATTAAAAGTTCAACCATATCACTTTTTTTTTTTGAAGATTTCAAAACCTTATAATGTTGGGCATATAAATATAATAAATTTTTATAAAAATTAAAATCAAATTTTAAAATATTAAAAACTTAAAATATATTTTAGTCTTTATTATTTAGGATTAAGTACTTTTTTGGTCCTTATAGTTGCAACAACTTTCCTTTTTAGTCCCTATAGTTTAAAGTATTCCATTTTGGTCCCTATAGTTGCAATTTCTTAACCTTTTTGGTCCTTGTTGTTTAAAATCGCCTAACGTTGTATCCAGATAATTTAAAATCACTACAAAACTGAAATTGACGGTGAAAAACTTCCAAAAAGTTTAGATAGTTTTGTAGCAGTTTCAAAGGATCTGGATATAACAATGTTAGGCGATTTTTGACAAGGAGGACCAAAAGGTTAAAAAATTGCAACTATAGGAACAAAAATGAGATGTTTTAAACTATAGGGACTAAAAAGGAAAGTTGTTGTAACTATAAGGACCAAAATAGTAATTAAACTTATTTTTTAAAAGGGAAAAATGAATGGTTAAACAAAAAGTAAAAGAAAACCTTGATACTAACCACATGCTGCCACAACTCTTTAGAGTGTAAGGCCTATCTCGAGGGAGTGACAGAAGTGGCTATGAAGCTTGTGCTTTCCTTTCCCTCTTTGGTCGAGCAACGTGAGTTCAAACAGTGCACGGACATTGGTGGCCATGGAAAGAAGTGTGATGAAAATGGAGACATAAGCGGAGTTATCTTCAGGGTATTTTCCATCAGGGTAGAAGTATATGGCTCACTAGTACCTTCCTACGGTGAACGTCTCACCTGCGATGTATTTTCCCAATGCCTATTCCCTTCGTCAAAGAGTAACCCTTTATCTCAAAATTGTGCAACCTGCTCAAATAGATGAGTGTAGGTCCTCATTTAAGACATGCCCCAAGACTCAAAAAGTACTTACAGAGGTACTTACAGATTGTCCATTGAAGAATAAATTTAATGACTTGAAGAAAAAAATTAATGGTTTTAAGTTCTTTTTGTATTTACTTTTCTTTTTACTTTGATCTGATCATTATTCTTGACTCATTCGTGCATATGAGACAACTGGGTTTTCATCCCAAATATCATCACCGACTTATAGATCATATATTTATTTTCTCTTATCGTAGACAAATTTTTTCTTGTACATTTTTTAATTATTAAATATTGAATAACATATTTAATGCATTTAATGTAACAATATTTTTAATGCATTTAATTATTTATTGACTATATTAAACTTTGACCATTGTTATAATTATTTTTTATGTTTATGAATGTTTAAATTTTAGGCAACATGATAATTTTTGAAATACAATAATGGTAATGAAGTTTGAATACAAGAACTCATGCAAATTATCAAAATTCTTGTTACTAGGTTGACCCTAGTGAGTTTAGGGAAAATGATAATTAATTTTTATGTATTTAAGAATTATATAGTTAAGATAATTCAATAAATAATAGTTATTGCTAATGTAATATTTGTTATAATATGTACTCTTTAAAGTGAAATGCCTAGTTTTTCGTATTTTAGAATGATAATATTTTAAATATTTTGAATTTCAACTTATTTTTTTAATGATTTAAAGAACACATTTAATAATTTGAAGAAAAGATTTAATGATTTGATGGTTTTTCCCCCCTTGATATGATCTTTATTCTTGACTCTTCCGTGCGTATGAGACAATCAGGTTTTCATCCTGAATATCATTACAGACTTATACATCATATAATTATTTCTCCTGTAGTAATCAAATTTTTTCTTGTACCTTTTATTAACTATTAAATGTTGTATAACATATTTATTACATTTAATATGATAAAAAATATTTAATGTATTTAATGTCCCAAAAAAAAAATTATTACATTTAATTATTTATAGTCTTTATTAAACTTTGGCCATTGTTATAATTATTTTTTATGTTTATGAATGTTTAAATTTTAGGTGAGATGATAAATTTTAATATACCATAATGATAATGAAGTTTGAATATAAGAACTGATGCAAATTATCAAAATTGTCATACTATAGGTTGACACTAGTGAATTTAGGGAAAATGATAATTAAATTTTATGTATTTAAGAATTATATAGTGAAGATAATTCAATAAATAATAGTTATTGCTAATGTAATATTTGTTTTAATATTTACTCTTTAAAATCAAATGCCTAGTTTTTTGTATTTTAGAATGATACTTCTTGACTCAAATATAAGAAAAAAAAAGCTCAAGTTTGGTGGACCTAAATATAAACAAATTTCAACTAATTCAACACTATTTAATACTATTATTCCAAAAATACTCTTAAATTCAAATATGAGCACCATCTCTAATAAGTATGATTAAGGGTAGTTTAGAAAATGTAGTTTTTTTTTGGTATGAAATCAAGAAAATTAAATGAACTTAACTAACTTTCTTAATCAATGTGAAATATTCACCCAAAAAAATAGTGTGAAATTAGGTATTTTTGCTTATAATATTTTGGATTTGGACTTTCTTATTCTTTTCTTTTTGATAAGTTTGAATAGTATGTTGGTCTAAGTAGAAATCGGTTTATATTTTTTAAGTAAAGTTTCAAGTTCAAGTCATATGGATAAAAAAAATGAGGTTGGGAAGGGAGACCCCACTAAGGTGGCCAACCAGGTTTCTCGAAAGAGATTAATCATCAGCAAAATCGATGGATATTTCACTTATAACATGGCAACTAAAAAAACTTCAATACATATTTAATAAATGTAGTTATTTGTTGACTACATTAAATGTTGCCCATTGTTGATATTCATTTTATATTTATGAAACATTTAAATTTTATGTGAGATGATAATTAAATATTATTTATTTAATATCTATATAGTTATGATAATCATTTCTCATAGAAACCTCAACACTAATATTTTATTAGCTATGAAATTAATGGTGAAAATAAAGCTAACCTAAAATATATTTAAATTATTAAAATGAAGTTAATTATAAGAAATGTGAATGCTTTATTAGTTCAAATTTTTACCATAACATTATGTAAAAAATCACCATATATTTAACTCACTGGCTAACTCAACACTTCATAATATATCACATTCAAGTGTAAAGATAATTAACTAACTATTAATATATTTTTTTTGTTAACAAGAGTAGAAGTTCTTGACATTTTTACAACTCATACTAACCTTAATTGAATTAATACTTATATTGTCATATAATGTATGGGCAAAACATCAAAGTTTATAAATCGATGCTAAGATTTGTAAAACATTGCATGTAAGTATGAAATATAATTTCACTTTATAAATAAATACAATTCATTTGTATAAACAACATTCACTAAGGTATATGAGTTCAACTTCATCATGTTCATCAGGTTTAGGGACATCTAACAATCTCCTAAACATAAGGGGAAATCCTCACCATGGATTGTCCACCCTCACCTTAACCAAAAACCTCAAGTTCTTGTTAAAATACTACTTTAAGATAAAACTTTTTTCTCAATTTATATTAGAAAACCCCTTTTTAAAGTAGGTAAGATCATTTTTAAACTTTAAGAATCAATTGTAATTTGAAATAGGGAGGTGTTAGTCCCAATTTTGCTTAAGCTAAGCGATAACTTATACTAGTCTCTATGTACCTCTACTCATTCAAGCGAGAGCCTTGCTTGCTCAAGCGAGGAGCTACCCAAGTATCGTTGACCCCTCCAGAGCTTAAGTGAAGACTAAACATAGGTTTATTTAACCTTTGTACCTCCTTTCGCTTAAGCTAGAGGTCTTTCTCGCTTAAGCGAGGGCCTACACTTATCCTCTGGTACTCTGTTCGCTTAAGCCAAAGTGCCCACTCGCTTAAGCAAAAACCATTTTCGCTTAAGCTAAAATATGATTTTGAGTTTAGCTCAAATAGCTTGTTCCAAGACCATTTTTGGTTTCCAAATCATCACCAAACACCCCTAAACTTCAATTATGATAAAAAGACATTTTCCACACAATCCACAAGTCATATACAAACATTTTTACAATCATAGAATTCAAATGCAAGGTTAAGCTTCCCTTACCTATTCAAACTTCAAGGTTCTAGCTTTTGGAAGAAAGGAAGGACAGGAGGAAGCTTTTTGCCAAAGGGAAGAGCTTTTCTCCACTTATCCAACAATCCACACTAATAGAACACAAAATCAATCCCAAACTAGTCCACAAGTCAGATTTTTGAATCACAACTCATACATTCCATGGAATCCACTATGGGTTGTCTTAAGAGGGAGAAGAAAATGGAACAAAAGAGGAAATAGAGAAGAGAGGGACTTACCACCACACTAATGAAGCCATCAAAGAATCTGAAGACGGAAGAAAACTTGCTCTAGAATTAGGAGCTTCAACCCTTTCAACCTTGAGAACCAAGAAAATGTCTTAATGAGGAAGGAAAGGAAAGTAAGGGTTTTGAGAATAGAGTTTTCAAATTTCTAAGAGGTTTGGGGAGGGCTTTAGAGGCTTCTAGGCCTCTCTCTCTCCCACGAAGCCTTTTTTTTCTAAACACACCCTCTTCTCACTTATTTATTGAAGACCAACTTTAAGGCCCAAATACAAGGGAAGCAACCTATGCTCATTTACAACATGTAATTAAACTCATCCAAAACACATAAGCAAGCTTACTAATTATCATCAATTAATAACATAATTTAAATTTAGTTTCCTCTTGCATTTTTAATCAAATGCTTAGTCATACGATTAGAGAAAACACGACGTTACAAGCAATGACAGAGGGACTAAGGTGGCCATGCCCCCACCCCCACTCCAAATTTACACACACACACACACACACACACACACACACACACACACACACACACACACATATATATATATATATATATATATATATATATATATATATATATATAGAGAGAGAGAGAGAGAGAGAGAGAGAGAGAGAGAGAGAGAGAGAGAGAGAGAGAGAGGAGGGATCCACTTACTCCAAGAGTAAGTTTAAGAGAGTTACTCCTCATCTTGACCATTCATTTACTTGAAATCTAATGGTTAAGATTAGTTACTTGTCACAACCATTAGATTTCAAGAAAATGAATAGTGAGGATGAGGAGTAACTCTCTTAGAGTTACTCTTGGAGTAAGTGGCTCCCTCCTTATATATATATATATATAGTCCAAAGGGTGAACTGGACTGTTCCAATAAGATTTCATTCTTGAACAAAAATCCATTTTGGGGTTTATTTCATCTATTCCATGACTGAAATAGGGGGAGATACACGTTAAACCATTGTTTTGAATAAAAAGAGATATTTCAAGAAATGGCAAGATCTATTCACTTTATTAATAATCGAGCAAGATTTGTTGTATCATAAGGGATTTGCTTTTTCTATTGATTCCTCTAGATTGGATCAAAAGCATTTCTTGAATGATTAGGAAGTTCCTTATATATATATATATATATATATATATATATATATATATATATATATATAATTACTAATTAAAAAAATTTTATTTGACATCAATAAAATTTTCTATTATGTTCTCAAATATTCTTTGAAGTTATTTATTCCCCAATTACTGATGACTTTAAGTCATTAAAAGGGTATAAAGAACTTTAATTTGCAAGGTTTTTGTTGTTAAAAGAGCAAAAAATGGTAATATTTAGTCATTTTGTAAAGGCAAAATTCACAAGAAGGGGGGTTGAATTGTGATTTATAAAAATTTTCGCAAACTTTTTATAAACAGCTTGTATCGTCTGTTGAACAAAAGATATCATTTTTGAAGGAAACCTTTTTACAGACGATACTGCACAGATGAGAAACCCTTTTTAAGAAAAATAGATTTTAATCACAACACAAAGTCAGTTCAAGCAGTTATAGATAATAGAAGAGCAGGAAAGACAACACAGAAATTTTATACTGGTTCGTCTCACCCTGAGACTACGTCCAGTTCTTGGCAAACCACCAAGTTCCACTAACTTTTTCAAGTTACAAGTATTCTTCACTGTCACTTCTGGCTCACCCAAGTAGTTTTTGACAGTTAGCCTTTCCAAGCTAAAAACGCAAGTATTCTTTACTACCAAGCCACTTCTGGCTCTAAAACAAATCACGAGATTTGTTTTTGTAAGGGCGCATAAACTTTTTAACTATCGTCTTACAGACGGATATACAAGATTAAGAACTAGGTCTTTTTCTCTCAGGATACACAAATTGAGTTGAGAGCTTTTACAAAGAGAATTTTTACAAGAAAAAGAATGAAGGCTTGAAAGAATGCTTGAATTTTGAATTCAGTTAGTGTGTTCTCTTTTCAGCACTTTAAATCTTCTTCTTTATATAGACTTGTTGAGGAAGTAATTGTTGTCTCTAAACGGTCTTCTTTCTTGCGTCTGACCATCATCTAAAGGAGGGTGGTTGAGGGGAATTTAATGCGAGCCTTAAATGCTTGTCACCAACTAGGCATTCTGAGCTGATAAAGCATTCTGCTTATCTTTCTTGACATATACTCCATATCCTTCTGTTGCAGTGGTCACATCGCTTACTCAGACAAGTACTTATTGCTAGTGTAGCACGTCTTTTGAGGCGAGGGAAACTTCTGAAACTTTGACTCTTCTTTCTGTTCCCTTTTATGCACTTCGACATATCCTAGGAGGATGTTCTATGAACATTCCCTGCAAAACAGATTACACAACGATAATGCATTTACTAAACCTTTAAATGCTTCTTTAGACTTAAGTGTCTGTCTGTGCATCATCTGTATCTTACAGACGCAGAGATAACATTTTCGTCTGTGGGCATTTAAGACGCAGTCTTTTTACTTATTATTGTTTTGCATTAAATCAAAATAATTGAGGGTCCTGATTCGTCTTATGACTCAACAATCTCCCCCTTTTTGATGATGCCAAGCAAATATTGTAACAAGATGTATCAGAGCTACTAAAACTATTAACTATAAACCTAGAATTTAAAACAGAGAGAAGAGAAGACTCAGGTTTGATGAGTAATCAAACAACTCATCTTATTAAAAGGTTTTCACATCAAGATGATGTGTATTTACAGATGATAAGCAGAAAAGAAAAACACTCTCCCTTTTTCTCAGTCTCCCCCTTTGATGTAGCTCCCCCTTAGATGCTTCCCTGTCTTCATGTTTTCTTTTTACTTTTTACTCTTCCCTTCTCCCCTTTTTGCATGGTGATTAGCAAAACCAGGTTCCCCAGGAATGGGACTGTCAGAATCAGAGGTGTCAAAGTCAGAGTCTGATGAAAGAACCATAGGGGATCTTGGTGGAGTGGGAGTGCGTCTGCGGTGGGGTCCTTTGAAGAAGGCATCTATGTTGATCCACTTTTTGAGCTCAGCCTCGAGTGCTTTTCGATCTTCCAAGGCTTGACGCAGAGCTTTTCTGGTTGCCCAAAGTTTGACATACAGATCATGGACTTCTTCTTCAGAGATGGGAGGTCTGAATGGTTCAATGGCCATCAGATCATCTTCTGGTTCTTGTACAAAGCCCAAAATAAGCGTGAAGAAGAAAAAGGTGGAATATGGTAGCTTCACAACAAAGGAGAAGTCCCTATAAGATCGATAGTAGAAGGTGGACTTCCAGGGCATGATTTCGGAAGGGTCAGATGAAGATGGGAAAGTCTGATGTCTGTGGCATTGATAACATCTTCCTATCTTCAGATGATACCCATTTGTAGGAGGCTTGTCTTTAGGTTCCAGACCAGAGCAGAAAGCATCAAACTTCCTGACGCGTCTGATGGTCTTTAAGTCTTCAGACGTTCTTTCAGCAGCAGACTTCTGAAAGATGGCGTTAATCTCCTGTCTGAAGGGTTTGCCTCTTCGCACTCGAATGTTTCTTTGAGGAACGTCGTCTTCTTTTTCAGCTTTCTCCTTATCCTTATAATTCATGATTGGAAGAATAGGAATGACCTTGTCCAGAGCAAGCTTGAATTGGGTTTGATTTGAGGCCACACAGTGAAATTGTGTGCCTAGGAAGTGAGGCATCGTCTGTGCTCATCATTGAATCTGCTTGAAAGAGTTTTACCTCTTCTTTATCTCTTCCTTGTACGTCTGCAGCTTCATACATAACTTTGCAGAGTAGTCTGAAGATTCCCAGAGATGAAATGTTGGACTTGCTTCTGGATCATCCAAGTTAAGATCTTCAATATAAACAGAGCGGCTTGGCCCAGCATGATTCCAAGGGAGAATCACATTGAGATATGCTAGGAGACCCATCATCTATTGTAGGTTGATAGTCTCATAAAAAGGTACCTCATTAGTGAGCACTGAGAGCCTTCTCCAGATTGAGGCTCTAGGTGGATAGCTGCGTCTGCCATGCAAATTGTGCTCGAAGATAATGGAGTTTGGGTCTGGTGCTACTGTTTGTCGAGGAGGAAAGATTCTGAATTGGGGCTACTCCTTATAACATGAAAGTGTAGGCAGTTCTTCTTCTGGTAAGACTTCATAGTTGGGAAGGTTGAAAGGATCAATCTTAGGAACACCTTTCTTCCACAACTCTACAATGTTGATGGAATCAAGCAAGAAGGCTTGATCCTCATCAGTGCAGATTCCCTTCTTCCTCCATTCCCTGTTGCAGCCTTCCCATTCATTCATTCTGGGTCATTTCCATCAACCATAGTATTTGACATTGACGTCTGGGTCTGTTGGTGGTTGCACTGGAGGGAGTGGAATGTTGGGGCTTCTTCAGATGATCCAGTCATAGCCTCTGTACTTTTGAGCAAGGTCCAGAGCTAAACTTCCATAGATATATCTGAGAGAGAGAGTGGCCTTTGCAGCATACCTTCTTCATCTGAAGAGTTCATCTTCAGTCAGAGTCTGAATTTCTTCATTGATCTGAGTCTGAAGTTCATTTAAGGGTACAGATGAAGAGCCACCATAAATCACCATCTATTTGGCAGCGCGGTCTTCTTCGGACTGTGCTAAGTGCTCATATGATTTTCTCTCATCCTCTTCAGTGATTGGCCTGTAGATAGCACAAAGTCCAGAGTCATCAGCTTCAACAAGGTCTTCTCCAATATCCAGACCTTGGGCGCTTTCCTCCAAAGCAGACTGAAGAAGGGCTTCATTCAGTTCTTATAATTCAGCTTCGTCTACGTCATCGTCTATTGTGAGAGTCTGAAGCACCATTTGCTTATTTGCCACTTCTGTAGATGCTATCTCAGCCGTTTGAATCAGGGCAGATTCAATTTTCCTGAGATCTTCCATGGCTGCTTGCTTTTGTTCTTCTTCAGAAAGAGTCTTAATAGACTCAAGAACAGCTTCTTCCATTGCTTCTTCTTCTTCAGTAGCGTCTGCAGGAGCCAAGACTTCTTCAGCAACCTTCCTTTTTTGTTCTTCAGTTGATAAAGTCTTAACAGACTCTACCATAGATTGTTCTAGTTCAATCGACTCTTTTTCTTCAAGGCTTTTAGCTAGCTTAGCCTTTTTAGCAGCTTCCTTTCTTGACAGCTCCTGAGCTTTTCTGATGGCTGCTGCTTCCTTTTTGTCAGCTGGTGGAGGAAAAGATGAAGGTTTGGGCTTGGGTTTGGAAGAGGTTTGGGGTTTGGAGAGGGGTGCATCAAGAATCTCAACATTTGATTCTTGGGTTTGGGAAGGTGCAGGTTGAGGTTCAGATTGGGGTGCTGTTTGGGGTTCAGGTGAGGTGGTGAGTTTTGCTTTGGTAATGATGCGAATTTTGGTGGTTCTGGTGGAAGGCTTTTTGAGGGGAGGTTCAGGGATTGGTTTAGATGAAGATTCTGAAACCTTTCTCTTTAGGGATGAGGGAGGATCTGAAGATGGTTGCTATTTGGGTTTCTTGGATTGGTCTGAGGAAGGAGGTTGAGTGCGTCTGGGGGTTGATTTGGTTTGTGTCTGTGCAGGCTTGGGCTAGGGTAGTGTCTGTGTCTTGGCAACAGACGCAGGCTCGTCAGACGATTCCTCCTTGGGCTCCTTCTTCACCTTGGTTCCCTGCTTCTTCACCCATTCAGGGAATTTGTGAGCTATACCCATCTTCACAAAGGTGGTTCCTATTACCTGTGTGGGTCCGCCAGAAGCTTCAAACTTTGTCAGATCAACACCAGTATCCCTCATTAGTTGAGTGACCAACATACAATAAGGGATGGGGTTTTTCTACTTTTTCATGGAGAATCTGTGTTTGAATGCCTGCTCCAGATGATAGAACATCAGATATGGATGATTGATCTTTTCTCCTATGACAATGTTGTAGATGCACAATATGTCTCTTTCACTTACGTGGTCCTTTGACCCCATCCTTGGGAGCACTATGTTGAAGAGCATGTTGTGAAGAACTCTGCAGACGTGGGTCATATTGGCAAACCTAAGAAAATTCTTCATGGCTGCAACTTTCTTCTTGGGGTCTTTGTCTGTAGGTCTTACTCCATCATAGAGAAGTTTGTCCACCATCTCCTGAGTGATGGTCTTCTCCCAGTCTTTGTCAAATATCAGACCCTCTTCAGCACAACCAATAGCCTTAGTGATGGTTACAGGGCTGATCTCTACTGATGTCTAACCAATCGTCCCCTTGATGGTCATCCTCCATCTTGGCTGTCCCCCAGAAGAGGGCATAAGGGCCATGGTACCAGATGCTATGTTTTCCAACGAAGTTGGTCCACCCAACTCTGGTGAACATGTCCAGAACATCAAAGTCTTCCTTTGCCAGCTCCTTCAAATTTGCCCACTTTCCAAGAATGAAAAGCTCTTCTGGAAAGGTTGTAGTGGCTTCGTCCATGTTGCAGATAAGAGGAGTAGCAGAAGATGAGACTTGCTTCTTTGGTGCCATTGTTCACAAAAAGATTAGGTTTTTAGAAAAGAGAAGATGAGAAAGTTTTGATCTTTGAAGTCTTTGAGAAACTCAGAGAATTTCAAAGAGATTAGAAAGGTCAAAGGAACCTTCTACTTGAGGCACTTCGTCCTTTTATACCAGAGGAGATGAGAGAGGAGAGAGAACTTTATAAAAAGAGCGATTTTAAAAACATTAAAAACTTTTCGAAAACTGTCTCATTATGGCGAAAAGGGTGGCACACGTTTTGAGTGAAAACGAAAAGACTTATAACCGTTTTGAACGTAGGCACTTTAACGTCTGTACACTTGAACACGCATTAGTTCCAACAGATTAATGAAGAAAATAAGACGAAGGTTGTCGTATGATGAGTGCAAACATTAATCTGAAAGCATGTGCATATGCAGATGATCCCTAATATAGACGAAACATTTTTTAGACAAAGGATTTGTAAAGATATTAGTCCATTGGTGATCTGTATCCACAAACTTAATATCGAAAACACCTTTTGGAACATAATCATGAATGAAATGATATCTAATTTCAATATGCTTTGCCTTAGAATGTTGTATGGGATTTTTTAATAGATTGATTGCACTAGTATTGTCACAATATACAGGTATATTATTTTCAAAACTAGAGTAATCTTCTAACTGATATTTTACCCATAGTAGCTGTGAGCAGCAACTTGCAGCAGACACATATTCAGCTTTTGTAGTAGATAATACAATTGAGTTCTGTTTCTTGCTTGCCCATGAGATGAGACAAGGTCCTATAAAGTGACATCCTCCACTTGTACTTTTTCGTTCAACTCTGTCTCCTGCATAGTCTGCGTCGCAATATCCTACTAACCTG
This sequence comes from Pueraria montana var. lobata, assembly GCA_026413185.1. Lineage (NCBI taxonomy): Eukaryota > Viridiplantae > Streptophyta > Magnoliopsida > Fabales > Fabaceae > Pueraria > Pueraria montana. The sequence continues at coordinate 34,268,657 of CM048650.1, read as the reverse complement.
AAATCTTGATTTTTCTTATAGAACAGACTAAGGTTAGTGGTTCCCACTAGATAACGTAAGATCCTTTTAATAACTTTAAGATGAGACTCTCTAGGATCTGATTGAAATCTAGCACACAGACAGATGCTATGCATGATATCAAGTCTACTGGCTGTAAGATAAAGAAGTGAGCCAATCATACCTCTATAGATCGTCTGATCTACTACTTTACCTAATTCGTCTTGCTCAAGGGATTGGAAGCATGCATAGGTGTTTTCATTGGTTTAGCATCTTCCATTTTGAATTTCTTAAGAAGCTCCCTTGTATATTTCTGCTAATGAATGTAGATTCCCTTACTATCTTGTTTGATCTGAAGTCCTAAGAAGAACTTAAGTTCGCCCATCATACTCATTTCAAATTCGCTTTTCATCATATTAGAAAAATCCTTGCAAAGAGATTCATTAGTAGCTCCAAAAATAATATCATCTACATAAATTTGAACTATAATGAAATCTTTGCCCACTTCTCTTCTGAAAAGAGTAGTGTCGACTTTCCCTATCATAAAACCATTTTCTAAAAGGAAAGAGCTTAGTCTGTCATACCAAGCACGAGGTGCTTGCTTCAGACCATACAGAGCCTTTTTGAGTTTAAAAACATGATCTATAAGAGTGGGATCTTTAAAACCAGGAGGTTGTTTAACATAAACTTCCTCTTCGATAAAACCATTTAAAAAGGCACTCTTAACATCCATTTGAAAAAGCTTAATGTTTTTATGAGTAGAAAATGCAAGCATGATTCTTATAGCTTTTAATCTAGCTACAGGAGCAAAGGTTTTGGTGAAGTCTATACCTTCCTGCTGATTATAGCCATGAGCTACTAATCTAGCTTTGTTTCTTACCACTTTTCCTTGCTCATCCAGTTTGCTTTTGAAAACCCATCTTGTTCTAATGATGCTTTTATTCTTTGGCTTGGGAATTAGGGTCCAGACGTTGTTTATGGTAAACTGGTTCAATTCTTCTTCCATGGCTAAGATCCAGTTATCGTCTGTCAATGCTTCGTCTATTGTTTTTGGTTCTATTTCTGAGATGAAGGCATAAGATGCTTGATCTCTGAAGGATGATCTGGTCTTTACAGCTTCTTTCTGATCTCCTATGATCTAATCTTATGGATGATAGGTTACGAATTTCCAGTCTCTTGTCTGTGGTTGAGAGTCAGATGCTCCTTCAATCTGAGGAAGAATTTTCTGAGAAGATTGAATTTCGTCTGACTTTGGTGCCACAGACGGACCTATTTGCATATCTGCAAAATCATCCTTAAGATCTAATAGTCTCCTATTAGACGTTAGTCCATCATTAAACTTAACATGGATAGATTCTTCTACAACTAAGGTTCTTGTATTGAAAACTCTGTAAGCCTTAGATGCATCAGAATATCCTAGAAAGACACCTTTGTCCACCTTATAATCAAATTTTCCCAATTGATCTTTGGTGTTTAAGATGTAACACTCACATACGAAAGGATGAAAGTAAGCAATGTTGGGTCTTCTTCCTCTCCATAGTTCATAAGGAGTCTTTTCAATGATAGGTCTGATCAATACTCTGTTTTGAACATAACAAGTAGTGTTCACAGCCTCTGCACAGAAATGTTTAGGAAGAGAGTTCTCACAGAGCATGGTTCTAGCCATCTCTTGCAGAGTTCGAATTTTCCTTTCAACTACCCCATTTTGCTGAGGTGTTCTCGATGAAGAGAAGTTATGGAAAATCCCATTCTTTTCACAGAAAGATTTAAACTCAGCATTTTCAAACTCAGTTCCATGATCACTTCTGATGCTAGAGATGCAAAAGCCCTTTTCATTTTGAACTCGTTTACAGAATATTTCAAAGACCTTGAAAGACTCATGTTTATGGCCTAGGAAGTATACCCATGTATATCTTGAATAATCATCTATAATAACTAAGCCATATTTCTTCCCGCCTAGACTCAATGTTCTAGTAGGACCAAATAAATCCATATGCAAGAGTTGCAATGGTCTGGAGGTGAAAACAACATTTTTAGATTTAAAAGAAGTTTTAATCTGTTTCCCCTTTTGACATGCTTCACAGAGAAGATGGGTTTTCCAAGAAATCTTGGGCAATCCTCTTACTAAACCCTTTTTCAAAATTTTTGAAATGTGTTTTAGATTAACGTGCCCAAGCTTTTTATGCCAAATCAATCTTTCATCTTCTCTAGATAGCAAACACGTTGCATTCTGCTTGCTAAGGTCTATAAGATCAATTTCATACAGATTGTTGTGTCATCTGGCAGAGAAGACAGACTTGCCATCATCTGTTTTGACTATACATCTGTCCTTGTTGAAGGAGACTATATAACCATTGTCACATAATTGTCTTATGCTCTGTAGATTATACCTCAGACCTTCAACATATAGGACATTGTCTATGGAGGTTAGGGAGGAAATACCAACTTTACCTACGCCTGTGATGCGTCCTTTTCCCATGCCTCCAAAGGCAACTGCTTTGCCTTCAATCGACTTTAGATCTAGGAACATAGGCCTTTCTCCCGTCATGTGTCGTGAGCAACCACTGTCCAGGTACCAGCTCAAACCCTTGCCTTTTCCAACCAAGGATATCTGAAATAGGAATAATATGAGACTTTGGTACGCAAATCTTTTTGGGTCCAGCAGCATTAGTGCCTTTAGACATTTGCTTCTTCTTGTGTATGCATATGAACTTGGAGTGTCCAGACTTTCTACAAAAGTCACATTTGTCTGGGTTAGATTGAGTAGAAGCAGATGCATCTTTTTCTAAGCCTAAACCAGATTTATCATGGGATGTTGATGATATTTTAAAAGCACAATGAGAGTGTTAGAACTCTCCAGAAACTTCCCAAAATCCTTAGTTAAACATGCTACTTCTTCCCATAGTTTTTCAACTATGGATGAATCATCTATTTGACCAGGGGTGCTGGTTTGACTTAGGCTTTCTTCCAGAGTCTTGACTTTTTCTTCTAGCTCTGCATTTGATTTCTTCAACAATTCTATTTCACAAACAGATTGTTTGAGTTTTTGTTTAAATTTTTTATATTGCTGAGAGATCATATGACAGTTCTGAAGTAAAACGTCATAAGGCATTTCTTCTTCATCGTCTGATGAAGAACCAGATGAGCTTTCAGATTCAGAATAACTCTTTACCTAAACTTTTTCTTTTGTCTCTGCCATCAGACAGATATTTTCTTGTTCATCATCTGAGCTGCTGCTTTGCTCACTATCTGAGTCCTCCCTTGTGGCCATCAGACTCTTCTTCTTTTTCTTGCCACTGTAGGACTTCTTTTTCTTTAACTACGGACATTTAGACTTCATATGTCTTGGTTTTCTGCATTCGAAGTAGATGATCTTTTGACTGTCCTCCTTATCTTTCTTCTTGAATCTGGAATCCTTTTTCCTGGAGGATTGTCTGAATTTGTTTTTCTTCTTCAACATCTGCTTGAATTTTCTTGCCATGAGGACAACCTCATCGTCTGTAGATCTGGTAGAGCTTTCGTCCGATTCTTTTGTTTGAACTTTCAGAGCCTTGGGGGCTCTTATCTTTTCTTCCTTGATGGTGCTGGTTTCACCAACTTTGAGAGCAGCGGATTTGATAGCGTTGTTTGTAGGCAGTTGGTCTCGGTTCTGCAGGTGCACTTCATGCACACGTAGAACTCCTAACAACTCATCCCAAGACAAGGTTCTCATGTTCCTTGCTTCTTGGATAACTGTGGTCTTGGGTTCCCACACTTTGGGCATGCTGTCAAGAATCTTCAGATTTACCTGAGCTTTAGTGTACGTGTGCCCGAGAGATTCCAAGTTTGAGCGAAGAACCTGAAGTCTCCCAAACACACGGTCAGGTGCTCAACCCTTAGAGGCTGAGCTCTAATATCAAACTGTAAAGGCAAAAATCACAAGAAGGGGGGTTGAATTGTGATTTATAAAAATTTTTGCAAACTTTTTATAAACAGCTCGTATCGTCTATTGAAAAAGATATAATTTTTGAAGAAAACCTTTTTATAGATGATACTGCACAGATGAAAAACCTTTTTAAGAAAAATAGATTTTAATCACAACACAAAGTCAGTTCAAGCAGTTACAGACAATAGAAGAGCAGGAAAGACAACATAGAAATTTTATACTGGTTCGTCTCACCCCGAGACTACATCCAGTTCTGGGCAAACCACCAAGTTCCACTAACTTTTTCAAGTTACAAGTATTCTTAACTGCCACTTTTGGCTCACCCAAGTAGTTTTTGACACTTAGCCTATCCAAGCTATAAACCTAAGTATTCTTTACTACCAAGCCACTTCTGGCTCTAAAACAAATCACGAGATTTGTTTTTGTAAGGGCGCATAGACTTTTTAACTATCATCTTATTGATGGATATACAAGATTAAGAACTAAGTCTTTTTCTCTTAGGATAGGCAAAGTGAGTTGAGAGCTTTTACAAAGAGAATTTTTACAAGAGAAAGAATGAAGGCTTGAAAGAATGCTTGAATTTTGAATTCAGTTCGTCTGTTCTCTTTTCGGCACTTCAAATCTTCTTCTTTATATAGACTTGTTGAGGAAGTAACCGTTGTCTCTAAACGGTCTTCTTTCTTGCATCTGACCATCGTCTGAAGAAGGGTGGTTGAGGGGCATTTAATGTGAGCCTTAAATGCTTGTCACCAACTAATCATTCTGAGCTGATAAAGCATTTTGCTTATCTTTCTTGAGATATACTCCATATCCTTCTGTTGCAGTGGTCACATCGTTTGCTCATACAAGTACTTATTGCTAGCTGTAGCGTGTCTTTTGAGGCGAGGGAAACTTCTGAAACTTTGACTCTTCTTTCTGTTCCCTTTTATGCACTTCGATAGATCCTAGGAGGATGTTCTATGAACATTCCCTGCAAAATAGATTACAAAACAATAGTGCATTTACTATGCCTTTAAATGCTTCTTTAGACTTAAGCGTCTGTCTGTGTATCATCTGTTTCTTATAGACGCAGAGATAACGTTTTCCTCAGTGGGCATTTAAGACTCAGTCTTTTTACTTAATATTTGTTTTGCATTAAATCAAAATAATTGAGGGTCCTGATTCGTCTTATGACTTAGCACATTTTTTCTATGAATAAAAATTATGTACTAACAATGTAAAAGTTTTTTATACTGTCATGCAATTACAAATATAGTCATACATGGTAAGTTTATTGGCATTTAACATAACTACCTTAAAAGCAAGTAAAGGATGATTTTTGATTAGTTGACAATTTAAAAACTCTATGTTTATGTCAATTAAACTCATTCTTTACTATTATTTTAATAGACAATATTATGTTAATATTTCACTTTAAGTAATTTTTATAACACTATCTCTTATGGCTAATTTAATACATTTTTATACATTACTTTAATTAATTGTCTTTTCATAATATAAACCATTTATTTTTGCATTATTCAAACAATTTTGTATGACCTTTATATCTTCATTATAGTATAGGAAAACTTATACAATATAAATTGAACCTACAAATTTTTCTTGTCCCTTTTTATGCAGATTTTTTTCTATTAAATTTATGATTTTGTTGCCAATTTTTTCTTCAAAAATGCAAATTTTGCTATAATTTTGATAGAAATATGTTTAATTCCTTAAATTGAATGAAATATTTATAGAAAATTTTATTTTTCTTTGCATATTTTCATACATTTTTTGTTTTGTATAAAAGAAACTTACGTTTCTTACAGTTTTTTTCACAAAAAATTTGCAGATAAATTTTCTATTTTTTTTATTCAATAGAGAACAAGGATATAAAAGTCGTAAAAAAAAGTAACCTAAGAAGTTGTATTAATAAAGTAGGAAAATATTTTAATATCAAAAAAGCAATTAATTAAAAATAATTAATATTTAAATAATATCACTAAATGTTTAAAATTTCCTTAAAAATGATTTTTTCAAAATTATTATATATTACAATTATAATAATTTTGGGCATTAATTTTTTTTTCTCAAGTTCCACCGTTATATGAAAGTATGGCTATAAGGGTGTTAGGTAAATTGGAGTATGAAGGACTCTCTACCTGCCGAGTTTTGGGGTACTCTCCTTTTGTTGGTGACGATATGCATTCACATCGCTCTCCTCTGTCATTTGTACACTTGCTCAGTAAGCCAATCTCCTCCAATGCGTTGTTGAAATATAAACTTGATTTTGGGCCATATTTGTCTAAACAAAAGTCCAATTTCTAGGAGCATGTTTAACCTAAATTCTAGAAGCATGTTCTAGAGAAATATCTTTTAGAAGATAATTCTAGAGAAGCATATAGAATTGTCTAGAATGTCTGAGTTGGTTTGCATCCATGAAGAATATTCTAGAGAGTCATTTGTAGCCATTAAATTAAATTTGTGTTGGCAAAATCCTAACCATTGGTTTAGGAGGAGCTACTAGTATAAATAGGGTGATGTCTTAGAGTATGTATCAAGCCAAAAACAAGAAGTGATCAATTATACAAGTAGTCTCTTCCTCCAAAACTTTCTAGTCTCTTCCATTCTCAAATATTTCCTTCACTACTAAAATTTCATTCCAACATGAGGGTATTTGCAATGGCATTTTGACGCTTAAGTTAGTATTTGGCTAAGATGAACCAATATGTTCTAGTTACTTAGTTTATTCTCCCCTTATATTAATGTCTTGTGCTCAGCTTACGTCTTTGGTAACCATCTTGGTCAATTGTCGGCCTCCACTATATATATGCACGTCTCTATGTAGGTCTAGTGGGCTATGGGTCACGTGTGCCGAGCTATCTGCATAGCAGGATCGGACAATACAGAAGACTCCATCACTTTGCTAAGTTGTAGATGCTATGGACATTTAGCCCAAGATTGCCAAACATATCCATTAAGTGTGACAAACTCCAAAAACTAAAAGGAAACCACATTGACAGTACGAAGCGATGACCTAACTACCATGGAGTAAAGGGAAGCAACAATAAACATGGCTATAGGAAATCCTTGCATAGCCATGCAAATTTAAATAATCATATGGGCAAATCAGATCTATTAATGAGCAATAAATTGTGAAGCCCCTCTATAGTTTTTACTTGTGTGATTGAAAAAAGACAATATAAAAATGTTGTATTTGGAGGTTCAAATTTCAAGGAACTTAACAACCAAGTCAACACTAATAAATTTTGTTGGATTGGCGAAGGGAGCCATAAAGTCAAGAAAATTCCCTCATAAAAAACAATAGAGGCAATAATAGAATAATAATTAAATATATGATGTAAAAGAATGGACTGTATAGAAGAGACAAACAAATGAAGTTGGGAATTCACTCCTAGCTAATGGGCAAGCTAAATGGCAAATGCACTCGTATCCTACAGAGCCCTTAACAACATGCCTAAATGTATGATCATATTCATCCCTTCAATCTAACTCACAGAAGCACTTTAGGTTGCTCTAATCCTATCCATCAAACAAAAAAGATGTTTGGCCAATGTCCAAAAATCTTGACCTAGTGTCAGGTCAGGATGAAACATTGAGTATGAAATTAATGTTCCTATACTCATTGAATATGAAAATACTTTCAATAGAAATTATTGACCAACTAAGTTCACTACAAGAAAGAATCATATTAGCAACTACTTTTTCGCAGTGACAAATGAGTTGGCAAAGATAGATAATTGGCAGCGACATTTGATTGTCGTTGGGATAAAATTTTCCTTTTGTCAATGAGGAAAGTATCGTGGGGGAAGCTATACTTATCCCAATGAAAATTTTTTTGCTGCCAATGTTGCTACGGAAAGTACTTTTCTATGCCAACATGTTTGTTGTCATTGGGAAAAGTACTACTTAATGCCAACAACGTTCACAGTCGCTGCAAAAAGTTGCTTTTCTATGCCAATATACCTATTGTCGTTGGTAAAAGTTGTTTTTCTATGTCAGCGTGTCTGATGTCCCTGGGAAAAGGTGTTTTTCTATGGCAACGACATTTAATATGTCGCTGCTAACACACCTATTATTGCTGGGAAAAGGTATTTTTTATGTCAGTGTGTCTGATGTCCTTGGGAAAATGTACTTTTCTATGCCAGCAACATTTAATGTCGCTGCGAAATGCATTTTTTTATTTGTTTGGGATAATATTAACTAATTCAAAATATATCTCAATAACATTATTTATTGTAGGAAAAACTAAAATACATTGTTATCAAGAATCAACGTTTTTTTTAAGAAGCTATCGAGAATCAACCCAATCAAGTGTTTTCTTACCACATATATGTGAAAATTAATATTTCATCTACTTTAATGTACTAAATTAGCTAGCAAGTTTTTCATAAACTGCACAAATATTTTTAAATTTAGATAATTTTTTTATATAACAAATACGAGGGGGCAGCTTTGGACCTTTTAAGTATTAACGTTGAAGTTAGGTGTTGCCCTTCACAATAATCTAATACCTTAGGTTTTCATAATAAATAAAAATAACCAAAGATTCAAAATGTTATCACAAATAACAATTTTATTTTTAATAAGATAATAAATTATGTTAATTAAGAGAATTAGTTGATTAACTAAAAAGTTACTGTAATTAATCTCAATTAAATTGGCTCAATGAAAGACATTAATTAATTTAATTTTTTGGTGAATCTTTAATTAATTTAGTCTTTTGTATATGTTTCACCTTTTTTGAGTTTTAATTTATTTCGGTATGCTTTTCTGGATCAGTTAGGTGATAGGTGCCAACTTAGTTGGGATTCATCAACTTTCTGTGATGTCTAGTCCTACCCTTTTCAAAAAATTAATTTAATTTAGTCTCTTTATATTTAATTCTGGCTGAACTAATATATAAAACTGGCTGAACTAATAATTTTAAGAAAGTATTTAATTCTGGATTCAAGGAAATGTTTTGAATTTAACCAAGTGATAGGATATTATTATTATAAAAATGATTTGTACAATGATTATTTATAAGCGTGATTTGAAGTTTGCATCAGAAGCAAATATAAATCAAAATAATATTTTAAGTTTGTGCACATATGTAAAAGAAAATGGATGAGAGGCATATAGCAGTAGTCATATCACGTCCAAGCTCTCACACATATATACAAGTGAAAATCAATAAATAAAAAGGGCGAAGAAACTCGTCAGTGCAACAATTCAATTATAAGCAGTAAAACATGTAATAAAATATGAAAGAAAATAAATGTGTAAGAAACCTGTACCCTATACTATAAAACAAATGGCAAAAAGACAACACAATCGATGAACTAACTGGTCATGTCTGCTCGGTTCAAACGCAGTGGCTGGCATGGTTCTAAATTCAGGTTCGCAACAACAATTGCGGCCATAAGGTAAAGATTTTTCATCTTACAACAACCGCATCGTGACCACAATTACGGTTGCATAAGCTTCATTGTCCGCAATTTCTTGCAATGTCAAGGACCCTGATGAAACCACAACTGCGATCACAACCGCAATTTAGAACCATGGTGGCTAGTTTGATATGTGAAACAGATGTGGTTGTGTTCGTGCGCATGACGTTGTGACGCTAGCGACATGGATGGAAAGAGTGTGATCTCTGTATGGGCGTGTTTCTGTGATGCGTGAAAAGTGAAATGGAGAGTGAATCCACTGGTTACCCTAGTAGATGTTGCGTGGGGTGAGTCTTTCGAGTGAGTACCGTATGCAAATAGAGAGTGAATGTGCAGCTAGCTAGTGAGGAGAGTGAAAAAATGGAGAGTGTTGTGTACGAAGAATCCATGAATGTGTGTGAGGGAGAGGATGAATACCCCCCAGTTGAGTCTTTGTGTTATCATGGGATTTTATGAGAGAAAGTAACTGGGAGTTCTATGTGTGTGTCTCGTTTCTGCAAACAAAAATCAAAGAGTACATGACCTCTGTTCTTGGATGAGTCCTTCCAAGTTCCACCTATGTTTTTTAAATCTATCCATGGTTCTAAATTGTGGTTACGGTTGCGATTGTAGTTGTGGTTGCAGGCATTGCAACTACTGAGATGCAGATTGTGACTGTTGCGGTGTGAATTTATTATATGATTGAACAAAATGCAAAAAATAATTCTATAGTTATCCTAATTATTGATATATGTTTTATTTATAAGATTATATGCATTTTTATTCATTTTAAGATTTTGTATCGTTTGTTACCACCAATGCCTCTTGCGCTCCCCTAACATCTCACACAACCACACCTATTCAACAATCAACACTTAGAATAGAAGATTAAATTTTAAATCTTTGTAAATTTTTTTTAAAAAGGTGGTATAGAACGGTGTTGCAGCCCTGTTGCGGTTTTGTTGCGGCTATGTTGCGGTTGCATTACCCAAATTCATGTGATTTAAACTCACCGTAATTGCAGGCTGATGCGATTGCAGGCAGCTCCGCACCAGCAATATTGCAGCTGCAAAAGGTGTTGCAGTCCGTAATTTAGAAACCTGAATCTACCTTTTCTCTGTCTTTTGTAGTTAATTGGTTTTTTTTTTGTGAGGCGTGCTGAACTTAGAAGTCGCTACATGAGTTGACCCACATATTGGGCTTTGGTGTGTTATGGAAATGTAGCATGAAAACCAAACAGCCTGGATCTCATCTCTAACCTCGGTTTTTTTATTTGACTTGTTTAATTTTTTTTTTCACTTTTTGATGTTTTTGCATTTTTGTTTGTTATTATTTTTCTTCGTTATTTTCATTATTTTTTTTGTATTTATTATTGTTTTTATTATGACATGTTTCTGTATCATTTTTTTTATTTTTTTATTTTATCAGGAAAAAAATTGGTGCTTACACCTATAGTTACCTATGGTTCAATTCACCTCCAACCTTGGAAAATATATTAGGTTCTCTATCATTCAAGGAAAGGATTGAAAATGATGACTATATATATATATATATATATATATATATATATATATATATTTTACAAAGCAAAACAAGATAGCATTAATATTAATAAGAAAGGCTTGAAGCTAAGACACAAGATGTGCCCCGGACTCCAGATCCTGCAACAAAATACATCAGAAGCAGATCTGTGACAGTCTGACAGATAATATATTGACAGATAATATATTGATGACTCTATCATATATTGGAGAAAATTAATAGTAAACTAGCTTCTTAGAAAAGGTACAATCTTAAACAAAGCTACTAGACTTACTTTGGCATCTTCGATCATCTCATCCCTTCCAAACTATATCATGTAGAATTTATGGATTCCTTGAGCCATTTGCTCCAAAATTGATGTTAGTGTATATGGAAATTTATTTAGAGCAACAATATGAATAAAGGCTTTCACTTTTTTGATTAGATAACCATTGTTACCAAAACATTGCATGCTACCAAAACATTGCTCTCCCAAGGAAACAAGTTTAAGATTTTTGCACCACTTATAGAAATTATAGACACAAATTCTCCTCATGAGATATACAACTCTTAAGAAACACAGAGAGAATGAAACTCATATTATTGATAGAAGAGAGAAAATGAAATCAACCCACTGAGTCTCTATTACAACAGCTATATATATCTAGAGACTCAGCACTGACACGTGTCAGTTATAACAGACTAATTAGCCTTGACGCTACTAAGCTGAATACAAAGAGAAATATCTCTAACACTCCCTCGCAAGCTCAAGGTGGGTGAGAAACACTAGGAAGATCAACCACATTGAGCTTGGATCTTAAAAATAGAAACCGTGTTGGTGACAAAGGTTTAGTCAAAACATCTGCCCATTGATCATGTCCTGGAATATGAAGAACAAACAGTTGCTTAGCCAACACTTTCTCTCGAACAAAAAAAAGATCTAGCTCCATATGCTTTGTCTTAGCATGTAAAATAGGATTATGAGAGAGATTCACAACATTAAGATTGTCACAGTAAACCACAGGAGTGTGATGAGTAACCACAAGCTCAGTAAGAAGGGTTTGAACCCATAAAAGATCAGCAGTGGTAGTGGCTAAACTTCTATACTCTGCTTCAGTACTAGACCTTGCAACAAGTGTTTGTTTGCAAGACCACCAAGATATTAAGTTTGGTCCCAGAAAAATAGTAGCACCAAAGGTGGATCTGCGATCATCAGGATCTGCAGCCCAATCTACATCACAAAAAGCTCGAATAGAAAGTGGCTGATGAGTAGCAGCTGGAAGTAAGTGAAGACCGCAATGAAGGGTACCCTTAAGATACCTCAGAATACATTTAACAGCAACCCAATGAGATTCCAGAGGAGAAGACATGAATTGACACACTTTATTAATAACAAAGCATATCTCAAGTCTAGTAATAGTCACATATTGTAAAGCTCCAACAACAGATCTGTAAAAGGAAGGGTCTGGCAGCAAATCTGAGCCTTGCTTTGACAACTTGGAACCAAAAATCATAGGGGAAGAAACTGGTTTAGCTTCAAGCATGTTGGTTTTGGCTAATAGATCCTTAATATACTTAGTTTGAGTCATTAGAAGAGATCCATTTGGTTGAGGCCTAACCTCAATTCCAAGAAAATAATCCAAATTGCCAAGCTGCTTTAAAGAGAATACCGAATTAAGTTTTTGAATGAGAGTCTGAACAAGAGCAGCTGAGCTGCCTGTGATGATGATATCATCAACATACACCAGCAAATAGACAGTAGAATTATTTTGACAGTAAATGAAGAGAGAAGGATCACATTTACTGTCCCTGAAACCAAGCTGAAGTAGTGTAGTCTTGAGTCTGTCAAACCAAGCCCTTGGGGCTTGCTTAAGACCATAAATGGCTTTGTGAAGTCTGCACACAAGTGAAGTGTCAATAGCTTCAAATCCAGGTGGTTGAGACATATACACTTCCTCTTCAAGCAGTCCATTGAGGAAAGCATTATTGACATCAAGTTGTAAAATGGACCATTTGTGAGTAAGAGCAAGAGTCAATATAATCTGAATGGAAACGGGTTTAATGACTGGAGAAAACGTCTCATTGAAGTCAAAATCGTGTTGTTGGTTGAAGCCTTTAGCAACCAACCGCGCTTTATATTTGTTAACAGTGCCATCCGGGTTCTCTTTAACTCTAAAGACCCACTTACAACCTATAACAGTCCTGTGAAGAGGAAGAGGGACCAAAGACCAAGTCCCATTACGCTGTAGAGCAAGAAATTCTTCATTCATAACAGTAAACCACTTGGGATCCTACAAAGCCTATTTTGTATTTTTGGGTTCAACATGAGCCAAAAGCAAAGTTGGATGAAATTTGGGCTTCACAATGCCACATTTAGATTGGGTTTGCATTGGATGAACATTCATATTGGGTGCGGGCTGAGCCTGAGATTTCACAAAACAATGGTTAGGATGGAACTCAAAGAACACATGATTGTCTTGAGCAAATTTACTAACACTAATAAGATTTTTGGTAATAGAGGGGACATGTAAAAGTTTATGAAGAACAAAACAAGTTTGAGGACTATTGGTAGGAGAAAGAAAAGTTGAACCATTCCCTATGAAAATTTGACCAGGATCCTCAAAAGGAGTAGTTTGTTGGATATTCTGAGATGCGTTTGTCACATGATATGAAGCGCCAGAGTCAGGAAACCAAGTATGAGAGTTGGACTATTCTAAATTGGCCACCATTGCTTGCAGAAACTTTGGACGAACATACTGATTTGGTGGAACAAACTGATTCGATGAATTAAAATTTGGTGGATACAAAATTCATTGGATACTGTTGATATGTGGAAGGAGAGGGCTACTGAGAATACTGAGCAAAATTGGAACTGCCTTGATAATAGAAATTGCCTTGATAATTGGAATTGCCTTGATTGGTAGGCCAATTAGCACTAGGCGCAGGAACTTGAGGTTGAAAGTGAAAATTGAAGCGTTGATAGCAATTGAATGCAGAGTGACCAAACTTGAAACACACTTGGCACTGAATTGAGTTGCGTCCACCGCGGCCTCTACCACGGCCAAAACGGCCACGAAAGGAACCGGAGTATTGTGAATTAGAGTTAGAATCAATGGAACCTTGTTGTAATTGAGTATCACCAGTAGCAGAATTAGGTTGAGAACCAACTTGAGCAACATTGACTGATGGAGAGAAAGTAGAATCAGAACTTTTCTTTCGATGCTTTTGAAGACGAAGTTCATGAGCAGGAATTAAACCTTCAACATCTTCAATGGTGATAAAGTCATTTATGCTCTCAACAAGTGCGATTACAGAGTCGTATTCTTGAGGTAAACCTTCAAGAATCGAATTAAGTTGTTCCTAAGAAGAGACTGGCTCTCCAACCGAAGATAAGGAATCAACAAGAGCCTTTATACAGCTAAGGAACTCGGAGACTGAGCGATTATCTAAAGAAGAATTGCGCAACTCAGATCGAAGCTGATGGGCTTTGGTGTGAGTCTGATGATGAAAATACGCATGGATTTTGTCCTAAATTTCATAAGAATGTGTGGAACCAAGAACACGAGAGAGAATCTCACTGGAAAGAGTCGATTGAAGCCAAACAAGTAACATTTGATCTTGATGTTCCCACGCGAGGTACTCCGGATTGACGCGATCGAGAGAGCGATCTTCTTCGCTGAGATAACGCGAAGGAATCTGCAGAGAAACTACATAGCGATGTAGACGATGAAGCTTAATGACAGGTTTGACTTGTTGGCGCCACAGCAAGAAGTTCTTGTCAGTGAGTTTTTCAGTGATTTGAGGCGGAGATGATGAAGAGAAATCAGGTGGAGGAGGAGGAGGTGGTGGATATAGGGAATTTAGGGTTTCGGAAGCCATGAGAGGATCAACAAGCTCTGGATACCATCTTAAGAAACACATAGAGAATGAAACTCATATTATTGATAGAAGAGAGAAAACGAAATCAACCCACTCAGTCTCTATCACAACAACTATATATATCTAGAGACTCAGCACTGACACGTGTCAGTTATAACAGACTAATTAGCCTTGACGCTACTAAGTTGAATACAAAGAGAAATATCTCTAACAACAACCAATGGCCACATCCAGAATTGTGACCTAAAAGATGGGTCATATAGCTGAGATCTATTACAAAAACTAAAACTACTCTTCATTTAGTATAAAGCTAGGAGCAAGTGATGTGTTTTTTCTAGTATGACTAGAGATTTAAGATAGGCTCAATTTTCCATAAAATAGACGTTTTGAACGCGTTTGGGAGAACTTATGAAAATATGACTGGTTCATAAGATGTTTTTAGCTTATTTTCATAAGCTCTCCAAGATAACTTATAGGAATAGCTTATGCGAAGCTTATGAAAAGATCCACTTTCGAATCCCACTAGGGCCAAAAATATAAAACGTGAGTATTTTTTTTTCTTTCAGTTTTTTTCCTTCAAATTAAATATTTTATTTTATCTGTTTCTTTACCCAAATTAATATGAATATTAATTCCTATAAAAATAAACTATAATTATTTGTTTACTAATAAATTTATTTATTTTTACATGTTTCCTTCTTTTTCACTAAAAATATAATTTAATGAAATAAATTTACATTTTTATATGTTGCTAGTAATTTCTTTTATATGTTGTTAGTAAGGATTTTTTTTTTTTTGGTTTGCTTCTATAATGGTGTGTAGTGGTAGAATATTTATAATGGTATGTTATTTTTATATACTTATATTTTTTTATACATGTGAATGGTGAACTTTTTTAGTTTATATCATGATTTTTTGATATGTATGCATGTATGTATATATATGTACATATGTATGTATGTGTATACACACACACACACACACACACACACATATATATATATATATATATATATATTAACTTTTAATTTATTTTTAATTTAATACCTTAATTTGTATTTAAATCATGTTTTGATTGTTAAATATTTTAATTTTTAAAATTATTGATAGGTATGGTGTTTTTTTTTTTTTTGGTTTAATTACTCAGTAGGTCCTTATACTTTTACCAAATTTTTAATTAGGCCCCTGAACTTTTTTTCTTTTAATTGGGTCCCTAAACCTTTTTTTTTCAATTGGGTCCCTGAACTTTTATTTGTTTTTCAATTGGGTCATTCCGTCTAATTGTCGTTATGAAAAATTAACTGCAGACACCTAATTAGATGTGGAGACAGTGGACTGGTGCTTCTAGAGTGTGTTGTAAGCACAACTAAGCCAATTATAAGAGCTTTCTGCAAAGTTTGAACCTTTTGCAGAGCCAAATAATTGTGAAAGAATACATGGGTTAAATTGACCTGTAGAGGTTGAAACTTTACAGAAATCTCTCAGAATTGACTCAGTTGTGCTTGCAACACATTATAGAAGTATTAATTCACTATCTGCACCTCTAATTAAGTGTTTGCGGTTAATTTTTCATAACGATAATTAGACGAGGGACCCAATTGAAAAACAAATAAAACTTTTGGGACTCAATTAAAAGAAAAAAAGTTCAGGGACCTAATTGAAAATTTGGTAAAAGTATAGGGACTTGCAGATTAATTTAACCTTTTTTTTTGTGTGTCAATGAACTTTTTCAAATTTATGATACTAAAATTTTTGTTTTTTAAAATTCAAAATAGGTAACATGCGACCAATAATTTTATTTTTAATATTTTTATGATATATATATATATATATATATATATATATATATATATATAATGTTAGTATATTAATTATTTAGTTAGTTTTTAATTTTTTAATTTATTGTAAATCATTATTTATTTATTTATTTCATAATTTTTAAAATGGGACAACATCTTATAAGTGCTTATGTAGATATGCATCCACATATTTTAAAATTATGTAAGTGCTTATGAACATATATATCCAAACGTAAATAGGTTATTGAATTATAAGCACTTATAACATAAGTTCTTATATAATAAAAATTTATTGAAAAAGATCTTAATTAAGTTGTTTTTCCAAATGGACCCTAGCCAATATGCTTCTCTTCTTAGTTTGTGAGGCCATTCTTTAACTCTCCCTTTTTAAATTATCATGCCCTTAATTGTGTTACGACTAAGACACCTAATGTTGTCGCACACATTTGGGATCATTTAGGTTAATATAGTACCTCATTTTCATTATGAAATTAACATTCACAAACGAATTCTCACACATAGCAATGACATCCTCTTCCTATTAATTCTTTTGTAGATATTGAAAACTACGAACCTAAAATTCTTTGAGAACAGTGTCACCACTGTCTTGATGGAAACACATAAGAGACAATTGAATCTTTAAAAAGTTTAAAGCTACTACCAATTGTTTTATCCATTAAAAATAGAAAAGTGTTAATTGCTATCTTAAGAAATATGGTTTGCATTTTAAATTTCAATAGGAAATGTATTAGAATCTTAAATGCTCCATTCAAATAATGGTTATGTACTAATCTAGTGTTATTTCTAAAACTATTTAATTTGATCCTATTTATTATTATTTTTAAATGTATTATTATTTACATTTTGTAAAAAAATAGTCAAAAAAAGTTTTTGAATTTTAAAAACATTAAGTAAATAAATAAATATTTTTTTGTTCAAATTGAAGAGTTTCCTCTCGTATCTGAAAAATCAAAATATTATTGTTTCCGTGACTAATTTTGATTAAAAAGTAAATGCAATGAGTATGCGCATAAGATCCAACAAAAGTTAAATGTAATTGGTATTGTACCTAAGAAAAATTAAATACAATGATATCATGAACTCAACCCCAATTAAAAAAACAAATAAGAACTTAATCAGTTAATACTTACAAACTTAATGTCATGGAAAGCATGACTTAATTATATAAATCTTCATTTTATATTCTTTTAAAATCTTCAATTCTTAAGATATTACTTTTAATCCATTACCATTAAAAACTTTCATTGAAATAGATTCAAGAAAAAGCAAAGAGGGAAAGTTTCTAATTTGCATGTGAAACTTTTGTTTAATTCCTCAATTTGTGACTTATTTGAAATGCCTTCTTGATAATACATGTGATGGTCATCATTTAAGATTTAGGATTGACTATCCCCTATATCTTGAGTAGAATTTTGTGTTGAAATCAATTGAGTTATCCTTCATCATTCGACACATTTAAAGTAATCCTCATTACATTATTGTTGGTTAACACCATCAGAATGGGGAACCCTTAAGCTTTGACTTCCTAATTCAGTTGGACTACATTTTCCCAGGTTTGTTTACACTCCTATCACTGGTGTCATCACCATCAGAAGATTGGCCACCCACAGTTGCATATTTTCGTTTTCCACTAAATTTCTCCTTGCTTCCTGCCGCAGTCTTTAGCAGTTCTAATTGCAGCAATGGAAAATTTTGCTTAAGATACTCGAAACCATCAGATTGCATCACAGCTGCATTAGACAGAATAATGAAACAAATGATATGAGAATCAACTGATATGAAACAAATAATGCAGACACCAAAATAATGAGAATATATTTACAAGCTAAAAAGTAGGTGACTATGAACTGAAATGTAGAGTTGAGTGGGATAGTTAAGCAGGAAAATTCACCACGGAGGTTTTGAGCAGAAAATTTTAGACAGATGGACTTCAATTCAGTAGCATGATAACGATCAGCCAGAGGCAGAATATAGGCAACAGAATCTCTAGATATGTCTTTGCAAAGTATAGATTCACACATCAACTTAAGTCTTGGCAACCCATACTTTTCTGCAGCAGCTAACAACTTCTCTGGAAATGATTCAGATAGTGAAGGCAAGAATGACGAACGCGGCATAAAGAGCTCTTCATCTTCTATAAGAGTGTCTCTATAAATAAAATGAAGCAAAGCCTGCACTACAATAGAACACAAGAAACATTAGATAACCTAGCAAATGATATGATATGCCATTCTGAAACTGAATTAAATAGCACGTATGTTCAAGGAATGTGTTACCTTGAAAACCTTAGGTTCCATGTCATTAACAACTATGTCACCACGATCATCTTTTTCCATCCCATTGGAAAATTGAGTTTCAAACATAGTTGACCAAGCAGCCAAAACAAACTTATTTGCATGAAACCTTTCTCCACCAACAGAGAAAGTAACATCAGAGAATTCCTCATTCTCTAACCGCATTCCAAAATGTGCCCCCAAATCAGACTCAGGAACTTGTATTGTGTTTAACTTAGAAGAATCAAGGGACGAAACAAGAACACCAACAGTGCAATTAATCTTTAAGCAGTCATCCTTGAGGAAATTTGACGCCTCGAGGTCTCTCCGATTGAAAAACCGATTAAACCCCCTAACACACACAACAAAACCATTGCATCATTGATCACCCCATAACACACACCACAAAAAAAGGATAAAACAGCTAGTAACTCAGGACGACATCCAAAGCATGTCACAAAAATCACAAAGTTCTCATTAGCATGTTAAAACAAGCAAATCATCAACTAATAGCATTAAACTCATTATTCTAGGGTAAATTTATTTTTCTGATCCTTCAATATATTTCTAAATTGAATATTAGTCTCTCTAAAAAATTTTAGTCCCTACATTCTAGCAGAAACACATGTTTTTAATCCCTGGCGACAGTGACGAGTGATTAAAAGTAAAATCATATCACTTTGTTAATTTCTTTTCTATTTCATAAACCTATCCGGTTTGGTAAATGTTGGGCATATAAATATAATACATTTTTATAAAAACTAAAATCAAATTTTGAGATATTAAAAGACTAAAAGTACATTGTAAAGGAAAAATAAACAATTAGACAAAGAAAACATTGATGCACAAAAAAAAAAAAAACAATGAAAACGTGAACACTAACCACATGCTGCCTATGTTTTCGAGAGTGTAGGGCCCATTCTCGAGGTAGCGACCGAAGTGGCTATGAATCTTGTGTTTAACATTCGTGCTCTGGTCGTGCAACACCAGTTCAAACAGGGCGCGAACATTGGTGGCCTCAGAAAGGAGTGCGATGAAGACAGAGACAAAAGCGGAGTTATCTTCAGGGTCAATTCCGTCGGGGTAGAAGCATATGGCCCACTCGTACGCTCCCACTGTGAAAGTCTCGCTCATGATGAATTGTCCGACGCCCATTCCCTTCATCAGAGAGTAACCCTTTATCTCAAACTTGTGTGACCTGTTCACTGTCTCCGTCACCGACCTCGAACTCGTCTGAGCTGCTAGAACACTGTTGCTCATTGCCGCTGGGTTGTACGCTGCCATTTCCACTGGAAAAATAATTTTTGATGGAAAGTGAAAGAGAATGGGTATGCACTAGATGTTGTGTTGTGTTGTTGGTTTGAATCTAGGCCACTTCTGGTTTTCAGTCAACTTCTTTGCTTCAAATAAATAATAAAAGGAAAAGGAAGAAAAGAAGGAAAAATTAAAGAGTTGAAGAACAAATTTAATAATTTGAAGAAAAAAAATTAATAAAGAAAAAATTTAATGATTTGAAGATTTCTTTTTGGATCTAATCTTGAAGGTTCTGTGCGCATGAGAGTTTTTGTCCTAAATACCATCATTGAATTACATGTTATATTTTTTTTTCTTCTCCTTTAGTGGATTTTATTTTTCCTTTTTTATGTTTGATTTTTCTTAACAAAATTTTTCTTAGTACATTTTGTTAAGTATTAAATGTTGAAGAACATATTAAATGCATTTAATTATTATTTTTATTCATAAATGCATTTAGTTAATTTTTATTCGTAAATGCATTTGATTATTTGTTGACTGTATTAAAATTTGACCATTGTCATATGTAGTTTTTTTTTTTTTTTAAGTTTATGAAAATTTTAAATTTTAGGTTAGATGATAATCTTTAATATACAATAATGGTGATGAAGCTTGAATATAAGAAGTCATGCAAATTGTCTAAATTCCCATTATTAGGTTGACCCTAATGAGTTTATAGGGAAAATGATAATTAATTTTAATTTGTTTAAGAATTATATAATTAAGATAATTCAATAAATAATAGTTATGGCTAATTTGGTATAATATGTACTTTTAATATAAAATGTCTTATTTTTCGTATTTTAGAATGATAATATTTTCAATTTCAACTTTCTTACTCTTTTCTTTTTAATCCTTAAAGTTTAACTTGCTTGCAAATAGACACTATGAACTTTTTTTTCTTCCAATTGATCCTTAACTTTACTGTTTTTGTAAAATGACACCCTTAACTTTCATTTCATTCTAATTTATCATTAAAATTTATCCTTTTTACAAATATTCTTTCTATCAAATTAGAGTACGTTAAATTATTTATCTTAAATATGAATCATTCATTAATCTTTTCTTCTTTGTAACAATTCATTTTTCCATATATTTGAATATATAGATTTAGAAAAAGTAAAAGAATAAAAACAGTAAAAAAAAACTTTATTTGATTTTTTAATTCTAAATTTTGCTATGTTTTAATGTTTGAAAAGTGGTTTATAAAAATAAAACTAATAAATGATTGAAATTTAAAATAAATAATTGATTGAGATTTCTTATATTTGTTAGTAGTTTAATCCCAATTTAATATTAGAGACTGCTTAGAAAGGGTTAAATTTTAAGGATTAATTGAGATAAAATTGGAATTAAGGTGTTTACGTCCAAAAAGAGAATTCAGTGGGGTTAAGTACTCTTTTCTCTATTTTATTAACTATGAAATTAATTGATAAAATAAAGCTTCCCTAACTATTGGTTCAATTTTTTTTATTACTGTAACAATATATCAAAAATCATCTTATTTTTAACTTTCCACCTAACTCGCACTTCATAATATATCACATTCAAGTGTAAAGAAAATTAATTAACTATTAATATTTTTTTTTGTTAACAAGAGTAGAAGTTATTGCCATTTTTCCAACTCCTACTAACCTTAATTCTATTAATATTTATATTGTCATATAATGTATGTGCAAAACATTATAAGTTTATAATTCCATGCTAAGAATTGGTTGCAATATTTATTTTATTTTTTTGCTAAACCACATAAACTAAGCATGACTCTTGATTGATTTTTGACCATTATCTCTTGTTACTAGTGTTTGGAGTTTAGACTTATCTATTTAGCAGTCAAGGTAAATAAGACCTAATTAGTCCATGAGCGTTTTCTTAACCTAAACCTCTTGTTTACATTGACATAAACTTCCTTCCATCTTTGGCCTCTACCATTTGGAAACCCTTA
Organism: Pueraria montana var. lobata; assembly: GCA_026413185.1. Taxonomy (NCBI): domain Eukaryota; kingdom Viridiplantae; phylum Streptophyta; class Magnoliopsida; order Fabales; family Fabaceae; genus Pueraria; species Pueraria montana. Next base: position 34,246,596 of record CM048650.1, on the reverse strand, counting down.
TTAAAGTAGATGAAAACATTGTATGTGTTGAAAGAAAAGAATTCGTTCAAGTGTGTGGAGATAGACATAAGCCAACCTATTGTGCAAGTAAGGCTATGAGGGCGTTAGTATAAAGTGGAGTATAAAAGACACTATCAATTTTGTGGGAATCATAGACAAAGAAACATCTATACCCCCACTTAATATTTTGATGATAACAAAGGTTATTAAAGTTATGGACTGCTAACAGTATGTTTTATGTGCAATTTATATATGTTTTGTTATAAAAGCGATTCTCTTTATTGCGCTTAATAAAGGAACACATGTGCATTAAAAAGGACTTCATATAAAATGTTTTTATCATAAGCATCCAATATACATTTTTGAACTAAGCGTCCAACACCCATGTTTATGCAAAGCATCCAACGTGTGTTTTTAACAACAGTGTCCAAAGTATGTTTTAATATAATAGAAAACTCTTATGTTTTATATGAACCTGAATGATGCTTTTTAACATGTTGCTCTGAACTAAAACCTCTTCGAAAAACAAGTTATTAACACTCAATTTTACCTTGTTATTCGAATATCTGTTGCAAAGCTTTTGTATTTGAGCTTATCTTGTGTATCTTCTCTGTATAGAGTTATCTTGTAAACCTTTAAACCTTTGTGGTTTGTGAAAGCTTGGGAAGACTTAGTGTTAAAGAATACTTAAGATAAGTGATCGTGGGTTAATATCACATTGTTGTAAGACTTGAAGAGACTGGTAAGAATACTTGGTTGTAACAACCAAGGTTTTGGTTGGTGAAAATCCTCCAAAAGGAAGGGACTAAACATAGTCTCAAGTTAGAGACAAACTAGTATAAAATCACTTTCCTTAGTGGACGCTATTATTTTCAAACTTATATCTCTATTTGCAAAAAAGTTTTAAAGTTCACAAACACGTACAATTCAACCTCCCTTCTTGTTTGTTATCTAGTTATTTTAATTTTTACAAGGTGTAAATGCTATGGACATTTGGCCCAAGATTACAAAGCATATCCTTTAAGTGGGACAAACTCTAAAAATTAAAAGGAGACCACATGGAGTAAGGGGAAGCAACAATGAAGATGACTATAGGAAATCCCTGCACAAGCCATGCAAATAATCACGTGGGAAAATCTAATAATGATCCATAAATTATGATGCCCTTCTATAGTTATTTGCTTGTCATGAATAAAAAAAGGCAATATAAAAATGTTGTATTTAGAGGTTCAATATGCAAGGAGCTTAACAACCAAGTCAACACTAATAAATTTGTTGAATTGGTGAAGGAAGGCCATAAAGTCAAGGAAATTTGCACATAAAAAAATAGAAGCAATAATGAGAACAAAGAAATGAAGTAGGGAATTCACCCCCAGTTGGGCAAGCTATATGGCAAAAGCACACTTATCCAACACATCCCCCAACAACTTGTCTAAATGTATGATCATATTCATCTCTTCAATCTAACTTGCATAAGCACTTAAGGTCGCTCTAAACCTATCCCTCAAACAAAAAAAAAATGTATGGGCAATGTCCAAAAATCTTGACCAAGTGTCAGGTCAAGATGGAACATTGAGTTAAAATTAATATTCCTATACTCATTGAATATAAAAATACTTTGAATAGAAATTAATTTACCAAACTAAGCTACACTTCATGGTCATAATTATATAACATTCAAGTATAAAGGAGACCAATTAACTATTAATATTTTTCTTTCGTTGATATGAATAGAAATTATTAACATTTTCTAAAATCTCACTCATCTTAATCATATTAACATCTACAGTGTTAAGTATATGCTTGGGCAAAACATTAAATTTATATACTCTCATGCTAATAATTAGTTGTAAAAATATATTTTTCATTTTCCTTCTTAAGAAAATTTTGAATAAAGCACTCATGGTTAGACTTACTTATAGGTATAAAGAACCTATAAGTGAGTCTAACAATGTTCGTCAATCAACCTAAACTACTCTTCAACAAGGTTAGCATGAAGGCTTTGTTAAGAATAAAGGTTAGAAGATAAACATGAAGAGCTTGACTATTGAGATTAGAAAGACAAATCCTTTTAAGGTATTTTCTAGAAAATCTTAATCCACTCTGTCATATACTTTCTCCAAGTCAAGCTTGAAGGCTAGGACTCTTGTTTCTTTCTAGTGGTACGCATAAATTGAATAACTTCCTAAAAGATGATTCAATGTTTCTTCTCATGGATAACAGTTTTACAAATAAGGCTTATAATGTCAAGGAGGTAAGGTCTCAAATGATTTTCTAGTACTTTAATGATAAGCTTGAAAGTCATATTGCATATGCTAATGAACACACATCTATAAAAGCATCTTCAACTAGTCTCCAAATATCTTCTCCAATTAGATGCCAAAAGGTTTTGCAAATAAAGACTTGGAATCTGTTTGGATTAGAGAGTTTGTAAAGATGCATTTGGCTAAGAATCCCAATTACCTCTTAATTAGTTATTGGTCTTGTTAAAAGGGGAAAATATTCCATGCTTAAAGTAGACATAATATATGTCTTGAAGTATTATTAAGGTAAAACCTTTGAGTATTGTGTGTTTAAATGACAACAAACCTCTCAAAAGATAAATTTTTTTTAGAAGCTTTCTAAAAATGTGATGTTACTGCCATTTCAACCAAGTGTGTTGTTCAATTCAAAAAGTTGAGTAGTGAGAAAAATGCTTGGCCTAGAAGAAATTGTACAATAATTCATTTCATAGTTCAAGTATACAAATTAGTATCTTCACTACAAGTTCATATTTGAAATCAACATATCTTGGAAAGTAATGAAGATATCCATGAATATTTCTCAAGTGTTAGACATCAATTGAATATCATATTCAACTTTGTGTACATCTTGTTGAAGAAAGAAGTTTCTCTTGAAGAGAGTGCATAAGCTGTAGATGGAAGCTTAAAGATCTAAACATCAAAATATGATGTTGATCAATCTCATAAACTCATTTTTACATGCTTGAACCAAATTTTCAGGATTGGATAAATTATCAATTTAGAAAAATTTTGTCTCAATCTCTACCGTAAGTGACACTCTCCAAGGTCTACATGAATTGAATCTAAAATCCTTCCAAACGTCCAATATTATAACACACTTGATGACTCTCAACTTTTCAAGGAAGGACTGAGCAATATTACCTTATCAAGATATTTAGTGAGTTGAAGAAAGAGAAAAAAATAGAGTTTGGTATGACTAAAAACACTTACCATCATGCTAAAGCTTAAGCTGTTAGCAGAGACATAACTCTTGACACATAACACCAGCGGCGGAGCTTGACTAAATATTTTGAGGGGGCCAAAAGAGTAAGACATATTCATATACTTCAAAGAGAAATGTTGGGAACACACTCTGACACACTTTTTTAATGATTCTCTTGTGCTAGAGAGTGTGTTCCTAGTACTCCTCATACTCCAAATTCAAAATAATATAATTATGTAATTAAAAAAAGCAAACTAATAAGAACTTAATGAAAAATATCAACACATATTAAACTAATCTTTTTTTGTCTAGACCACATGTATCCTCTAATGTAGCTGTATACCCATGATTCGAATCAGAGCCAACTGGTTAAGTTAGAACAACCCCATACTAGTTGTTCCACATGCTTGGTGGTATATTAAACTAATCTAATAGAAGAAAGATATTTCAACTAATTAACATAATTAAGAGATAATAAAAGCTTTGTTATTTTTTAAAAATAAATCTTATTATTATATTTAAATATATATTAATATAATATGAAAAGTTCTAATAAAACTTTCACTTCTGTAAGTCAGCTATGTGACCTACGTCAAGTTTCGTTCACTTATTTTTATCAACCACATATTAATAGAATACTACATATTATATTAATGGGGGTGCCAAATATGTATATTTATATATACTAGGAAAAAAATTTGGGGGGGCCATGGCTCCCCCCCGCTCCTTCAAAGCTCCGCCACTGCATAACACCTTACATTAGGCACAAACCCTTATTTCAACATTGGGCACGAGCCACTAGGTTGAATCCAACCCACAAACCCAACATGCCCCCTTGCCACCCTTTAGGCATATCACTCCTCCCCTTTCAAATAAGGTTAGCCCACAAACATTGAGATAATTGAAAACATGTCAAACCTAATATTTGAACTTATGCATGCTCTGATACCAAATTATATGACCAAGAACAATTACTACCATGATAACAACCTACATCAAACATAAGACCTTCCCTGTTCAAGTCATTAGGCATGCGACACTTGGTTGAACATGACCTACAAACCCAACATGCATCCTTGCAACCCTTTTGACATATAACATAATCGAAAAAGTATTACATAGTTCAATAAGTTGCTTCAATGGTTAAAAAAAATAAAATAGGATCTCCAATGACTAGAATAATTTCGTTGAACTAAATAATTTCTTGCTACCTTTGAAAGTGAAATGTTATCATTATCATAGCTAATTTTTATTATTTCCATGCTAATAAAGTCTTATAAAATTTTATAAATAATTGAATAAATTAATGAATAATTTTTTTTGAAAAAATACAAAGATGAATAGTTTGACAAAAAAAAAAATCAAGAAATGAACTTCTTATTGTAAACTTTCTAAAGCCTACTAGCATATTTGATCAAATTAAAGAATTTTCTCTCATGTCCAAAAAATTAAAATGTTACTATGACTATTTTGATTAAAAAGGAAATGCGAGTGTAAGATCTAAGAAAGATTATATGTAATAGGTGTTGGACCTAAGAAAAATTAATTGCAATGAAGGTGTCATGAGTTCAACCCCAATTAGAAAATATGAGTAAGAACTTAATCTATTAATTACATACTAAATGTCATGGATTGTGTGGCTTAGTTGTATAAATTTTGATTGTGTAATTTTTTTTCTTGTAATCTTGGATATGAAAATATTACCTTTAAATATTTCATTATCTTTAAAAACTTTTGGTTCTATTAATTACATACTTAAAATATTACCTTTAAATAAATCATGGATTGTGTATTTCATTATCATTAAGGGGTGAAATAGTATAAAAATCTTTGTGTGCAGTATCCTCTCTATCTTGCTTCTCATATGTTTTCATCAAAGTTTGCTACTTGATATTTGTTTTCTGTTTTCTTTAAAGAAACTTTAATATGACATGAGCTTATTCTATGAATTTATTTAAGAAAACTTAGATAATTTTTTGCAATGGTTCAAAAGCATAACTAAAATCTGTTGCAACAAAAAACTAGCTTCTTATGACCATTAGAAGCTGCATTTTTTTGCAAAAAATTCTTAAACTGGCATCTCAACATTTAGTTTCATTGAGATTACTTATTATATTCTAGTGTGAGAAAGAATTTGGTTGCTCCTAACCAACTTATGATTACCAAGAAGCAACTAGAGCAAAAGAAGTTAGAAGATATTTTAAACTTGTATAGAAAAGGGCATAATTTGTCAAGAGTGACTATTCAACCCCTATTCTAGTTACTCTTTGATCCATTTCAATTGTTATCAAAGCTCAACAACCTCTAGGGTTGAGCACACTTGACAGTGTTAAATGAAAAGATCCAAAAGAAGTGATGACTACTACTATTGGAAGGACAGAAGGAAGTACTTCATGGAATCTCAAGATGTAGACATGTGGGATATTGTTCAAGAGAGTGCCTACATTCCCACTGTAAAGGCTTCTGAAATAGAATTAGAAGTAAATCCAAAGACTCAATCAACTTTAGAAGAAAAACAAAGATTTCTTCTCAACTCCAAGGCCAAGTACTTTCTTTTGTATGCTTTTGGCAGAAGTGTGTATGACAAAGTGGTTAGTTGTAAGATTATCAAAGAAATAGGACACCTTAAAGGTAACCCATGAAGGGACTAACCAAGTCAAGGAGTCCCAAATCAACATCTTAACTCATAAGTATGAGCTTTTCAAGATAGAGGAGCATGAATCTAGTAAAGAGATGTTCAGTAGATTCACAATCATCATCAATGATCTAAATCACTTGGCAAGACATACACTACATATGATCAGATTTGTAAAATTTTGAGAAAGTTACCTAAGGTTTGGAGATCCAAGGTAACAATTATCTGAAAAGTAAAAGATCTATCAACATTTAAATTGGATTGATTGCTTGGATCTCTTAGAGTCGATGAATAAGAAATCATGGATGAAACCATGCCCAACAGAGGGAAAATAATAGCCTTCAAAGTCAGCACACTAGGGAGAAGATTTGCATAACAAAATGTAGATTCTGATGATGAAGATGGTGATGATTCAACTTTTGGAGAAGATCATGATAAACTTGCATTCATCTTTAGAAGAATTCAGAAAATGAGATTTAGAAGAAGAAATAGAAGAAAAAGGTACTTCTAATTCTGGATGGACCCTTTGAAGTGAGAAGCAAAGAATAATAATAATAAAAAAAATGGATTTGAGTGCAACAAGCTTGGTCACTTTCGGTCTGACTGTCCACTATTGAAATAATTTAGAAGTAGTTCCAAAAGAAGAAAGCAATGATGCAACATAGGATGATTTGGAGGAGGAGGAAGAAGAAGAAGGACAGTGCAACCAACTTCTGCTTCATGGCAAATGGATTAGAAGCTACCACAAACAAGGTAACCACTTTTGGAACTTTTAGTCTTATAGAGACTATAGAGAACTTGAAATGTTTTTGATGTGGATTAAATGGATCAAATGAAATTTTGTATCCTTCATTACTTGGGTCCATTCAGTTTCTAGTGGAAGACAATTTTTAAAATTAAACCTAACCATCACTATTTGTTTTAAGCTATTTTCTCACTTGCTCAACCTGTACAACCGCCTGAACCCACACAATGGCCTTTTTATTTCTTCAGTTTGTGCGGGTGTGGGTTGGACTTCGTGTAACAACCCGCTGTTGCTACATGTCAACTAGACAATTAATATTACAAAAGAATTTGATTTTAATTTAATAGAACTCCTTTAATTAGTATTCTTATGAAAATTGGGTATAAGTTTTTCACATTTTAGAAACCAACAATTTAATTTAGAACCCCAAGATAAACACACCTATGCATTGTATAATCAAGTAAAAAAAAAAACATATGCCTTATGGCACTACAACTTACTATCAACAAAAACAACCATCAAAGTGACTCAACACATACACACAACTATATTAAAACTCTTACTAAAGAGATATCATAAACATTTAGTTGGTTAACAATAAACAAAATAAAAATATTCAAACAAAAGGAAAAGTAGAGTCACGGCTTCATGCCCCTCTATGCCCTCCATGATGCTCCCAGAGAATGGTCCACCTCACCTAGCCATCTGCTCCAACGAATGCGACATTCAAGATTATCACAATCATAACCACATGTGTCACAATGCAAGAGTAAGCTCACGAAAATAAATATACATACATATAAATTGAAACTCATTAACAACAATTACATAAAACATGTCACCTTTAAAACATTGTGCCCAGAATCATGTAATAATAGCATTCAACTTACATAAGAAACTATCACATGTATAACAATTCTAAAGCATTAATCATTAAAACAAAGCGCTTTATATACGATGTTGGGACAATGTAACAAGGGGTGTTACACCAGGTCATCGTTTGCGCTCTATTCGTCAGCAGCACTTGAAAGATTTCGATGGTGGCCTATGTGGCGACGACCATGAGCTATAATGAAATCCTGTGGTTGAGTAGCTAGAAGCATTCGATTTTGGCAAGTGAGTTGGAAACAACGTCGTGGAGAGCGTCATCGCGGTGGAAGCAGAGGGAGATGAAATTGACCTCAGGAGGCGCTTATATTTGGGGAAGAAGGCGGCGAAGTCTGAAAACCAATGGGGATCTCTGGCATGGGTGTTAACGATGATAGCATCAATTAGTTAGAGAATTAATTAACAATGGGAGTTATAGTGGTTATTTGAAAGGAATGGGAAAGGTGTTAGTGGCAAAGTTGGAAAAAGAAAAAAGCAGCGATGATAGCTTGTCCGTTGTAATGGTGACATTGGTTCCAAGAATTATTTAAATAACTGATTTTTTTTATTTTATTAAACTAGGGTTAAATAACTTTTTGGTACCTATAAAATAAAGGTGTTTTGGTTTTGGTACCTAACATTTATTTTTTATTTATATTTTGGTACTTGACAATTTTTTATTTTTGAAAAAGGTACCTGTCGTGGAAATGACTTGGCTGCTGAGTCAACAATTTTTAAATGACCTGGACTTGATGACGTAGCGCATCGTTAGCCATATCATCAGTTAATCAAGATTCCCTAACAACATGTACCATTTTTAAAAATAATTTTTTTTCAGGTACCAAAATAAAAAAAAATGAAGGTTAGGTACCAAAATCAAAATATCCCTATTTTATAGGTACCAAAACGTTATTTTAGCCTTAAAAATATAGGATATCAGATCGGGTTGGGACGACCTGAAGTAAGGTGATTGACCAATCTAGGGTCTTCTAACCAGCTCTTACTAGAATGGGTTTTTTTTGAAACTGCCATAAGGCGGTTGTGAATTATTAGATGTCATTTTTTGATAGGTTTTTAAATCGCTAGAAAAAAAAACCATTAGCACTATGAAAAAAGGTAAGGAAGAACATATTTGTCATTACATTTTCTTCAAATTTTAAAAACTATCAGAAAATGACCACTCATAGTTCAAAACAACTCATGCTAGTGATTGTTTCAAAGCAAATCCGCTACATATTGAAAATGGATAGCTTAATGGATATCTGAGGATAAAATAAATGAATTTTTCTATACTTATTAATGGGAGGAGGGACGAGTAACAAGGTACTTGTACTCACAAGTACTCATAATTTAAAACTACTTAAATATCCCTATTTATATATAAATTATGTTGCTCTAATTTTTTTAATACAAATATATATTTTAAAATGATTTATTTTTAATATAAATATATGTTTCTGAATTATTTATTTTTATTTATTTATTCTTTTTTTACAAAAAAATATATTTGAACAAATATCCATGAATATTCGTGGATAGTTGTACATATTCATAAAATTTACAATAACCACTTGATGGATATTTGTGTGAGTATGAGGCAGGTACGAAGCAAATTTTGATCTAACAAAATATGTCAAAATCTTGGCATGTATACAAATTAATAAGTCTATTGTAACAAGTAAGATACTCAAAGGCCTTTGTAGTGCTCGAGAAAATACAGTTGATACGACCGAGCTTAAGACCAAGGTAAGCATGTAGGTCCATAAGAACATGTATTAGCTGAGGGATGTGCTTGGTCGGGCCGAGAATATATATTTTAGCCTGATAGTACAATCATTGTGGTTAAACCAATCAGGGAAAAATAATTGCATCTTGTAATCACCCGGAAATTACAATACAAGATCAAATATTGATAGAATCAATGATAGTCAAATCTCCTTAAAAAGGGAAATGGGATCAACCCATTATATGAGATTTAAATAGCAATTAATGATAATATACGTTATATAAAGGGGTAAACTACATAGATAAGCCTAATTCTAGTTCCGGCTCTTTAGCCATAGAGTTCTCTCCTGATTTGAACATCAAAGTGTTTTTGCAGGTACCACCCTTGTTGTGCCATGCATGGAGGCTGGACAATTAAAGCAAGAAGGACATCATTACATACCATCACATCTTTGTGGAGAGTTCCATAGATATTTGTATAGGTACATTTGGCGCCTACCATGGGAATGAAGTAAACTTTCCCTCAGCCACCACAAAAATGATACAAACTAGTAGCACATTGGGAGGAGAAAGCAAACAAACAAGAATGAAAGACTAGAGCAATCAATAAATATGACGATGAAAAATATGGGAAGGAAATAACTCATCCTTTTTATCACTCATACAATGTATGTTAAAATAATTTTGGTATACCATATACAACAACTATTAGACAATGGATATCATATGCCAATTAATATCCAATTTTTAAGTGGTATACATTATGCCAATGAATATCTCTAATTCCTCAAGCATGATTTGGAAAATATTATCCCATGACTAAGATTAATTTCATGATATTTGAATTACCAAGGGGGTCTAACTCAGTTGGTTGAGCAGGGTTTGTGAGTTGTTGTAAACCCTCTGGTGTCTTTGATTCCTACGGATAAAAAAGAATGATATGGCATGACGGTATAACAAAAGGATGGCATGATTTTAATCATTATTACAAAACATAATAGTATGGTATGATGATATTAAAAATATAATGATGCTATGACCTGAAGGTATAACTATGAAATCCACTCACGACTAGAACCTTGCATATAATGTTTTCTTATTATCACAAGATTATACCTTTTTTGTTTATGATATATTGGTGGTAGGCAATATGCATATTTCATTACTACGACAAATTCTTACCTTGTATCGCTAGGAAGCCTCGGATTGGCAGTTGGCACCATGTGTTGAAGTCTTGAAGATATCCAATGTGGCACATCGGTGGTAAATAGATTTTTTGCCGAGAAAGGCATCAAGGAGATAACAACCATACAAACATCGAGCATGGTTGCTTCAACACGATGCAAAGTTCAACAATTATATAACAGGTATTGAGATCAGTTCAATACGTGTTTGCAACCAGCATGTGAGAAACTGGGTTCGTGGTACCAAGTACTATACTAACACTTCAACAGAGTGATGAAGGATCCTACTTCTGATCTTCCTATAAAGGGATTTTGTAGTATGTCAGTACCCTATCCTCAATTATAATTATGAGGGTTTACAACAGGAGAAAACAATATAACATGGTACAATTATGATGCAACATGATGACTTTTAAATTTGACAGTTCCTATAAAAGGAATTGATTGGCATAAAGCTTTATATGTTATAGCACCTTCGTCCCTATTTATAAGACGTTGTTGACTAATTTACGCATATTAAGAAAATTGGTTAATCTAAGTATTAGCATTAAATTTGTTTGTACTTGTAATATTTTTCCAAATTTGCCCTTAACTTTATTGGGAGCCTATTCATCTTCTCCAATCTTCATATAAGAGAGAAAGAGACAATTTAGAGTAGCATTCAATTATGGATTAAAATAAATAAGGGTATTTTAGCCAAAAAATAATTAATGCACAAGATAGTTGAAATGAAGTCTTATAAAAAGTGACAAGAAAATTTCAAAACTATGTCTTATTAATAGGGACGGAGGTAGTATTCCCCTGTATATATATAATCGTATAAGACTACTTTGCTTCCTAAGGCTTCCACTCTTTCCACTCTCCCTCACATTCACTTTCATTTCAATACTTTCCTATCACAAAGTGATCATCTCCTAATACGCATATGGTATATCCACTTATGTTTTTAAATTTTAACATCAACTGAATGGTTTAACAAGCCATAACTTTTTTTTTTATGCATAACTAAATATCAAAAACCAATTTCAAATATATATAATTTATATTCAAAATTCAAATATGCTCCGAACATGCATCTAATGTACCATCTTATGCTTTTAATACAGAATCATTTAACTTAACCTCTTATCTCTTTCAATCTATCATTTTCAACATCTTTTGTTCTAACTTGAATTTCAATATTTTTTTTAAAAATTATCAATAATTAATTAAAAATAAAAATATATCAAAACATAAATTTTTTTTATCATAAATGTAAAATATAATTTATATGTTAAAAATATTTATTTATTACTTATTTTAATTATAATATAATTTATATATTTAGAAATATTTATTTATTATAGATTATAATTAATTTTAGTTGTATAAAATAAACATTTATTTTGTGCAATGCACATGCTAAAGTAATAGTTTTTATATCTGTTTATAATATATAAATTTTGAACTACACAACCATATGCTACCACGTCACTATATTATTTTTGACACATCGATCAACATATTGGGTTATCTGTCAATTTCTCTAAATTTCTATCTTCTACTACATCTCTCCTCGAGGCTCTACTTAATCCTCCTTGCATTCCTAATTTTGACATAAATTAATCCAATTATTTATTCCTTTGTTGTCATCTAATCCCGCACTACAATTCTTATAAGAAATAGAAGGTGCTATTATTCTTTCTTCCTCTTTTTTCTCTCTTTTTAATTTTTTTTCACCCAGAGTTAGAGATTGTTCTTCCATAGTGAAATCAAGTTTTTTGGCATTTCGACAATGAATTATGAATTATTCTTTCTTCCATTTTTCACTTTTAATTTTTTTCTCTCGTGCATAATGGCATATCAGAGGAAGATTACTCTTCAAAGTGAAATTGAGTTTGAGCATTTTGTTTCAATATTGCACAAGATTGGCATACATAGAGAATGTTAATCTCCAACATATCGTTTCTGACTTTCTTTCTTGTAAGAAACATGTCAAAAGAGCATGATGGATTGTCTGAAGTTGCTGAATGGAGATTTTTCTAAAATTGTGAATTTCATGTGTTACCTATATCTTTGTCAAACATGTATGTTCCACAACCCTCAGTTGCATGTTCATTGCCTATATGATTATTTATTATTATTTTTTCATTAGAAATTGAAGGTGATAAAATGTTATATTATTTATATGACACTTTTAATAATATTATTTTTTGTCTCTCTATATCGCATCAGTCATTATTTTATGAATCTCTCTTCTCTTAATTTCTTATTTCTCTTTTGTTCTTCTATTTTCTTCTTGCAACACTTATATTTAAATTTTTTATTTTATTTATTTATTGAGTTCGTCAATTCATGTAAGGATGTATTTATTTTTAAATAATTTCGTGACTTAAGGATTTCTTATACTTTTTAAAATAAAATAATAGATATATTTTACAAACAATTTCACTTTAGAAAAAAAGTAATGGTTCTACGAGTTATTATTGTTGTCACATTTTGTAAAATTAATATTAATGTAGCAATTTATCTATAGTAAATTGGTAATAAGTATTATTTTGATTATTGAAAGTCATGATGTAACATTAAGTTAATGGATGATGCCATGATGTATTATAATATGATTACGAAGGCATATATAATATCGTGATATGATTATGATGGCAAATAATATTATGGTATTTGGTCAGACAGTTCCAGAGAGAGTATGTTTATACTCACATGCACACTTAACTGCCTCTGGTAGGCTCAATAAGAGTTGGTTTCCTCTTTTTTCAACATCTGCCTGATCATGCAAGCAAACTTTATATGCCACTTTGCGGCATATTAATTATAGTTGATGATTGATGACATAACCACTTTGTGGCTTGTGAGCATCATCCCCTTTTTTATGACTTGACAATTGGCACTTGGCTATAGATAATCTTTTGATCCATTAAAATATTAATCCCTCAATCAAATGCAGATGAGATAGGGTGATGAGAAATTATTTTGGTTGAAGTGATTATATAGTGGCACTACATATTTCCTCTTTGTGCTGGACCAAATCATGTTGAGGCCTACATGTGTGCTTTGTATGAGCGGTAGACAGCAAGGTTCTATTAATGCTATTGAAATTTTCTGATGTACTTGCTGAATTTTTCTGATATGTATTTATTTTATGCTTTATGCAGTATAGTTAATGTGTTTTCTGACTAAGTGTGTTGACTTGTACCTTTGGAGTGTGTTTTAAGACTTGTAATTGAGATGGACAGCTGGCTCATTAAACTGGTAGGTAGAAGTAACTTAGTGTTCTATTTTGTAAGCTATATTTGTATCATAAATAATTAGCATTCTGCTGTATGAATGAAAATCTGATTTATCTTTCTGAGTTCCTTAGACCTTCTTGTGCCAACAATTGGTATCAAGAGCTTATTTGATCTTGAGGGTCTGTGAGAGAACGCGAGAGAAGAGAGAAAACCAAAAACTAGAAACCAGAAACAGAGAGGAGAGAAAACCAAAAACCCAATCTATTTTCAGAATACCCAACCTTCTGAATGGCTTCCAACAATGTCTCACTACCAGCACCTCCTATATTCACAGGAAAGAACTATGAAATTTGGGCTGTGAAGATGAGAGCTCAGTTGAAAGCCTATGATCTTTGGAAGTAGTGGAGATAGCTGAACCACCTACTTTGGAAGAAAATTCCATTGTTGCTCAGATGATAGTTCACAATGAGCAAGTTGCCAAAAGAGCAAAGGCTTTTACCATCTTGCATTCAGCTATGGATGATGATGTTTTTATGAGAATCTCAAAGTTAGATACAACAAAGGAAGTTTGGGAGAAGCTAGAAAAGGAGTTTTTTTTTGGAAATGAGAGGACTAAGCAAATGCAAGTTCTCAACCTCAAAAGAGAGTTTGAAGCCTTAAAGATGAATGAGGCTGAAAACATAAAAGATTTCATGACCAGATTGATGAAGGTTGTGAACTAGATCAGATTGCTGGGGGAGAAATTTCCAAACAGCAGAATAGTTGAGAAAGTCTTGGTTGTCTTACCCGAGAGGTTTGAATCCAAGATTTATTCACTTGAAGAGTCAAAGGATCTCTCCAAGATAATCTTGACAAAGCTTATTAATGCTCTTCAAGCTCAAGAACAGAGGAGGCTTCTTAGACACGAGGAGGCAACATAAAGTGTTCTACAAGTCAAACACAAAGAGAAGGATGTAGCAGCAAAAGGAGAGAAGAAATATGTTGGAGAACACTCTAGAAATGATTCAAAGAGGAGAGAAAAATTTCCAAAGTGTGGGATTTGCAAGAGAACCAACCACAAGGAGAGTGATTGTTGGTACAAAGGGAAGACACCACCACCAATCCAATGCAGATACTGCAAATAGAATGGTCACATAGAGAGGTTTTGTAGGCTGAAACAATAGCAACAAAATCAGCAAAATCAGACCACTTAGAAGGCAAATGTCACTGAAGCTAAAGCTGATGAAGAATTATCGTTCATGGCCAAGATTACAAGGAGTTCGGAGGATGAAAATACATGATTTATTGATAGTGGCTGCACTCAACACATGACAAGCAAACCAGAATTCTTTTCTCAGATGAAACTTGCTAGAGGATCTGTAAAGATAGGAAATGGAGACAAACTTGCCATCATTGGTAAAAGAGTTGTGGGAATTCATACTGCAACAGGTATCAAGCATATTTCTGATGTTCTTTTTTATCAAAACTTGTTGAGTGTGGGTCAAATGATGCAAAGTGGTTACTGCTTGCTGTTTAAAGAAAAAAGCTCTGTAGTTACTGATGTTGATGGTCATGAATTATTTGAAGTAGAGATGAGAAAAAGGAGTTTTCCTGTTAATTGGAATTTAATTTCTAAACATGAGTGCAATATTTGTAAGACCAAACTTGATTCTAAGCTATGGCTCGAGAGGTTTGGTCGCTTTAATTTGAGATCCATTCAATTTGCTCAAAAGCACGAGTTAGTCAAAGATTTGCCAAATATTCAAGTTTCTTCAGAAGTATGTGAAGGTTGTCAACTTGGTAAGCAACATAGATTGCCTTTTCCAAGTTCAGCTACATGGAGTGCAAGTGAGAAGCTTGAGTTAGTGCAGTATGATGTTTGTGGACCTATGAAAAGTACTTCAGTAAATGGCAACAAGTATTTTATTCTATTCATAGATGATTTTACAAGAATGACTTGGGTTTACTTTCTTAAACAGAAATCTGAAGCTTTTCCTATTTTTAAGAAGTTTAAAGCCCTTGTTGAAGCTAAAAGTGGTTGTCATTTGAAGAAACTCAGAATTGACAATGGTAAGGAGTACACCTCTTTGCATTTTGTGAAGATTTGGGAGTTGAGCGCCAACTTACAGTGAGCTATTCACCCCAACAAAATGGAGTGGCAAAGAGAAAAAATAGATCCGTCCTTGAAATGGCTAGATGCATGATTTTTTAGAAGAAACTACCAAAGTCTTTTTGGGCAGAAGCTGTAAACATAGCTGTCTACCTCCAAAATAGACTTCCAACAAGAGCAGTAGAAGGGATGACACCCATTGAAGCTTGGGGAGGAATTAAACCATCCATTAGGAATCTAAAAGTGTTTGGTTCACCTTGTTACAGTTATGTACCATATGTGAAAAGAATCAAATTGGATGGAAAGGCTGAAAAAGGAATTTTAATAGGCTATAGCTCAAAATCTAAGGGCTATAAAGTCTATGGATTTGATTCGGGCAAAGTTTTTGTCAGTAGAGATGTGAAGGTGGATGAAGATTCTTTTTGAAATCGGGAGACTTCTCAAATGGAAAGGCATTCAGTTTTTCCTTCTATTGAGAGCACCAATGAAGATCAAGAAGAAAAGGTTGATGATGATTTTGCTGTGAGAGGCACTAGACCTCTTTCACAAATTTATCATAGATGTAATGTTGCTGTAGTCGAACCTACTAGCTTTGAAGAAGCTAGTAAGGTCGAAGAATGGAGCCAAGCTATGAAGAAGGAGATCATCACCATTGAAGACAAGAAGACATGGCAGCTAGTTGACGAAGTAGAGGACAAAAATGCTATTGGAGTTAAATGGGTCTATAAGGTGAAGCTGAATCCTAATGGATCCATTAACAAATACAAGGCCAGACTTGTTGTTAAAGGCTATGCACAATAGCCAGGAATTGACTATGCAAAAACATTTGCTCCAGTTGTAAGAATGGATAATATTCGCATTCTTGTAGCTTTGGCAGCTCAAATGAAATGGAAAATTTGGCATTTAGATGTCAAATATGCATTCTTAAATGGGAACTTGACTGAAGAAACTTATGTAGCTCAACCTGAAGGTTTTGATGTGAAAGGAAGTGAAGACAAGGTGTATAAGCTTCATAAAGCTTTGTATGGGCTGAAACAAGCTCCTAGAGCTTGGTATAACAGAATTGATGGCTATTTTTGCAGTCAAGGTTTCAGGACGAGTGAAAATGATGCAACTCTTTATGTGAAAAGGTTGCTGGATGGTGGATTTTTAATTTTTTCTTTGTATGTTGATGATTTGCTAGTGACTAGCAATAATCAACAAGAAGTGCAGCAACTTATGGAGGAGATGCAGAATCAGTTTCAGATGTCCAGCTTAGGAGAAATGAATTATTTTCTAGGCTTGGAAGTACATCTAACTGAAGATGGAATTTTTCTGAATCAAGAGAAGTATGCTCATGAAGTATTGAAGAAGTTCAGAATTGAAAGTCGCAAATTTATCCCAACTCCTTTGGTGCATAATTTGAAACTATCCAAAGATGATGGAGCTAAAAAAATGGATGCTTCTCTTTATAGAAGTTTGATTGGAAGTTTGCTTTATCTCACTTCATCTAGACCTGATCTTATGTATCAGCCAACTTACTCTCAAGATTTATGCAAAGTCCAAGTGTGACTCATTTTACAGCAGCAAAGAGAGTGCTTAGGTACTTGAAAGGCACTACTCAACTTGGAATCTAGTATAAACCCAGTGAAAATGGAAATTTATTTGGCTATGTTGACAGTGATTGGGCTGGAAACCTTGATGACATGAAGAGCACTACTGGTTATGTTTTTTCCTTAGGCTCTAGCATGTTCTCTTGGAACTCAAAGAAGCAAGAAATTGTAACTCAGTCCACTGCTGAAGCTGAATATGTTGCAGTAGCTGCAGCAGCAAACCAAGCCATTTGGTTGAAGAAAATTATGTTTGATTTAGGAGTAGAGCAACTAGAAGCTACTGGAATTTATTGTGACAGCAAATCAGCAATTGCCATTGCTGAAAATCTAGTTCAGCATGGAAAGACCAAGCATATTCAAGTGAAATTTCATGTTGTTTGTGAGGTTGTTAAGAATTGTGAGATCAAGCTCATTCATTATTGTTTTGATGTTCAAGTTGCTGATATTTTGGCTAAAGCTCTACCAAGAGCAAGATTTGAAAGACTTAGAGATTTGCTCGGAGTATCCATCAAAAATTTCAAGGAGGGGTGTTAATGCTATTGAAATTTTTTGATGTACTTGCTGAATTTTTTTGATATGTATTTATTTTATGTTTTATGCAGTATAGTTAATGTGTTTTTAGACTAAGTGTGTTGACTTGTACCTTTGGAGTGTGTTTTAAGACTTGCAATTAAGATGGGCAGCTGGCTCATTTAACTGGTAGGTAGAAGTAACTTAGTGTTATGTTTTGTAAGCTATATTTGTATCCGAAACAATTAGCATTCTTCTGTATGAATGAAAATCTGATTTACATTTCTGAATTCCTTAGACCTTCTTGTGCCAACAAGTTTGCAATTTCTTTGAAGGCTCAACCATTCTCTTTGACCGTTATGGCATACACTTGTGTAGATGCATTAACATGTGCCTACATACCTCGAAGTTGCACCAACAAGAGCTTGGCCTTCTAACTTGAGCAATTTTTTAATGCGGCCTCATGCCTTGGGTAGGACAGTTATTAAAGACTGGACAATCTATTAGGGAAGTTTGTTAGAGAGCCTAGAATACATCTCAGTTAAAGTTAAATATTGTAATTGGTGAGGTACTTACCCAACATTTTTTCTGATATGATTTAGCCAAGATTGTTTAACACAACATACCTTAGACAAATAAATAAATAAGTCTGCTATTGATACATCTCGTGTCCAAACTCCAATCTCTTCATAAAACAATTAGCTGCAGCATTACAAAAGGCCATGACTGAACCTTGCGCCTTGAGCATCTTCAGTTTGACTTCGTGCTTTGAGCATTTTCAAATATGCCTTGTGCTTTGAGTACCTATCTTACAGGAGACCAAGACTAAGCCTACCTCACATAAGGTCGTGACAGAGCCCATCTTATAGGAGGTCGAGACCAATCCTACATTACAAAAAGGCCAAATTCGAGCCTACATTACAAATGGTCATGATGGAGGCTATCTTACAGGAGGTCGAGACTGAGCGTACCTCACATACGGTCGTGGCGGATCCTATCTTATAGGATGCCAAGACTAAGCCTACCTTACAAAATGGATGAATTCGAGCCTACACTACAAAAGGTTGTGAATGAGCCTATCCTATGGGAGGTTGAGACCGATCCTACCTTACAAAAAGGCAAAAATCAAAATCCAAGCTTACATTACAAAAGGTCATGAACGAGCCTATCTTACAAGAGGTTGAGATCGAGCCTACCTTACAAAGGTTGAATCCGAGCCTATCTTGCAAAAACAACAAAACAAAGAAGAAGATTAAATCCGAGCTTTCCTACAAAACGATAAGTGCCCGCCGAAAGCATAAACACCTGTTCAATCTTGGTGAACTCCAAGACTCGAAAGGAACCTTGATCGAGCATGAACCAAAAAGGACCTAAAGACTATGACAAGTCCTTGGGTAACAAGCAAAGCCTTCCTCAAGGAGATGCTAGGTCTAAACCATAGTCACATAATTCGTTAGGGTCACCAAGAGAACCGCAAATTGGTTCATAGTACCAATTTGCAGTTCGTTTTTGAACTGGTTCGCTGGAATTCGTCCATGAATACATGGAGAAGATGAACCAGAAAAGATGAAAAAAAATTGAAGATAGCAACTTAGGAATTTCATAAACCCATTAACAACCAATTTGAGGAGAAGGTAGGGCCGGCCTTGAGAGTTTTGGTGCCCTAGACGAATCGAAAAAGTTCAAGGCCCTTATTTACGTAATTACATTAATGTTGATAGAAGTGGAAGGAAATAATATATATCACACTATCCTCTTTACATTTACTATTGTGCATAAATTGTCGGTTCATTTTTTCAAAATTATGGATAGATTTTGATTCAGAAATAGAACATTAGTTGACTAATTACTAACAATTGTTTCCCTAAAAAAATATTGGTACTCATCTCATTTTTTATAATAAATTTTATATATAATTTTCATAATTATATAAAATTTCATTTTAATATTTATATAAACTATATAGATAAAAATTGGTGTCCCTCTAAAAATGGGGCCTTGGGCGGTCGCCCCTCTCAACCGTGCTCAGGGCCACCACTGAGAAAAGGATTGCTCCAATGAGAATCATGAAGTAGTGTCTTAGCATTGTCAATTTTGATACTTGATGAACAGCTCAATTTGATGAAGTGAAAGACGAAAGAGAAATGGCACAATAGCATCATCTTTGCTTAGAGATAAGAAGGGAAAAGAAACTGGAAAGACAAGATTGGGAAATACAGAAGATGAAAGATTTTTTTTTGTTCTTTATAAATTGGGGATGGTTAAAAAAAATTGTTTTTAATATAATAATATTGGAATGAGAGACAATGTATTAAAATGTCTTTTAATATTACGTGATGTTGTCCAGCATGCGGTTAGCTTTTATAACCTGAAATTAAGGCGAAGACCAACAATTGGGCAATGTAGTGGCCAGCACTACAATGGTGCACAAGGCAATCCAATCACGTGTGGATTTTTTATTGGATTAAATATGAATTTAGTCCTGTAAGTTTGTACCTTTTCAATTTTGGTCCCTGTAAGTTGATTTTTTCATTTTTAATCCCTGTAAGTTCGTGGTTTTTCAATTTTGGTCCCTGTAAGTTTTTTTGTTTATTTTTTGTTCTTGTAAGTTTACCCTTTTTCAATTTTAGTCCCTTTAAGATTTCAATTTTTCATTTTTAGTCCTTATAAGTTTGCATTTTAAGGGACTCTAATTGGAAAAACACAAACTTACAGGCACTAAAAATGAACAAAAAAATTTACAGGGACTAAAATTGAAAAAATGTGAAATTACAGAGACTAAAAATGAAAAAATAAACTTACAAGGACCAAAATTAAAAAGCGTGAACTTACATGGAATAAATTCATATTTAAGCCTTTTTTATTTTATGACATTTCATATTTATTTTGTGTAATTTATAATTTTTAGTTAGATAAAAAAATTATTGGTAGATTACTAATTTATATATTATAACTTACTATAAATTTAAGTTATAGTGTACTAGAGCATACCGACTATGTATGCCCCCACGTACCAATTCTTTATAAGGTCGTGTATCATGTTATAAAAAAAAAAGGTCGTGTACCACATACTTGTAACTGTACCACGTATCGGAGAATATAGCGAATTATGTAACTATGGTCTAAACATGGACCACAGTCGAAACCAAGCAAGCATATCCTAAAAAATGCCAAAACTGAGTATATTATCAAAGTCCAAGTTTGAGGCTAAACTTTTAAAAGCTAAGCCTGAACCTTAACTAGCATGAATCATTAAAGTCAATTATGAGCTTAACATCAAGGTCAAAATTGGATCTAGACTTCAAATATATCATAAGTAGATAAAAAAGCAAGGTTGAATGAATGCCCTAAAAGCCACATTGAGCAGTGCAATGCCAAAGCATAGATAAGCCTAACCATATTTAGAAACATTCCATAAGCTCTTCTGCTTTTCCAAAGCTTGGAGCTTGGGGATAGAATTCGGCTAACATGAAGTAGCTAGCTCCTTGGTACACCCGTGAAGCACCACTGTCCACCATTAGATATATTTATAAAATACTCAATGGCTGAGATTAAAGAAAGGGAACTGGTTTAACCAGTTAATATTTTAAATACAAATGAATATTTTTTATAACAAAATTTCCTTTTTTTCTTTTTTTAACTCATCACTCATCAGTCTTCTCCCACCACCGCACACCCATGTTCATCATCTTCTTCATAAACCATCACCGTGAGCCCTCACCGGTGCCATAGTAACCATCGTCCCTCATCACCGTCAAGTCCCGTCTCAAACCATAACCTTAGGTTCATCTAGCGTTCGTGTTCATCTTCTTGTAATTGGTACCTCTAGTACCTTCTTTTGAATATATATCTTTTTCTTTGCCAACTTAAAAAAAAAAAGTCCCGTCTCAAACAACGCTGTCACCACCGACCGCCAACACGCACACAGCATGAATCAACCAATAACACAACCGAGAAATAAAAATCTATTGAATCAAATCCGCGATTGAAGGCAACAAATAAAAACCAAGAAAAGATTGATAATGTAAAACCAAGAAACAGAACACCTAAATGTGAAAAAACCCCTAAAAGAAGTGATAGAGAGAGGGAAAAAGAAAGAGAGTGAGGAGTTGTGTGTGACGGTGCCGGGGCTGCTACAGGACATCGCGGAACCTGTTACGGTGGCGCGCGGTGGCAGAGGTCATTGGTAGTTTTTTGGTCTCTTGCACTTTAGCTCTTGTTGTTTTGAGGAACAAGAACTGGAAGCTGCTTCCTTTGGGATTTTGGTCATGGTTTTGCATAGTGGGTCATCGTCAAAATGGGAACTTGGGTTTGCAACATTGTTCGATGCAACGAAGAGGAAAGGTCGGAAGAAAGAAATGGAATTGAGAGAGAGAGAACGTTCCCAGAAAAAGGAAATTAAAAATCAAAGAAAAAGAAGCAATTAAAAAATTGAGAAAATGAAAGGGAGAGAAAGTCCATCTTTGCCTAAAAAAAATAGATATATACTTTTTATTATTTTCCTATCCGGTTAACAACCTCCTATTGCGGGTCATTTCAGTGCCTCATCGGTGAGGCACACATTTTACTACTTCATGTTAGGACGATTCTTGAGAAAATATACTTGGTATGACCAAGCTTAATGGACGAGTTAAGCATGTAGGTCCACAACAACATGTATTAGCCGAGGATATCCTTGGTTAGGCCGAGCATGTATTTTGGCCCGATAATACAATCAATGATATTAGACCAATAATGGAAAAATAATTGCTCCTTGTAATCACCCGCGAATTAAAGCACTAGATCAAATATTGATAGAATCAATGATAGTCAAATCTCCTTAAAAAGGGAAATGGGATCAACCCATTATATGAGATTTCAATAGCAATTAATGACAATATACACTATATAAAGGGGCACACTACACATGTAAACCTAATTCTAGTTCAGTGCTAGAGTTCTCTTCTTACTTAAGCATCAGTGTTTTTGTAGGTACCACCCCCATCATGCCATGAAGGTTGGAGAATCAGAGCAAGAAGGGCATCATTACATGTGCCACACTCAATATTAAGAAATTAGCATGCATGTTGCATGAAACAAAAAATAACAATAGTGTGCTACCTTGAAAGCCTTAGGTTTGATGTCAATAACAATTATCTCCCGATCATTCTTCTCCATAAAAAATTGAGTTTCAAACACAGTTGACCGAGCAGCTAACACAAGCTTATGTGCATGAAACTTTTCTCCACCAATGCAGAATGGAACATCTGATAGTTCCTCGTCCTCTAACAGGATCACGAAATGTTCCCCAATATTAGACTCGGGAACTTGTATTGTCTTGGAATTAAAGAATCTGTGGCTGACACCAAAACACCAACAATGCAGTTTGTCTTGAAGTTATGATCCTTGAGGAACCTCAACAGCTGCAGGTGAGTCCGATTGTAAAAACACTTAAACCCCCCAATAGACAGAACACTACTAGTGCATCATTTCATTGATCACTCCATATCGTAATCCAGAAAAAAGAGAATCAACAGTTAATAATTGAGCATCACATCCAAATCATCTTACAAGAATCACAAGTTTCTCATTAATTAGTGTGTTAGAATAAGCAAACCATCAACTAATAGCATTAAATATAGAGACTAAAAAATGTATTTTGAGTGACCATATCCTTTTTATTTTTAAATAAATGAGAAATCATCAAGAAAGAACATATAGTGCTTGCTGTTCGAACTCACGTTGCTCGACCAGAGTGGTAGAGGGAATCACAAGGTTAATAACCACTTCGATCGCTCCCTCAAGACTGGGACTTACACTCTCAAAAACATAGGCAACATGTGGTTATTGTCAATTTTTTCTTTTGTTTAATTGTTCAGAAGGATTTTTTATAGATATCTCTTCATAGTTCCTGCATGCATGTCTCACAATAACAAGCTACATATATGTTTTTTCTTGATGGCTTCTCCTTTATTTATTTATTTTTAAAAAAGGGTAAAATATGTTTTTTCCTTTGCCACTCAATATTTTGAAATTCGATTTTCGTTCTTATATTTTAAAAAACAAATGTTTTAGTATTTCCTCAAGGACTACAAATATGACTTCTGGTTATAAAATATAGGAAATAAATTATTAAAATTTTATAATGATTAAAACCCAATTGAAATATTTTCATTGACTAAAAATATATTTTACCGAAAAATAGATAAGTAGTTTAATGCTATTAGTTAATGGTTTAATGCTAATAAATAATTGTTTAAAGCTATACACAAAATATACATTAAAACACACTAATTAATGAGAACCTTGTGATTTTTGTGATATGATATGGATGTCACGCGTAGTCATTAACAGTTTTATCCATTTTCTGGTGGTTTACAATATGGTGTGATCAATGCAATGATGCGCTGGTTGTCTTGTGTGTTAGGGGCTTTAACCACTTTAAAAAACTAACTCATGTTGCGCGGTTGATGTTCATGTAGGATGACTGCTTGAAGATACACTGCACTATTGGTGTTTTGATGTCAGTCATTGATTGTTTCAAGTTAAACGCAATATAGGTTCTTGAGCTTGATATGGGGTACATTTCAGGATGCTGATAGAGGATGAGAAATTATCTTATGTTACTTTCCCAGTTGGTGGAGAAAGGTTTCATGCTCCTAAGCTTCATCTAGCTGCTCAGGCAACCAATTGTGTTTGAAACTCAGTTTTTCAATGGAATTGTGGAGGAGGATCGTGGTGACATTGCTGTTAGTGACATGGAACCTAAGGTTTTCAAGACAGTACATTCCTTAAAATGCCCGCCCTGCCCTTTTTACTCTTTCCTTTTATTGTTATTTTTTGTTCCATGATACAACATCACATGCTATTTAATTCAGTTTCAATGTGGCATCATTACATGTGCCACACTGAATGTTAAGAAATTTGCATGCTGTTGCATGAAACAAAAAATAACAATAAAGTGTGCTTCCTCGAAAACCTTAGGTTTGATGTCAGTAACAACTATCTCCTGATCATCCTTATCCATCAAAAACTAAGATTCAAACACAGTTGACCAAGCAGCCAACACAAGGTTATGTGCATGAAACTTCTGTCCACCAATGCAGAATGGAACATCTGATAGTTCCTCGTCCTTTAACAGCATCATGAAATGTTCCCCAATATTAGACTCAGGAACTTGTATTGTCTTGGAAGAATCTGTGGCTGACACCAAAACACCAACTCTGCAGTTTCTCTCGAAGCTATCATCCTTGAGGAACCTCAACCACTGCAGGTGAGTCTGTTTGTAAAAACACTTAAACCCCCCAATTGACAAAACACAACTAGTGCATCATTCCATTGATCACTCCATATCATAAACCAGAAAAAAGGATACAATAGCTAATAATTGAGCATCACATCCAAATCATATTACAAGAACCACAAGTTTCTCATTAATTAGTGTGTTAGAATAAGCAAACCATCAACTAATAGCATTAAATATAGAGACTAAAAAATGTATTTTGAGTGACCATATCCTTTTTTTCAGAATAAATGAGAAATCATCAACAAAGATCATATAGTGCTTGCTATTCGAACTCACGTTGCTCGACTAGAGTGGTAGAGGGAAGCACAAGGTTTGTAACCACTTTGATCGCTCCCTTAAGAGTGGGAAAATTTAAATTTTTGTTTCTTCCACATAATGATCAATCCACCTACTCTCCCAATCGACGGTTTGAAAACCCAACCAACTTCTACATTACCCCATAGATTTTCACAAACCTTTTATCCACCTCTTTCTTTGATTCCTGTAAACACACCAAATCAAGTTTATGCTTGTCAACCAAATTTCTCACCTTCCATTTTTTCAACCCCCTAACCCCCTTACATGGAAAGAAATTATCTTCATGATACTGTTATGTGTTTACTCCTTTCACAAGTGGTCATTTTCTGACGGTTTTAAACTCTCCAAAAAATGTAATCATAAATATTTTCTTCCTTACCATTTTCTGGCAATTTTTATCACAATACTAATGGTTATTTTTTCTAGTTGTTTAAAAATCTATAGAAAAAAAAATGGCGACTAAACCGTCGATTAGGAGAGTAGGTGGATTGATCATTATGTGGAACAAACAAAAATTTAAATTTTCCTATGTATTGGAAAGATGTAGTTTCCTAAGGGTGGAAGGGTGGTGGGTACATGATAATGATTGGGTAGCCATTCTGAATGTGTATCCTCCATGTGATATCAGAGGAAAGAAGGAATGTTGGAAGGAAATAAGTAACATGGTGGGGGCAAGGGGCGGAGAGATGGTGTGTGGTAGGGGACATTAATTCCATAAAAGACAGTTGTGAGAGTAGAGGTGTGGAGGACAATATTGGACAAAAGAAGATAAAGGTGTTCAATAAGTACATTAATGACTTGGGGTTGATTGATTTGTCTCTTATTGGGAGGAAATACACCTCATATAAAGCATATGGACCAACCAAGAGCCATTTAGAGTTTTTCTTGGTTACAAAGTATGGTTGCACATGTGGAGGAATATGTCACAATAGGGGTTACAAAGAAGTGTCTAGGACCACTGCAATTTTGTTAAAGGAGAAGGATATCAATTGGGGGTCAAAACCTTTCAGGACTTTAATTGGTGGAAGTAGGATAAAAGATATGTAAAGTTTGTTGTAGATCAATGGAAGGAGTTGAAGGTTGAAGGGAGGAAGGTGTATTTTTTGAAAGAAAAATTGAAAATTTTGGTGATTTGGAGATAAATACTCAAGAAGTAAAAAATGAATTGCAACAGCTTGACAAGAAAGGTGAAAGGTGTAACATCCTCATTTTTATTTTACTGTTTGCAAATATTTTTCTATAAATATTAGGAGAAATTATGTACTGTATTTTATAGAAACTTTCTATACATATTTTCATAATAAAATTTATACAGTTCTATTCAGAAAAATTTCCTAAGCCTTTTGATATTTTTGTTTTTGTTTGAATTGCTTGTTGACTGGACAGCTGTGTCAAACAGCTGTCCAGGATAAAATTTTCTAGTGTAGTATTTTGGAGTGAATTGTAACCTAATAAAAAGATAATTGAATGTAGATTAAGAAAATATACAGTTGAGAAATTAAAATGCTAATTTTGAATTTTTAGAATTTTCTGAAAGTTAGAACTCTGAGAAATTATTACGATAAAATTCTAGGGTATAAAATTAAGATATAAAATTGTATGACACCTATGGAATTATCTATTAATTATAACATACTTAAAATAATTATTAACATTGTTTAACTAAGAAAAATAAAAAACAAGTATTAACCAATCAAAAGTTGACAACTCAATATTTCTAATGTGATTAAATTAAGCTAATTAGACTTTGATTAAGAGATAATTAAGACACTACCCCAAGGTTTTTGATAGTGAGGAATTTAATGGTGGTGTTAGTTTCTTCAAATTCTAATTAGTTTGTAAGATAATTAAAATCCCTAAACACATTCTAGAAAAATCTACCATTTTCTATAACTTTTGACTCTTTGACCACACAAATTGGCAAGTCACCTAAGGAAACACTCTTGGCCGTCCAAGTGGCTGGAATTTTTGGCCAAATTGGCTGCCTTAGACTAAGGAGCTGCACGTGTATCTATAAGAAATTTGGGTGGAGAAAAATTTATATAAACATAAGCAACCAAAAGAAAAAGAAGAAAAAGCTTGCAAACCTAACTTTTCTAAAATCTCAAAACCGTGAGTTCACTACAGCAGCCCCCTCCATTAAATCTTCATCTTTTCTTCCAAAACTAAGAAAGAAACCAACTAATAATACCTCACAAACTTCAACATACCTTAGGCCAAAGAGAAAAATTTGACAGAAAAACCCTAAAAATTCAAGATGACAAGGGAGAAAGGGAGAAAAGGATTCAAGGGTTTCTTCATCAAACTAAGGATTCTAGGTAAGGATCTTGGCATTTAATTTCAATTTAGACAACTTGGAAACAAGAAAAACATGTCTTGAAGTTTAATTTCAAAGTTAAATCAAGAACCATGAAAAGAGGAAATTAATTTAGGGCTTTTATATAATTGATGTTTGAAGTTTGAAATATGTGTTTGAATCCATGTTTTGTTGATTTCATGATGGGGTGATGGATTGAAATTGCTTGATTGGTTTGTTTTTGAATTGAAATTTGCTTGGTTGATTTTGAAATGATGATGGAAACTTGGTGAAGGCCATTCAACCATGGTGGGTTTGGAAGGGTACTAGGTGAAAATTTATTCAAAGACCAAGGGCAAAATAGTAATTTCACATGTAGGGACACATTGGGAATTGTATAAAAAGTTTAAGGGCAATTTAGTAATTCCTAAAATATTCAAGGGTAAAATAGTAATTACACATGTTCTAGAAAGTTTAGGGGTAAAATGGGAATTTTATAAAGAGATCAGGGGCAATTTCAGAAATAATAGAAAAGTATAAGGGTAAAATGGTAAATTCATATGCTCTAGAAAGTTTAAGGATAATTTTTTTGAGAAAAGATCAAGGGCAAAATCGAAAATAATAGGAAAGAATAAGGGTAATTTGGTAATTTTACATTTGAGGGCAAAATTTGGAATTTTAGAAAAAGAGCAAGGATAGTTTAGTAATTTTTATAGTAGTGAGCTAATTGATATTTTAGTAAAATACTAATGTTAATTGTTGAATTGTATATTTTTTTATGTGATTGTTTAATGTTAATTATTTACTTATGATCATTATCACATGGCATGAGCATGCATGAGTATTTTTGGGGGAAACACAAAGATTTCAAATGAGAAATGATTTTGATATATAAAATAAGAAATGATTGATGTTGGCTAACCGGGACTGCGGTAGCCATGAATTTTTAAAAGATAAATATTGTTGACACTGGGTCTGCGGTAGTCATGTGAAATGATAAATGTTGACACCGGAACTGCGGTAGTCGTGAATTTTAAAAAGATATTGTTAACATCAGGACTGCGGTAGTCATGAGTAATAAAAATTGGGTGAGCAGAGTAAGTTAGACAGGACTGTATAGTCTGTGATTATATAGTCTGTGGGGTGAAGGATATTGGCAATCCCACAAGTGGTCAGAATCTGGACTGAGATGCGGTCGTGGTGGCCTTCCTGGGTATCTTGATCTCCTAATTCTGTTTAGCTTATTCGCATTTAGTAGGGGCTGATAGCTGAATTGCAGTGCGTAATGGTAGGCCAGTTACTTACTAAACACTCAAAGGGGAAGTCTCCACGGAGCAGGGTCAAAATGATTTTGAGTCAAAACTGCATTTTCATAAATCATAATGCATTTGCTTTAATTATGTGATTTATTAATTGTTATATGAAATGTACATGGTTGATATTATTTCTAATTGTAAAGAGAAATTAAATGCCTAATCTGGTAAATTTTGTCCCTAGATTCTAGGGAAATGTAAATGCAGGTGAATGAAGAATAGAAGATAAAGATGCAGAGATCACCAGAGCTGTAGGATGGAAATATTTTGGGTAGATAATAATTTTATTTTTTAGAAATATTTTGTAATAGCGTTTCTGTAAATTTTAATATTGTAAGTTTGAATCTATTTTGGATTTAAAATAGAATACATTATAACTTTTATATATAATATAAATTAAATAGTTAAATAATGTTTTATTAGAAAGGGGGTTACAAAAGGGAGGGACTTGAGGAAGGTTAGGTTGAAAGGAGAATAGATACTATTGTTACTATTAAAAACTAATGGGGCGGAAATATAGTGAGCTATGGCAGAAAGCTAGAATCATATTGCTGAAAGAAGGGGGATGCAAACTCAAGATATTTCCACTGATGTCTTATGAAGAGGAGAAGAATAAATGAGATTTTGACTTTGAATATTGATGGGATTAGAGTGGATGGGGTGGCACCATTGAGAGAGAAAATTAGGTAACACTTCAATCAACATTTCAAGTGCAGGGACTAGGAAAGGCTAGCTGGGAAAGTTATCATGTTCTCAAGTTAGTGCTATGGATAATTAGGTACTAGTGGCGCCTTTTATAGAGGAAGAAATAAAATAGGCAGTATAGGATTGTGAACGTTCAAAAAGTCCAGGTCCAGATGACATTACTTTTGCTTTCATGAAAGACTTCGGGATACCATGCATGAAAAATAACTTCATGGAATTTCTAAAGGAATTTCATGAAAATGGGAAATTGGTTAAGGGATCGAGTAGCTCTTTCATCACACTTATCCCTAAAAAGGACTATTCACAAAAGATAGGGGAATACTGACCCATATCACTGATTAGGTGTATGTATAAGGTGTTATCCAAAATTTTGGCAAATAGATTGAGAACAGTTATATCTACTGTAATATCAGAAAATCAATTAGCATTTATTCGAGGTCGTCAAATATTGGATGGGGTGCTTATTGTGAATGAGGTAGTGGAGGAGACAAGGAAGGGGTGGGAAGGAATTGGTGTGTTTTAAAGTGGATTTTAAGAAAGCTTACAATTCTGTCAATTGGCAATTTTTATTAGATATGATGGAACATGTGTGTTTTGGAGAGAAATTGAGGGGCTGAATTAGAGAATATTTACAGATGGCGAGAATATCTATTCTGGTGAATGGTAGCCCAACAAAAGAGTTTAGTATGGAGCGTGGCCTTAGACAAGGAGATCCTCTATCGTCTTTTCTATTTTTAATAGCAGCAGAAGGACTGAGTATAATGATGAATGAGACAGTGGGACATGGCCTTTTTAGAGCTTTTTGTATTGGAGGTCATGAAATTCAAATTTCCCATTTATAATTTACAAATGATATGTTGTTAATGGGAAAGAAAAGCTGGGAAAATGTTTGGACTATTAAATCAATATTACAATTGTTTGAAGGGATGGGCATGACACTTCTTTCTGGAGAGATCCATGGATGGAGGATGTAATTTTGAAGGAACAATTCAGGAAATTGTATAGTATAGCAGAAGACAAGGAGGCAAGGGTAGCGAAATCTTGGAGAATAGCAGGGGAATGTGTAGGTTTGGAAGTGGAGACGGAGAAGGAATATGTTTCGATGGGAAATAGAATTATTAGGAGAAATGGAGGAAGTGTGAGAAGAAAGCTGTTGGAGAAGGGACAGGAGGACACATCGGAATGGAAGGCAGATAGGTCTAGACAACATAAATAAAATCTACGTAGTGATCATGAGAATTCAACGAGTAGTGAATAGGGAGTTTTTTTTTTAAGATGTGGGTGAAGGGAGTGCCTTCAAAGGTGCAAGTTTTTGTTTGAAAACTCGCTTTGGATAGAATACCATCACTCCAAAACTTGGCAACCCGCAAAGTGCTTGATAATAATCAAGTCACTTGTGGGGTATGTGGTAAGGAAGCAGAAACTTCAAAAATTTGTTTTTTTTGTACCGTCAAGTAGTGGCTGGAGTGTGGAAGGAAATATTAAAGTGGCGGGGATTAAATTCAGTACTGCAAAGGGATGCACAACTAAGTTTTCTACAATTTTGGGGACTAGTGGATTGTGCAAGGAAAAGGAAGTCAGTGTGGTTATATGTATGGTTTGTTGGGATTTGGTCAATTTGGAAGGCAAGTAATGCACAAGTTTTCTCAAATGCACATGTGGGATATTGATCCAGGCCGTGTGGAGAAAATTTGAGACCTAAGGAAAATTAAAAAAAAAAAAAAAACTTAATGTAATACTAAATATTATTTTTTATATTAAACTTTTAACTTTTTGAGTTGTAAATCATTTATTAATATTTTATAATCAAGTAATTTTAATATTTTATTTTTAATAGATAAAATGACTAATAATAAATTTTATTATTTATAATAAAATAATCGTTAGTTTTTTTCTCAATTATTAACAGTAAAAATAACTCAAACTCACTTCTCAATTTTAACATAAAATCATTTATCTCTTATTAATTTACTATTGTTAAGATATTATTCACATTGAAAATAACTCAAACTCACCTCTCAATTTTAACATAAAATCATTTCTCTCATTAATTTACTATTTTTAAGATAGCATTTATCTTTGCATAACATATATAATTAAGATAGATTTATCCTTTATAACATTGGAAATGATTTTAAAGCTTAACACGCATATGTCATATTAAGTGTGTATTTGGATTGGTTGTGACAAAATTGATTTTGAATAAAATTGATTTTACAGAATTGATTATGGTCAGAATTGATTATGAAGTAACATGATTTTTGTTTGGATAACAAATATCAAAATTGATTTTAAGGGTGCAATGACCAAAATGGGTTTTAATGTCTATGTAAACTTTTCTATTATAATTAGTTATATATATATATATATATATATATATATATATATATATAAATTAAATAGGCATAATTAAAATATCTTTAAATCAATAAATAATAAACAATATTTTCTTTTTTTTAATATGATTTATCATACTATTTAAGGTATGAGTGCGAGGGTAAATTAGATAAAATGCATTTAAAATTAAATAAATATAGCAAGACTTTTAATTATATTTTTAAATCAATAAATAATAAACATATGCATGAGGGTATCGATGTGAGGGTAAATTAGACAAAATCCAACTAGAATTATTTTTGGTAGAAGTAGAAGCTATTCCTACCTTCTTCAACTCCACCATGATTTTTTTCACTAAAATTGATTCTACTAAGAAAACCAAACATGCAAAATTTTGGTCAAAATTAAGTTTGACCCACATCACCATGCTCTACCATGATTCTAAAGGGTTTCCAAACACACACTAAAATATATTGGCTTAAATATTGTGATGATGCTTTACTGACTTTAGCCTTCGCCCTTGTTGTTTCCTACTTTCTAATTTCTATTTCACCATTCTCATTGGTCATTGGTAATGAAACATGATACAGACTTTTATATATGGAAATGAATGATATACTGATATACATGAAATTAAGTATTTGAATTTTTTTCACAGTGCGGCCTATGGAAAAGGCCTAAATGGCCTTGCACTATACATGGCTCTTGATCAAATACAGGTGGTGATAATTTACACAAAGGAAAAATGGAACATGTGAAGTATTTTGCTTTTTATTAATTGTAAGGGTGGGGGTGATCTTTTTATATGTTTTGTAATGCTGCCACGCTAATTACTTTTTTGTAATACCTTGGAGGGGTCAAACATTAATACATCTTGTGTTATGGTATGGTTTATGAATATTTTTTTTGGCTCTTAAAAGAAAAAAAAAAAAAGACCACTTGTAGTTCAAAACAACTCATGCTAGTGATTGTTACAAAGCAAACCGATTTTAGTAAATAGTTGGTAAAAAAAAATACCATATTGGTCAATCACCCACCCAAAGTCTAACTTGAACTTGTCCTCAAAATACACTGTGTCTAATTTCTAAAATTTAAAACCATCAAAATCAACCTTAGGTCGTACTAGCTAGGTTAGTGGGATGAGATTATGGATGACATAAAAACTTGTTGCCGCATATAACTGTGAGTAAAACCCTTTACATATTAAAAATGGACTTAATGGATATCTAAGGATAAAATAAATGGACTTTTCTATACTTGCTTATTAATGGGGCAAGGGCGAGTAACAAGGTACTTGTACCCACGGGTACCCATAATTTAAAATTACTTAAATATTCCTTATTAAATACTAGGGGGGAAAAGAGGCACTTCGTTCCTCATTGTTTCTCTATATTTTTTTTATTTAAAAAAATAAAAAGAGATAAAGGAAGTTACTGAAACAGAGTAATGGGTAATGGATTCATGGGTGAGGAGGTTATGATATGAGATTTGTGGGTGGTTACACTATCTATTAGCTGAAAGGGCAAAGGATTCTTTAAAAAAAAAAAAAAAAGAAACAAAAGATGTAATATGTAATATTAATTAACATGGGTAAAATGGTCTTAAAAAAGTGGAGACCAAAGAGTGGTTATTGGAAGTGGTATTCCCTTTATATAATGGTATAGATAAAGCAAGTTGCTCTAATTTATTTTTAATATAAATATATGTTTCTGAATTATTTATTTTTAATGTTTACTTCTTTTTTAAAAAAAATTATATATTTGAACAAATATTCATGAATATTTGTAGATAGTTGCATATAGTTATAAAATTTATGATGCCCACTTAACCAATATGTGTGCAAGTATAAGGCAGGTACAGAGCAAATTTTTAAGGTTAAATTAATTTGTAGGTCCCTGAACTATTTGATCATTTTTAATTTGGTCCCTGAACTTGTTTTTTACAACTGGGTCCCTAAACTTTATTTCTTTTTTAATTAGGTCCCTATTGTTAACTACCGTTAACTCCGTTAATAGCAGGGACCTAATTAAAAAACAAATGAAAGTTCAGGGACCCAATTGTAAAAAATTGTTTAGGGACCTAATTAAAATTTTTTAATTAGTTCAGGGACCTACTGAATAATTTAAAGGTAAATTAAAAATCATACAAAAAAATATCACTTAATTGAAGAATGTATTGAAAAGGAGTGCATTAGGTCTGTTCAAATAGAACCTCTTAGGGAAAACTAGAAGTGCTCTCAGGGATTGATGCTTCCAAAGTTTGAGAATACTAGTTGAAGAACCTACAAAGATTGAGAATACTGTGATTAGAACCCGTAAATATGAGAATATTGAACTGGAGATGTGAGAATACTGACATGGAGAGGTGAGAATACTCAGTGCAAATCTGTCGAGTCGACAATACTAGATTTAGAAGTAGTCTGTAGAGGCTTGGAAAGTATACTGTGAAAGTTCGGGTAGAATTTGAGAATTACTTAATAGGTCCTTGAACTATTTAAAAAAATTTAATTAGGTCCCTAAACAATTTTTTCAATTGGGTCCCTAAACTTCAATTTATTTTTTAATTAGGTCTCTGCTGTTAATTAAAAAATAAATAGAAGTTTAGGGACCTAATTGAAAAAAAAATAGTTCAGGAACATAATTAAAAATTGTCGAATAGTCCAGAGACTTGCAGATTAATTTAACCAATTTTTTAAATGAAGGAGGCTAAATTCTATTTTATTTCTTATATAACATGGTTAAAAATAAATAATAAATTGTTACTAAGCCATTATTTAGCTTAAATATTAATTATTTCTCTTAAAATTCATTATTTTATGTGAAATGTTATACTAATAATTGGTTTTGGAAAAGTTGTTAATTTTTATAAGAATGGTTTCAATTAATTACTAAAATTAACCTTATTATTTATCCAATATAAACAAACAATAATTATGGTGAAATAAATAATATTTATGTGAGATAGTTGTCTTTTTATGTAAAATGGTTACTATTTTATGAATAATTTTATTTTCATAATTTATACATGAAAGAGGGATTTGTTTAAGTATTTGTCACACCTATATAAATAACATGAATTTTTATATATCAAAGTTTTCAAGTAAAAGGAAAAAATAATTATTTAATCTTATGTGTTGAGTGTGTTTGTGTGTGTATATGTATTTAAGTATAAGAAACATGGCTAAAAGTTAATATTTTGTGTGAGATTACTACTTGACACTATGGCATAAGTTTGCAAATGAATGATAATGTATATAAGATACTTAACTAAAAATTATTATTGGATGTGTATATTGTTATCATAATTCTTAGATTACCAAGACATGAATCTATCAATAATAATATGTTAGCATACATATTAAATATCTATGACTTGGATTAGTAACATGTCTATTTCTAAAGAGTGCCTTGTTGTATGATAATTGTTACTTCTTGCACCATATCCCATTCATACTTAATATTATGATTCAAAGTATATGTAAACATACTTATAGGGTGTGAATGACCCTTGTGATAGTTAGACTCTGTGAAATTAATCAATGAGTACCTTAGAGCCTTAAGGGATTGGATTAGTCAAGTTGGACAGAAGGTACGATTGGATGTGGTGCAAGAAGCTATAGAGTGGTACGCTGTAGATGGCTTTGGGCATGGCCTTCTGCTTGGGCCTAAGGGGTGAACAACGCGAGTGTGTGAAGTCCTAGGGGTGGGCTTGCAACCAATGTGCCGAGATGAACAATGCTAGCTCACACACCTCGATAAATGTTAGGCTATTTGTAATGGAATGGAGAGTATATCTCTTGCGAGATTTTTCCCGGTTGGTTATGCATAACGAGATGATACTATTATGGATATGGATATCGATGACTGACGTGTCAGTATTGATGTCAGCATACTGTGGTTGAGGATCAGACATATACTTACTCCCCATTGCTTCTCGAGGGTGATTTATGATCAACCGAAAGTATGGATCCATACGGAGATGATATTGATGAGATTGATGTTGATGATGGCCATGACGAGCCGACCTTTAAACCAAGATTTGAATGATTAGGTTTCCCATAGGGTAGAATATATTGTGTGTTGGAGTGAGAAAAAGTCTCAACTCTTTCCATAGAAATGATGTCGAAAGAACACTATCTCTCTTCATACATTTTTTGTTTCCATTTGTATATTATGCTTCGCAAAAATGGACCGCACATATTGGGATCTCATGGTGGAGTTCAGCCCAATGGGGCATTGGATCTACTTCGCTGAGGATAGGAGGCACTACTATAGCGGCGACATCACCATCCATTTCCTACCCATGTTCAGAGTTCCACTAGCACTTGTAGAGTTGACATTTCGTACATGCCTGTCTTTCCCTGCTGATTGGGAATGACACCTCATCATTGATGATGCTGAAGATGACGCACTCTTTGCTGACCCGCCGTTATCACCACATGTCTCTGAGGACAAGGAGGAAGATCCCGAGGAGGACTCGAAGAACCCTATGGATGACAAGGTCACAGTATCTGAGACTCCGACTTAGATGTCCATTAAGTATACTCTGAGGCCTATTAGTTCTGAGGACACGATTGTGGGACCACCTTACTCATCAGAGTGGTTTGTTGGATCACCAAATTACACGCCATCTTCTCCTACGCTTGTTGAGGGTGTCCTTCCTATTTCCTGATCCTTATAGCAATGTGAAGAGGTATTCCAGAGATCATGAGAGGGGGGATTACAGTGCTAGATACTGTTATGTTAGGACTATGGTGTTTAGGTTGTGCTAGTTGGTGACTGCAACGGTAGTGGTTATTTGATGTATTTTGTTATGATTTCAGTTGTATTTCCTTTTCATATGTTTTCCCTTCCATGATGTACTGAACTTATGATTAATGATGTATGTTATGACGTTTTTCTTTATTTATGGTGTATGTCATTCTTGTTTATTATAACGATGTTTGAACGCACGAAAAATTTACATGGTTTTTATAAATAAGTTAATAAAGAGTTTTAATTGAGAATAAAATTAAGTAGAGATGTATGTTGGATTTTAGTCAATGTAACAAGGGGTGTTACAACAAGAAATTTAAAAATATTTGAATGGACCATTCAAGATTCTAATACATTCACTATTGATATTTGAAATGTAAACCATCATTTAAGATTTAGGATTGACTATCCACCTTTATCTTGAGTAGAATTTTGTCTTGAAATCAATTGAGTTTTCCCTCACCATTTGACATATTTAAAGTAATCCCTCAATATATTATTGTTGGTTAACACTATCAGAATGAGGAACCCTTAAGCTTTGACTTCCTTGGTCTCCATTTTCCCAGGTTTGTTGTCTTACACTCCTATCATTGGTGTCATCACCATTAGAAGATCGGGACCTCACAATTTCATATTTTCGTTTTCCACTAAACTCCTCCTTGCATCCTGCCACAGTCTTTAGAAGTTCTAATTGTAGGAATGGACAATTTTGCTTAAGATACTTGAAACCATCAGATTGCATCACAGCTGCAATAGACAGAATAATCAAAGAAATGATATGAGAATCAATTGTTATACATCTGAAGTGATTTTGTCAAACAACAAATGATGCATACACCAAAATGATGAGAACATATTACACCAAAATGGGAGAGTTAAGTGGGAAAACTCACCACCAGGGTTTTGAGCAGAAAATTTTAGACACATGGACTTCAATTTGGTAGCACGATAACGATCAGCAAGAGGCAGAATATAGGCAACAGAATCTATAGATATGTCTTTGCAAAGAGCACATTCTCACATCAGCTTAAGTCTTGGCAACCCATACTTTTCTGCAGCAGCTAACAACTTTACTGGAAATGATTCAGACAGCAAAGGCAAGAATGGCAAACATGACATAAAGAGGTCTTCATCTTCCATAAGAGTGTCTCTGTAAATAAAATGAAGCAAAGCCTGCTCAACAATAGGACATAAGAAACATTAGATAACCAAGCAAATGATAGGACACACTGAAACTGAATTATATAGCACATATTTTCCGTGGAACAAAAGATAATTGCAAAAGGATAGAAAAAAAAGGGGGCATGTTTAAGGAATGTGTTACCTTGAAAACCATAGGTTCCATGTCATTAACAACTACATGATCATCCTTTTCCATCCCATTGAAAAATTCAGTTTCGAACATAGTTGACCGAGCAGCCAAAACAAGCTTATTTGCATGAAACCTTTCTCCACAAACCGAGAAAGTAACATCAGAAAATTCTTCATTCTCTAACAACATTCCAAAATGTGCCCCCATATTGGACTCAGGAACTTGTATTGTGTTTAACTTATAAGAATCAATGGACGACACCAGAACACCGACAGTGCAGTTAATTTTCAAGCAGTCATCCTTGAGGAAAGTCGACGCCTCGAGTTGTCTCCTTTTGTAAAACCGCTTAAACCCCCTAACAAACACAATAAAAGCAGTGCATCATTGATCAATCGATAACGCACACCATAAAAAGCTGATAAAATAGCTAATAACTCAAGATGACATCCAAAGCATATCAGTATATCACAAAAATGACAAGGTTCTCATTAGTGCGTTAAAACTTAAAACACATGGTTTTAGCTCTTGAAGACAATGACAGGGGATTCAAAATACCACCATATCACTTTTTAAAAAAGATTTCAAAAACCTATGATGTTGGCCATATAAATATAATAAAATTTTATAAAAATTAAAATTGAATTTTAAAGTATAAAAAACTTAATACATTCAGATCATTTAAAATTGCTACAAAATTGAAATTGACAGTGAAAAACGACAATTTCACTTTTGTAGTTGTTTTTAAAGGATCTGGATGTAACAACGTTAGGCGATTTTAGACAGCAAGGACCTAAAGGGTTAAAAATTACAACTATAGGAACCACTGATACTAACCACAATAAACTTATTTTTTTAAAAGGGAGAGATGAAAGATTAAACAAAAACAAAAAGAAAACATTGATACTAACCACATGCTGCCGCAACTTTTGAGAGTGTAAGGGCCATTCTCATGGGAGCGACCGAAGTGGCTATGAACCTTGTGCTTCCCTTTCCCTCCTTGGTCGAGCAACGTGAGTTCAAATAGTGCACGAACATCAGTGCCCATAGAAAGGAGTGTGATGAAGATGGAGACATAAGAAGAGTTATCTTCAGGGTATTTGCCGTCAGGGTAGAAGTATATGGCCCACTGGTACCCTCCTACGGTGAACGTCTCACTTGCAATGTATTTCCCAATGTCCATTCCCTTCGTCAGAGAGTAACCCTTTATCTCAAAATTGTGCGACCCGTTCACTGTCTTTGTCACCAACCGCGAACTCGTCTGGGATGCCAGAATGCTCCTACTCGCCGTCGCCAGGTTGTACATCATAATTTTCTGAAGAATCAATTTTTTTTTTCTGGAAAGTGGACCGTTGTTGTGTTGTGTTGCTGGTTCTAATCTATTCCACTTATGGCTTTCATTAAGCCTCTTGACTTGAAATAAATAATAGAGGGAAAAGGAACAAGAGAAGAAAAATTTAATGATCAGAAGAACAAATTTAATGATTTGAAGAAAAAAAATTTAATGATTAGAAGAACAATTAATGATTTGAAGAAAACATTTAATGATTTGACGATTTTTTTTGTTTTTACATTTCTTTTTTACTTTGATCTGATATTTATTCTTGACTATTTCGTGTGCATGAGACAATTGGGTTTTCATCCTGAATATCATCACGAACTTACACATCATATAATTTTTTTTCTTGTACATTTTATTATTAAATCTTGAATAACATATTTAATGCATTTAATTATTTGTTGACTGTATTAAACTTTGACCATTTTTATAATTCTTTTTTATCTTTATGAATGTTTAAATTTTAGGTGAGTTGATAATTTTTAATACTCCTTTTGGACTCAATTATAAGAAGCAAAAGTTTAAAAAGATTTTTGTGGACTCAAATATAAGCAAATGTTAATTACTTTCGCCCTATTTAATGATATGATCCCAAAAATACCCTTCAATTAATTGAGATTCTATTTCCAATGACTCTTTTTTATTCTTGATATCAAGTTCCAATGAAGGGGACTTTAGGAAAAGAGTTTTTTTTTCTTAATGAGATTAGTAGAATTAAATAACATTAACCAACTTTCTTAATTAGTGTAAGAATTAATTAATTTTAATTTGCTTATATTTGAGTATGGAGGGAGTATACAATAATGAAAATGAAGTTTGAATATAAGAACTCATGCAAATCATGTAAATTCTCATTACTAGGTTGACACTAGTGAGTTTAGGGAAAATGATAATTAAATTTTATTTATTTAATAATTATATAATTAAGAGAATTCAATGAAAAAAAAAATAGTTATTGCTAATGTAATATTTGTTATATAATATGTGCTTTTTAAAATGAAATGCCTAGATTTTCATATTTTAGAATGATAATAGTTTAAATATTTTGAATTTCAACTTATTTTTTTTAATGATTTAAAGAATAAATTTAATGAGTTGAAGATTTTTTTTTTGTTTTTACTTTTATTTTTTACTTTGATCTGATCTTTATTCTTGACTCTTCTACAAGTTTTCATCCCAAATTACATCACCGACTTAAACATCATATATATTTTTTTATCTCCTATATATAGTAGACACATTTTTTCTAATACATTTTATTATTAAATCTTGAATAACATATTTTATGCATTTAATTATTTCTTGACTGTATTAAACTTTGACGATTGTTCTAATTCTTTTTTATGTTAATGAATGTTTAAATTTTAGGTGGTATGGTAATTTTTTTATACATACAATAATGCTAATGGTTTGAATATAAGAACTCATGCAAATTATCTAAATTCTCATTATTAGGTTGACACTAGTTAGTTTAGGGACAATGATAATTAATTTTTATTTATTTAAGAATTATATAGTAAAGATAATTGAATAAATAATAGTTATTGCTAATGTAATATTTGTTATAATATGTACTCTTTAAAAATGAAATGCCATGCTTTTTGTATTTTAGAATGATAATAGTTTATCAAACAAGAAAAGAAAAGAATTATAATAGTTTAAATATTTTGAATTTCAACTTTCTTATTCTTTCTAATGATTTAAAGAACAAATTTCATGATTTTGGTCCCCCTGAAATTTAATTGAGACATTTGGTCCCCCTGGTTTTGAAAATTGGCGATTTTAGTTCAACTGTTAAATTGTTTTCATTGATTGTCAATGTGTAAACGTTGACCAAGTAATCACTGATGTGGCACACATATATTTTGTTTATTAATAATTAATTGTGATTAGTAAAATTATTAAGTTAATTATAAATTTATTAAAAATAAAAAAATTATTCTCTTCCTCATTTTGCAGCCTTTTTTTACGCTTCTGAAATAAAAACAAACAACGTGAACATACAAATCGTGAGTCCACACACATCATCCTCAGTTTAACTCTAGATTAAACATGTCTACCATGTGTGACCAGAATTCAAAAAGAAAAAAAAAGAAAAAGAAGCTTAAACATTTCAAGATACACAACATGCAAGAAATAAAGAGAATCAACCACAATGCAGCAATTACATATAAGTATGCAGTTAAAAAATGTTTCTGGAAATCATTAGCAGTTTTGGGAAGAACACCCCAATGCAAATCCAAGTGAGAAAAATATCATAGCACACCGAATTCACTATGACACCACCCCGAAAACCATTCAAAGTAATGTGCTAAACATAATCCCTATATTTAATATTTTCGCCACCAAATAGCACTCAATCCACATCAAAATCTCATATCTGTGTGAACCCGAACCCAGATTCGCATGAACCCTCTCGATCCGCGCTTGTGTCAACCATTTTTGAGTGAAGGATCCGCATGAACCCCCATCCCAGATCTGCTTGAAACAACCAAGACGAGGGACTTGATGGAACTGAGTTTGTTGAAGTTGTGCATTTGATGAAATTGAGGGTTCGAAGGCTGCGGATCTCAGCGAGGGTGTCGACGTCGATTAGGCCGGAGAGGCACAGGTCAGAGAGGTGGAGGCTTGTGATGGTGTTGTCGAAGCATACCACGCCGAGTGATGTTCTGGAGCAAGGGGAGACGTTCGGGATCCACGAGGAGAGAGAGTGGTCCGCGTTGGTGAGGGATTGTTTGGGGCGGTGGAGGGATTGGATTTCAGATGCGGAAGAGGAGAAAAATGATTTGGGTTTTTTGTTTAATATTTTTTGGTTTTTAATTAATTTAATATTACCTTAATAAACCTACTAATCACAATTATTCATTAATAATCAAAACATATGAGTGTCACATCACAAATTACTTGGTCAACGTTGAGAAATTAACAGTCAACAGAAGTCAGCTGATGGAAAAACCAAAATCGCCAATTTTCAAAACTAGAGGGACCAAATGTCTCAATTAAATTTTAGGGAGACCAAAATCGCGAATTTATCAAACTAGGGGGACCAAAATTGCAATTTAGCCTAAATTGAATGATAAATAATAACATAAAAGTAAATTGAATAAAGAAATGTGATATATCTTTTGTGGTTTATTTAAACTGTTATTCTTTTAAGGTAACAAAATATATTATTTATAATGAAATTACGTATCTATTTTTATGTAATATATATTTATATTTTCAAATACTTAAATATAAATGGGTCTTCTTTATTGTTTCGCCCTGGACATATAAAATCTCACAATCGGCCCTGCAAACATTCCATTGAACCCACTATGGGTTGTCTTAAGAGAGAAAAGAAAATGGAACAAAAGAGGAAATAGTGAACAGAGGAACTTACCACCACAATAATGAAGCTATCTGAGAATCCTAAGATGGAAGAAAACTTGCTCTAGAATGAGGAGCTTCAACTCTTTCAACTTTAACACCCAATAGAGTGACTTAAGGAGGAAGGAAAGGAGACAAAGGGTTTTGGAATAGAGTTTTCATAAATTTATATAAGAGGTTTGGCAAGGGTTTTAGAGGCTTTTGGGCCTTTCTTTCTCACAAAGCGTTTTTTCTAAACACACCCTTCTTCTCACTTATTTACTAAAGTCCAACTTTAAGGCCCAAATCATAAGGGAAGCAACCAAGCTCATTTACAACATGTAATTAAACTCATCCAAAACAAAAAGGCAATCTCACTAATTATCATCTATTAATTATTAAATAACACAATTTAAGTTTAGTTTCCTCTTTCATTTTTAATCAAACGCTTGGTCATACAATTAGAGAAAACACGACGTTACAAGCAATGACAGAGCATAATAAAGGACTAAGATTGTCATGCCCTCCGACCCCAAATTTGTACATTTTATATATGGTCTAAAGCTGAACTGGACAATTCCAATAAGATTTCTTTCGTGAAC
Organism: Pueraria montana var. lobata; assembly: GCA_026413185.1. NCBI lineage: Eukaryota > Viridiplantae > Streptophyta > Magnoliopsida > Fabales > Fabaceae > Pueraria > Pueraria montana. The sequence continues at coordinate 34,203,212 of CM048650.1, read as the reverse complement.
AAAAATCCATTTTGTGGTTTATTTCATCTATTCCATGACCGGAACAGGGGATATACACCTTACACCACAATTTTGAATCAGAAGAGATATTTCAAGATATGGCAGATCTATTAAGTACTGTATCAATAAACGAGCCAGATCTGGTGTATCATAAGGGATTTGCTTTTACTATTGATTCCTCTGGATAGGATCAAAAATATTTCTTGAATGATTAGGAAGTCCTTTATATGTGTGTGTGTGTGTGTGTGTGTGTGTGTGTGTGTGTGTGTGTGTGTATTAAAAAATAATTTTTATTTGATACCAATAAAATTTTCTATTATGTTCTCATGTTCTCAAATATTCTTTAAAGTTATTTATTCCCCAACTAATGATTTGAAGTCATTAAAAGAATATAAAGAATTTTAATTTGCAAGTTTTTTTGTCATTAAAAGACAAAAAAAAAAGGTAATCTAGATCTTTAGTCATTTTCTCTATGAATAAAATATATATACTAACAATGTAAAAGTTTTTTATATTGTCATTTAATTATAAATAGTCATGCTTGGTAAGTTTATTGGCTTTTAACATAAGTACCTTAAAAGCCAGTTATATTAAGGATGATTTTTTATTAGCTTAAATACCTTTTTAGTCCGTGAAATTTAGTGTTTTTTTGCTTTTCGTCCTTGCAAAATTTTTTGTTGGGTTTTACCCCTTGCAAATTATGTTTGTTTTGTTTTTCGTCCTTAAAGTGGTTTAGATAGCGCTTTGAACAGTAAAAAAAGTGCTATCTAAACTACTTTAAGAACAAAAAACAAAACAAAACAAACACATTTTGCAAGGACTAAAACCAAAAAAAAATTTGCAAGGGCGAAAAGCAAAAAAAGGCTAAATTGCAAGGACTAAAAAGGTATTTAAACCTTTGTTATTAGTTGACAATTTAAAAACTCTATGTTTATGTCAATTAAACTCTTTCTTTACTATTATTTTAAGGCTTAAATATGAATTTAGTCCTTGTAAGTTCGCGTTTTTTTCATTTTTAATACATTTTTATAAATTAACTTCATTAATTAATTGTCTTTTCATAATATAAACCATTTTTTTGCATTATTTAAACATTCTTTTATGACCTTTATATCTTCATTAATTCTAGTTTAGGAAAACTTATACAATATGAATTGAACCTAAGAAATTTTCTTGTCTATTTTTATGCAGATTTTTTCTATTAACTTTATGATTTTCTTGCCAATTTTTCTACAAAAAATATCTGCAAACTTTGCTATAATTCTGATAAAAATATATTTTATTACATCGGCGACAGGGGCGCATAAAGTCAAGGAAATTCCATCACAAAAAACAATAGAGGCCATAATAGATCATAATAAATAGGGTAAAATATGTTTTTAGTCCCTATACTTACGTTGAATCTTGTTTTTCGTCCTCGAACTTTCATATCGTACAATTTAGTTCATGAACTTTATAAAAAAACATGTTTTTACTTTTTAGTCCATCCTCACAATTTGAAGTTAAAAAATGTGCAGAAATTGGGAGTAACCCAGGGACTAAAAATACCTTTTTTATAAAGTTCAGGGACTAAATTATACGATATGAAAGTTCAAGGACTAAAAACAAGATTCAAAGAAATTATAAGGACTAAAAACATATTTTACCCTAATAAATAAATATATGATGCAAAAGAGTGGACTGTAAAGAAGAGACAAAGAAATGAAGTTGGGAATTCAGTCCTAGCTAGTGGGGCAAGCTAAATGGCAAATGCACTCTTAACCTACATATCCCTTATAACAACATGCCTAAATGTATGATCATATTCATCCCTTCAATCTAACTCACAGAAGCACTTTAGGTCGCTTAAATCCTATCCCTAAATAGATTTGGTCTCCCAAGTTTTACGTTCAAATAGTTTCTCATGGGTCAAGTATATGTCCCCCATGCTTCTTGTACCTCTTGTTTTCTTATTTTTAATATATCTATGGTATGCTGCTTGCTAGTTGGGATTCTAGTTTCTCAGCTGCTTTTGCATACCAATTTTATTAAAAAAAATAAAATCCTATCCCTAAAAAAAAGGTGTTTGGCCAATTTCCAAAAGTCTTGACCTAGTGTCAGGTTAGGACAAAACATTGAGTATGAAAATAATATTCCTATATTCATTGAATATAAAAAAAATACTTTCAATAGAAATTCTTGACCAATTAAGCTACACTTATCAGAGACGAATACAAGGGGGTAGGTAGGGACCTTGCCCCCTTCCCTCAGGACCTTTTAAGTATTAATGCTGAATCTTTAGGTGTCTCCCTTCACAATAACCAAATACCTTAGGTTTTTGTAATAATCAAAGATCCAAAATGGGTATCACTAATAACCAATATTATTATTATCGAGAAAATTTCATTTTTAATAAGATAATAAATTATGTTAATTAAGAGAATTAGTTGATTAACTAAAAGTTACTATAATGAATCTCAATTAAATTGGCTAGACAAAAGACATTTAATTAAATTTTTTTGGTGAATCTTTAATTACTTTAATTTAGTCAGGAAGAATTCTGGAAGGAAAAATCCAAAACTGACTGGTTCTTACAAGTCATCCCAGAATGTAACAAAGAGGATCACCAAAGTCAGACACGCAACAAAGAGGATCACCATGCTGAAGAGTGACAATGATGTTATCCGGCAGCATAAGATGTGGAAGATCACATTCTGAATTATTATTTGAAGGTCTTCACGAAGGAAAACTATACAATCCAAAATGATATCATCAAACAAGTCATCCCAGGTCTGGTCTCTCATGAAGACAACAACATGCTTACCAATGTTCCAACCTTGGATGAGATTAAAAATACTATCTTCTCAATGAATGGGAATGGGGCGCCTAGCCCTGATGGTTTTGGTGGGCATTTCTTTCAATAGTACTGTGATATAGTGGCGCTATTGATGTCTACAATGCCACTGTTCAATTCTTTAACCAAGGCTGGATACTTCCCAACCTTAATTCTAATGCAGTGGTGCTCATCCTGAAAATGCCTAATGCGAATAAAATTGGAGATTATAGACCAATTGCACTAGCCAACTTTCACTTCAAAATAATCACCAAAGTCTTGGCTGATAGGCTAGCAAATGTGGCTCCTACGATTATCTCTGAAAACCAAAGAGGGTTCGTCAAAGGTAGACTAATACATGACTGCGTGTGTGTAACACCAGAGGCTATTAAAATGCTGGACAGGAAGATCTATGGTGGTAATTTAGCCATCAAAATTGATATAAAAAAGGCATTTGATACTATGGACTGGAATTTTATATTAAAATTCCTACAGGCTTTTGGCTTTAACAACCAATTCTGCAATTGGGTTAAGGTTGTGCTTCTCTCCGCCAAGCTCTCTATTTTAGTTAATGGCTGCAATGTTAGCTTTTTCTCTTGTAAAAGAGGGCTTAGGCAAGGGGACCTGCTCTCTCCTCTTTTATTTTGTTTGGTAGAGGATGTCTTGAGTAGAGAAATCTCCAAATTAGTTCAAGAGGGTAAACTAACCCCTATGGCTGGTCATCGTGGGTTCCAAACCCCTTCCCATGTCTTATATGCTGATGATATAATGATCTTCTGTAGAGGCACAAAGCAAAATTTATTACACTTGAATGAGCCTTTCAACACTTATAGCGAAGCATCTGGCCAGGCTATCAGCTTTGAAAAGTTAAAGTTTTATCATGGTTCTATCAACCGCATCAGATTGCAGCAAATTTCTGACATGCTTGGTTTTATGGCAGGTTTTACCCCTTTTAATTACCTTGGAGTTCCAATTTTCAAGGTAAAACCGAAGAAAGCACATTTGATACCTATTGAGGATAGGATAAAAAATAAGCTCTCTTCATGGAAAGGTGCATTGTTATCCATTATGGGCAGAGTGCAGCTCGTTAAATCGCTAATTCATAGCATGCTCATCTATAGTTTTCATATATATGCCTGGCCTTCCGCTTTGCTGAAAGATGTTGAGAGATGGACTAGGAACTTAATCTGGTCGGGGGATGTTTCTATCCGGAAAATGGTCAATGTTTCCTGGAGGAAAGTTTGCAGCCCTTTCTCTGAAGGAAGATTAGGTATGAGATCCTTTTCTTCAATTAACAAGGCAGCCATGTTAAAGCTGGGATGGGTCAGTTTCCTTCGGGCAAGAGTGATCAAGAATAATAGCCCTATTCTTTGCTACACCAAGTCGTCAATTTGGTCTAGCATGGAGCCTTGGATGCACATGGTTTTACAGCATACTGTCTGGAGTTTGGGAGATGGTGGAATAAATTTTTGGTTTAATAATTGGTTAGGGGAACCTATTGCAAATTTAATGGAAATCCCCAACCATCTGAGACCTATGCTGTCGGCTACTGTTAAAGACTTTTGGAAGGATGGGTGTTGGGATATTCCTCCTATTTTGGCTACAAATATTTCCAACACTGTAATTCCCCATCAAAAATCAGCACGACCAGCATGATCAAATTATTTAGTCCACAATTGACTCTGGGAGCCTCTCTTTCAAAGAGGCATTTATCTTCCTCAATCCGAGACTGAATGACCAAGATTGGGGGAAGCTTATTTGGAGCTGCCACATTCCACCTTCAAAATCTTTTTTGTTGTGGAGACTTACATTAAATAAAATTCTCACAGATGAAAATCTTTGCTCTAGGGGATGCTTCACTGTATCAACGTGTAGTTTGTGTGCTGCCTGCTACGAATCCTCTAATCATCTCTTTCTTAATTGCAGCTTTGCAAGCCAGATTTGGAGTTGGCTTAGTAGCATTTTTAAGATGCATTTTGACAAGTCCTCCATTCATAGTGTTCTCTGCTTTTGCAACTGCGATTGGTCTCCTCAAACAAAGGACTTAATGCTGACAGCAATTATAAACACGATTTGGGCTCTTCCATCTGATGTCAAACTTAGATAATAAATACAAAGAAGCCGTGAAGCGCATGAAGGCTCTTCCATCTGACGATCCTCGCAGTTTCATGCAACAGGCAAACGTTCATTGTGCCTACTGCGAAGGTGGCTACAAACAAAAGGATTTCCCTGACCGCAACCTTGACGTGAAGACATGGGGAGGCTATATTCGGCTGCAAGAGATCCCATTTTATTTGCTCACCATTCGAATGTGGATAGGTTTTGGAACATATGGAGAACAAAGTTACCAGGAAGCAAAGAAAGAAAGGATTTCCATGACGAGGATGATTGGTTAAACAGCAGCTTTTTCTTCTACGATGAGAACAAAAACTATGTGCGCGTCAAAGTCGGAGATTGCCTTGAGTTCACAAAGATGGGGTATGATTACCAATCTGTTGATCTTCCATGGCTGCACGTTCCGGATATAATTATTTAACCAAAAAATCTGGTTCCTCGCATTGGTGCAAAACAAGCCTTCAATTTCAAGGCATTGCGGTTCCCTCTCACTTTGAATTCTATTGAGCGTACAACTGTGAACAGGCCAAAGCTGGATCAGTCAAGGAACAAGGAAGAAAAAGAGGAGTTGTTAGTGTTAGTGATAGATGTTGAGTATGATAGCTCTGAAGGTGTGAGGTTTGATGTATTTGTCAACGACCAAGGTGACGATGAGATAGAACCGCAGGATTCGGAGTTTGCGGGAAGCTTTGTGACTTGCCTCATTCGCATGTGCACCAAAACAATATGATCAGCACTTCTTCTTTCAGGTTATCAATGACGGATCTGTTGAAAGAGTTGGAAGTAAAAGCTGATGATAGTACTATTGCTGTGACACTGGTCCCAAAATATGGGGACAAGCCTGTTACAATTAAGGACATGAAGATAAAGCTTGTTCCTGTGGTGGAGGATGAATAAATATAATAATCAACAGCTAAATTATGTGTGGTGTGGTTGGTTAATTCCTCGAGGTATCTTCTGTCATTTGTGTCGTGAGTGTTCCTAGTTATTTTCCTTAGAACTTAATAAATCCCTTTTATCTTTTACTTTCAGCTTAAACTAATAACTCCATCTGGAGACATGATGCTCGAGGAATTTATGTAATATATAAATTGTTATTATAAATGTCTCTTAAATTGTTTTTTTTTTGTACGTACATTTGTTTTATTTTTAACAATGTCTTAATAATATATGTTTTTATACATAAGAAAATATAATAAATTAAACTATAAAAATTAAAGGATTAATCATTTAATTTTAATATAGTTTATTATAAAAATATAAATCACAATTTTCTTTTAATTATTTTATTTTTGATAATTATGAACGGAAAAGAATACTTTAACTATTAGTTAATTCATCCGCACCTACGAATTGAAAGATAATTTGGTTCAACGAAATGCTTTGCGACGAAGGAATGATAGCAAATATGTGTTTTGCGGTTTGGTCGATGAGTCTACTATACATTTATTTATTCACTGCAGTTTTGCCTCTAAGACCTGGTATCATATTTTGAGCTGGCTTGGTATTGTTGTGCCGAGTCCTTAAAATTTATATCAGTATTTTTTTTTTCAATTCTTCTTTATAGCTCAGGTTTAAAGAAAACATTATGGATTTTTCAGTTCTTCATAAGTACGTACGTAGTTGGTTAGGTTAACAAAGCATGCGCCTTAGCTTATTTTCATTGGCTCAGTCTGTGTCAGGACTCAGGAGGGTGCGGTCTTTTTTTTTTTTTTCCGGTTTCCCTTTCTTTTGAGACTCCTTTTTGGTTTGTTGCTGTGAGAGGATGTAGTTTGTTGTCATGCTCTCTGATCTGTGGCTAAAGCCTGTGCAAAAATTTCAATTGATCCAGACCATTCTACAACTGCACCAAACCAGTCCAAACTATTTTAAATCTATTTTGATGGATTGGTTTTAACATTCAAATCCAATTTTTAAGTTCTAATTAAATATGGTGTCCATTTTTCATGCACTAAACAGTCTGGATGGGAAACCGAAACTGCACACCACTGTTGATTGGCATTTGACTGGCTGTGGTTTTCATATCCGTTTAAAAAATATGGTGTAAGAAAATCATTATATCTATATAATCTCCTTATATATATAAATGACTAAGAGATTCTCTTTTCTCCTTGCTTCACTCTCCTCACTCTTTCTCACATTCACTCTTATTTGAATACTCTCCTCTCATGAAGTGGTGTAGTTCACTCTCCTAACATGCATCTGGTTCTTCTACTTTTCCTAAAATTTCTATTATCAATTTTTGTAACTACCCCACATTCACAATATTTCTATAACTACCTTCATTCACTTCTTTATCTGATGCTATATTTTTTAAAAATATTTTTTTATCAGTTTTTTTAACTCTTTTTTTTAATTCCGAAGATTTCTCTCTTTCATAAATAATTTCAAATCCTTAATTCAATTTACTTTTCAATTTTCAAAGTTAATTTAAAAAATTAAAGTTACATCTTGCCTTATCTTTTTTTTTTCCTTTAAAAAAAATTACAGTTTCTAAATTCTTTTACAATTATCTCTTTTTCAAAATTTCGCTATATAATTCTTTTTTTTTTCAAATTTTATACTCTCTAATTTTTTGGGCTTTTTTTTTAATATTTCTTTTATCTTATTTTCTAACTCTATTTTTTAATTCTGAAATTTCTCTCTTTCATCAATAACTGCAAATCCTTGATTCAATTTACTTTTCAATTTTCAAATTTAATATTAAAAAAATTAAAGTTACATCATTGCATCTTCCCTTATTTTTTTTCTTTTAAAAAAATTATAGTTTTTAATTTCTTTTATAATTATCTCTTTTTCAAAATTTCTTTTGATGCACTATATAATTTTATTTTTCAAATTTTATACTCTCTAATCTATTTTTTTTAATATTTCTTTTATCGGATTTTCTAACTCTATTTTTTAATTCCAAAGATTTATCTTTTTAATCAATAAATCTAAATCCTTAATTCAATTTTCAAAGTTAATATTAAAAATATTAAAGTTACATTGTTACATCTTCCTTTCTCTTTTTTTCTTTTAATTTTATAGTTTCTAATTTCTTTTATAATTATCTCTTTTTTAAAATTTCTTTCAATGTGCTATATAATTCTCTTTTTTTTTTTCAAATTTCTTTCTATTAACTATATAAATAAGGTAGTGAAATTTTTAATAAGCTCGTGCAACGCACGGGCTAAAACACTAGTTTATAACAAATGTCGAGATCTTGCATGGGATCGGAAGAGAAATAAAGAATTGTAAATCGAAATATCATAACACAAATCCCTCCCAAAAGACATAAAGATATAGAAGTGATAAATATGACATAGATAAGAAAAATATATTGTAAATGATACCATTTAATTAAATTTAAATTGAATTCAAATATTCATAGATTTATAAGTCATAGATAATAGGTCCAAAACAATCACAATTTGTCACATAAAATACAAAACATAATTAATTTGTAACAAAATAGCCTAAAATAAAACTAGAATATAACAAAGAAAATTATAATTGTTATTTAGATATTTTATTATGAAATAAAATAAAACTTCCACTTTATAATCTAAAATGTAGATGAAACAACATTCATTATAATTTTATTATTTTTATAATATCAACTTCCTTTCAAATTGAGGTTCACAAACCAAGACCACAGAGGCAAACGCAAACTGTGCCACAAAGAGGCAAGACACGGATTATTAAATAGAGGAAAACGAAAGAACTAGGCAATAGCCAAGTAGATCAAAGTGCAAGAACAGAGAACAAAGATACAACATGAGAAGAATAACCATTTAAGGTTTTAGTTTCAGACAAAGCTCAAAGCAAAAACAAACGAAAAAGGGAAGAAGCACAAAAGATAAGTACTAGGGGATATAGTTACATGCATACAGTAGGTGAGTGCTTTGTACAGTTCATCATATAGACTTTATTTGGTTTAGTTTGGAGGATGAGAGGATGTGTTTTGTTCACAGAACCTGCTTTGTTTTGGCTTTATAAGGGTTGGATACCCCTTGTACCCTACTTCCTCATATTATATAAATTCATCTTTTGCTTACCAAAAAAAAAAAAAAAAGAGGAACCTTAGAGATGAAGAAAAGTACATGAATTTTTTTGCCTTTTGTTAAGTGGATCGGAAAAAAACATATGGATTTCTAATTTAAATTGGATCCAGGGGCCTATCTCTAGAAAATCGGCACGCTCAATCTTTATCGTGGAAGATCGCAAATCGGTGCGATCCTGAATGACTTAAGATCTTGCTTAAGATTCAGCACGGGCTTTAGTTAAAAAATTGTAAGGTGAGGAGTGCTAGCAACACACTCTCTAACACACTCATCTCAACAGTTGGAATTTATTGAAAATTACAAAGTCATGAGAGAGAGTCATTAAATAACAATACTACTAGAAAAAAGGCTTTTTACATCACTGGATCAACATCGGTTGTCCTATAAACGATGTCAAATAAAACATGGTGGCATTTTTTTAATTTTTTATTCAAACACAACATCGGTTCATTAAAGAACCAATGTCAAATGTAACATACAACATCATTTCATTAAAGAACCGATGTTGCATTGTGTTATAACCTCATCTTCGCGCTCACTCTCGCTTGTTCCCTCCTATGCGAAAACCCCAAGCTGTGCGGAAACCCCATTTTATGAGAACACCACCACTTATCTCCGTTGAAACCCTAACCCTCTCACCACGGCCTCAAGGTCCTCTTTGCCGCCGCCGCCACATGCTACCCTATACTCGCCCTCGACTTGGCCTTCCACGTAAAGGCCTTCTTTTGTCCACCACAAACCTCTTCTCTTCTCTTCTCTCTTGTCTCATTTCAGAACTCGTTGCCTCTCCTTCACCATCCACGCCGCTACCGACAAGTTCCAGTGCAAAACCACCCCTCGACCTTCATTAGGAACCCCAAACACTACCGCATGAACAGATATTCAATGTTAAGGAACAGATCTCGCAGATCTCGGGGTGGCTCAGTGGTAGCGACCTCACCTGGTGGTGGGTGGGGTTGGAGCGGTCGTTGTCGTGGTCGTTGCAGGTTTTTCAAAAAAAAAAAATTTTGCTTCACTACTCAAGAATTGGGGATTTTTATATTTTAAAATTAGATTTTGTGTTTGGTTTTAAAAAAAGAGGTGGATAGTTCTATGGCCATGTGACTAAGTATTTGAATTGGATATTTCTTCATCTTTGCATATAAAAATTCGTATTCAATCCAACTTATGCACTATCTAACATCTCTGTATCTTTCATTCCCAAAACCCGCTCATGTTCCCTGTTGTTGCGGCACTGTTGAGGTAGAAAATCCCTTTTTTTGTTTTCATAATTTGTTTATTCATTTATGGTTCATGCCTATCCCAATTATACAGTATTTGGAGTAGTGTTTCATTTTATTTTGTTCCTACCTTCTTTGGAAAATGCTTAATCGTATTTGATTTTTATGTCTGATGAAGTTGTGTGATATGCAATGGGCATCAAACTTAGCACATAAGAAGTGAAATCAACTCTAGTTTTATATCCTCAATGTACAAGAAAAAGTTATGCATTCTTCTTTTATCTATGCTTGCATTAGTTTATTTGTGATTATAATCAATTAATTATAGCTTAGTTGGTGTATTATGCAGGTTGAAGCTCTAGCAGTTCAGTTGACTCAAAGAGAAGGGGATTCTTAGACAAACTCAATTGCATCGCCATTGTCATGCCATCTTCTCGCAATTGAATCCCACACCCACTGTAACACCCTAGAGGATTTTACCTTTTGTCTGCTTATATCACTAAATTTTGAAAACTTAGAATATAAGAAATATCAGAGTTAACTATGCGAAAACTAAAACATAAACATATCCTACATAAACAAAACTAAAACAAAGCTCTTGGCACTTATGTGCCTTACAAAACATAAGCAAGGTACATACAGCATAAAATCGAATCCCAAACATGGGAGATACAAAACTAGAAACATCTTCCTCCAAGCAAACGAATCCATGCTCCAAGGTTCTCTCATGAAGCACCCACCTGCGTAACCTGTAAAAATATGAAACTAAAAGGGATGAGACATAATCTCTCAATGAGTGTTCCAAGGACTCTAGGCTGACTTTCTATTCTAGAGATCCATTTCTTAACTTTCATGGCTTCTCTTTTCTTTTATTGATCCTCACACTGACAACTATTTCCTCATCACATCATCACTACTACTTCCTTAGACCATCCTTAACCTTTACTTAGGCACTTAGAGTTGGCCTCCTATGCCAAATCTAAGGCCACTAGTGCACTAAGGTACCTAAACATCACTCTTACTCTTTGACCTCTCACTAGAGTCTCACTTTCCTATCACACAAGAGGAGAACATGCTTAACCTTGCCTTTCCTTTTAGCCCGACTAGGGCCTACATAGCCTCTCTACGAGGTATATTCTCTTGCATACCTCTATGGGCAGCTCACATTGCACACACGTCCTCTTCTAATGTGTAGGCTTACCATGACAAGAAACTTATATACATCATGCACATCAACATTCCCTGGTTAAGTTCTATAGCTGTGTGGTTTGTATTATCTTTTAATTAGTTATAATCTTGATTGTTCATCATTCTTAGGTTGGCTGAGCTCTAGCCAAGAGAGGCGTCCCTCCCACGATGACCTCTTACTACTACCGGTCAAAAGTAGTTGAACCACCTTCTGTTATCGAAGGCATGTTCCTCTAAAACATTCTTCCCTTACTGAAGAATGAGTCATTCTTCCCTATGAAGAACCCCTTCTTCACTTATTAAGATGGTTGGTTTTCCCTCATGAGTGTTTGGGTGACGGTCCCTTCGCTCACCTCTAAGGGGCCTCTTAGCCCTTTTCTCTTACAACTCCTCATGAGTTGCATAACTTATTCCCTTTCTTGGGATCACAACTTTCTTTTGAATCCCTTCCATAAAATTTTTTATAAAGAAATCCTTTTCATAACCTTTTTGAAAACTCATCACTCCTTGCGGCTCTCGGACATGACTAGTATCGGAGAAGGTTCCACCCTATGTCACTGAAGGGATATCTTTATCTAAAATCTTTTCATGAAACTGTGAACTTTGCTTAAAATCCTTTTCTAAAACTTAGGGGAAACTTCGCATCTTTTTACTAAGAGGCATAGGTATAATCTTAAGTGTTTTATGTATCTTTTATTTAAGGGAGTTTATCGTAATATACAATCCTAAGCATATGCAACAACCACATGATTGCAATAAAGGTGCAAGCATAACATCACAAAACATCAAAGTACAAGGAGGAAACCAAGCAATAACAGTTATCCAAAGATCATACATAGAGGGTAAAAATATAAACATACATAAGTTCCTCACAAACTCCCCACATAGCCTCAAACCCCTTTTTGGAGGTTCCAAGCTTACCCTAGCATGTTTCCATGCTTAGCCTGACCCTCTAAGACTAAAAAAAATCTCCATTTTGTACTTCTCAGGCTAAGCCTAAATCCGGGGCTTAGCCTCAAGTCCTCTGAAGTTAAAACTTCAATATGTGGTACTCAGGCTAAGCCTAAATTCGGGGCTCAACCTCAAGTCCCCTGATGCTAAAACTCATATCTATGGTACTCAAGCTAAGCCTGAATTCGGGGCTTAGCCTCAAGTCCCTTGAAGCTAAAACTATAATCTGTGCTTTTCAGGCTAAGCCAAAATCCAAGGCTTAGCCTGGCGCTACAGAACCCTTCACGATTTCTTGCAAAATTGCTTCCTATGGCCATCCATGACCCCGTAAAATGCACCCCAAGCATTCCATTCACTCACATAACATTTATATTACAAAACATAGCCCTCAAACAACCTAAACAACCTCTCAATCTCTCCCAAACACTCAAAAATCCATCAAACTCCAACTTAGGGATCAAAGGGGGAAAAGGGGGAAAATCAATAAAACAAGAACCATGGAGGGATGGGGAAGACAAGGAGAGGAAGCACTCACATTTGGGTACTCGGATTTGAGCTATGGGCACTGGATCTCTGATCTTTTCTCTACTTCTCTCCTCTTCTTCTTCTTCCTTCTCCTCCTCCTTCTCTCTAACTCTTTTCTTTCTTTTCTCATTCTCTCTTTAACGTTCCCTTCTTCTTCTTTGCTTAAACCATGTGTGTGTGTGGGCTTAGTGGGCCTTGGCTCCCCATCTGGGTCCTATTATCTTATTCGTGTCAACTCTTAATATAAGGTAACTATTATTAATAATGCCTAAGGGTATCCTTTAACCATTACATATATAGACTATTCCATAAAAGATGTCTCTTTATTATTTATAACTAATGTCCATAAACTGGGGATATTACACCTGCAATCTGTCATTGCTTTTAGTTAACTTCATTTTTTAGTTAGCTTATTTTTTATTTAGTTGTCTTGTTTTTTTTAGGTAGAGATTTATTGGTAAACTAATTACATTACAATGAAATTAAATTGAACTTCATTCAAGAATCCACTAGTAATGTGTTAGGTTGGTAGAATTTACTAACTTTTTTGTTTGATTCTTTGTTTTGCGCACATAGGGTTCCAAGAATCAAGTCCATAATGACAGGAAGGTCTTCATTGAATCCACATGCAGCCTCATATGTTCCACTCTATAAAAGGAATGTAGAAAAGGATTCCAAGAATTATGACAAGGCACCTCCTCAGCCTCAGCATAATCAACACCTTAAATCTAAAGACTAAAAACATGCCCAAGTCTTTGAATGTGAAGAAAAACCCAAAGAATTTGACAGAATGGGAAGTGCAACAAGCTGACCTGGAAATTGGATATCTAAAGTTGCCATTTCCTAATTAAGCTAAACAGTCTCTTAGAGATATATACTTGGCAAACATTTCTAATCTGGATAATTCAATTGACTTGCTCTACTAGTTTGATAAGGTAATGTTTTATAATTCAAGATTTTTATTTAGGATTTGTCAACTACAAGTTTCGTCTGTTTATGTAGTACTTTTTGTTTAGGCTATGTTAGTGTCAAATGAATCACTGGATATTGGTAATTTTTCAAAATCTCTTTCTTTTCTCTTTGATCAAGGCATGAATGGGCTAATCTGTTTGGACCATTGAGAGTGGGTAAGATAAGAAAACAGTTTTCCTCTGTATTGCTATGCTAATTTAGGCTTCAAAGAAAAGGTCTCATGAGATTCAAACACATGCTAGATGTAAGTAGTAATGCTTAATAACTAATAAATTACATATGGTATCATAGCTAAAAAAAGGGTTTAGTTAAATGATAATAAGAATCAGTAAAAGAAATTCCATCTTATAAATATACAAATCACATAGTAATAGTAATAATAATAACTTATAAACCCCCGAGACTATAATAAGCCCAAACCTCAAAATATGATCCAAACCTTGGCTGCATGTAATTCTTTTAAGATTTACTCAACCAAATTTAACTCAAATCTATTTATTCTAATACATAAAGACTAACCTTCACGGGACTTGATAATGCGTTATCTAATAAAAAAGATAGTAATATATATATATTGTTAAGTTAAGAGTTTAGTGTATGCATATATATTGCTAAACATTCTATTTTAAGTTAAGGGTTGGTTCATTGTGTCTGCAAATTACTGTTGATACAGATCGTATAGTGGTAGCATTCTACAAGTTCTTTAAGAAACATGCATCAATCCCATTCAAGCTCCAGAAACCAACCTCAACTCTGAGTCCAAGAGCTTTGATGTCAAGGGGAGCTCTGATACCAAAGAGAGCCAGAGTAGTAATATTGATGTGAAGGATGAATTATGAGGAATTAAATGATATATTTTTATTTGATTCAGACAGATGATGACATATGACTGAGGGAGAAAATATCAGCTATTTCTCACCAAAGGAGATAATAGACTTTCTACGAGGGCTCTGGCATTGGATTTTTTTACTGAAAGGTTGAAGGTTTGAAGTTGGGGAATATTTTCGTTTGATATGTAACTGATAAAAATAGCTTTCAATAGTGTAGAATCAATTTAGGGATATACATTGATACATTTATGTTATCTTATTTTAAAGTTTAGCTTTATGTTATATGAAGATTGAGTCCTGTGTATGACAGATCCAAAGGACGAGGAAGAATACAAAAAAGTGCCAATTTTTTTTTTTTACAAATGACTTTTTACATCGGTTTTTACATCGGTTCTATTTAGAACCGATGTAAAAAGAGCACTTTAACATCAATTCTAAATAGAACCGACGTAAAAAGTGTCCATTTTTTCTTTTAAGACAATGCTTTCTATATTGGTTGTCTCAAAAACCAATGTAGAAGGTGACTTTCCACATCAGTTGTGGAACCAATGTTGAAAGTTGCCTACTTTCAACGTCGTTCGATACAACATCAGTTCAAAATCGATGTTAAAGGCCTTATTTAACCAATGTTAAAATGTATTTTGTAGTAGTGTAAGTGGGACCCATAAAAATTTGTGATTTCCAATAAATTTTAACCAATCATGGAGAGTGTTTTCTAAAGAGTGTGATAGAGAGTGTGTTGCTAGCATTTCTCATTGTAAGGTTGTGAGATTTTAAGATCTTTCTCGAGCTTTTCACAACCATGTATATAACTATTATAACAAGAATATCCCATTTTGACATATAGTTTTAGTTAGACATTTTTATCCTTAATTTTGAATAAGTAATTACCATGAAATTAACTGCTCATCCCATGTTTTATTTAACCTCTTTCCTTTCTCTGTTTTTCCTCTTTTATTTTATTTTTATTTTAAAAAATACTATTCTAACCCATTGTTTAATTGTAATGAGTCTCTTTTTTAAGGAAATTGAAGAAGAGTTTTCAAAGGAGGAATGCAAAGTCTTATGTTCTAACCATCTAATATACATTTAAATCTCAATGATTTCTCTTGTCCTTTCTGCTCTGAGTCTGATGAATCGTCCAACCATCTTTTCTGAATTGCAGGGAGGCAAATCATTTTTGGATTTTTTGTCTTGGTTGGTTTAATTATTGGTCAGTGTTTTAGGAAGTATTTGGGAGCATTTTCAAAATTTCCATCTGTCCTGCAGTGCAAAAAGCAAATTCTTAATTGGTTGGTGTTGTGGAGTGCGGTTGTGTGGTGCACTTGGAATCATAGGAATTGGTGTCTTTTTAAAGATGGTACTTATGACAGAGAAAAGCTCAAACAAAACATCAGTTTTACTGCATGGTCATGGTTCGTAGGTAGATGTGAGGACTTTGATTATTCCTTCTCTCAATGGTGTGTTAACCCAGGGGCATACATGGGTTACTATCATAATTTGTGAGTATCTTTTCACAATATACTACAAATGATTGGATGGAGGATTGGTGGATCTAGTTTGGTGATTATGAATTATACTGTGGATGATAAAAAATGGTGTACTATTTAAAACGGTGTTTCCTTTTTTATTTGTATTTTATTTTTGGGGCGATAGCAAATAATGCATGGGGAGTCAACAGTGTAGTTGGATTTTCAGTGATGCAGTTGGGTTTTTTGTACACAATTGGTTATCCTTTACTTATGTGAATCATAGATCATAAATAGGGTGTAACCTTTTGTTTCTCTGGGTGGTTAGTTGGTTCTTGTAAACTCATTGTAACTTCTTTTAATTTGGTACTTCTGGTACCGATTAATATTATATATATCTTCTTTTGCTGATAAATTGTTTTTTTAAGGGATTTGAATAGGAGCTTCCTAAGGAAGATGGCAAAGCACTAAATGAAGTCCTCAATCTTTCCATTACACAATTACCTCAAGGGTTGAAAGTTTCAACTGTGAACAATTGTAAAGATTGGTTATCACCTAAAGCCAAACATGATTACCCTTTTTTTTTTTTTTTTTTTTTTTTGAAAGGCAAAAGTATTATAATATCATAGTAAAAAGATTTACATACTAATGTAACCTGTACAAGATGTACAGTATGCCTCACTAACATAAAAAAGCCTTCCCACCAGCAAAGGATCCGATCTAATACAGATCCTATTCGTATTAGAAGAGGATCCCTTTTTATCCACTGATCAGAGCAAAGGTCAGTATGTAATAATGGAGTTACTATAACATGCATCCCAAAGGATTAACACACCAGGAAGAGAAAAAAAGACTTGATTTAAGCCCTATGTTGTTGCTCCACCACTGCCATGATAATGCTTTTATATGTGCCATAATCCCCAAGAATTCTACTATTCCGTTTTCAAAGATAATATTATTACGCAATTTTCTAGATGCTCCAACAAGATGCGTGCCAAAATAAATGCTTAATCTTTCGAAGCCTTCTCCCACAATAGTAACCTCCCAATTGAATATAAAGTTGACGAATATCCTGAGGGAGGACAAAATAAAATCCAAGCCATGCCATAACTACCTGCCATACCCTATTAGTAAAGGTACACTGCAAGAATAAATGATTACAATCTTCAAAGCTTACATGACAAAAAATACATGAATGATTAAAATTTAGGATTTCAATTCCCCTTCTATGCAACTAAGTAAGTGTAGGTAGTCGATCCTATAGCAACCTCCAAGAGAAGGTGAGCACTTTGGATGGAGCAAAACTATCCTAGAATTTATTAAATATATGTTCATCTAGATTTGATCCTGTCTGTGATTGGTACTGTAATGAGAGCACTTTGTATGCTAAGGCTACTGAGAACATTTGCGATGCATCGGCCTTCCATAACCATATATCAGAGACATTAACCTGTAGAGGAACACTTCAATTGAGCTTAATAGGGAAGGCGCCCCTCCCACTAATTTGCCATGGCCTTGTATTATCCTCCTCCAACCCGAGGAGCTACACCATACCTTTATAGGGTAGGAAGTGACGGAGGGGTCCCGCCTACCTTCTAAAGAGGTTGTGCCCAATCTTTTAGCTTGCTTTCCTTATATAAATTGTTATGGCCCGTATTATCCTCCTCTGGCCTAAGGAGCTACGCCGCACATTTAGAGGGTAGGAAGTATTAGAAGGGTTTTGCCTACCTTCTAAAGAGGTTGTGCCTAGTCTTTTAACTTATTTGCTTATCTTATAAAAGACTTACTTTCATTATATAGCACCATTATTATCAATAACAATTAACATTACATAGCACTAAGCAATCATGATTAACAAGGGTAAAAGCATAGAAAGTGATTAGACAACTATAGCCTTTATCCTCTCCAACTACTCCCTTAAAAAGGTCCTAGAGATGCTCTTTGGTCCTTTTCTCTTTTAAGCTAGAAGGGGTTCTCGCTTAAACTAGACTATTGGTTAAGCTTGAACTATTTCTCGCTTAAGTTAAACTTTCAAACATGTTCTCAGGAAGCATTCTCGCTTAAGAAAGAATTCATCCTCGCTTAAGCTAGAAATGACTCTCACTTAAGCTAAACTGCCAACTCTGCCCCCTGGAGGCACTGTAGCTTAAGCTAGAATTCTCGCTTAAGCTATAGTGCACTTCTATAGAATTGTGACCATCCATGGTCTTCTAACCTCTTCCTAACATGCAAGAGCAAATATGTTTTATACACTAATTTTTTAACAAACAATAAACTCAATAATTTAAATATAATTATTTTTGGGTTTATTTTTAGATATAATTAGCTACACATTGAACTTTAACCATTGAGCATTTAATTGACTTAACAAATAAGAGATATAATGGTACTTTCAGTTGAGTAGCATATAAAAAATGAAACTACCCAAATATTATAATTAAAATAATAATTTTATAAATAAGTAGCTACATTTAAAATTATTCATAATATTTTATTTTAATTAATAAATAAGAATAGAAATTTAGAAATAAATTATTATGTATATACACAAGTCTATTTTATTTTTTATATTTTAAGAAAAAAAACTGATTTTAGTCTCTATACTTTCAGTCAAACGTGGTCAAGGTCCCTATATTTTTATATGAGTAAATAGAAAATTTGGTCTCTGAATTTGTAATCCACTCTGATTTTAGTCCCTGGATTTAAGGAAACTAAAGAAAAGTCCTTGAAATTGATCTCTCTCACTCAAATGAGTCCCTACGGTCAAGTCTGCTAGTTAACACTATGAATTAATGATGCTTAGTTGGCATGCTAAGTGACAATGTAGATATCCACTTTCTAGGCACATGGCTTCCTAGGATGAAATAAAAATAAAAAATATATATTCTTCTTCAACTGTGAGCTCTCTTTACGAATTTTAACTAATAAATTCTTCTTTTTCTTTCTCAATTAACAAAATCACAATTACAAATTTTGGTTGTTTCCATTGATTCCTCCGATTGACACACGAAAATTTTGACTTAGATGCATGCAAGTTGGGGTCTTAACAAAAAAAAAAAGTTTTTTTCTTTAAAGTTGGAGGGTTGGGTCTAATGAGAATTGTTAGGGGAATGCTGAGATCACTTTGTCTGATGAAGAAGAAGAGTTTATATTATTTTCATTCCCATCTTCGTTGTGTAAGGCACATGACTAGACAAATGGATACTGTGTCACTTAACGGTGTTAAGTAACAGAGTTGAGCAAGGACCAACTTGAGTGACATTCATTAATTTCGGGGACTTTTTTTTAGTTTTGTTAAATTCAGGAACAAAAATGAGAGTAAGTTACAGATTTAGGGACCAAATTGGTCATTTACTCTTTTGTATTAAAGAATTTGGTCTCAAACTTTGGAAAAAAAAAAAGGTGGATTAATTTAATCCCCTGCTAACTTTTAAAAAAGAATGATAAATTCTTAGTGAGGAAGGATGTTTTTTAAAGTTTAAGGACTAATTAATTTATCAATATAAAAATATAAAGACTAAACACATTTTTTTCTTAATTTAATTGCTTTAAAATATTTTCTGTGGATAATAATAATTAAAAATATGAATTTTATAGATATTTAGTTAAATTTAAAATAATTTTTTAAAGTAATAATTAAGAATAAATCACATATATTTATCAATCTATATATATCATATTAATATGTATTTATTACATCCTCAATTTCATTATAATTATATGTGATATATTACTAAAGATTTAAAAAAAATTAAGTTTATTTATATGGGATAAACAAATCCGTGAAATGCATGATTACAAAATTTAATTATTTGGAAGAAAAAAAAATAGACTTCTTTGAGGAGCTAAAACATAATAAAGTTTTGAATTTATTATTATGTTTTCTCTAATTTTAAAAAAAAAATTGTTTTTAGTTCTTGAACTTTTTTTTATTTGTGTTTAGTCTCTTGGTTTTTTTGTCCTCACTTTTAGTCCTTAAACTTTTTTTTTCATCCTTAAGGGACTAAAAGTAATAACAAGGACTAAAAGTAAGGATGAAAAAGAAGTTAAGAGACTAAAAACAAAAATCAAAAGTTCAAAGACTAAAAATAAAATTTTAAAAATTTTACTAACTAAAAAAAATAGTAAACCCTTAAGATTTTTATTAGTAATTTTTAGGCATTGTACGTGAGACATGAAAAATCAAGAGATCCATATAGAGCAGTGAGTGGGAAAAGAGTAGCGTGAGCATTTATTAGGCGTTGTATGTGAGAGTGGGAAAAGTAGAAAAAAGATAGAATGGACCACTTAATAATGAATGAAGGAGAAAACAGCAGTGAGTGGAAAAGGCACGTCTCTTGTAGGGGTGGAAATAGGCCAGGCGGTCCGTCGGGGGCCTATGGCCTGGCTCACCAAAGGCATGATCTGGCCTAGCTTATTTATTAAGAAGGTCAGGCTTAGGCTTTTTTAAAAATCCTTTTTAATTAAAAAGGCCGGGCTTCAGGCTTTAAAAAAAGCCTATGAAGCCTAACAGGCTAGCCTATTTATATAATAATATATAATAATATATATAATATTATATATTTATATATATTACATTAATATAATATGTATAATATTTATATTTAATATTAGTCTTTAGAAAATATTGAATATTTTACGTAATGAACAAGACCTGTTGGCCTAGCTAGGCCTATAGGCTTATTGGCTTATTTATAAGCCCTTTTATAAAACAGGTCACGTAAACAGGCTTTCAAGCCAGGCCAGGCTTTTAAACAGGCCAGACTAAGGCCTAAAAAATTGTCTATAACAGGTAAATAGGCCAGGCCCATACTTAGTAATTATGATGTAGGCCAGGCTCAGGCCCGCCAAAGCCTGGCCTGCCCTGGCCTGTTTCCACCCCTAGTCTCTTGTGAGACATTATTTTAATATAAAAATATAATCAATAAATGTGAGACATTATTTTAATTTTAATATATAATAACTAGGTTTATATAATGAACAAATGGGAAAAGAAAAAATAATATAAAATAATTAATAAATTGAAGAGAAATAAAAAATAATATGATAAATTTTTTTTATAAAAATTAATGATCTCTTTTTTCTGAACATATATACAATTTTTTAAATTTGTATATGCACAATATTTTTGCACAATAAAAATGTGATACTAATACCGTTGGCAGATAGATAAATCCATATCAATAAAGTCCACGTGTTTGCCTTAGGTGAATAATTCCAAATTTTGTATGAAGAAAAGAAACTTTAATATATAAGATCCTTTACGTTCACACGTCAGATTTTCATGTATTTTAAGTCCATGTGTTAGACTCAGGTGAATAATTCCAAATCTTGTATGAAGAAAAGAAACTTTAATCTATCTATTAGTTTGTTATCTATGAAAATAAGTTCCTTTATGTTTACACGTCAGATTTTTACGTATTTTATTTCAGTTCAACTTTTTCTCCTTGAATATTACACTACAACAAAAATGACTTTATGCAACAACTAAAAACTATGGCCTAAAACAAAAAAAAACCGTGGTCTAAACCTTAGGCCACGGTTTTTTTGGTTTAGGCCACGGTTTTTTGGCCGTGGTTTAGGTGAGCGTTGCCTATTCGAATAGGCCACGGTTTTTTTCACTATGCCCACGGAAATTTAAAAACCGTTGCCTCATATGTGAGAATAGGCAACACTTTTCTGGATTACTTTCACGCAACGGTTTTATTTGTCAAGTTTAGACAACGGTTTAATAAATGTTGCCTATAGATTTAGGCCATAGTTTCACATGATATGATTAACCTTAGACAACACTTTTTAAAACGTGAACATATATCATAGGCAGCACTTTGTTAAGGTTTAAGCAGTAATTGTTTAAGTGTTACCTATTCATTCAGTCCACACAATTATTCATGTGTTGTCATTTATTTTAAGCAACATTATTTTAAATATAGACATATGGCATAAGAAATTAACATTTAAATCAATTACACCATTAAAAAGATTTTTTAGTTGCATTGTTAAATAAAATAAGAAAATTGAACATTAAATTATAACACTTTATAATATATATAAAATTACACTCGATGTTTAATCTATATAATCAAAATAATTGGCCTATAAAGTCTCAATGTACAAGGATAAAACAACTTTATAAATTAAAATACTGCAATACTACAAATTAACTCAAAATTAACAAAACATTAAAAAATGTTTCTTCATTGTATCTCCTTAACATCATTCTTCTAGAGGATGATTTTCTTCATATCCAACCTGCAAAAAAAAAAAGAAAACAAGATAAACAATCATTTTTCTCTCAACAAATTTTACAGACAAATTATATAAGTGAACAATTATAGTGTTAAAATTTAAAATATAAATTATTTTATTTTTTATTGTTATAATTTAAAAAATATTATTATTAATTTTAGAAATTAAAACAATATTTTTATATTCTCAAGCACAAAATTAACTTTGGAAGTATATTACTTTTTTTTTTTTCATGAAATCAACTACGTGAGTGAAGACTTGACATGTATACCTCAATGATATTAATGTTAAAAGAAATATTAAGAACAAAATAGAAAATAAACTAAAATAGTATAATTATATGCCCAGGATAAACCTAACAAGCAATGCTCAATATAATAGTGACACTTTATAAGCTCAAACCTTCCATTAGCCTCAACTCCAAAAATTATATAAATAAATAAGTCTTTTTCAACCAAAATAACTAAGATGATGATTTATTTTTAGCACAAAGTCCAAACTTGACCCACGGGTTCATTAATCATATGATTGAGAAAATGGAAAAAATGTAAGATCGATCCAATCAACTAAATACAACAAATAATTGCCTTGAATTAATTTTTCACATGCAAATATATAAATTGTATATAACTATTACTTACTCATTCCCATATTGTTGCACTGTTATTTCTCGGACTTGCTTCAATTGCTCATGCTCTTTGGGATAGCTACTCGTTTCAAAGATGTACTAATAAAAAAAAGTGCAAAAAATTAAGGTTAATATGTGATTTTTTAAAATGTAGGGAGGTACAAGGAAACTTAATTGAATTAGGATGATTGCACGAACTGTATATATCAGAATAAATGACTTGCAAATAGTTAGATTTTTAGAATTGAGATGAAGATTTGCAAATTCTTTCTATATCAATTTTTAGAAAATAATGAAGCTAGACCAATAATTGATTAATAGGAAACTAAAGTTTAAACAAAAAAATAAGGATGCATATCATACTGCAGCTTTGTTGACAACTCCAATAGTGGAGACTGAGGAAGCCATGATTGTGCTGCACTTAGACTTGCAGAAGCTGTACAATCAAATACAGAGATGGTATTTTAAGGATAACAAAAATCACAACACAGAGCTGGTATTTTGAGGATAGCAGAAAATACAATAGGGAAGGACTTTTAGTAGTGGTTCAATTGAGTGTATAAATCATGCCATGGCTTTGGGAAGTCTTTTTCGGCTGGGACTTTGCACAACATGGCACCCGTAGTAAAAAGAAAGAGAGCCATCGCATCATGGTTGCAATCATGCATGCTAATAAGCGTTAGAATAATCCAACTTAATTCCCTAAGGAATTACTCTATATATAATTAAAATATATGGTTTTGCCAAATCCCAATCCAACAGTGGCTTTTCCTTTAAATTCTACGTTTCGAGCAAGGGATGGCAAGATGAAAATCTTTTAAAAGAGAAGCATATGATCTTGGCCTTAGTCTAGCTATCAATAAATTGTATGGAAATGAAAAATCACAATTGAGACCCTCTAACAGAATTCCAAAGTAAAGTGACAAGCTGCTTCACAATTTTCCTTAACACATTGCACTTGGTAAGAAAGAAAATTTACTATATTTTAGAGGCACATAGTTATTGATGAATCACTATTAGGATAAAAAAAAATTCAACATTACATAACAGATACACTGAGAATAAAATGAAAAATTGAGGAGAGAACAATGTATCTATTATCATAGAACGAATAAATCAGGAATTAGAAGACTATTTCAAGGTTAATTTGCCCCTTCTCAAATCTCAATTGTGTTCCCACATGCACAAATACTTATCAGCTGCGTGTAGAGTGACAGAGATCAATTATTGGGATGTTCTGTAGGCATAAACATTATATATCACCATAACTTATGCTCAAAATTTACCAGCTCAAAAGATTATATAACAAAGATGGTTTTTCTAGTAACATAACATGGTATAGAAACTATGCTTTAAACCTTGAGGTATCGATCTCAGTCAATTCTCTCCTTCTCTTTGTAACAAATTCAACAACTTAAATAGCCCCTACAACTAACTGTTGGATCTTAATAAATATAGCCACTAAGCAACCAACAATGCATGAGTGTCAACACAGTTATTAATTATAACTTAGGCATAATATACACACAAAGAGAAACAAAGACACTTGCCTTGGCCTTTGTCAACAGATCAATGCAGAGGGAGGAAATTAACAATCCAGTTGAAAACTTCTGACAGATCAATAAAAGTATCCTATATATCTATACATGAAAACCAAGCCTCCTACATAACAAATTAGGTGAAAATTTAAATTGAGATTATCTATATTCAAGACTGAATCTAACACACAAAGAACATCATAAATTCACCCCCTAACAAAAAATAAAGAAGTGGTAATGTTGCGTATAATCACATCTAACCAAATACATTATTTAACATTAACGCTAGGAGATCATGTTTGCCCAGGGCTTCACCTTAGTAGTTATTAGGTCTGATCCTTTGGTTTTAACTACAATGATTGGTGGTCCAGATTCAGGACATTTGGCAATGTGCAAATGTGATAAGCCAAAATCACCACCTACAAATCAGAACCAAAACAGAGTGAATAAAAGAACCTGCAGTAAAAAAAGACTGATAAGCAAATAAGTAGAGAAAAAAAATGGAAAAAGAGAAAGCAAACCAGAAGAAGAGGATAAAACAGAGATTACAAGGGAAAAAGGAAAAATAACGGTGTCTCCACGGTAACAACGATGTCGTGCTCCGATAGCAAACCCTCACCTCATTACGTTCCATCACCACTCATCCTCGCACTTTTCTCTCCGTAAACATTTCAACCCCTTTCTACATTATTTCTCGGTCTCTCTCTCCCTTTCTACCTCAACGAAAATCTCTCTATGTGCAAATGTGCAGATCATAAAATCAACAAAGGAACATTTGAACGAGTCATTGATACCAGAGAATATTGCATATAGAGGAAGAAAAATGAACAAAAAATCAATAATGGGTACCTGGAACAAGCACGAGCTGGGGCGATAATGGCGAGCACAAGATTGCTCCTTTTATCTTTGATGGCCCAACAATGGGAGAGGAAAATGTAGTTGCTTGGGAAGGGAAGCGAAAAGACATAGGAAGAATCAACGGTGAGACAATGGGAGATGAATAGAATAAACTTAGGAAGAGAAAAGACTAAACCCTAACTTTTGAGAACAAAATCAACGTTCACTCTCCTTTTCTTGAGGCAATGAGGTGTTTAGTGAGTTTAATTCACTTATCTTTTTTTTTTTGTTTTCGCAATGAGGCAATGGGGGTTTTAGCGAGTTTAATTCAATTTTTGCATCCCTCCCTTTCTTTAGTTTCTATGGGACTGATTCGTTTTTATTACTTTAGCCCACAGTTTTTTAAATGTTGTTTATTAGACTCTTAAAGGCAACGCTTGGAAACATGTGGTCTAACCCATCAATGATTTATAAACTGCAGTCTATTCTCGTCAACACTTAATCACCCGTTGCCTCATTATATTATTGGCAACGTCTACAAAACTGTTGCATATTCCATGTTTAGGCAACGATTTTATAGCCGTGGATATGTTTAGCGTGGCCTAAAGTAAAAAATGATGTAGTGTTATATTTATACTTTCTTTAAAATGTGATTTGCACACTTATTTTTATAATATTATTTTTTATTTTGAATATTATATTAATTTTGTAATATTTATACAATTCAATAATAATTTTCCTTTTGAAACAAAAAAATAATTTGTTATTTTTATAATATTATTTACGTCAAGAATATCTTTTCTAATTTTTTTTATTTCACTATTATTTCTTAAAATTTACTTTATAATTATTTATATAATATTTATCTTTTTATTTTTGAGAAATTTATTTGAATTTTTATTATTTATTATTATGATATGACTCCATAATAATTATATATATATATATATATATATTTGTATGTAAGTATATATGAATGAAACAATTAAAAATTATAAAAATTAATAATGAATTTATTAATAAAACCATAAATTTGATACATTAGTAACGTTAATCATATGTTTGAAAGAATTTATTTTAATAAAAATAAATGCTTACATATTTAATAATTTTCAAAAATTTAGAAGAATAAATTATTTTTAATTTTAAATGATAAAAATTATTTCCAAAACACACACACACACACACACATTTATGAGGAAGTGAAAGAAATGAATTTTGCCCATAAATCTCGTTATATCTAACTATTTTTATATTTTGGGAACATATCCTCTGTTGCATGTCTTCAATTCCTACGGATAAAATAAAAAATATATATTGGGGACATATATAGTGTGAGCATCATTTTTGTATGAGAGTAAGAAGAGTAAATTTAGATTATACGTACAACCAAATATGAATGATCAAGATTTAATATTATATGATCACTTAAAAAAGTTATGTGGATTTTTAAAAACTCACATAACTTTGTAAGTTTAATATTGACCATTCCTGACAAGATCTAATGGTAAATATTCATTCATCTCAATCTCACATAAAAAATTCTTCCCATTATATATCACAATATATTTAGAAAATGTTAATTTTATTTACATACACATGTTTTAAAAAAAAAAACTACAAATTTTAAAAACATATAATATAGACATGTATTTCATTTTTGTGTTTTTATCATCAATAATTTTTAACTGTATTTATTGTAAAAGTAATAAATAACCTAAAAATACATAAAAAATAATATATAACATCAATTTAAAAATTAAAATGTTAAAAAACCCATAGTTGTGCATGCTCCGTAAACACAAAAGCTAGATGAGTTCATTTAAAAGCCATATAATATAGGTACAAAAAAAAAAAAAAAGCCATATAATATTATCATGAATCATGTTATTTTATGAAAGAAAATAAAAAAATACATACAATAATGAAACATTTTTATTCTATAATAGAAATATAATTTTTATTCAATGTAATAAGCTATTTTATGTGATGCATTGTATATAAGTTATTTTAAGTTCTGCCCTTTATTTCACTCAATTACATGAAAAAATAAATGTAATACTTTGTTTTAAAAAATATTTTTACTAATATTTGATCCTCAACACTTTGCTTATAATTTAATTATTTTTTATACTTTAAATTATTCAAATTATTATTGATAAACTTAAAATATTATGAACATAACAAGTAATAATGAGTCCTTTATAAATGAAAATATTGTTGAAATCAATAATTAAATTTTGACACAACTAGAGAATTCCAAAAATAATAGTGAAACTTAAATGATATTGTCAAAAATAACTAATAGCATACCCTTTTTTTTATCCGTAAGAATTGAAGACAGGTAACAAGAAGTTTACAACAACTCACACACCATGCTCAAAGAACTAGACCCCCCTTGGTATAGCATACCTATTTTGTCATGCATAGTTAATTATATATTGTATTGTTAAGAGATAGATGATCAAAAGTGTTAGAATTATTATTGTTATGCAAAATTAGAAATATACAAATTACTTTAAAAATATATTCCATAATAAAGTATTTTATAAATTTCTTCAATTAACTACAATATTTGATATATTTAATTTTTTTTATCACATAATTTCATAAAAGAAGTTTGAATTACTATTTTTAATATTAAAATTAATATACATATTATCTTAACCATTATTTACAATGAATGAATTAGTAATCAAATTTAGTGATAAAAAATTGTTTTTCCTTCTCCAATTTAGTGACGGAAAAATGTTAATATTTAGCAATGGATTTTTTTTAAGAAAATAAATATAAATTGTTCCTTCACTAATTTTGATTTTTCTAGTAGTGATATTTAATTATGTTTAAGGTTAATATATACAAATTAAGAAATACTTATTGAATGTGAAATATTATTGTGATTGGACTAGAAAGCAATATACATGTAATGCAAAATCAGGGGATAAAATTAAAATTAAATATTTGATATATTTAGATAGTAGACATTTGATTGGATGTTTCCAACAACTTATAAGTAGTTGAGGCAAAGAGACATTGAATAAAGTTATTTTTTTATTAGGTGACGAAAGGGGAAAAACAAAAACAAAAGAAATTACAGATCTTGAATGCAGTGCCTGCTACATCAACAGCAAGTCAGCAACCAACATTCTAGGAATTCCTTGCGGAGGAGTGTAAGATCTTGAATGCTACATGTAAACATACTAGTTTTCAATGAATTTCATTAAATAATATAAAATGTGTTTAAAAAAAATACTATTAAAGATGTGTTATCAGTATTTTTCGAATTATAATTATCTATTTAATAAAACTCATTTTTTTTCTTTGCTTCTTTTCATAAATTGCTTTTTTATTAGAAAAAAATATTAATATTAAAATAAGTTTGACTAGAAACACCTGATGTGCTCAGTCCAATAGATAAAATAAGAATTATAAGATATGGAGATAGTAACTAAATATAATCATGTCCTGCAACCTAATGTTGACACCTAATCCATCATCAAACCCTTTTATATTTTTTCAATGTTATTGCTACAAGATAATATTTGTTGGCTTTATTAATGACTAATTTTTAATATGAATCTTGATTGATTATTTTTAGTTAAAATTTCCCTCCTAATTACATTTTTTCTATCTATAAAAAGTTTTAATTCAAAACCTTATTTGCAGAAATCAAATTTAGTTTCATTTAGATCAACTACGTGTTAATATAAAACCTTTTATATTTTTTCAATGTTATTGCTACAAGATAATATTTATTGGCTTTATTAATGACTAATCCATCATTACGTGTTAATACAAACCCTTTTATATTTTATTTGGTACCAAACAAATTAAATTTTAAAATTTTCTTTTTGTCTCACATCCTTTAGTCCACTCAAATTGTCTTATGTTCTCATTTTCTCACCTAAAATTGGAAAAAGGTACATGGACACTGAAAATGTCATTTAACACCTAGTGAGAAAGGAAAGAAAGAGAGAAAAATATATGTATAATATTATTTATGATATGATAAGAAGAGAGAGAAAGAGAAATGAAAGATGTTAATGAGGTGTTTAAAATAATGGGATATTTATGTATCATTACTCCTCAAACTTCACTATAAAAAGGGAAGCACTGATGATCAATTTTGAGCCACAAAAGTTTGGTAGCTGAATAACCATGGCTTCTATATCACATTCATCCTTTTCGTCCCTCCTCAATTTCTCTGCATCCTTTCCCATTTATGTCTCTTCTCCTTCCATGTTTCCACCGTCTCAAAAACCATGCCAACCCAGCAAACCAAAATGCCATCATGCTTCCAAAGTTGCATGCAATGGTAACTCAAACAACAACCCTACAAATAGGAGGGAGCTTCTGATTGGCCTTGGAGGACTTTACGGTGGTGCTACTCTCAGTAGTAACAAAGCCGGTTCAGGCTTTGCTGCTCCATTGTCCCCTCCAGACCCAACTAACTGTGTTCCGGCAACGGTGCCAGACTCAAAATCCCAATATTGTTGCGCACCATCACCAGTCATAGACTATGTGCTCCCTCCACCTAACACACTTCGACTTAGAAAACCTACTCATTTGGTCAGTGATGAGTACCTAGCCATTTATAAGGAAGCCGTTAAGCTCATGAAAGCCCTTCCACCTGATGACCCTCGCAACTTCACCCAACAAGCAAACGTTCACTGTGCCTACTGTGATGGTGGCTATAAACAAAAGGGGTTCCCTGACCGTGACCTCCACGTCCACGTCTCATGGATGTTCGTGCCTTTCCACCGTTGGTACTGCTATTTCTACGAGAGAATCTTGGGGAAACTAATCGGTGATCCAACTTTTGCTCTTCCATTTTGGAACTGGGACAATCCCCCGGGCATGACAATGCTTGAGTTTTACACAGATGAATATTCGCCTCTTTATGACCCTCTCAGGGAAGCTCGTCACAAACCACCAACTCTCGTAGACCTAAACTACGACTCTGCTTGTGACAATTCAGGTGGGGATCGAGAGAAGCAAATCAGGACCAACCTGGTTACAATGTATAGGCAATTTGTATCACATGGGAAAAGCGCAAGCCTCTTCTACAGACTACCCTACCGTGTTGGATGTCCACCTCAACCCGGGTATGGCTCTCTAGAAATGGTACACAATCATATACATAAGTGGACTGGTGGTAGCAAACAGCCTCACGGTCAGGACATGGGGATCTTGTATTCCGCTGCGCAAGACCCCATTTTCTTCGTTCACCATTCAAATGTGGATAGGATATGGAACATTTGTAGAACGGAAGTGCCTGGAAGAAGAAGAAGGGACTTCACCGATGATGATTGGTTTGAATCTAGCTTCTTCTTCTACGATGAGAACAAGAACTATGTGTGTGTGAAGGTCAAAGATTGTCTTGACTCTAGACAGCTAGGGTATGATTACCAATATGTTGACATTCCATGGCTCTCAGCTAGGTTTAAACCAAAATATCCGGTTCCTCACGTTGGTCCGAAACAAGCTTTGGATTTGAAGACATTAGGGTTCCCTTTCACTTTGAATTCCATTGAACGTGCAACTGTGAACAGGCCAAAGATGCAGCCATGGAACAAGGAAGAAAAGGAGGAGGTGTTGGTTATGTTGTATATTTTGTTGATATTTCAAAAGGTTAACATGTCTATTTAATTAAATATAAAAAATCTTTTTTTAAATTAATTTATTATTTATTAAAAATAGTTTCTTTTGTTTGACTTGGTCTTGGGTGGTTTTAGAAATAGAC
Source organism: Pueraria montana var. lobata (assembly GCA_026413185.1). Classification (NCBI taxonomy): domain Eukaryota; kingdom Viridiplantae; phylum Streptophyta; class Magnoliopsida; order Fabales; family Fabaceae; genus Pueraria; species Pueraria montana. Next base: position 34,172,089 of record CM048650.1, on the reverse strand, counting down.
TAGGTCTCACCTTATCTTTGATTTGGTCTTGGGTTGTTTGAGAAACGCTATCTTTTCTTTATAAATGCCTATGCTTAAGATGATTTGACTGAGCCCTATTTTCTTTTTCACCTTATGAGTTCCTGGGTTAATATCACTAAAAACTTGTTAGTTATGCTGCCCTAATTTATTATTGGGAAGAGTCTGTTAAATCCTAGGGGATTTGCGCTTTACATAGATAAATCCTTGAGGACAGTGTGTCTAACACACATCTCAGACATTTTGATTGTGATTTTACACGCCATGGACAACAATCTCAAGGATTTAAATTATTGTTGTCCGAGTGTGTATGTGAGGATTGCAGAAGAAACTGTATCCGTCGTTTCTTTTGTTCATGGCTTAGCAAGGGAAATCCAATGCTACAAAGAGTTTAACGTCGGCTTGCAGCAGACGGGTAGTGCTGTATTCATCGAAAACGTATTGTAACCGTAACCGCTGGAGAACATGACATTACTCCCTCCCACCTTCGTTACGAGTCCCATTTGAGAAATTTATGCAGGTGATAATAAACAAAATAAGGTGCGATCATACCATCTGCTTATATTATTCATTTGTTTATATGTGAAAAGGAAAATTAGGTACGGTTTCCATCATCGAATATAACGTTCTTAGATTATAATATTTATTTTCTTTGGCTAAAAGAGAATCTTCAAAGAAAATTATAGTACTTTCATTATATTGTGCTGGTAGCATTTGTTATGTGTCTCCAATTTGAGTTTTTTTTTTGTTTTTTTTAATTTGGTGTTGTGAGTGCATTATATATTTGTTTATCTGGATTTCAAATACTATGAAGTCATTTAATTATGTGTTTTTATGTTCTACTATCTCGGGTTTTTGGACTGAGGGTTTCGGGTTCCAGAGTTGAATGAGGTAGAGGACATGATGTGACGATATTTAGATTAAATCAAATGTTGGACCGCTCAATGTGCTCGTGCTGTTACATTTTTTTTTCTATATAAAAAAATGAGTTGAATAGACTAAAGTTAAGGTTTTGTCAGTTATGTTTTTATTTATTTTAAAAGCGATGTTGTTCGGTGCCGTTCAGCCCGTTTACGCATCCACGATGACATCAACATTTGGGTAGCATTATTGCTTTGGTTACGTGGGGGAAGTTTCCAGCAAACAGTACACAGGTTAGAAACAATGATGCAGTATGCCATCTCTTTCAATTATTAGATATATTTGTGTTGTCTTACTTGTGTATATTGTTTAGAGGTTGACATTGGTGGCCCATGGTGCTTTATATATGTGTTGTATTAAAGCTTGTGGGAATTAATAATTTTGATGATACAAGCACCGGTTTCTGCATTGAGATGAGACTCACTTTTAGACCAATATGTTTTAAAATTTAAAGTTTTATCTGAGTATATGCATCACTTTATGAAGTGTTAAGCATATTAATTTTATGTTTTGGAGATATTGGTTCTAAGATTTCCTCACAATTTTGTCACCATATATATATTTGGTTTGGCAATTAAGCATTTTCATTTATTTGCTTTTGAGGCAATAATTTAAGTGAGAATAATGCTATATATGAGAGGTAGCTAATGACAGGCAATTGATTGAATATCTTGATTAAAAATTTTCAACTGTGCTACTATTGGAAAAATGAGTATTTCATGGTAGCTTGTTACGTTGATTGATAGTGTTACGGTGGAAGTTTTTTTTTTAAGTTTCATTTATATTTTTTTTCTTCTTCAACTTAATATAATGTTAATGTTAATGTAAACATTAATTCACGTGAATGCAATACGTTTTGATTTCTTTTTAATTGAATGCGTATTTAATTAGAATTGCATTTGCCATTCAATTGCTACATTTCATTGTTATATATATTAATATATATTAATATTCACTTGTGGCATGAAATTGTTGTTAATTTCAATTTATTAATTGTTATTGACATTAATTGTTAATATTAATTGTTGTTAGATTTTTATTTAAGTATATGTTATGAGGAGATGGTTACTGATGATTGGGTGGTTATCTTGTAATTGTTTCAATTATAAAATGAATGCTATGTGTGTTTTCAGTGAATTTTGTTAGGTTCTAAGACCTTGGACAATGTCCAACCCCTCGAATTTCGGTTTTGATGATAACAACTAAAGGATAAATTTTGAAGTATCTAATGATCTAGTTTGAGTGTTATAGGATTTACGTCGTCCAATTCTGCAATGGTATTGTATCTCTCAAACCTCGACTTTATGTTTTAATAAGAAAAGCGTCCAAATGTGTTTTGTAAGAATTCTACAGGCAGCGTCCAATGCTCCTGTGAGAGCAAGCGTCCAATGACTATATAACCTACTCTGTAGTTTCTATCTTAAAATAATATTATAAGGAAATACGTTTTCAATGTTGATTCTATATAATGCAACGATTATTCTCTCACATTTTAATATGTCATTCTATTTGATTTTTCGAATAGTATTGAACAGGAAAAGAAGAAGCTTCTCTCTGCAGAAAAAGTACAAGTAGGAGAGGCGCTATATGTACGGCTATCTCCTCTATCTCTCCACCCTAAGTCAAAACGTGACAACGGTCACATGCTTTGGAGAGAACCGCTCTTGGCAAAGGAACAGATCCCACAACGGATACCTTTCAACAAGCTGCCTATAAATAGAGGAATGAGCTCATGTATCAGACTGACAAAAAATTTATAAAGAGCTGAATCTCTGTCAAAACGACTGGACGATCAATACTTAAGCAAAACGAGCTTTCTTCTTAGCTTTGCTAAGCGATTCTGTGTATTCGTGTTTACTGTAATATCCTCTCTGTGAGAGTTAGTCTTACTTTCTATACTCAAACAATTCTGTTTGGAAAGCCAGGAGTGGCTTAGTGTTAAAGAATACTTGGGTTTGTGTTTAATCTCAAGGGGAGATTAAAGGTGTGCCAGGAGTGGCCTAGAGAATACTTGTAGCCAGAAGTGGCAAGGTTAGAATACTTGAGAGTAATCAGGTCTTGATTAGTAGAACCCTTCAAAAGTTTTTGAAGGAGAACTGGACGTAGCTCAGTTGAGTGAACCAGTATAAAACTAAGTGTTCTATTCTCTCGATTTCTAGCTTATTTGCATATCTATTAAACTATCTCTTCAACATACTACGAAAGTGTTTCTTTACACATTTTATCTACGATTATCTTTTATGTGTGTTCTAACGAAAAGCAAGAAAAAGTAGTTTCATTGGACTGTTGCTTTTGAACTGCTGGACGATAGCATAATCTTCTGTTTTACTAAGTTCTTGTAAAACTTAAGATATACTATCTTCACATTAGTTAAAGTTTTTCAAAGAAATTATAAATACACTATTCAACCCCCCTTCTAGTGTATTTCTCTATATTTCAGTTGGTATCAGAGCTCGACCTCTTGGGTTGAGTACTTAGCAGTACAGAGGAAAGATCCTAAGAAAGATGGAAAACGAAGGACAAGCTGTGAACAGACCACCACTCTTCAAGGGTGTCAAATGTGATTACTGGAAACAAAGAATGATAGCATTATTTGAATCTAGCCATATTGACATGTGGAAAGTTGTGGAGATGGGCGACTATATTCCACTTGATTCGAGCCTCAACGAAATCCCAAAGGCTAGATGGACGGAAGAGCAAAAACAAAGATTTTATCTTAACTCCAGAGCCAGAAACATCATCATGTGTTCACTGAGCGAACAAGAATACAACAAGGTGCACAGTCTCAAAAGCGCAAAACAAATGTGGGACACTCTTGCGTTAGCGTATGAGGGTTCCACTCAGGTAAAACGTAACAAACTCAGTCTCCTTACTCGTCAATATGAGTTGTTTAGTATGGAAGAAAATGAGGACATACAAAGTATGTTTGGACGGTTTCAAACCATACTAAATGAACTTAGAGCACATGGTAAAGATTACAATAACTATGAACATATTGACAAAATTCTAAGAAGTTTGCCTAGGAAATGGAGACCACAGGTTACAGCCTTGAGAACAAAAAAGGAACTGGACGATATGTCCCTAGAAGAACTCGTGGGAACTCTCAAGGTGCATGAACTAGAACTGCATCAAGATAGTGATGGTAAAAAAAATAAGTCTCTGGCGCTCAGCGTCCAGAAGCCAAGGAAAGCATCATCGTCCAAAGCCATGCAAGCTGAAACATCATCAGACGAACAATATGAAGATGATGACTCAGACGAGAATGATGAACTATCCTTTATATCCAAAAGGATACATGCTATGTGGAAGAAGAAAGGTGGATCCAGATGGAGAAACCTAAACAGGAAAGGCTTCAAAGAAAAGAAGGAGAAGAGTCCAATTGTATGCTACAAATGCAAAAAGCCAGGACACTTCAAATCAGAATGCCCAGATCTCGACAAAAGCAAGGACAAGAAGAAGAAATTCTTCAGCAAAGGAAAGGGCAAGAAAGTTCTGATGTCCACATGGGAAGACCTGGACGATGACTCATCATCGGACGATGGAGAAGAAGAGGAAGTACACATATGTCTGATGGCAGACACCTTAACTGACTCTTCTGAACCAGAAGAAGAAGATGAGGTAGATTTTAATGACATAGATTCAATTCAAGAAGCTTATCATGAACTACTTTCAAACTCTTCTATTCTGTCAAAGGCCTATAGAACTTTAAATAAATCATCCAAATCACTTTCAAAAGAAAAAGAAGCTTTAGAAAAAAGTGTTAGACAACTGGAAAGTGAAAAGGAGGATTTACAGAAAAAGTTTACAGAGCTCTCAAGGCAAAATGAAATTACAAATATGGAGAGGCGAACTCTCTGGAATGATGCTACTCGAGCCCATAAATCCTGTGAGGATTCAAGGACTAGAGAAAGAAATCTTTCCATAGAGATTCGAAATCTCAATGCAGAAAACAAAAGGCTAGTTGAGAAGCTTCTAAAAGTTGAAGCAGATACTTCCTTAAGAGGTCAAGCACATGATGTTGTAAAACTTCATGAAGAAATTGACAGCCTAAAGAAGGATCTGTCAAACTTTGTCAAGGGCTCTGACAACCTCAAAAATCTTTTAAAATATGAAGGTTGTAAGAGACCAAATGACAGGTCAGGACATGGATATAAGGGAAAGAAATACATTCATGATGAGGAAACAGATGTTTGCTACTTCTGTGGGAAACCTGGACATATAATGTCCAAATGCAGACACCTGCCTAAGAAGGGAGCATTCAATGCCCTTCGAGCTAACAAAAAAGGACCCAAGTCAATCTGGGTACCTAAGGATAAAACTGTTCCTGTTGCAGACATGCTTAACAGCAGGAAAGAAACTCCAATCATGGTACCTGGACAGTGGGTGCTCACATCACATGACAGGAGAAAGGTGTATGTTCCAAAGCCTCCTACCCAAGACTGGTGGGACAGTCACTTTTGGAGGGAATCGGAAAGGGATGATAGCTGGCGTAGGTAAGATTGGTATACCACCCTATCCTTGTATTGATAAAGTTCTTTATGTTAAAGGTCTTAAACATAATCTACTTAGCATAAGCCAATTATGTGACAGTGGATATGATGTTGCCTTTAACAAAGGTGAATGTACAGTCAAAAACTCTGATGGATCCCTTCTCTTTACCGCAAAGAGGCAAGGCAATCTGTATAAGATTAAACTTGGGGAACTATCAAGTCAAAATGTATCATGCCTAGTTTCTGTACAAGAAAATCATTGGTTATGGCATAAAAGACTTGGTTATGCAAGCTTGAGATTAATCTCAAAGCTGAACAGGCACAACCTCGTAAGAGGACTACCAAGTATGTCATATAAAGATGATCTTCTTTGTAAAGCTTGTCAGAAAGGGAAACAAGTGAAAAGTTCTTTTCAAAGTAAAAACATTGTTTCCACTTCTAGACCTCTTGAGCTGTTACATATTGATCTGTTTGGACCCACAAGAACAGCCTCGGTAAGTGGTAAAAGATATGGATTGGTTATAGTGGACGACTATACTAGATGGACATGGGTCTTATTCCTATCCCACAAAGATGAGTCCTTTAAGGCCTTTTATAACCTCTGCAAAAGAGTTCAAAATGAAAAAGGAGTATGCATTACTTCTATTAGAAGTGATCATGGGGGTGAATTCGAAAACGAAAGTTTTCAAAGGTTCTGTGAGGATAATGGTATCCTTCACAACTTCTCAACACCTAGAACACCACAACAGAATGGTGTAGTTGAGAGGAAAAACAGGTCGCTCCAGGAGATAGCCAGAACCATGTTGAATGATAATTCAACCCCTAAACACTTCTGGGCTGAAGCAGTGAATACTGCCTGCTATTTACAAAATAGAATCTATATAAGGCCGATATTGAAAAAGACTCCATATGAATTGTGGAAGGGTAGAAGACCCAACATATCCTACTTCCATCCATTTGGATGTCAATGTTTCATTCTGAACACTAAGGATAACCTGGGAAAATTTGATTCTAAGTGTGATGAAGGAATACTGCTTGGATATTCTGAAACTTCAAAGGCATACAGAGTTTATAACTCTAGAACCTTAGTTGTTGAAGAAGCTATCCATGTGAAGTTTAATGACAACAAGCCTGATAAGGAATTATCAGAGCTAGACAAATCATTTGCAGATCTCAGATTGGATGATGCAAGTAAGTCATCAGATTCGTCCAACCATGATGTCTCAGTTGAAGAGTCAAATGCACCACTGGACGGTCCAGTCGCAGAACAAAGAGAACCAAATGGACGTAACCGGCAAATGAAGAAACATCATCCACAGGAGCAAATCATTGGAGATCCAAAAGATAGAGTCAAAACCAGATCTTCACTTCAACCACAGCAAGGTCACACAACATTCATATCTCAAATAGAACCTAAGACTGTGGATGATGCCTTAGAAGATGAAGGCTGGGTCAAAGCAATGCAAGAAGAACTTGACCAATTTCAAAAGAACAATGTCTGGAAGCTAGTAGAACTCCCCAACGACAAAGAAGCTGTAGGAGCAAAGTGGGTGTTTAGAAACAAGCTGGACGAAGCAAGTAATGTTGTGAGAAACAAAGCAAGGTTGGTAGCAAAAGGTTACTCACAACAAGAAGGTATAGATTATACTGAAACTTATGCTCCCGTTGCACGTCTGGAGGCAATCCGCATTCTACTGTCATTTGCAGCTCATAGCAATATGAAGCTATATCAAATGGACGTAAAAAGTGCATTCCTCAATGGACTCATAAAGGAAGAAGTCTATGTGGAACAACCCCCAGGATTTGAAAGAGATGATTTTCCAAACCATGTTTTTAAACTTAACAAAGCCTTATATGGGTTGAAACAAGCCCCTAGAGCTTGGTATGAAAAACTCAGCTCATTTCTGTCAGAAAATGGTTTTTCAAGAGGAAAAGTAGACACTACATTATTTCGCAAAGACTACTCTTCTGATTTTATTATTGCATAAATATATGTTGATGATATCATATTTGGTGCCACTAATGAATCTCTCTATGAAGATTTTGCCAAATTAATGCAAACAGAGTTTGAGATGAGCATAATGGGTGAGCTGAAATTCTTCCTTGGACTTCAAATCAAACAAACTGAAAAGGGAATATATATACATCAGACTAAGTATGTCAAAGAGCTGCTAAAGAAGTACAAGTTGGACGATGCAAAACCAATGAAAACTCCTATGCATCGAACAACAGTACTTGGACTGGACGACAACTCAAAGAAAGTAGATAATACTCTATACAGAGGTATGATAGGATCACTCCTATACCTCACAGCGTCCAGACCTGACATCATGTTCAGCGTATGCTTATGTGGCAGATTTCAATCTGACCCAAGGGAAGTTCACTTAACTGCTGTTAAAAGAATCTTTCGATATCTTGCTGGAACCACTAACCTTGGGTTATATTTCAAAAGGCAGAAAGATTTCAGGCTAATAGGATACTGTGATGCTGATTATGCTGGAGATCGAATTGAAAGAAAAAGCACCAGTGGAGGGTGTCACTTCATCGGTGGTAATCTAGTCTCCTGGACATGCAAGAAGCAAGGAACCATTGCTCTGTCCACTGCTGAAGCAGAGTATATTTCAGCTGCAAAATGCTGTTATCAAATCTTGTGGATCAAACATCAACTTGAGGACTACAACATATATGAGAGTAACATTCCTATCTTCTGTGATAGTAAAGCTGCTATAGATCTTTCTAAAAATCCCATATTGCATTCAAGGGCCAAACATATAGAGATCAAACATCACTTTATAAGAGACCATGTTCAAAAGGGTACTGTGGAATTACACTTTGTAACCACAGATAATCAGCTTGCTGATATATTCACCAAACCCCTTACTGAAGACAAGTTAATCCTTTTGAGGAACAAACTTGGCATGGACTCTGTAAAGGAATGATTAACATCTACATGATGCGTCCAATAAAACCATAGCGTCCAAAGGACATGTCGTCCAAGGAACACTAGAGTCATGCACATGCATTACATATATTTCACTTAAGTCCAATATGTGGACGATGTTTTTTTTTATCTTAGTTTTTCTTGTTTTGTTCAAATAATCAAAACGGATCGTTTTAAGAGTAAGTATGAGCTAATACTCTATGCTGAGTCACCAAAATGTTAGTAACCGTACACAGTTACCCACATTCTTCGCATGTCTCATCATGGCGGGTTTTATGGCATCATTTACATTTCAAATATTCAAAAAGCCCAAAACCATTTCATATCCTCCAAACAAAGTCCAAATATACACTTATCAATTCATCACAGAAAAACACCACCATATCCATCTTCTCTGAGATTATCATCACCCTAAGCACACACACACACACTCTCTCTCTCTTAGAAACCCAAAACCCTCTCAGAAAACCTAAAAATCCAAACTTTTCTACCATGTCAAACTCTGCAAACTCAAGCAACTCGGAACTCGACGTCCTCACTTACCCTGAAACCACAGTTGTGTGCCAAGGAGCTGCTACAGTGCACATTGAGCACTTCTTCGACATCGAAAAGCTTGAGAAGCTGGGACTGAACCTGAACGAGAGCCTTCTGAAGTGTGGAATCAAAGGCTACTTCAATGAAAACCAGAAAATATTCCCTGAGTTGATCAGAATGTTCTGGAGAAATGCCAAGTTCCAGAGCTCAAGGGAGCTCGTGGCCACGGTTCTTGGACGAGAGGTGACACTATCCACCGAGACCATTGCAAAGGTAACTGGTTGCATTAGGGAGCAGAACCAGTACAGAACAGACTGGGCCAAGCAGTACGGCAATTACGTTGCCACCGTGCTTTGCAAGACCAAATCCACCGATTCAATAAAGATTGAGTACAGGAACCTGTGTGAGGAAGCAAAAATCTGGCAGCAGGTGTGCAACAAGAGTATCCTGCACAAAGCTGGGTCTAAGGACTCAGTCACGGACTTACACAAGTTTGTGATATTCCATATTATGGAAGGTATTCCCTTCAATCTCTCTCACACCATTTACGTCAATATCGTGAGAATGATGAAGTCTGTGGGTGGCAATGATGACATTTTCTACGCCGCCCTGATGAACAAGATCTTCTGGGACCAGAAGGTCTATCAACGCTTCTTTGATGAACTGGAAGAAGATGTTTACGAAGCTATTGTGAAGAAAGGGCCAATGGTAGCAACACAACAACTGTTTGGTGAGTCCAACATAAAACCTATGAAGATCAAGCTAACAGCCAAGGTCTTAAGGGACCTGAACGAGGACACCAACAACAAGCAACGACATGAACAGAGCAAGATCATCTCTAATAATGATGAAGAAGAGATTGATCTTCTTGGTATTGGCAAAAAGATCAAAAGGCTGATGGAGGAACAGGAGGGCAGAAGGATCACACGACAAATGTCTCAGAAGCATGAGGAAGATGCTGAAAAGGAGAGAAGAACCAAGAAAAGACATGCTGACACATCCACTGCTCAGTTCCTAACAGAGAAGCGTCCAAGGACTGATGCATCCAAACCTGCTCAAGCTGAGCAGCGTCCAAAGGCAGCACCAGTAAAGCTTGCTCCAGAAAAGCAAAAGGTTCGGAAGCTTCAACTACTGGATGACTCTGATGATGATGACCAGATCCGAATTGGTCAAATCATGAAGAAGGCAGAGGAGACGGAGGGTCCTCAGCAAAAGAAGCAGAAGGTACAACCTGCTAAACCAATTTCCTTTCCTTCCAACGTGCCACGACGAGTAAAGACTTAGGCAGCAAGGCCAAGGAGAATTGCAGTTCTACCAACTTCCTCTCAAGACACCGACAACATATCCACCAGCAACCTACTACCAACAACACCCAGTGCTCCATCCACATCAACAACCCAGCATCCACATCTTCACTTGGACCTGTCCAAGTTTGTGCGTCCAAGGGATGCATGGAGGGATACCTGGTCCCCATGGACTATAACCCCAAGCAGAAAACCAAAGAAGAAAAAGACAGAGAACGTTTCCCGGTTGCATTCCTTACACGAAATGACCAGAATTACTGTAAGAAAAGTGATGTGATCCGGAGGCCTCTACAAGAGCCTTTGAAGCGGCATTTCACTACTGTCTCAGCACCAGAGTGGATGAGGTATGATTACGCTCATGTTTCTTCAGCTGTTTATTCTGCTATGCTAGAAGGAGCGATCATCAGCAACCCTCTGCCCAATTGGACGAGAGAAGTGTACCCACACTTGATCCGCATGCCTCATCTTTACTCCTGTCCAACTGGAACTCAGCAAAGAGTGCGTCCAGCAGCAGAAGATCTGCATAAACCAGAGGTGGAAGTTGCCTCTCGATTCACAAAGACGGTTGCGGAGCAGAAAGGGAAGGCTCCAAGAAAAATGAAGGCACCGTCCAAGAAGTCCCCTGTTAACAAGGATATTGAACTGGCTGCAGAGTTGCAGTTGGCCATTAAAGAAAGTCTGGACCCTTCCATAACGAAGCAGCGTCCAGATGTAGGGTGGGTCAAGGATGTTCAAATCTGGACTCCAATCACAAAGTTCCTGCCTCTACCAGCTGGAACTCCAGTGCTAAACTTCCAGCCAGGCGACTATGATGAACTTGGAAAACTTCTGCAACAAATGTATATACCAAACCAAGCCATCGCCTACCCACCAAACCTTCACATAAGCCGCGCCACAGAAATAAAGTTTGTACCAGACAGGGTATGTCCTAGACTACCTTTATATGATGCTGGTCGCAAGAAAGGCTACAAGTTCTACGGCATTGAGATGCCAAGCAGGGAAGAGAAAGTTGAAACCCTGCAAAAATCCTTTCATACCTGGGGTCATCTGTTTGACAAGACTGGTAAGCTTACGCATTCACTCGGAACCTTTGATTCCATTATCTTTTGGCGCCATATCTTATGGAACGATTCCCAGAAAGCCTCCTCCTCAGGCAGCTCCAAGGGTGACTTTGTTCACCCCCCTCATGGTATTGAGGTGCTGCGTCCAGTAAAGACTCACCACTTCTCAGACACCTTTTCCTGCTTTCTGAAAGATTCAGATGATTATCTAGAGTTAATGAAGACATTGCCAAAAATCAGAAGCAACAAAGTGTTTGATCTTCGAACACTGGATCGCACAGAGTTTGTGGAGGAACTCCAAACTCTGCATGAAGAGTACAAAGCAGAAGAAGCCACAGCAGCAGAACAAGCTCGTCTAGAGCAGCTGGCTCTTGAGGAAGCTGAGACCGCAACCATAGAAAAGGAAGATAAGGTTACTAAGTCGAAAGCTACACAGGCAGAGCTGGATGAAGCATCTGCCAAAGTAACAAAGGTGCTAGCTCATCTTGACCTGGACTCATATGTACCAGTGGATGTGGAACACTTTGTCACGTCACATGAAGAACCTACCGTCCAATCTGGAAAGTCCAAGGATGATAGAGAGCTCATTGTTGAAGCATCCAAGCCAATGGAAGCAACTGCAGCAAAGCCTACTGCTGAAGATATCACCAGCTTCCCCATTGTTGATGCATCTACTAAAGCACATTCGGGCACACGACAACTGGTTCCCACCGGATCTTCAAGTCCAAGGGGCATCCATCCCTTGCGATTTGCTGAACCTTAAGGAGTCTCAGAAGATCGTGTTCATGAGATAGTGCAACAGGTTCTGAGGCAACAACAGCTGGAAATCGAAGCAGCTCTTCAAGCTTTTCAGCAAAGGCAACAGGCTGAGGCTGCTCAACATCGTCTGATGCTGCAGAATGCCATCACTGAACAGTTCATGAGTCTCTCCCAGACGCTTGTGAACCAGATTCAAAATACAGCAGCCACCTTGCTTGGAGAAGTTGCTCATGCAGTTCCACTCGTCCAACCACAACCTCCTCAACCAGCACCACCTATACAAGCGCCACCAGAACAACCACCACCACCACCACAAGAACCACCTCCGCAACCATAAGGTGACCATGATGGTCCAATCATTTTTCCATCTTTCAAACCTTTTTTTGTTAATGACAAAGAGGGAGAAATTGGAATTTTGATGTCATAGAAGTAAATAGCTAAACACTCTGTATATAAAAATGTTGGCATCTTTATCAAAACATGAGGTGTTTATTTCATAAATTCCGCATCCATATCCTTGATATGTTTTACACTCTGATATCTGTTATACCTGATATATTCTTGCTTTTTATATTTCTCTGTTATCAGATGCATAAGAAATGTTGAACTCAGGGGGAGTACTTCATTTCACATTTATACACTAGCATAACATAATCATCTCTGTCTTGATTCATTGTATTCATGTATGATTATGTGACTGTTAACATCAAAATTTACCATTATTTGTCATCATCAAAAAGGGGGAGATTGTTAGGTTCTAAGACCTTGGACGATGTCCAACCCCTCGAATTTCGGTTTTGATGATAACAACTAAAGGATAAATTTTGAAGTATCTAATGATCTAGTTTGAGTGTTATAGGATTTACGTCGTCCAATTCCACAATGGTATTGTATCTCTCAAACCTCGACTTTATGTTTTAATAAGAAAAGCGTCCAAATGTGTTTTGTAAGAATTCTACAGGCAGCGTCCAATGCTCCTGTGAGAGCAAGCATCCAATGACTATATAACCCACTCTGTAGTTTCTATCTTAAAATAATATTATAAGGAAATACGTTTTCAATGTTGATTCTGTATAATGCAACGATTATTCTCTCACATTTTAATATGTCATTCTATTTGATTTTTCGAATAGTATTGAACAGGAAAAGAAGAAGCTTCTCTCTGTAGAAAAAGTACAAGTAGGAGAGGTGCTATATGTACGGCTGTCTCCTCTATCTCTCCACCCTAAGTCAAAACGTGACAACGGTCACATGCTTTGGAGAGAACCACTCTTGGCAAAGGAACAGATCCCACAACGGATACCTTTCAACAAGCTGCCTATAAATAGAGGGATGAGCTCATGTATCAGACTGACAAAAAATTTATAAAGAGCTGAATCTCTGTCAAAACGATTGGACGATCAATACTTAAGCAAAACGAGCTTTCTTCTTAGCTTTGCTAAGCGATTCTGTGTATTCGTGTTTACTGTAATATCCTCTCTGTGAGAGTTAGTCTTACTTTCTATACTCAAACAATTCTGTTTGGAAAGCCAGGAGTGGCTTAGTGTTAAAGAATACTTGCGTTTGTGTTTAATCTTAAGGGGAGATTAAAGGTGTGCCAGGAGTGGCCTAGAGAATACTTGTAGCCAGAAGTGGCAAGGTTAGAATACTTGAGAGTAATCAGATCTTGATTAGTAGAACCCTTCAATAGTTTTTGAAGGAGAACTGGACGTAGCTCAGTTGAGTGAACCAGTATAAAACTAAGTGTTCTATTCTCTCGCTTTCTAGCTTATTTGCATATAAATTAAACTATCTCTTCAACATACTACGAAAGTGTTTCTTTACACATTTTATCTACGATTATCTTTTACGTGTGTTCTAACGAAAAGCAAGAAAAAGCAGTTTCATTGGACTGTTGCTTTTGAACTGCTGGACGATAGCATAATCTTCTGTTTTACTAAGTTCTTGTAAAACTTAAGATATACTATCTTCACATTAGTTAAAGTTTTTCAAAGAAATTATAAATACACTATTCAACCCCCCCTTCTAGTGTATTTCTCTATATTTCAAATTTGATTATACATTCATAGTGATGATGTGATCAATTAAATGATAATTTTCTCTTGATAAAATACTTACAATGTAGAGTGTATATTTGTGCACCTTTTGTTAAAAGAAAATACTTATATGGGATGTTTAGAATGTGAGTTCTCTAAATGTGGCTTTTGAAAGTAACTGTCTTTTGTGACACAAGTTAGCGGGACTGTGTAATCTATTAGCAATATTTTAAGTAATTAATTTTGCTTGGTTGTAGTGTAAAGTGTGATGTTCTTCATGTTAAGCATAGTATGAGATACTTGAGACGTACTATAAATTATTATATTGAACATGGTGGATTTTCAACTGTAAAATTACAGTGATGTTAAATGGATCTTGATCCAAATGAGGCAAAATCCATTAGAGGTGTGTCACTACACTAGGTTGTGGTGGGTTACTTGATCAACCAAATAAATAATAATTGAGTGAAAATTTATTACTCTGGAGATGGTTGATTAATATGAGGCTTAGTGGTTGAAAAAATCACTTAAGCGAATATTCCTTTGGAATATAAATTGAGAAATAATGCGATAAAGCAATTGCTTAAAAGATAAAAATCTTTTGATTATGTGAAGTCATTAATGGATTCGGCCGATCCTCAGACTTAAACCCCTAGGGAAGAGATTATTGCATGAAACATCGAGGAGAATGGGACTTTATTAAGCCACTTGAAAACAAACAAGTGATGGTAACCCAACCTTTGTGATTGGAGATCCCATGAAGAAGGTTCATATAGGTAAGAACAAGTCACTTGTCAGTTCTGCTAGCACTAAAATTGATTTTAATCAATTTTAATTTTTAATTTTTTAGTCTCTTCCTATGGTGTGAGAAGGTGCTAGATACTACATTATTGAGAGGTTAAACTTTAGAGTTAAGCTTTACGTGGTTGTGAGAAAGCTTAACAACTTATAAAGTTTTTAATGATTTTCATATCCCTTATGGGTGGTGTATGATTTGCAGCATACACTTGATGAAATCACCTATATGAATGTCAAGTGGGGCCACTTGTATGAGATCTTGGCGAGATCTCTAGAGCACTCATGAATACCGGGAGCGCACATGGCCTAGTAGAGCAAAACAGCGATAACACACTACTACAAAAAAAGCATTTAACATCGGTTATTTTAGGCTTTTAACATTGGTTATTAACCGATGTTGTATCGAACGATGTTGAAAGTGGACAACTTTCAACATCGGTTCTTGAACCGATGTTAAAATACATTACAATATCAGTTCAGAGCACAACCGATGTCAAATGATGTCCAAATAGTCAAATTATGTGTTGAAAAAACCGATGTTGTTAGGTGATAAACAACATCGGTTGTCACAGAACCGATGTTGTTTATGCACATACAACATCGATTCTTCCACAACCGATGTTGTTAAGTGACAAACAACAACGGTTGTCCCAGAACCGATGTTGTTTGTGCACATACAACGTTGGTTCTTCCCACAACCGATGTTGTTTGTGCACATACCACATAGGTTGTAAGACAACCGATGTTGTTTGTCACCTAACAACATCGGTTCTTCCCACAACCGATGTCATATGTGCACAAACAATATCGGTTGTGGCTATAACCGATGTTGTATGTGCACAAACAACATCATTTTTTACCATAACTGATGTTGTTTGTGTAGTTTTTTTTTTTATGATCATTCTGTTTTAGATTGAACCAAACATGTAATTTCAAATTAAAATCCAGACCCAGGTGATTTATATAATTAATAATCAATGATCTAAGCTTTATATTATTATCAATAAAATAGTAATGTATAAACAAACATTAAGCAATAAACCCAATTAATAAATCCTATAGATAAAAAAAACCTAATATATAAATGTTTACAAATAGAATCCATTAATAAGCTAAATGTCTACTAATTTGTTCAGTGCTTCATTTCTAACTCTCAAAAAGTGTCGTGCCCACTGAATGCGAATGTCTTCAATTGTCGTTGCCTCCATTGGTTGAGAATTGCTAAATGTCTACATCATATAATAAACATATGTAAGTTAATCACATCGAATATTAATAGTTATAATAAATGAAATTTGTTATGCATAACAAATTACATTACATACATATGAAACATTAATTAAATTCAAATCAATAACAAGATCCCATTAAGTATTTCACACATCTACAATTGGATACCATGAAGATATAACATCTACAATTGAAAGAAAATAGAATGGAAATGGATAAATATACACTACATGGATTACTTCTCTGAGTAAGAGTAACAAGAACTACATACGCCTAAACAACATGGTACCATATCTCATCGTCAGAACCTGTATTCTGGCAGCAGGCATCCAGAATCACATCCACATACCCACCAAGCTCAGCAGCATCCACATTTTTTCCAACATGCGTAAGGCTAATCATGCCCTGTCCTTGGAATCACACAAGAGGAAAAAAAACTCACCACCAGGTGAGCATTAACCCAAGTGAGCATCTGAAAATTATTTCTTGTAATTGATAGTTCTTTTAACTTTTTCATGTCCTCACCTAATATGCAAACTGATAAGTTTTCTTGTGTCATATAAGTATTTTTAAATTTAAATAAATAAAATTTATAAATAAAAATAAGTTGAAAAGAACAGTAAACATTTTCATCATTAATAATAATTTCATGTGATAGAAATAAATTAAAGAAATAAAACTTTCAAAATTGAAGAAAAAAAAACTTGTACGTACCAAGATACATCATTTCAATTAATATGGTATGTCAAAATTTAAAAATTAAAAAAAAAGTATTTTTTAAGATTAAAATAATTTTCACATCTAATTTATATAAAGAAAATATCTTAAATTTGATATAGTATATCAAAAGTTAGAATTTAAATCAAAAAGATATTTAAAGTGAGAAAAATCATGTAATATCAGTTAAATAAGGCCTCAAAATTACTACCTTTGATCCTTTTTACGGAAAGCTTTTAAGAAGTTTGCCTATATCCATTTTACAAGTCTTCCTTTAAATTGTTCACTGCATTTGCTTTTTATTTTTTTACAAAAGTACTCTCACGTAGATATACATTAATTAATTCGATAAAAAGAAAGAAATTAAAAGAATAGGATTTCAATAGTTTTAAAGATAACTCTAAAAGATAATATGATTTTTTGATAAATTTAATATCACTAATTAGTTGAACTAAATTTCTTAACTCTTGTAAAATGGTTGAAAGGGTGCTACTGCAATGTATAGGACACAAGTATAGGGTTGGATAATTGAGTAGATTGATATATTAATGTTTATTAACACTTTATTTCATGTAGGAAGCCCTGCCTTAAATCTCACCCAAAGCAAGTATATATGTGATCTTTTAGCCAAAATCAATATGCCTAAGGCTAAGTCTATATCCTCTCCCATCAATTGTTCTTATAAGTTTACTTGAATTTCTAATGAATTAAAATAATTAAAGAAAGAAATTGAATATATTCATTTTTATAGCATTAATCACCTAATGAAGAGAAGGTTCAAATGTGTCACAAGCCTTCACAACAGCAATTACATAAGCAGTCCTGGTTACTCAAAATAAAAATTATTTTAATATTTAACATTTAGTAGTATTACAAGAACGAATAGGTAAAACACACAGAATTACCTAGAGTAGTTTGTTCCATCGTGAGTAAAATAAGGCAGCACATAAGTTGAGCAAAGAGTAGGCCAAAACTTACAGGTATTAGCTTGTGAGGGAACTGAACACCATCAGCACCAATAAATGCACCTCCATTTATTCGATCATCTTGCAGTGTTTCACCTATAAAAACAAAAAATAAAAAGTCGAGCAATTTAACCATGATCATTTGCCAGGGGAAAGGGGATATCCAAACATACTAAGCCTGTTTGTCAATTATTGTGCATTATCTACTGTTCAATAGGCTTATCTATAAAAAAAGAGCTAAGATAAAAAATCAGTGTGATAGCATGCTACATTGAGTTATGCAATTTATTAACAGAATCACACATGAAAATCTGGCAATCAATTATTTGTATCATAAAATCCAATATAAGTTTCAACAGAATGAGTACTGCATATTCTCCACAGAGCTGGTCATAACTGATACCTTCAAAGTAAATACTAGATAGAGATATATTTCTCATGTATCACACAACCTTTTCTTTCAGTTCTCACAGTTTCTGGGTTAATTTCATTTCACACAATCTTGATTCATTGATGGTTAGGGAAAACTAACTTATGAGTTTGGTTACTTGTGTTGATTCATTGCTGGGACTTGCCTAGGTGCATTAGTAATTGAATCTGACTAGAACTTTTCATAATGAAATAAGATAATGGATATAAAAAAGCATAATATTATTGATATTGTAGTTGTTTGCAAAATGGTTTTATTATATAACAATGTTGAATAAGAAAGTTTCTAGTGTTTAAAAATATGGCCAGCGACACTATATATATAATACTTTCTCATGAGCATCCAGATACTAGAATAAAAGTCAAACATTTCATGATACAGTCATCTTTCTATCTTATTATAGTACCACATTTCTCTCTACCACACGACATCAACTCTAAGTAAAATAAAAATTGCTCAATAATCTAGAATTGTTAATTTAATATAGACATAAAATTTCAAGAACCTTAGCAAATTTGAACCAGAGATAACTCTGCTAACATGGCTGCTAAAACATCCGTAAACTAACATTGCAAAAAGAAAAGAGAATCATTGAACACAGGCGGCATTTTAGAATCAATGAGGCCCAACAAAATATAATCAGAGCTAGGACCAAATTAGTAGCTTACTTGATGAAATGAAAGAAAAAATACATCTGGATCATCAAAGAAATCATCATTTGTTCCATTCCCATGATGAACATCAAAGTCAATTATAAACACATGCTTCAGTCCACATGAACACGCTGAGCATAATGGGCCACAATGGCCACATTTCCAAAAATATTATAGCCCATAGGTCCTAGTCGAACAGCATGATGTTCTGGCGGTCTTATCAGAGCAAAACCAATGGGTGTATCTTTCTTTATCTTTCAACCTGCGGCCAGAATATGAAATTGAATAAGAGAAATTTACATCCAAATCAGAAATATATCTCGAGTTCACTATACTTCTTGAAACATTTATGTCTAAGACCAACTATTCTAAAAGCCTTGGCTATATTAGTATGAGGACCAGAATTTTTATATCTCTGACAAACCCCTCATGCAAGAGCCAACTTGAAGCATATACAATGTACAGGATCTTCTCCTTGTGCAAAAACTCAACTTAATTATGAAGAATACGGATGGCAAAGGATAAAAAGACTTGACCATTTGGTCATATAGGCTTCATTACCATGTTTCTAACAACTTAGAAATTATTGGACACAACAAAAGCCAATCAAGAACACACATTTGAGTTCCAAAATTTGTTATATTTGTGGCTCCCCACCTCCCCCAATATTTTTTAAATATTTGTATTAATTTTTACAAAATAAAAAATAGCATTCACAGATTCACCTTATTAATCATATTCCACTTACCCATATCCTTGGTTCAACACGTGATTCTCCACACGTTTCATGATATTTAAGCTGCAGTAACAAATGAAAATATATTATAAAGCAATAAAATTTGCCAAATTATGCAAGCATAATCATATGTATACCATTGGGGGAGGCAAAACACGAGCATCAAGCAATGCTGGCTCCTCCCTCGAATTCCAAAGTGATGCACAAATTTGTCTGTGCTGAAATTGCTCTGCCTCACAACCAATCAAATAGCAAAATGTTAATCATGAGAAAAATACTCAACACACAACATACATTAATTGATTAATACTACATTACAAAGGCACCTATTTGATATAATTTTCTCTTTCACGAGGATACTGACAAGTTGCCCTTAAAAGAGCATATAGAAGTGAGTTGCGTGAGGGGTTAGGGTTGGGCTTAACGTGAAAGGTTAGGGTTTGACTCCGCCATAGGTGCAGAGAGGGCACTAACAAGACATGGATCTGGCTCCAGATCTGACTCCACCATGACTCCGGATTTGACTTCACCATGTCTCCAGATCTAACGAACTTTCGTTGGGTGTGAGAGAGTGAAAGGACTGTGATAGAGAGAGTACGATAGAGGTTCACGAGAGAGGAAGCGACAGCAACGAACAAAGGGGCAACAATGGATGACTTAGTTCTGCAACGACGATGACTGATGAAGGGGCAGCAGGGTTCGCGAGAGAGGAAGAAGGGTTCGTAGAAAAGAAATGAAGTTTGGGTGCAAGAGACTGTGACAACGAAGTAGGAAGTAGGGTATAAGAAACATCAACAACATCGGTTATGATATATAACCGATGTTGAAGATGATTGATAACATCGGTTCTTAGAGAACCGATGTTAATGATGTTCTTTTATTTACAAAAATGCCACCGCGTATTTTTTGACATCGGTTTTCATATAACCGATGTCAATTTGACGATGTAAAAAGCATATTTTGTAGTAGTGACAACAAGGATTGTGGGTGTGTAGTGTGATTGGTAGACCTCTAACATACACTAAGTGTCTTTGGTTCATATAGCTTGCTACACCAATTACATTGTGTGTTTAGTCTTATCAGTATAGGTCTGGTTCATATAGCTTACTACAACAGGTCTGATGCATTACATCCAAGAGAAAGAGACCCAGGAATTTCTTATATTTTCTTAAAACTTTTTATTTAACCTTTTGAAATATGTGGGGGATTTTTGTATATTTTGTTGATATTTCAAAAGGTTAACATGTCTATTTAATTAAACATAAAAAATCTTTTTTTAAAATTAATTTATTGTTTATTCAAAACAGTTTCTTTTGTTTGACTTGGTCTTGGGTGGTTTTAGAAACAGGCTAGGTCTCACCTTATCTTTGACTTGGTCTTAGGTGGTTTGAGAAACCCTATCTTTTCTTTATAAATGCCTATGCTTCAGATGGTTTGACTAAGCCCTATTTTCTTTTTCACCTTGTGAGTTCCTAGGTTAATCTCACTAAAAACTTGTTAGTTCTGCTGCCCTAATCTATTATTGGGAAGAGTCTATTAAATCCTAGGGGATTTGCGCTTTACACAGATAAATCCTTGAGGACAGTGTGTCTAACACACGTCTCAGACTTTTTGATTGTGATTTTACATGTCATGGACAACAGGTTATAGATATTAAGTATGATAGGAGTGAAGGTGTGAAGTTTGATGTGTTTATCAACGACCAAGGTGTCGATGAGATAGGACCCGAGGATTCGGAGTTTGTGGGAAGCTTTGTGACTTTGCCTCATTCTCATGTGCACCAAAATAAGATCACCAATACTTCTTTCAGATTGGGAATAACGGATCTGTTTAAAGACTTGCAAGTAAAAGACGATGATAGTGTTGCGGTGACACTGGTTCCACAATATGGGAAGAATCCTGTTACAATTAAGGGCATAAAGATAAAGCTTCTACCTGTGGTGGAAGATTAAAATATATAATAATCAACGGCTTAATTATGTGGTGTGGTTGATTCCTTGAAGGATCTTCTGTCATTTGTGTGTCTTAAGTGTCCCTAGTTATTTTCCTTATAACTTAAAATCCCTTTTATATTTTACTTTCTGCTTAAAGTAAAATAAATTGTTATTATAAATGTTTCTTAAATTGTTTGTTTTATTTATTTTGTATATTTGTTTTTAATAATATATTAATATTATATGTTGTTTATAAATAAGAAAATATAATAAATTAATATATATATATAAATCAAAGGATAAAATATTTAATTTACTATATTTTATAATAAAAAAATAACTCCTAATTTTCTTTTAATTAATTTATATTTGAAAAGTATGAATAAAAATAATAGTTTAACTATTAGCTAGCTAACTTACCTACGAAAGATAATTTGGTTCGACGAAATGCTTTGTCACCAAGGAATGATAGTAAACATGTGTTTTGTGGTTTGGTTGATGACTCTAGTCACTCTACTATACATTTATTTATTCACTGCAGTTTTGCCTCTAGCTAGGTCGTGGTATCATACTTTTATCTGGCTTGGTATTGTTATGCCAATTCCTAAAAATTTATACCAGTATTTTTTCCATTTCTTTTCTTATAGCTCACGTTTAAATAAGAATAGGGCTGTGTCAAAAAAAAAAAAAAAATAAGAATAGGGCATGGATTTTTAGGTTATAATCAGAGCATGCACTTTGGCTTATTTTTATTTTCTCAATCTGTGTCAGGACTGAGGAGGGTGGCTTTTTTTTCCTGCTCTTTGGGTTGGTGGGTAGGTTTCTCTTTCTTCACATACTCCTTTTTCGGGTTGTTCCTGTGAGGGAGACATGGAGTGTAGTTTGTTGTCATGCTCTCTGTTATGTTGCTAAGGCTTGTGAAATAAATGGATTGATCCAGACCACTCTACAACTGCACCAATTCAAATTAATCTAAGTCTATTTTGATGGATGATTTTAATGTCCAAATCCAATTTTTAGGTTCTAATTAAATATAGTGTCCACTTTTTATGCCCAAATCAGTCTGAAATATAGACAAACATTAGTTCGAGTAGAATTGAGTTAAGATCTTTTAATGATAGAAAAAAAATGTGATTGTGAGAAGAAAGTCTACTAAAGATAGTCAATTAAGTGTATGATAAAGATTAGTCATTATCATATTAATAGATACTCCACAGTCCTTCATAGTCCACACCAATATTGTGAAAAAAAAAAAAGCAGTCTGAATGCGGAACCACACACCACTGTTGATTGGTGTCTGACTGGCTGCGGTTTTGTTTTCATAACATGTGCCTGACTAATTTACGAAAGTCGACCACTACTCTTTGGATTTGGATTCTCTAACGTTGACATGGGAACGTTAGAGTGCCATTCCATTGATATACACCATTGGATTAATGCTTTGCACAAGATTTTGACACGTGTATTGAAAATTTTTATTTTAATCGCTTAACTTCTTTTGCCTATCTCTTGCTCCGGACACCTATGTTGCCCGCTTCCTTCACCGACGACGTTCCTGCAACTCGCCGTGACATAGCGGCGCGCACGTTTTCTGCATATTGGGGACGCTGAGACTGTCAAGAATGCTTTTCAAGTATTTGATTTGAACGATGATGGGAAGATTGGTGCTGAGGAGTTGTCCCTAATTCTCAAAAGGTGGAGAAAGTTACATGTAAAAAAATTATCAAAGGGGTGGATGCCGAATAGGAATGGAGTTGGTTTTATACTTTGAATGAGTTTACGATTTCGAGGATGATGATGAGTGGTTAGAAACTAGGCTAAGTGTTAAGACTTTGGGATATGCAGGACCATGATCTTGTCCGGTGTTTAAGAAGTTTGTGTTTTGATATAAATCTATAGGTAGTCTTTGATTCCGTGTCTTGTTTCACTCTCGATGATCTCATATTGCTAAATCCATTTAAGCAAGGACATATGTCACCAGCAACGGGGCACCGCATCGGAGTAGGAAAAGAAAAAAAAG
Source organism: Pueraria montana var. lobata (assembly GCA_026413185.1). NCBI lineage: Eukaryota > Viridiplantae > Streptophyta > Magnoliopsida > Fabales > Fabaceae > Pueraria > Pueraria montana. The sequence goes on along the minus strand of CM048650.1, from coordinate 34,148,542 downwards.
TTAAAATGATTAAAATAAAAATTTCCAACACACGTGTCAAAATCCTATGTAAAACATTAGTCCAAGGGTCCATATTATTGGAACGGTACTCTAATGTTCCCGCGTCCACGTTAGAGGATTCGAATCCCTAGTCTTTTGGATTTTTCCAAATCTGTTTTGTCATTGACTCTTTGAACTTTAAATCCATACATAATTTTCCATATATGTTTAGTTTTCATAACGTTTTGGATTTTTTTTCATATCCAGTTAAAAAGTTTGGGTGTAAGAAAGTCGTTATATTAATAATGCTCCTTCTCTCTTTCCTTCCAATGTGATTTGCAATTGGCAATTTGGCATGCATCCAAAATCATTTTTTATAACTGATTTTTTTACACTTTTTTTATTAAAGGCTTAAATATGTTTCGGGTCCTGAAATATTAGTGAATTTTGCATTGGGTCCCTATTAAATTTTTGCTTTGTATTGGGTACCCAATAAATTTTTTATTTTGTTTTTGGTCCCTAAAGCATTTTAGATAGTGCTTTAAATTGATATAAAAAGTGATTTAGATAGCGCTTTGGGGACAAAAACAAAATACAAAATTTATTGGGGACCCAACACAAAGCAAAAATTTAATAAGGACTTAACGAAAAATTCGCTAATATATCAAGGACCCAAAACATATTTAAGCCTTTATTAAATGTGAAATGTGATTTATATAATTTAATAATCTTACATCCAATTCACTGTATCAGAACTCAACATGATCTATGAATGAAATCAGAGAGATTTATAGAAACAGGGCGGAAAAAAAAATACAAGGATAGTTCCTGTTTTTGATAGGCCTAATTCTCCTCCCTCTTACAGCCAAATCCCTTCGTTGGTTCTCACACTCCCTTGTCCCTAAAGACATGTTTATGTAACAAGTTTGAGGAGGGAATGACAACACAAGAACAGAAATACAATGTTAGAGCAATAAACAGTGGAATAAAATTTCTTCCTACTACCATTGAGCGTGTGGATCAACTAGTTGCTCGAACTTAACCAGAGGTCTCGAGTTCGAGTTTTGGGTATGCAGCTGTGTTAAATACTCAGAGGGAGATCTTTGCCGCCCATAGTGGTCCTACTCAGCTCGAACAGGAGGAACCTGTGGTATAGACAAAAAAAAAAATTCTTCCAACTCGCAAGAATCTACGAAGCACTAATAAATATAGAGTTGAGAAATAGAAACCACAAACACATAACAGACACAATGATTTTAACGTGGAAATTCACTTAAAGCAAGGATAAAAATCTTGGGTCGTCCAGACCAAAAAATAGCTTCATTACGACCAATAAAGGTGTAGAGTCTCCAACAAGTGCACAAACAGTGCTTATAATAAACCAAAAGCACTAATGCTTACAAACAGCATAAGAAATTAAAGCATTAGTGACAAAATTTTCACCACTAATGGCAATTTTTGTAACTAATATTGGTGTCACTAAAATTTCAGTGACAAATTTTTAAAAATTACATGTAAATTGCTTTGTCGCTATTGTTAATTATTTTTTTTGTAGTGAAATGAAAAAAACAAAAAGATGTAAAACCCCAAAAATAGAGCTGATACTATGAGCACTTTATCTCACACTCCATTTATGTACCCATTTAGGAAGACAATCTTCACATTCATTTGGTACAATCTAATGTCATTGGGTGTAGCATAAGCAAGTGTCTGATTGCTTCCAACCTAAGGTTTCTTTATAATTAATTCCTTCTTAGTGATTGTATCCATGTACAACCTATCTTTCTTTATTCCTTACAACTTAAGCTTTCTCATCAAGTTTGTTCTTGATTACTCATCTTGTTCCAATCACATATTGAAACTTCGGTGGGGGGAACGAGACTCTAAACTTTATTCTTGGTGAATTGACTCTGTTCTTGTTCAATTACTTTTTCCCAAGAATTTTTAGCAAGTGCTTCTTCAATGTTATTTTATTCTACTTCAAAAAGCATAGTCATCATACCTTTTTCTTTGTTTAGAAAGACTCGTCTTTATACCAGATGAGATCTCTCCAATAATAAGACATTTTGGAGGATGAGATGAGACAAATGTTTAACTTTTAGGCATTTTTGTTTCTTCAGAAGGCTCATTTTTTAATTCTTAACACCAAAATTTTGTATAGGTCCTTCTAAATCCTTCTTCCTTTTCCTTCTAAATCCTTCTTCCTAATTCCTATTTTCTATTTCCTTAGTTATTCCTTCTTCCTCACACTTCCTTTTTAAACTTCCATGGTTCATTAGTCCTCCCTTTCTTATTCCCATTTTATTAACCACCGTCTCTCTCTCTCTGTGTCTCTCACTCTCTCAATCGAACAAGTGTGAATTCCAATGCTATTTGTGGGGATGAATTGTGATTGATTATCATTTCTCTTATCTACATATGATTTTGTTTGCTACATCACTCTCTTGTATGAGTTCTTTACTCAGATTTGTAGATATTCTCTCATAATTTTTCATTTTCATGTTTGTTCTCTCTCTTCTCGCACAAGCATTGGACATTTCAATTCTTATTCTTTTAATGTCAAATTTTGTTTCTCCTTTCTAATTAACTATTATTATTGTGCAAAAATCACATGAACTTGTTGGAATTATAGGATTTAAGGCTTGAATTTGAAATCACTTGTGTTGTCCACATAATGTTTGATGAAATGTCAATTTGATACAACTAAAGGATGTTACTATGTAGTTGTGGTAAATACATATATTGGTCATCAATTTGATGTAATGGAAGCATGTATATGTATGTGTTGTCTTGGTTCTTCAAGGATAAATAGTGTTGGGTTTAATCTCACGCAGTCACGCTTTATGCAAGCCAGACAACAAAAAGGTAATCCCTTAATTGCATTTACTTTTTAATAATCTTTTAATTTAGAATTAGGTTTATTATTATTAATACATATTGACTATAGCTTTTGAGAAATTGTTGTATCCCAATTATCAAAATTCCATTGTTCATTAGTTAGTTAGTAATGCTAACAAGATCATTGATACCGGAACGGGAGCCATTGATAACACGAGACAAACACGACAGCAAAATCAAGTTTCTTGGGTGAGTTTCCCTATTCATATTCTATTGCGGCTATGGAGCAATTTTAAATGTTTGATAAGTTTGAAGGGTACTTTTGATCATAAGTCACCAGGAAAATATTTAAATTTCACTAGACTTGTTGCCCCACCTCATCTTGATGGAAGGTAAGGCCATACACTTTTCTTGAACATCTTGTTCAGCTACTGCTACTTCCTCTTTCAAGTTGACATAATTGAATGCTTTTCAGTCTAGCTGGAGATTTTATGTTCAAACAACTTAGGTTTGTGGAGGATCTAGAAAGCTTATAGTTGTATGCAGAGCTGGTTCATGCTCGTTTTGCATTGCTTGAGGTCTTGGGAATTCTTTTGTCGGATGTGAGTTACACAACTTGCACACACTACTAGAAAATATACATTCTACATCGTCCAATTGACATCGGTTATATGAGAATCGATGTTAAAAAGTGCGCGGTGGTATTTTTGTAAATAAATGCCTGTCGTTAACATCAGTTATCTAATAACTGATGTTATTAATCATAATTAAAATCGGTTATATCTCAACCGATGTTGTTCAATGCTTATTCTAACCTTTGAGTTTCGCTTTCGTTCATTCGCCCCCAACCCTCTATCTTGTGTTCCTCTCACTCTGTAGCACTCTCTCGTGCGTTCCTGTCTACCTCTTTGGTCTCACTCTCTCACGCTCGCTCCTTGTCATTCCCTTGCTCCTCTCACTTATCAAAGGGTAGATACACAATATTTGTCGATAGAGACAAAAGGGAAGAAGAAGCGTTCGTCAACAACAACGAGGAGGACACGAAGCCAACCGAACAGGGAGCACACATCAACCTTAAGGTTAAGGGTCAGGTTTGTTCATTCAATATCTCTTTCACTTCTTTTAATTTCTAGGGTTTTGATTTTTTGTTTAATCGTGTTATTTTCGTGATGTTGATTTTCAATTTTTTACTCTGGTGAATGGTTTTTCGAGTTTAAGATCGTTTTGTGTGTGGTTTATGATGATCGTTTGCTGGAGCATTTTTTTTCTTGAAAAAAATTGGGGTTTGATTGTGGGGTGGCTTTTATTAGGGTTTATTTTTTATTTGGATTCTTGAGGTTTGGTAAAAATTGAAACTTGGTTGTTTCTTTACTATTTCTTTTTCTCTTTGAGGTTGGGTCTGACTCTTTGTTCCATGTTCCTCATGAAATTCCTGTTATGTGACTTGCTCTGTTTGTTTTGGTGGATTAGATTCCCATGTATTTTGTTGCCTTCACTACAGAGTCGGATCATAAGGTAATTCCCCATTCCCCAAACCCCTTTTCCTTCTTTCTTTCTTTTTTGAATTGATATGCTCTCTATTTGCTACATTGGGATTTGGATCTGCCAAGCATGTGGGTTTTCAGTTCTTATTATCATTGAATTTGAATGCGTTAGCTTCAGATTTTTTGCTTTTATTATTGCAATGGTTGGGTTTTCCAAGTGTTAGATCTCACGTAGCTGTTATTCTTACATGATTTTTTGAATTGCATATTGAAGGAATAATATGTCCATCAAGCTAACAAGAACCCTCTTCTCATATTTTCTTAAAGAACTTGTGTAAGTTCAAGAAGGTATAGAGCCATTTGTAATTGCATTAAAAGTTTTATATGCTTCTTGGTAATTTTGCTCATAATTACTGGCCAATTTTATTTTACTTTTCCTTGTATATTGATTTTTATGTAATGTTTTGATCTTAATATATTTTGTGTAAGCATGAGTGATGTTTTTTTAATAAAACTACACACACACACACATATACATACATATATATATATATATATATATATATATATATATATATATATATATATATATATATATTTGAAAAGATTGAAGAATGGTATTTAAATATCGTTAAACTCCTGCCAATGGTTTGGTTATTTTATGCATTTCTTCCCTTCAATGATATTTAAATATCTTTTAGCCATATTATTGTCAAGCTTAGATTCAAGTTTTTACATTGGATTTATTAATGTTTGGTTGTAGTAACAAGAGCTTCTAGTGGTTATGCTTTTGTTGAATATGAAACTGAACGGGATATGCGACGAGCATATATGGTGCTGCAATATGCTGAATCTTTGTTTAATTTTTAAGCTTTATGCCTCAACAAAAATTAAAACTTTATCGTGCCTCTTATGCACACACACACACACATCAGTCATGTTTTAATAATTGAATTTTGACAAGACCCAACTAATTTTACAACCATAGGTCTAGTAGAAAATGAAATCTTCTAGATTTCAGCTAGCATGAAATATGTTGTTCTATTAAAAGTTAATGTTATGGAAATTTATTAGACTTTCTCATTTGCAGGATGCTCATCATTTGATTGTTGATGATTGTGAAATCGTAGTGGATTACAACAAACAACAATTGATGCCTGGATGGATTCATAGAAGGTTAGGTTAGTTAAGGTGTCTCATTCTTGAAGTTGCATTTAAACTCATTGACAGAGCCATATGAGTGTGTTAAATAAAAGATGTATATTGAACCTTTATGTCAATTGGTTGATTATTAGAGTAAAATTATACTTGTATGGAAGGCTGCACAAAGGAGGAGCAATATTGTGGTTTATTTTTAATTTTGTTCTTTAACTTGTTGGTCTAAAATGAATAAGTTGATAGTGATTCAAATATAAAACAAAAGATGGATAAGACAGAGCATTAGATTGAAATGGGGGCATCCATAATGGAAATGATTACGACTACATATCTATGTTGAAGTTTATACCACTCTTAGATGATTGATTGCCTCTATGTGGTGGACTTTGTGATGCTAAAGTTTTTTGTATAATTCTTGATTATAGAAGTATTGTGAAAAGGGATAAATCATAGTGCAGTGCAGACAAACGCATGACATATCTCCATTGACTATTTGGCTAGATACTACTACCCGACTTAAGAGACCTACTAGAATTTGATATCCATGATTCAATTTTGATAGCATTGTTTCTATTCATTGACTTGTGGCTATATTGATTTTGTATTCTCTATACTATTTGACTAGGAACCCAATCCCATATGAGGATTCAGATCACCTATTTTTATCTCCCATCCCACCACTAATTGTCCCTTATAAATTAAAGATTAAGACTCTGTTTCCCCTTTCCTGTTGGAAGCATTCACAATGGAAATTCTATAATATTTTTGCAACTATTTGTCTTTTTTTCATTTTTTAAGTAAGACTCTGTTTCCCTTTACAAATTATGCTTTTGAGATAGTTTGTTCATGACATTATATGATAGTTTCTATGACTAAATGATCTAGGTTCGAAATTGATCCTTTGCTGCTATTCTTCTAAAAAAAGTTGATTATTAAAACAAGGTAGGCCTTGCATAAACATATTATTGTATATTCTTATTATTATATATTCCTTTTATTATTATATATTCTTTTAATTTACACTCCCTTCTTTTCTTATTCTAGGGAAGATGTAACCAATGATTTTTTAGAAGGCTAAGGCTCATAAATCCACATTGGAGGCTGCCATTGCTAAGGTATTAATCATGTTTTCTTTAACATTTTTTAACAGGGAAGGGAAATTTGTCTTAACTCTTAACCTCTTGTTGCATAATGATCAAGCTATGGTTGGTGTCTGACTTATGGTTTTAATATGATCTCAAGATCCCCTTATCTTGTTTCTTCTATGTCTATCTTTTATTACTAATATCTAGTTTTGCTTCTGAAATTTTGTTCATATTACAAGAATATCCTCGTAGAGGTTATGAAACAAGTAGTGAATTTTTGTTCTTTTTACAAGAATCTCAAGATCAGTAATTATTTTAATGGTTTTCTTTACTATACTTTCATGTCATGTTTTCTGCCTTAATGTTTCATGATCTGAACTTGAAAGAGGGGTGAAGTAAACATATCTAAACTATTGTAAAATAATAAAGCAGGGCCATAGACAAAAACTTCCATGTGGCTTGTGGATCCATGGTTCTATCTGAACAAATTGGGCCTATAATACCTGGTACTAAGCATTTCTTATTTTCTTAGTGTGCTCTTGAAGCTTTATATTGTTCATAAAGACATACAGATTTTTTCAAGGATAGACAATTTTAATTATTCAACGATTTTTTACTCTACAAATTTAGGTCCTTGTCATTCTCTCGAATTTCTTGGATCAATGATAGAGAAGGGCATCGCTTGAAATTTAATGTTGTGTAAACTGGAGGCTCAGGATTCTGTTATCCATTGAATCTCATGTATATCGTTGTGGCAATTGTACATGTTCATGTGCTTGCTTCAATTAGAGTAATTCATATTTCCTTTTCAAGCATGCTAACAAAATAAATGCTAGTTTAGTGTGCTGTCTGGAGATTTCCTAGCTGAAAGGTTTTGGTATATGTTAATTAATTTTAGAGCACTGATATTTTTGGCATATGTTACAACAACTAAAAATTATATTGGTATTGAAATTGAGTGCCTATACTAATAAAAACTAGCATATTTTTTTTTTAAATAAATAACTTTTTACATCGGTTCTAATTAGAACCGATGTAAAAAGTACTTATACAATATCAGTTATTTACGGTACTTTTTACATTGGTTGTGGCCACAACCGATGTAGAAAGTTGGTAGATATACACATTTTGACACACTTTCTACATCGGTTATTTACAGAACCGATGTAGAAAGGTGTTTTTTGCATCATTTGAAAAACCGATGTTGAAAGTGTCGCACTTTCAACATCGTTCAATATAACATTGGTTCTAAACCAATGTTATAGGGCTTATATAACCGATGTTAAAGGCCTTTTTTGTAGTATTGAAATGTGCATATAATAAAGATTAGTTGTAGATACATATCAAGATTCATTAGTTGATAGTGTATTTGCATTTTCCAATAACCATATATATAAAGCATCCATGACGGCAATGACATTCAACAACGCCTCTACGGAGGCCCCTGTCACGACAAGGGGCCGCTCTGCCATGGTGCTAAAGTAGCACTATAATGCGTTATTCTCAACCCTGGTTGGTATGCTTAATTTTTGCTTCCATTTATATTATGATAACTTTCATAATGACATGAGTGCTTGACTTCCTATTATACCATTCCATTCAACAATTAAGTTAAAATCACTTATTAATGTAGTTATATCAATGGTTCCCTCTTCTCACATGTCAGTGTCTTGAAAATTAGAAAAACCTATTTTGATGCGATATAGAGCTATTTCCTTAGTTAATTATGCATTTGCTTTTTGTTTCATTTAAATTATCATTAAATCTTTCTTATTTGGTTTGTTTCAATTATTTGGTTCTAATTTAGTAGATTCCAACCTCAAATGTATATTTTATGTATATTATATTGCTTAGTTGAACTTGTTATAGATGGGTGGTAAACAATATCAATATTACATTATTAATAATGGCTCTAGCTGATATGTACATTGGTTTCAATAAGATCCCCTTGAAGACCTTGTTATTATGATGTGTGGCCATCTGTTCTGTCATCAATGTGTATCAAAATATTTTACTGGTGATGATAATATGTACGCTGCAATTTATTGTAAAGAACTAATTGGTAACGATCTTGTTTTTTTGAAAGCTACTTTGAGGAGTTGCTTCTTTGATGATGATGGCAGTGGAAGTTCTTAAAATTTGCATGTTTATGATTATTCACTAGTGCAGCAAGTGACTACACTTCATCTAAAATCAAAGATGTTCTTGAGGTTTTGCAATCAAATTGTAAATTGAAGAGTTCTAATTCTGACTTACCTAACTCCTCTACAGCAAGTGTTGACAGGTGACAACTTATAATTTTTAATTATTACTTATATTTTCTTTTTCTTCTTTTTCATGTTTTGAATAAAGATAACTTATAGCCCTAAAAGGAAGGTAAACTAGCTAGCAACCATACTACGTACACATGGGGTAAAGGAAAGAGATAAGGGAAAAATATGACTTTGGATACTGTGACGTTGACATTTGATTAAACAACAATCTACTCATATTTTTCCATTATTTTTCAATTAAAGGTCTTGTTGCTGCAAATGAAGACAATCTATGAAAGCCAACTAATGCGGCTAAGGAACTTGAAGTCGTTTAATCGAATGTCAACGTCACAATGTCTGAAGTCATACTTTTCCCTTATCTCTTTGCTTTTCGTTACCCCCTTGTGTAGTATGGCTGCTAGCTAGTTTACCTTCCTTTTCGGGTTATAAGTTATTTGTATTCAAAACCTGAAAATGAAGAAAAAGAAAATAAGTAATAATTAAAAATTATTAGTTGTCACCATCAACACTTAACTGCAAAGGAGTTTGGTAAGTCAAAATTAAAACTCTTCAATTTACAATTTGATTGCAGAACCTAAGAACATCTTTGATTTTAGATGAAGTGTAGTCACTTGCTGCACTAGTGAATAATCATAAACATGCAAATTTGAAGAACTTCCACTGCCACCATCATCAAAGATGCAACTCCTCAAAGTAGCTTTGGAAAAAACAAGATTGTCACAATTAGTTCTTTACAATAAACTACAGGGTACATATTATTATCGATAGTAAATATTCTGATACACATTAATAATAGAACAGATGGACACACATCGTAATAACAAGGTCTTCAAGGGGATCCTATTGAAACCAAAGTACTTATCAACTAAAGCCATGATTAACAATGTAATATTGCTAGTTGATAATGTTTACCACCCATCTATAACAGGTTCTGTTGGGGTTTCACGGTTTATAATCTCAAATTTTCTAAAGAGACCATGAGCGAAAAGAACCCCATCCCATGGACCATGTACCACACTTTACGCAAGAATCACTAAGGGTTTAGGTTACCTTTGTAGTGCACTTTCAACCCAATGGGAGTTCCCTCTTGATCACCAAGTGTCGAACATGATGATGCCTCTACTTAGTCCACACAAGAAAAACCGGAGCGGGTCTCGATGTTAGCCAACGATCAAGGATTTAAATAGAGCTCACAAACGTGTCATGTTTTGAGGTATGCACCTCCTTATATAGAAAACATGAGCTTATCTTAACCACCATAGAATATTTGACTAGATCATTTCTAATCTAATATCTTGTGAATTAATTAGATCATATCTAATCAATTAACCTCTGATTAAATCAAATCTTATCTTACCCAATCAAATCAAATCAAATCATATTTGATGAGATGTTGATTTGATTATATCTAATAAAATCTCTTATCTATTAATCAGCTTATATTTGATTAGATCTTATCTAATCAAATCTTTTATTAATTAATCAAATCATATATTTGATCAATTAAATATTGACTAGATCTTATCTAATCAAATCTTTTATTAATTAATTAAATTATATTTAATTAGTTAATCTATAACAAGATTTCACTTTAATTAGTTAATTGCTATAATATTTACTATATGCATGTGATCTTATAGGTTCCTACTAGAATGTCAATAATATAATATTAGATATTGTCTTTATAGCATTAAATATTATATACAGTGATTGACATCTAGCAATGCTTTACTGCCACCTAGCCCATGGGAAAATTAGTGATCTAATTTCAACCTTACTGCAATCATATCCACTGTGTAGACTTTGTTCCTTCATCCAAAAGTCTTAATCGAACACGAGACATAAAAGTGTCATTCTCGTTAAGTCTGATCATTGATTCCTCGATACCCGAGTGAACACGTAAACACAAACGAACCCAATATCTCATATTGGTCCATTTTCGCATGGCCACACATATAGCGTGTCTCACTCTATCAAGAGGCCTAAAGACATAACTCTCGCTATGTAGGAGGGACGAATCCTATTTACATCACTCATATCCCTCAATATGATTTATTGCAGGCTCAAGTACTACCTTTATGATCACTCTATTACAAATGATGTTTGATAGCATTAAAGCCTACAAACACCTAAATGTAGGAATCGTAGTGACTTTAAGTCGAAGGACTATTAACACCTTATAATTTCCATGAGAAGTGCTTATGACACTTACTTAACTATTATGAAGCCTTATCGTAGTGGGTCTATCCAATATAAATATTACCCCAAATATTTATACCTATGTGCCAACTTGATATTTCATATCCATGACTTGTGAGATGTGGTCATTAGTTTACTCACATAATAGCCTCAATGTATTATTGTTGTCCTAGTCAACAATAATACTTGACTATGGATACTTTTAAAATAGTGTTTCATTGTTCAATGAATCTCACAACAAGTCTCACTTGATCTGTCATTGAACGAACCACCTATTATAAGACATTATTATGTTATACAGTTAATAACATAATATTTGGCATGCCTCATGTATATATAAAATATATAAACCAAAGTCATGATATAAATATAGTCTAAAATGGATTGGCCACTAGGGCTTACTCCATTAGGTTCAACTAAGCAATATAATAACGGATCTAAAAAAAAAACTAAGCAATATAATATACATAAAATATACATTTGATTTGATGTTGGAAACTACTAAATCATAAGCAAATAATTGAAATAAACCAAATAAGAAAGATATAATGATAATTGAAATGAAATGAAATGTAAATGCGTAATTACTTGAGGAAATAGTTTTGTATCCCATCAAAATAGGTTGTTCTGATTTTCAAGACACTGACGTGTGAGGAGAAGGAACTACTGATATAAATACACTAATAAGTGATTTTAATTTAATTGTTGAATGGAATGGTCTAATAGAAAGTCAAGCACTCATGTTGTTATGAAAGTTATCATAATATAAATGGAAGCCAAAAATAAGCATACTAGTCAAGGTTGAGAATTAGAACTCTTCAATTCACAATTTGACTACAGAACCTCAAGAACATTTTGATTTTAGATGAAGTGCAGTCACTTGTTGCACTAGTGAATAATCATAAACATGCAAATTTGAAGAACTTCCATTGCCACCATTATTAGATATGCAACTCCTCAAAGTAGCTTTGGAAAAAACAAGATCATCACCAATTAGTTCTTTACAATAAATTGCAAGGTACATACATATTATCATCACCAGTAAAATATCCTGATACACATTGATAACAGAACATATGGCCACACATTGCAATAACAGGGTCTTCAGGGGGATCCAGTTGAAACCAAAGTACATATGAGCCAAAGCTATTATTAACAATGTAATATTGCTACTGTTTACCACCCATCTATAACAGGTTCAACTAAGCAATATAATTTATAAAAAAAAAATATACATTTTATGTTGGAATCTACTAAATTAGAAGCAAATAATTGAAATAAACCAAATAAGAAAGATTTAATGATAATTGAAATGAAATGAATTTCAAATGCATAATTACCTAAGGAAATAGCTTTGTATTGCATCAAAACAGGTTGTTCTGATTTTCAAGACACTAACATGTGAGAAGAGGAAACTACTAATATAACTACATTGATTAGTAATTTTAATTTAATTGCTTAATGAAATGGTCTAATAGGAAGTCAAGCACACACGTTGTTATGAAAGTTATAATAATATAAATGGAAGCCAAAAATAAGCATACCGGCCAGGGTTGAGAGTAGTGCGTTACAGCTCTACTATAACGCCATGGCGGAGTGGCCCCTTGCTGCGATAGGGGCCTCTGTAGCGCTATCAACTAATGAATCTTGATACATTTCTACAACTAGCTAATCTTTATTATATGCACATTGTGAAAATTCCCAAGACCTCAAGCATTGCAAAGTGAGCAAGAACCCACTTTGCTTGCACATACAACCATAAGCTTTCTGGATCCTCTGCAAGCCCAAGTGGTTTGATAAAATCTCCAACTAGATTGAAAAGCATACAACTATGTCAACTTGAAAAAAGATGTAGCAGTAGTAGAACAAGATGCCCAATAGAGGTGTAAGGCCTCACCTTTCATCAAGATGAGGTGGGGTAGCAAGTCTAGTGAAATTTAAATATTTTGCTGGTGACTCATAATCAAAAGTACTCTTCAAACTTATCAAACATTTAAAATTGCTCCATAGCGACAATAGAATATGAATAGGGAAACTCACCCAAGAAACTTGATTTTGCTGTTATGTTTGTCTTGTGTTATCAATGGCTCCCCTTCTAGTATCAATGATCTTGCTAGCGTTACCAACTAAACTAATGAACCATGGAAGTTTAATAATTGGGATACAACAATTTCTCAAAAGCTATAGTCCATATGTATTAATACTAATAAACCTAATTCCCAAATTAAAAGATTATTAAAATGTAAATGCTATTAAGGAATTACCTTTTCGTGGTCTGGCCTGCATAAAGCATAATTGCGTGAGATTAAACCCAACACACATACATATTCATGCTTCCACTACATCAAATTGATGACCGATATATGTATTTACAACAACTACACAGTAACATCCTTCTGTTGTATCAAATTGACATTTCATGAAACATTATACGGACAAAACAAGTGATTTCATATTCAAGCCTTAAATCCTATAATTCCAACAAGTTCAGTTGATTTTTGCACAATAATAATAGTTAATTAGAAAAGAGAAACAAAATTTGACATTAAAAGAATAAAAAATAAAACGAACACGATAGCATTACCCGATCCAAAACTGGAAGCAATGTTTGCTTTGTTCAATGCTTATGCGAGAAGAGAACGAAAATGAAAACAAAAAATTAAGAGAGAATATCTCTGAATTTGAATAAAGAACTCAGACAAGAGAGTGAAGTAGCAAACAAAGTCATATCCATATAAGAGAAATCGAAATCAATCGCAATTCGTCCCCACGAACAACATTGGAATTCACGCTTATTCTAGAGAGAGAGAGAGAGAGAGAGAGAGAGAGAGATTGTGGTTAATAAAATGGGAATAAGAAAGTGAGGACTAAAGAACCATGGAATTTTAAAAAGAAAGTGTGAGGAAGAAGGAATAACTAAGGAAATAGGAAATGGGAATTAGGAAGAAGGAATAAGGAAGCGTAAGATAAATGTTGTCAATTGAAAAACGTAACCAAGTTAAAGTTGTCTTTCTTCTCTTTTTCTTTTAAAAACGTTAAAAATATTAAATAAATATATAGAAAAATAGTAACATTTATTTTAGAAAGTGTTGAAAATTTGGTTTTATTAGAAGAATTGGTAACATTTTTACAAATGTAATTAAAGTAATGTCGTCATTTAATTACTCAAGATTTTAAGTTCCTTTTTTACTATCAAATATTTATACATTATATAAATTTAATTATTATAAATAAAATACCTTTAATTGTTGGACATAATAAAAAAAAAATATTGCTAATAACTTATACAGTAAAAGGGAAAAAACTAAATGGAAAATGTTAAAAATTATTAATTAATTTATGTTTTTCTAATAATTTTATTATTATTAATTCTTTAATTAATCTTTAGAGACCTAAGTGAAATATTATGTGGTTTCACTTAACACAAACTTTTCTCACATAAGTTCAATTCTAGGATGTTAGTATGCACCAAGTGGTTTTCCTGGCAATGTTCTAGTGTCAAGAGTTTTCCCAACAATGGTGTCAGTAAATGCCAGCGAAGTGTTACAACAAGAGTTGGAGAAAAAGTAGAGATAGTGGGAGATGGAAAAGGAAAAAAATCATAAGAGAAATACTCATAGGCAAGATGGCATTGGCACAATGGCAAGAATTGGAGGAGGAAGTCAAGAGAGAAATGACATCGAAGAGAGCGTTTGAAATCCCGATGCAAAGACCAGAGGGGTTCTCATTTCGAGAATGATTTCAGGTCAATTGGTGTCTTTGGATCAAAGAACAAATAACCGGGTTAACATTAACATGTTTGGTGGGCCACCACAACTCGAGTTACTCTCCCAAGTTGATATCAATCAATTTTCTATGCAAACTAACAGGGATAAAGTCATCATACTGGTTAGTGTAGATAGTCTGATGTTTAATTTACCCTTCTTTTCTTTCTTTATTTTGGTCTTCAATTTTATTATTTATTTTTTCTTGTTGCTTTAGTGGTGATTGGATTGTGAAAACCTTTTCTCTTTTCATTTTTTATTAAAAAAGGTCACCTTGTTTGAGAATGTCCTTGAATATTTTGTCATGCTTAGTGTCATTCACAACATCCATTCTCGGATCTAAATTCCTTGTAGTTGAATTTTCACACTTTCAAGTACTAAGCAAATTGGGAACCATGTGTGATCACAATATGTACATCTTATAATGCATACATCCTAAACAAAAGATGTTAATATATAGGAAATGTTGAAGCTTTTATTGGCCGTTGAGCATATATTATTTTGTTTATCCCATTGCATGCTAACCCGGATGTGGACCTTTATGGTGCAAAAACAAAGGGGTGACACCTCCTACAATTTATGACAATGACAATTCTCTACTCAATTTATAGAAGAAACCTAAGAATGAATGGAGTTGTACATTATGTCAGATTACTGCTACAAGTGAGAAAGGGTTGAATGATCATCTTTAGGGGAAAAAACACAAGGCTAAAGAAGCATACTTGAGAACTCAAAAAATAGGTAAGAGCATCCAAACATCATTATCGTTAAATAAAAGTAAACAGTGTGTGAAATCTACTAAAACCATTCTTACTATGAAGTCAGGGCTAGATTCAAGAACGGGTAGCTAGACACTTCAACATTGCATACCCCCCGCAAACATAGGCGTATTGAAATCTAGAGAAGAGGATCAGGGTGTATGTAGGAAAAGCAAAGGTTTATAGGTGGTTTGTAATATGTTGTAGTGTGTTGACCCAAGAATATATATTTCTTGCATTTACTAATGTGACATTTTATATATGCAATGAATATTATGATTATTTCTTTCGTTTACAAATGTATGACCTAGGACCAAGCTTGACGGGTTACATCTTTCCTCTCTCTCTCAACTACAAAAAATAATGCCCTCACTATCACTGCTCGCTTCTCAATCTCCTTTCACTATTTTAATCGTTTGATTATTTCAACTCCAATACTTCATTTTATTCAAGTGTAACACCCCCAACACACAAAATCCCTAACATCAATCACTTCATAACAACCCCTAAATATAATTAAAATAAAATGAAATAAAAAATGTAATTAGTATTATTTTATAATTAAAGAAAATTCTAATAAATTAATTCTATTTCATTTTCTCAAATTAAAAAATAAATACTAAATTAAATGAGATAAAATAATTTGATTAAATTTCATTCCATTCCACATTGTGATACAACTAACATAATTACTAACCTAAGTTACTAACACCATTGTTACTATCACTACAATTATCAGTAGGGCAAGGCTTTAACCCTTTGGATTTGGTAGCATAATAAGTTCCCCCAACAATGTCCCAACGTTCTTGATGGGACAAAGACAAGGGCAACAACACAAACAAAAACGGCTAGCTTTCATGCACTTCCATCCATGGCAGAGGAGAAAGGAGAGAAAAAATATTTTAAAATTAAAAATAATTTAATTTTTATATATTATGTTTGTGGATGGATTGGATATCCACTCATGAAAAAATTGTTAATGAATGTATTGGATGAATCTTATTAAATGGATTATGGATGGATTGAATTTTTAAAATATTTTTTTAATGAATTATTTTTATCTAGTCCATTATAATTCGACTAAAAATTTATCCAATCCATCCATTTGTTGTTAGAAATAATAATAGAAAATGAAGGGATGAGAGTTACTGTTAGAAGATGAAGAGTTGTGAATTAATATGCATTAAGGAACATCATTCTTATGCAACCACTTAGTATTTGAAGGGTTATTGATATTATGTTCATTTAGTGTGTCAAGTGAAAAGTTGTGTAATTGTTATGGATTACTCTATTATAAATAGAGTGTAACACTCTCATTTATTTATTCAATGTTTTGTTTTAAACGTCTTGGTAGAAATTTGGAAATTCTGAGTACATAGATGCATGCAGAACAATGGATATAGTATAGTTTAATTTTAATAAATTTTCAATGTCAGAGATTAGGAAATAACAATATTGCCCTTGGGATCAATTATAAAACCAAACAAGATGAAAATTTATAAAACTAGTCTATATGATGAGAAAAATATATTTTTGACTTAGATTAGTGTTTTAAATAATAAAATATAATTTTTTTTAAGAACTTTTTGAAATTCTCACATAAAAAGACGAAAATGCTCCCTAGTTGACTATAAAGGCCTAAATAGGGATCTTTTGACTTAGATAAATTATAAAAATAGTTACAAATATGATAAATATATATATATATATATATATATATATATATATATATATATATATATTTTAAGAGGAAATTTTAATAAAAATGAAATTTTTTTAGTAAAATAATTAAATTGATATTTATAATTTTTTTAAAATTGAAATTGAAATTACAGTGGGCTGGATGTCCCACTTGTCCAGCCCAATGTCATCTCTTAAAAGCTCAAACCATTACAATTTTAACTCATTTTAATTAATATTTGAATAACTAATTAATTATGTAATTATATATTATAAAAAATCAAAATTGAGGATAATTCAAACCACCTTTTTTTTTTCGAGTGGGATGACTAGGAAATGAGTAGGATGGATAATTTCCACTTTTATTTATTTATTTTAATTCCTATGGTAAAATTATAACAACCACGTGTTTTATTTTAGCTTTCTTGTTAAGTTACCTTTACTTAAACAGTAAACTCTCTCTTTTCCACTCCAAATCCCACGATAGACAGACACACACACTTCCTCTCTTTTCTTTTCTTATATCACTCACACATATAGAAACTTGGTGGTGGTTGGTTCTTGAAGCAAGCTTACTTCCTCTTGGTGTTTTGAGTGGATCATCTTCTTCCTCATATCTTTTACCTTTCTTCATCATGCTAATCTAAGGTAAAAGGGGGTGTGGAGATTTGTCTCCTTTTATTCATTCTTTTTAAGGCAAAACAGAAAAATGTATTATAGAAAAGCGAAAAGGAAGACAAGAAAACATAAGGAGACCAAACCAAAACCCATGAGAATAAAAGTAAGATGAACTATAGCTAGGTGGACCTAAGCTATTGCTATAGAAATCCTCCAAACGAAAGGAGGAGCAGGGTATCACTAAGATGAACAATGATGTTGTATACAACTAAAAAGGACTGTCTAAGAGAACATGATGAGCCCTATGAAAGCCAAAAAAGCCAACTGATAGGGTAGAAGCTCCCTGAAAACTAACAAAGAAAAGCTGAAATCAACAAGCTTGTTTGTGACATCAAAAAGTTGTCCTAGCTGCAAAAAAAAAAAAAAAAAAAAAAAAAAAACCATATTGTATTGGCACAAGAATGTTGCACAGCTGAAATCCCAATTGCAGTAATAGATTTTGTAATCCCCGCTGGAATAAAAAGTAGACTTAGCAAGATCCACTTCCCTATCCAGAAGGGTGTCATCATCAAGCAAGACTTGACAGACCAGCTTGCAAACGGGCAGTTTGGGACTGAACTTTAACAGCATGTTTTTTTTTTTTTTTTTTGCTGTCTTCTTTCACTGCGTTGTGGGAAAAGCCACTGTGAGGTTGCTTTCTGTGACTGCAGAGCTCTTATTGTTTGATGTCATATCTAGTTCACTATCCTCAATTTCTCCCCGAAAAGTTGAAAGGATTTGAAGATCTTTATGAACAACTTCGGGAAAAGACGATTCAACAACATCCTTCCTCTCTGATATTTCCAGATTCTATTTTTGAGGCTTGGAGGTAACTAAGTGGAAGTTTTGAGAATTTTCACACTCATCCTCCATGTTGTCCAGATAAGATATATAATCTTTTGAATCATTATCCGTCACATAGTCACATAATTTGCCGTATGTTCGATACGTGGTATGGATATTTCAAAGTATTGGTACGTGAGGGGTATACATAGTCGGTATCCTTCGTTACGCTATTTAAATTTATAGTACTACAATTACTATAATATAAATTTGTTTACTGCCAATAATTTTTTTATATAGATAAAAATTCTAAATTACACAAAGTCAAATAAAAAATATCATGAATAAAAATGGTTAAATTAATTTGTAGGTCCCTATACTATTTGACAATTTTTAATTAGGTCCCTAAACTATTTTTTTTTTCAATTGGGTCCCTGAACTTTTATTTAATTTTTAATTAATGGAGCTAATGGTGTTAACGGCAAAGACCTAATTAAAAAATAAATAAAAATTCAAGGACCCAATTGAAAAAAATATAGTTTAGGGACCTAATTAAAAATTCTTAAATAGTATAGGGATCTACAAATTAATTTAACCATAAAAAATTAACTTCAAATTTTAAATAGAACAAAAAATACGCCATAAAAAATTAACTTCAAATTTTAAATAGAACAAAAAATACGCAAGTCACCAAACTTCATATTTTACTGATATATTTTTTTTATTTACTCATATTTTAGAGATATGGAATTGAGTTCTAGACTTTTATATATTTCCACGTACTGATTTTATTTGTTTAAAATTAAAATTTTGATTAAGTTTTTCACAAAAAGCGATGGAGAAAAAAAAAGTTAAAACATGAATTCAAACGTGTATGAGTTCAAAGCACCGTAAACTGTCCAAATAAAGGAAGAAGCTTTTGAAACTAGAACCAACAGTCTCGAAAGTCGAAATCAGCAATAATTTATTAAAAAAAAAAGAAGAAACTTTCATCTTCCAAGTTTTCCGCTTTTCCATCTTCTGACTTTCTGACTTCTTATTTTCCTCTTTCTTTTCTGAACCTTCTTTTTCCAGCCCATCTTCGTGTTGCAAAAGCTAAGTACTCTTTTTTTTTTCGTCTCCACCATTCTTTCTTTCTCACTTCTCAACTGATTTGTTTCATTGGAGCATTCATCTTCTTTAAAGTTTGGTTGTTAACGATTTTCTGAAGTTCTTAAGGTGTGACCCGTATTGTTTTTTTCCCATCTGTTCCACGAATTCGACAATGAATTCTGGAAAATCGGTAAGTAAATGAACTGCGAATTGGTATGCAAGAACCAATTCACGGTTCTATGGCCAACTGAAATAATTATGTAACTATGATTCGTCATATCTGCCCAAGACTTGGATAATGTTCTGATATCATTTTGAATCATCCTCCAGGATTCTCTGGTTCATTAATTTGCTCCGTGTCAAAGACATTATTCTTTGGGGAATTTTGTTGAACAATAGAGGGTTCATTTTGATCATCTTATTCCTTTGGTCCGCTAGAAAGAATAGCCTTACCAATTGAGTTGCCCGAATTTGGGGCTTGACTACCAGGATGTAAAGGTTGTTTCCTATTGATTGGCCTTTGTTTTTTATGGAGACTTTCCTTCTTACACTTCTCCAAACCATGCCCAACAATTTTACAAAAAGAGCAAAAAAGGGGGAACTTCTCATATTGAATGCCCTCAAAGAAAGCAAATGCTTCCCTCTCCACCATAATTTCAGAGGGAAGTTTCATGGATAGATCCATATCAACTAGAATACAAGCAAAATGCCCTAGTGTTCTATTTTTAGTAGCCTTATCAAGAGCTATATGGGTTCCTACACCACTAGCAATTTCAAATAAAATCCTTTATCTCTAATATTCTTGAGGGAGATCAAAGATTCTAATCCAAACTTAGGCATGTGTTTGCCTTATAGAGTGCATATTAAAATCTAGACTCCACTGGTAGAGGCGTAGCAATCCTAGTTGAAGATTCCATGATCCTATCGTCTAGACACTTCTCATGTCTTCTACGGAAGCAAAGTTGAATTCATAGTATCCTCTCCCTGAGGGAATCATTTTCTAGTTACCGATTGGCTTCTAGAGCTTCAATAACTTTTCTCTAAGTTCCAAAGAAGTAACAGGTTTAGAACCTTTAGTCAAATCAACCGTCCATAAAGGTTGTTTTTGTAGCTTTGGAGTCCTTGTTGCTACTTCTCCTATGAAATTTTTATTGAGATTACATCTCCTTTAACACAAGGTTTGGGGTGTTGACTCAAAGGAATGTCACACGAATTGGATAAAGCTTGGGCAAAGGGTTTATGTATGATAAGGGAAGGTTCTAGTGGGGCAATAGGCCCTAGAGATTCTGAAGTTGGAGAGACGAATGACCAAGGACAAACAATAGCGGAGGCTGCCATGATTTAGGGCAAAACCCTAGCAATGGGAACTCCTTTACACGAAAGCTTGTGGATGAACTTTGTCCCCCAAATCTCTATAGTTTAGTTATTTTTCCAATAATTTGTTGTTAATTTTCCATGTGTTATTGATCATGGTTTATGTTGTGCTGTTTTCCATTGATTATGTTGATTTTTGGTGGTTTATATTCATGCTTGTATAAGTTTATTTTACATGGATTTTATAGATTATTATTAAGTGATGATTTTGTTTGAAATTGGAACAAAATCATGGTGGTTTTTCTTCCATTAATATTCAGTAAAGGTATTTTTAGGTGCTATTCTTGCTATACAGTTAGCACAAAAGAAAAGATGGAATAATTTGTATATAGTTAGAGTGTGACTCATTACTTGTTGTTTCAGATCTTGTGATTGCAAATGGGGTTCCTTGGAAACTCCAAAACAAATGGCTTAATTGCATCTATCTTACAAAGAAATGAATTTTACAGTTTCACACTTATACAGAAAAGGTAACACTTGGGCAGATAAAATTCACTCCCTTGGCCTTCATGTATAGGATTTTTTGCTAGTGGGATAGTAGCCCTGTCATTATTTTTTAAGATGCTTTTAGAAATAGAAAGAGCCTTCCTACCTATAGGTTTAAATAATTGTTTTTTTTATCAGCAAATGTTAGTTGTTAATTTGTTAGTTTTTGTTAGTGGGAGGGATTCGAACCCATGACCTCTCCCTTCTCCCTTCAACCACCAAGCTAACCTTATAACTCCAGGTTTAAATAATTGTTAGTTCTTCTTCTTCCATGGGTTTGGTTTATGTCCCCTATGTTCCAAATTAAAAAATTAATAAGTTATTATTTATTTATTTCAAATAAATCTTATTTATTTTTATTTAGTAAAGAAATCTATCTAAAACTGAATATTATATTTTATTAAATTTTAATTACTATTTTTTATCTCTTGAATTTTTTTAAAATTATAAAATCAATAGTAATCTTATTTTTTTAAGAAATCTTATCTCAATATTATATTTAATCAATTTTTAGTTATTTTATAATCAGTTTTTATCTTCTAACTTGTTCAAATTATAAAATCAATAGTAATTTTATAAATATTATATTTCATCATAATTTAGTTATTATATAATCAGTTCTTTTTTTTGGGCTTTGTTGATATCTAATTATTAAACTCTATTTTATTGCAATTGAAGGAGTTGTTTTTCAAATCTAATATAAATAATTGTCATTGCATTGATTGGAAATTGTTATAATTTTCATATTATGGGAACGCACAATAGTAGTCACTGTAGTCACGAGCTGCAACATTGACAAGAGGCAAAGGCTGAAAGGCACCATACCACATGAAAGAAGTATATTTTCATTTTTTCATATTTTATATTTAATGTTTTAGTAACAAGACTACACTTCGTAATAAGATGAAGGATGAATTTTTTATTGACTATTTGTTATTATACATTAAAAAATTGTTGAAAAATTTATATAAACTCAATTATTGATTACTTTCGTGACATATAAGAAACATATTATGTGTTTTGATAGATTATTAATATAATTAAGGTATTGAAACATCAAATTATAAATATTTTGTATAAAAATTGATAGTATATACTACCCCTGTCCCTAAATATAAGACTCTTTTATATAAAAAAAATTCTCTTTTTATAAAACTCTTTTCAAGTTGTCTCTTACATTAATTATTTTTTGACCAAGATACCCTTAATCACTGTACAATGAATGCTATAAATTAATAAGATAAGTATACTATCTCTCTTATGAGGATTGGAGAAGATGGGTAGCACTCATTAATTCATTAGGTAGAAAGTAATTAAGTGGAAAGAGAGAGATGCCTAGTCTCAATAATTGTAAGGGTAATTTTGGAAAATTAATATAAATTGTTAACAAATTTAATGCTATTAACTAAATTAACCAATTTTCTTAAAGGGTCTTATATTTAGAGATGAAGGTAGTAATTATTAGATGATTTTTTTTTTGTGGTTGGTCCCCCCTATCATCTCAGTCTGGGTCCGCCCCTGATGGGTAGAGTCAAGGGTGTCAACCTTATTGGAATGTTTGACTCTATATTGATGCCTTTGCATTCACCCTTTCTTTGCTTTAAGAAAATAAAAATAAAAATTTGTAACAAAAGTATGATAATTATGTAGTATAAAAATTGTTTCTTTGATTTTTCTTTTAAAATGGCTTTCTGCCTTATTAATTAAATAGAAAGAAAGAGATTTTTTTTATATATACTATTATTAGTATTACTGGAATCAAACTTATTTGTGATAAGAATATATTAAAGTATGTGTTATAAAATCTTTGGGTTATTATTAAATATGGCTCTTGGCCAGAAAATTTTTTTTAGTAATAAAATTGTGTTTTTTAATTGTTTTGAAATTAAAAGGAGAAATTTGAAAATCTTGGTTAGACTATACTACATAGTATTCAACCTTTATTAAATATATAGGAAGAAAAAAAATATTTTATTTCAAAGTCTATTAATATATCTTAAGGTGTTTTTTTACAATTTATTTTGATAAAAGAAAATTATTTTGTTACAAATATATTTATATATCTTTTATTATTATGTAATTAATAATTTCAGCATAAGCTCATAATAATATTTACATGATTAATAGGAAAATAATTTTTTTGAGAAATGGAGAATGCCATGTATAGTATTCAGTTTTCATGATTTAAAAGTGAAAAAGAGAAAATTATTTTATTTTAAATTCAGGAATTAGAATATAAAGAATTTATTTGAAATTTTAAGTATATTCGAATTTTATTAAATTTAGAGAAAAAAGTTTAAGATTTTATACCAACTATACTTAGAAATCAAATAATAATATTTTGAGTAAATTTTATAAAAATAGAATATATATATATATATATATATATATATATATATATATAGGAAAATTAAAATTTTCATTTTTAGAAAAAGGTAATAAAGGAAAGAAAATAAATGGAATAGCATAGGTCTAACCCTAGGTCCCTTATTGCATTTGTTGGGTTAACAATTTGCATGTTATTTTATGTTGTGTAGGGTTATCCTAGAAACCTTTTTGTGAAAAATGATTTGAAATTGTTTATATCGTCACTCCTTTGTTGTGTTTCTTAAAGTTTATGTATCATTATTGTATAAAAAATATAAATAAGAAAGAGCAATGATATTTAGACATCCTTTAATATCAAACACCCTATCAACACTCCTAATTTCTCTCTATCATATCATCCCCAATACTAAATACTAAGACTTAGAGAGAGATAGAGAGAAAAATTAGGAGTATTGATAGAGTGTATGATATTTAAAAATGTCCAAATATCATTGGTAAAGAAACAAATAGAAACCTTTTCCATGTAAGTTAATTGCTGCAATAAGAAACGTGACCAATGGAATTGTTGCCTAGTCAATTTATTTACATATTACATGTGGTAAAACCTCTATCAAAGACTAGAGGGCAAGACAACAAACCACATTCCCTCACAAAAAAAAAACAAAAAAAGGCTCACACGCCAGCACACCTTAACCAACATCAATGCACAGGGATACCAGCCTCAATCAATAATAAAGCAAACCCAACCCTCTGAGGATTTTAAGTTCTAAGGAAAATAATTAACTAAAGACACTCTGCTGAGACACAAATGACAGAAGATCCCTCGAGGAACGAACCAACCACACCACACTCTGTTGATTATTATATATTTTCATCCTCCAGAGCTACAAGCTTTATCTTTTTTTTTTTCATTTTTGATAATGCGAGAGCTCTGCTAGGGTTTGAGCCTTGTTTAGATGGCAGCCACCGCAAACATCATTTGTCAATGGAGCTTTCTAGAATCGCCTTCCTCCCCTAAGGAGCACTCCTCTGTTGATCCTTCCAAACAGAGAAAAAGCTTCGCTAAAGCTCTAAATAACACGTGTGACATCCCTATTAGTCAGCTACCTAAACCTTGCCTCAAAGGTGATGCGGTAGCAATTAAAATTCCAGAGGAGGAATACCAAGCTGGGTTGGAGGCTTGCAAAAAGAACCTACATGGAAGAATCATCTTATCAAAAGGGGAAACCCCTTTGAAATTTGCAGAGTTGAAATCAAAGATCCAAACTTTATGGAAGCCCATCAAGAACTGGAGCATGATTTCGTTGGGTCGGGGTTTTTTTGAGTTCTCTTTTTCGTCAAATGAGGATCTTCGAAGTGTACTTTCAATAGGCTCTTGGAACATCAAGTCAGGTATCCTCAAAC
This sequence comes from Pueraria montana var. lobata, assembly GCA_026413185.1. Lineage (NCBI taxonomy): Eukaryota > Viridiplantae > Streptophyta > Magnoliopsida > Fabales > Fabaceae > Pueraria > Pueraria montana. The sequence continues at coordinate 34,123,200 of CM048650.1, read as the reverse complement.
TCTCTTTGTGGACTCCAGACTTCAACCCTAGCTTTCAGCGTCAAACTCATACTCAAGGGTGGGTTCGAATCACTGGTCTCCGGCAAGAATATTGGAGGCCAAAGATTATTTTCGCCATTGCAGGGGGTATTGGTGTTCCCATCGCTCTGGATGAGGCCACCAGCAGGAAATCCTTTGGCCACTTCGCCAGGGTGCTTGTCGACATTGATCTCAACGGAAAATTCCTAGATCAAATCTTAGTTGAAAGGGAAGGGTATGCCTTTTTTGTTGGCTTAGAGTATGAGAACTTACCTCTTTTCTGCACTCACTGTAAGGTTATAGGTCACTCTATTGGAAATTGCAGGAAAATGAATAAAGTTTGCATTGATGCTAATGGACCTTCAAAGGAGAACCTTGATGCTCATGTGAAATTTGTTCCTAAGAGTTCAAACAAGAATTCAAATGAGAAAGGGGAAGGTAATGATATTGTTAACCCTGATAGGAATGACCAAAGTGTTCCGGATAACAACTTCACTGATAACGAGACTAGAGATACACAACAAGAGGGTACTATTGTAGTCAATGAGCCTGCTTGTTCAAGTCACAACAAACAAAGTAGTCCTTCAAAAATTGCCTCAAAGGATAACCAGGAGCCTATTTTGGAGACTTATGAAGTTCGTGGTGATGGAAGTAAGTCATTGGGTAAAGAATTGAATTTAAGTGTGCATCTATATGAGGGGCTAAGTTCAGGTGAAGATAGTCCTCAGGATTCTGATAACATTTCAGAAGACCATACAAATTATAGAGTGGAGGATTCAATACAATCTACCAATTCCAGAAGGAATAGTATTCCTGGTTATAATGTGGAATCAACGAAGGATATAGGGGTTAACAACAGGAACATGTCGCAAGTTAATCAAGATTTTCATATCAACAATGAAAACATTTCCCATGACTTGAGAATTGTTGGGAAATTATGGGGTGACTTACTAGACCAAGAGAATGAAAATGATGCAGAAGAGCAAGCCGCATCAGAGCAACACAACAACAATGAAAGGTCCAAGTACTTGACAGGAAAAGATAGCACTGGTTTTACAACAGTGGTTTCTAAATCTAAGAAGAAGAAGTTGAGGCAGCAACATAAGGTGACTTCCAAAGTGGAGAATTATAGAACTCGTTCAAAGGGTGGTCCATCCAATCAATCTCAATGAACATCCTGTTCTGGAATGCCAGAGGCATCGCAAACCAGGACACTAAGTTGGTTATCAAAAGAATGTGTAAAACTCACAAGCCTGAGTTTGTTTTTATATCTGAGCCTTGGATCTCTCCTGATAAATTTCCTAACTCCTTCTGGGGGAAATTAAATCTGAAGTTGTTTGCTGTCAATAGCAGAGGCTCTCTTTTTCCAAATCTGTGGTGTGTTTGTAATGATCAGTTAAATCCGAATCTCATACAGGTTTCTTCCCAACAGATTTCTTTCTCAGTGTCTATTGATAATCAGGATGTGTTCATAGCAGCTGTGTATGCTTCTACATCATACATAGAGAGAAGAAATTTGTGGATGGAATTAAGCTCTTTGTAGAATTCAAATCCTGGTCCCTGGTGTTGCTTTGGTGACTTTAATGCCATCATTGGTGCTCATGAATATAGAGGGAGTAGCCAACCCAACATAACTTCCATAAAAGAGTTCAGGGAATGGACAAACCTTAACAATTTGCATCACATCATGACAAGAGGTACTCAATTCACCTGGTCAAATGGTAGGAGGGGATCAGCCTATACTGCTAAGAGGCTGGACAGAGCGGTTTGTAATGATTCTTGGATTAACAGTTGGACATCTATATCTTGTTGCACTCTCACCCGTAGTAAGTCAGATCACTTCCCCTTGCTGTTGAATGTTAGAAAGGAGACAAAAAGTGGTAGTTCTTCATTCAAATTCATGAAAATGTGGGCAAGTCACCCCGATTGTCAAAATATTATTGAATCTGCGTGGACTTTGGAAGTCTCAGGTTGCCCAATGTACATTCTGAATCAAAAGTTGAAGGCTCTCAAATGTACTCTTAAGGAGTGGAACAAAACTATTTTTGGTAATGTGCATGAAAGAGTGGAGAAAGCTGTCTCTAAGGTTGATGAACTGCAGGCTAATTTGATATCTCTGGATACAATGATAGACTGCTTTTGCAGGAAAAGATGGCTCAGATAGAATTACAACAAGCCCTCCTTTATGAAGAAGAATTTTGGCAAGAGAAAGCTAGGATAAGTTGGAACTTACATGGTGACCGAAATACTGCATATTTCCATAAACTTGCAAAAGTTAGAAACGTCACAAAGAGAATTTCTATGTTGCGCACTGATGCCTCCATTATTCAAAATCCTCCTGACATTGAGAATCATATTCTTTCTTACTACAAAGATCTTTTTGCTTCTAGTAATTCCTGCATTGACAATGGAATAATTGAAGAGGTCATTCCCAAGCTTGTTTCTGATGAAGAAAATGATGATTTGGTTAAAATCCCTTCCTTAGAAGAAGTTGAAAAAGTTGTTTTCTCTCTAAATGGTGATAGTGCTCCGGGCCCGGACGGTTTTGGCGGTTTTTTCTACCACAAATACTGGAATATCATTTCTCACGATGTCTACAAAGCGGTTATGCAATTTTTCTCAACGGGGTGGATCCTTCCAAATTTGAATTCCAATGTGGTTGTCCTAATTCCTAAGGATCAAGGAGCAGACAGGATTGAGCAATTTCGTCCGATAGCCTTGGCAAACTTCCAATTTAAGATAATAACAAAGGTGATGGCTGACAGACTTGCCAAAGTAGCTCCCAAAATTGTGTCCCACAATCAAAGAGGCTTTATACAAGGTAGACAAATCTCTGATTGCATTTGTGTTGCATCGGAAGCTATTAACATGCTGGATAGGAAATCATTTGTTGGTAACATAGCTCTGAAAATTGACATAAAAAAAGCGTTTGATACTTTGGACTGGAATTTCCTCTTAAAAGTTCTTCATTGCTTTGGTTTTCATGATAGCTTTTGTGATTGGGTGAGGACTATACTGTTTTCTGCTAAATTATCCATCTCAGTGAATGGGAAATCAGTGGGTTTCTTCTCTTGCAAAAGGGGGGTCAGACAGGGCGACCCTTTGTCCCCTTTACTTTTCTGCCTCGCTGAGGAAGTGCTGAGTAGAAGTATCTCAAAACTTGTTCATGAAGGGAAGTTGCAACTTATGACAGGTCCTAGAGGTTATCAAATTCCCTCTCATGTTTTATATGCCGATGATATCATGTTGTTTTGCAGAGGGTCCTTGAAGAATGTGCACATCATAGATAATCTTTTTCGTGATTATGGTAAGGCTTCGGGTCAAATCTTCAATCCGCAAAAATCTAAGTTATATGCAGGAGCTATCACTGAAAGCAGAAAAGCCATTCTTGCTTCTATTTTGGGTTTCTCTATTGGAGTTCTCCCTTTTGTATACCTTGGCATCCCTTTACTCAAAGGGAAACCAAAAAAGCAACATCTTCAGCCGATTGCGGATAAAATTAGAATTAAGCTCTCCAAGTGGAAGGCCTCGCTCTTGTCTATTATGGGCAGGGTGCTCCTTGTCAAATCCGTTATACACAGCATGCTAACTTAAAGCTTCCATGTTTACTCTTGGCCTGTGGGGCTCCGTAAGATGGTGGATAAATGGATTAGAAACTTCATTTGGTCAGGTGATGTTGACAATAGGAAGATTGTTACTGTGGCTTGGGATAAGATTTGTAGACCATTTTCTGAAGGTGGTCTTGGTTTAAGATCCCTTACAGCAGTCAATAATGCTTCTCTTATGAAATTAAGCTGGCAGCTTGTAACTTCTCAAGAGCAGTGGGCTTGCCTTATGAGAGCTAGAGTCTTCAGGCATGATAAACCTGTTTTGAATCACATCAGTTCCACAATTTGGCCCGGTATCAAGCCATACATCCCTACTGTCTTGGAAAACTTATGCTGGCAAATAGGGTCAGGGTCAGAGATCAATTTTTGGAGGGACAAATGGCTTTCTAAGCCTTTGGTGGACCTTTTAAATATCCCAATTGAAGTTCAACCCTCTCTTATTGCAATGGTTAGAGACTTCATCAACAATGGGGTCTGGATTATTCCCCCTTGTTTGATTCAGAGATACCCCGGTCTCTTATCTGAACTGAGGCAGATCTCTATTCCCTTGCTTGAAGGGCCGGACAAAAAAGTTTGGGGTCAAACATCTTCAGGAGACCTCTCGTTGAAGGATGCCTACAGCTTTCTTAACCAACCTCTGCAACAAGTTTGTTGGGCCAAGGTTATCTGGAACAACTCCATTGCTCCATCCAAATCCTTCCTAGTATGGAGAATAATACATAACAGAATGCCTACTGATGATTCCCTTTGGAAACGTGGCTGCACCATTGTGTCTATGTGCAGTCTCTGTAATGCAGCTGCTGAATCTTCCTCTCACCTCTTCCTTCATTGCACATTTGCTTTGAAGCTTTGGAACTAGTTGGAATCCAAAGTGCAGTAGCAAATCAACCTTTCATCTATGGTTGATGTTCTCTCTTTATGTCAGAAAAATTGGAGTCCTCAAATCAGGGACATTCTTGTGGCTGGTATTGTCAACATTATTGCTGTGATTTGGTTTTGTAGGAACAAGGCAAGGTTTGATAACAAACTGGTTCATTATTCTGCTGCATTAAACATGATTTCTGCCAATGTTAGCCTGGTTGGAAAGATTAGCAAAGGGTTTATGAATTCAAACGTGTCTGAATTTCACATTATTAAGGCCTTTGATGTAGAAGGTCGTCCTAGGAAAGCCCCGCAAATAAAGCAAGTTGATTGGCTTCCTCCAAATTGTTTTTGGATCAAGTGTAACACTGATGGATCTGCCAGAGGTGCTCCTGGATTTGCAGCATGTGGAGGAATTTTTAGAGATCATAGTGCAGCTATTTTGGGTTGTTTTTCAGCTAACGTTGGCAATACATATGCTCTTAATGCAGAATTAATTGGAGCCATGTTTGCTATTGAAAATAGCAAGTGAAAAAGGTTGGAACAATCTCTGGTTGGAATGCGATTCTCTTCTGGTCACATCTGCTTTCACCTCTCCAAGTTTAGTCCCCTGGAAATTGAGGAATAGATGGTTGAACTGTTTGCATATTATCAAGAGTATGAACTTTAAGTTCTCACATATCTACCGGGAAGGCAACACTTGTGCAGATAAACTTGCCTCTTATGGTATAACTATACAAGGTTTTTTGTGGTGGGATTTAATTCCTCCTTTTATTAGGGAAGATTTTTTCAGAAATAGATATGGACTTCCTAACTATAGGTTCAGATGATTGTACATGGGTCTTGGTTTATGTCCCCCCATGCTTTTGTTCTCTTCCTTTTTTATGATATTCGCGTAGTGTAGTAGATTTGTAAGGCTTTGGTGCCAACCTAGTTGGGATCTTAGTCCTTATTTTGTCTCTGCATGTCGCTTTTTTGCTAAAAAAAAAAAAAAAAAAGCTTTATCTTTATGCCCTTAATTTTAATAGGCTTTTTCCCATATTTTGGAGCCAGTGTCACCACAATAGTTTCATTGTCTGGTGCCTGCAAGTCTTTCAACAGATCCGTTATTCCCATTCTTAAAGAGGTACTGGTCCTCAAGTTGTTTTGGTGCACATGCGAATGAGGCAAACTCACAAAGCTTCCGGCAAACTCCGAATCCTCGGGTCCTATCTCATCGTCACCTTGGTCGTTGATAAACACATCAAACTTCACACCTTCACTCCTATCATACTCAATATCTATAACCAACACCTCCTCCTTCTCTTCCTTGTTCCTTGACTGCACCTTTGGCCTGTTCACAGCTGTACGTTCAACGGAATTCAAAGTGAGAGGGAACCGTAATGTCTCCGAAGCTTGTTTTTCAGGAAGCGAATATTTGGGTTGACAATCAACATTCAGCCATGGCACCTCAACATCTTGGTAATCATAGCCCAACATACTGGAGTCAAGACAATCTTGGACCTTCACACGCACAAGCTTCTTGTTCGCATCATAGAAGAGAAAGCTAGACTGTAACCAATCATCATCAGTGAAATCTCTTCTTCTTCCTCCCGGTATTGTTTTCCATATGTTCCACATCCTATCCACGTTTGAATGGTGAGCAAAGAAAATGGGATCTCTTGCAGCAGAATAGAAGATCCCCATGTCCTCATGCTTAGGTTGTGTGGGATCACCAGTCCAATCATGGACAGTGTTATGTGGTACAAGCTCTAGAGATCCAGCACCGGGGTTAGGTGGACACCCAGCATGGTAAGGTTTTCCGAGGAAGAGGCTTGGGAGTTTTCCAAATGAGACAACTTGCCTATGCATTGTACACAGGTTGGCATCCTCGATTCCATTTTCTGGTTTCCCATTGTAGTTTAGGTCGGTGGTTGATGATTGGCATCCCTGAGAGGGTCATAGAGAGGGGAATTTTCATCAGTGTATATCTCTGGGATTGTCATGCCAGGGGGATTGTCCCAATTCCAAAATGGAAGAGCAAAAGTTGGGTCACCAATCAAGCTCCCCAAGATTCTCTCATAGAAGTAGAGGTACCAACGGTGGAAAGGGAAGAATAGCAAAGAGGAGTGGACTTGGAGTTCACGGTCAGCGAACCCCATTTGGCGATAGCCACCATCACAGTACGCACAATGGACATTTGCCTGTTGCTTGAAACTTCGAGGGTCATCATCTGGAAGGGCTTTCATGAGCTTAACGGCTTCCCTATACTTGGCTAGGTACTCATCAGTAACCAAATGAGCAGCTGGTCTAATTCGAAGTTTTTCATATGAAGGGAACTCGAAGTCTACGATTGGGAGTGGAGGGCAACAATTGTTGTTTGGGTCCAGTATTTTTGGTGGAACACAGTTGGTGGGGTCAGGAGGGGACAAGGGACCAGCAGCAAAGGCTGAACTGGTGTTGTTACTAGTAAGTGTAGTGGCACCATAAAGTCCTCCAAGGCCAATCAGAATGACCCTTCTATTTGTAGGGTTGTTGTTTGGGTTACCATTGCATGCAACTTTGGAAGCCTGATGGCGTTTTGGTTTGCTAGGTTGGCATGGTTTTTGAGACGGTGGAAACATGGAAGAAATGGGAAAGGATGCAGAGAAACTGAGGATGGACGAAAAGGATGGATGTGATGATATAGAAGCCATGGCTAATCAGTTACCTTTATCTTATGCCTCTCAGAATGATCTATAGCACTGCCCTTTTATAATGAAAGTTGGAGTCAGAAAATGACAAAGATAACATTAAATTTGAGTGGAAAGAAAGACGTGAGGAAAAAAAAAAAACAATTATGATTTGTTTGGTACCAAATAAAATATAAAAGGGTTTTATGATGGATTAGGCTAGGTTAGGGGGCAACTTTATTAGATTGTAGGAGAGGATTATATTTGGTTACTTCGTAAAATATCTTGTAATTCTTATTTTATCTATAAATAAATTATACTAGCTACTTTTGAGATTTTTTGAAATACCACGTCACTTCTTGTTCTTTTAACATTTACATCAAATTTTCTTATAATACTACACAATGTAACTTTTTTCAAACAATTAAGGGAACTAGTATAATGTATAAAAGGTACTAGAGTAATAATATTTTTCAAATAGTTAAGAAAAGTTAGTGTAGGACATATCTCGCATTTCTAGTCAAACTTATTTTAATATTAATAAATTTCTTTTACATATAAAAAAACAAAATATGAAAGGAAGCAAAAAAAAAAAGAGTTTTAATAAATAAATAATTATAATTTAAAAAATGTTAACAACTTATTATTTAATATATTTTTTAAAACAATTATTTCTTATCAATTGAAACTCATTGAAAGCTAGTGTGTTCACTCTGTTAAAACCAAAGACATTGGATGATGTCTAGCCCTTCAAAAATCTTATAGTTTTGATGATAACAAAGGTACTAAAATTTGATAGACTTATAGATTTATTTGAGCATACAAGAATATATTCGTCCAAGACAGTTTTGGTAATAAATTATGTATACCATTTATACTCTGATCATATCTGTCTTATGTCCAATACAACTTTTTAACTCTGATACTTGTTTTTCTAAAAAGAACTATTTAGCGTCCAACGTTCTATAATTAAACAAGCATCCAAAAAGCTTTATGAAAAACTAGCATCCAAAGTGCTAAGGTCTTTATCGTCAAAATTGGATATAAGAAACTTAATTAAACAAAGTTTTATATATAATTGTTTCTTTCGTCCAAACATTATAATATATGTTGTACACTAAACGAGGTTGATTTATGCTCAAAAAGTTATGTACCATTATTCCCTCACTTTTTGATCTTATCATTTGAATTTCAAGTGTGTACAAGACAGGCTAGCACATGTTCTTTGCAAAACCGTTTTCATACAAGTGGTGGAGACAACATGAATGCTGCTCAATAAAGGACACTACTACTGTCTATTTCTCTCTCCACCCCAAACTGTCACATTGCAAGAAGACAAGCATTGTGAGGAAACATATATTTTTCAAAGCTCTGATACCCACAACGGTCACATTCTTGAAGCCTAAGGATCAACACATAGAGAGGAAGATGATTCTGAAGAACTCTGGTTTAGAAAATTCTTGAAGTGTTGGCATTCTCACCCTAATACTCTCTTCATCTCTGGACGATCAAACATTGAGTGGTTAGTTGCAATTCTTTGCTTAGAAAAGTTATTATGTTATTTCTTTTCATTGTAAATCCTCTCTTTGAGAGTTATTTGTTTTGATTCAACTTGTAATCATTCAAACTTTTGTTTAAAAAGCCAGGAGTGACTTGGTAATCAAAGAATATTTGGGTGTTTATCAATCTCAGATTGAGTGTGTGCCAGAAGGAACCTAGAGAATACTCATTAGAAGTCAGGAGTGACAGGAAAGAATACTTGTTTGTAATCTGTTTTTGATTAGTGGAACCCTTCTAAGGTTGAAGGAGAATTGGACGTAGATCATGAGTTTGAGTGAACCAGTATAAAAACAAGTGTTCATACTTCTATTCTTGTGTTTTGTGTTTTATTGTATACTCCCTTAGACGCACACGTTCTTTATAAATATGTTTTTGAGAAAACTATTTTTCAAACTCGTTGGACGATACTTGATCAAAGTTGTTTTCATATATCTTGCGCAAACTTGCTTTTGAAAAAGTTACATCTTTGAAGAAAAAGTATTCAAATTTCTATTAATACACTATTCACCTCCCTTTTAGTGTGTTCCATTTATTTCGCACCCATGTACTTGTCCAGATCATGTTTATCTTTATATGTGAATTAAAATGACATATAAATTTAATAATAAATTAAATAATTCATCCATATAGTTCATCACTATATATTTATCAATATGTTAAAACAATGTTTTCATAAAAATAAGTTGTGCTGATTTTTTCATTTATATTTTATATTAATAATATAGAGAATTTATTTTTTTAAAAATTACTAAAATGGTTTGTCCTCTAGAAAAAAAAATAAAGTGTCTTATTTGTGTGCCTTTAAACAAAAATAAAATGTAAATATAAAGTGTGTATACATGAAAAAACATGATTTGCACACAAAAAATATTTAGTTTCCATAATTGGAGTGCATAAAGTGTCTTATTTGTGTGCCTTTAAACAAAAAGTATGATTCAATTACAACTCATCTAATATCTTTATTAACTGTGTCTTCTAGTCACAACCACTTTTAAGTTGTTCGAATCATCCAATTAGTGCTAGACGTTCTTAATGGGGTTGACAAATATATAAATTATTATTAAATAGGAGACTTTTTCTATCTTTTATTTTCTTTTAAAATTTTATAAGTTGGACAATAAATACTTATTATCAATTCATAATTTGAAAATCATTTATTATGTCTCTGAAGAAATTCTATATGTATAGTTAGTAATTAAACTTTAAAATTTTGTAAATGCCTAAACACAAGTTAATGTTATATATTGGAGCAGGTAATTTGAAAGATTAATTTTTATTGGACTGTCTCACTGTTCAATACATAAATAATAAAAAATTACTGCCTCATAAACCAAATGATTTGAGCCATAAAAAAAACTACATGATGCAAAAAATAATTTGTATTGTAATACTCAACTAAGCTTTTATCTTGATATAGATTTATTTGTGTTATTGTTGTATTATAATTTTTTGTCAATAAAAGACATATTTTTTATACCTCAAATTTGGGGCAAATTTGTTTTTGGTCCCCAAATTAGAAAGTAATTTATTTTCGTCCCCGAAATTCGAAAATAGCTCATTTTAGTCCCAGCCACAAGTTAACATACCACGGTCCCAAAATGCAAGCCATAACCCCATCCATGGTGGTGTGACCAAGAATATGGGATGGAGAGAAAGAGAGGATGAGTGGGAGAGATGAAGAGAGAATGAGCATGAGAATAAGACAGCGGGAGAAAGAAGATGTTGTTAGAACAAAAAACATTGGATGATGTCTAGTCCCTAAAAAATCTTCTAGTTTTGATGATAACAAATATATTAATATTTGATGGACTAATGGATTTAATTAAAGTGTTATAGGTTTACTATCATCCAAGACTATTTTGGTATTAAAATCCTAACTCTTATATTACTCTAATCATATCTTACAACATTCAATATAGTTTTATTACTTTGATACTAGTTTTATTAAAAGTGCACATAGCGTCCAACACACTATAATAAAACAAGTATCCAAGTGTTTGTGAAAACAAGCATTCAAACTACTAAGCTATATTTGAACGTCCAAATTGAAGATAAGAAACTTACACAATGTTTTCTATCTAAGTTTTTTATCGTCCAAAGTTTACATAGTAGACGTGTACATTTCACGAGGATGATTTGTCTTCAAAAGGCCATGTACCTTTATTCCCTCATATTTTTTAATTGCTAATCATTTGAATTTTAAAGTGTGTACTGAGACAGAACAAAAAGGAACATATTCTTTGCAAATACATTTTTGTACAAGTAGTGGAGACAACATGAACAATGCTCAGAAAAAGGATAGTACTATTGTCATTTTCTCTCTCCACCCCAAGCTGTCACGTTGCAATGATCATGTGCTATGAGGAAACAGATAATTTTGAAGGCTCTGATCCCCACAATGGATACATTTTCAAGAAGCCTATAAATAGAGAAGAAGGCACAACAGAGAAGACCACTAAATCTGTGAAAATCAAGCAATATCATCAAGCTCTATTATGCTATGATACAAGTCTTTGGATGATCAAAATACTGAGTACTTAAGTGTGCAATCCTTTGCTTAGAAAAGCTTTCTTGTAATTTGTTATTATTGTATATCCTCTCTATGAGAGTTGATTTGATTTGTATTTTTTCAAACTGTTGTTTGGAAAGTCAGGAGTGACTTAGTGATCAAAGAATACTTGGGTGTAGGGGTGGAAACAGGCCAGGCTTTGGCAGGCTTGGGCCTGGCCTACATCATATTTACTAAGCCAGGGCCTGGCCTATTTACATGTTACAGGCCTTTTTTTAAGCCTTAGCCTGGCCTGTTTAAAAGCTTGACCTGGCCTAAAAGCCTGTTTACATGGCCTATTCTATAGAAGGGCCTATAAACAAGCCAATAGGCCTATAAGCCTAATTATGCCAATGAGCCTAAATAAGCTAATGGGCCATGTTCATCACTTAAAATATTCAATATTTTCTAAAGACTAATATTAAATATAAATATTATATATATTATATTAATGTAATATATATAATATTATATATATTACTATATAAACAGGCCAGCCTGTTAGGGTTAATAGGCTTTTTTTAAAGCCTAAAGCCTGACCTTTTTAACTAAATAGGCTTTTTAAGCCTAAGCCTAGCCTTTTTAAAAAATAGGCTTTTTAAAAAGCAGCCCAGGCCAGGTCAGGCCTTTGGCGGGCTAGGCCGTAGGCCCCTGACGGGCTGCCTAGCCTATTTCCACCCCTACTTGGGTGTTTGTCAATCTCAATGGGAGATTGAGGGTGTTCTATAAGTGGCCTAGAGAATACTTGTTTATCAATCTCTGGGTGAGATGATGAGGGTGTGCTAGAAGTGGCCTAGAGAATACTTGTATAAGTCAGAAGTGGTAGGATAGAATACTTGCTTTGTTATCATTTTTTATTAGTGGAAGCCTTCAAGAAATTGAAGGGGAACTGAACATAGCTCAAGAGTTTGAGTGAACTAGTATAAATCAAGTGTTTATACTCTCTCCTTTAAGCTTTAGCTTGTTTTCTCTTACATTTCTTTGAACACACCTTTGGATGCACAAGTTCTTAAAATCTGTCTTTGAGAAAACTGTTTTTCAAGCTATTGGACGTTCTCTGTGCAAAACTTGTTTTTGAGAAAATTGGTTTTACACCTGTTGGACGATCTTTCATCAAACCAGTTCTCTAAGTTTGTTAACTTATTTGTTTTTGAAAAGGTTTTCATCTTTGAGAAAAATTAAGGTTTAAGTTTTCACTAACACACTATTCAACCCTGCGTCTAGTATGTTCTATTTATTTCAGACGTTCAAGGAGAAGACGATATGGGGCCACATCGTTGTGGTGGTGGGCAATGACTGCCTAAGTTGTAAAGAGAAAGGGGAAGAGAGAGAAAGAGAAGAAAGAAAGCACGAGAAAAAGACGAAAGGGAAAAGGTAAGAGAATAGGAAAAAAGATGAATTAAGAGAAGGAGAGGCGAAGACAACAACTAACTTTTCCCTTCTTGCCTTTACAAAAACACCAACACTTTCTCCTTCCTTGGCAAAGACATTTTCCTCGACATTCACCGCCAACAACTCGACCTTGACAAAACATATTTTAAAATATCATTCACTAATCTAAATTTTAGGTTAAAACTATTGTAAATTGTATTTTTAAAATCATCAGAAATTACATTGTTAGTTATTACACCAACAATTTTTTTAACTGTGTCCACTTTGAGGACCAAAATGAGTTATATGCAAATTAGGGGACTAAAAAAACCGACTTTAAATTCGGGGATTAAAACATCGTTTTTAAATTTGGAAAATAAAAAAAAACACTTCTAAATTTGGAAAACCAAAAGGAAACTTGACCTAAATTTGAAGGACCGAAAAGATATTTAATATTTCCAAGTGGCATATGATGACGTGGATATTGTTAGCCATCTTAGCAATGAATGTAACACCATTCATGACAATAGACTAAAAGCAGTTATTTCCACATTTTAGAGACAAAAAAAATAACTTTTTAATCTGGAAGACCAAAGCAAATTAACTTACTCCAAATTTAAGAGATCAAAATATATTTAAGTATTTATTAAACAACATTGTAAAATTGAGTCAATTTTATAAACTATATCATCCTCTCATAAAGTTTGATAAAACTTTTAAGTTTACATATAGAGAAATTCCGTATAAAATAATGAAAATTTAAAAAAAAAAATGGGGCGGGGGGGCATAACCCCTTTATTAAACAAGATCGTAAAAGTGATTTTAATTTGAATATAATAATATACTAAGAGTAACAATAATTTAAATTTATAGCACTGGCCTTTTAAGGTGAAGTTTGAGCCCGAAAATGACAAAGATAATATTAAATTTGAGTAGAAAGACACGTGAGGGGATAAACAAAATTAAGATTTGTTTGGTACGAAATAAAATATAAAAGGATCTTATGATGGGTTAGTCGGCAACTTTATTAGATTGCAGGGAAGGATTATATTTGGTTACTTCCTAAATATCTGTAATTCTTGTTTTATCTATAAATAAATTAAACTAACTACTTTTGAGATTTTTTGAAATAGCATATAACTTTCTGTTCTTTTAATGTTTACATCAACTTTCCTTATAATTTTTCTTTTTTGTGAATAAAAAAGTGGGAAGATCCACTCACAACACTAAAATCCACGAGGGAACCTTTGCCAATAAGATTAATGGCCAAACAAAGAGTTTGACTCCACCACAAAGGTTCTGAAACCTCTACTCCAGGCCAAAGTAATAATCCCAATATAAATGGCCCACAATTCTGCAATATTAATTGAACAAGAGCCAATATCTTCAGCAAAAGAGAATAAAACATTCCCTTTATGACCTCTAAATAAACCACCCTCCTTGGCTCTCTTAGAATGTTGTGCACCGACCCATCACAATTTAGCTTGAAGTCATCTGCTTGAGGAGCTCTCCATCCAATCAAGTCATGAGCTGGACTAATCAACTTTTCTTATAGTGGTACAAAGTGTAACTTTTCAAACAATTAAGAGAAATAGTGTAATATATAAGAAGTGTCAGTGTAATATTTTTTAAAAATTAAAAGGAGTTAATGTAGGAATAAAAAAATGAGGGATATCGAGAGAAATTTGATGAAATCTAAAAGGACATCAATATAATTTACTATTTATCTCTTGGCCTAGGACATATCTCACGTTTCTAGTCAAACTTATTTTAATATTCATAAATTTCTTTTACTTATAAAAAAAACAAAATATGAAAGGAAGCAAAGAAAAAAATGATTTTTTAATAAATAAATAATTATAGTTTAAAAATGTTAATAACTTATTATTTAATATATTTTTTAAAACAATTCTTTATTATCAATTGAAAGTCATTGAAATCTGGTGTGTTCACTCGTGTACTTGTCCAGATCGCGTTTGCCTTTATATGTGAATTAAAATGGCATATAAATATAATAATAAATTAACTAATTCATCACCAAAAGGGTCTAGCTTAGTTGGTTAAACATGGTGCATGAGTTATTGTAAATCCTGTTATACTTGTCTTCAACTCTTATTGTAAATCCATATAGTTGATGACTATTTATTTATCTATGTGTTAAAACAATGTTTTCATAAAAATAAGTAGTGGAGATTTTTTCATTTATATTATATAATAAAAATATAAATAATTTATTTTTTAAAATAAGCTTAAATATATTTTTAGTCCCTCAAATGTGAGTCATTATTTTTTTAGTCCTCCAAATTTGAAATTGCTTTTTTTAGTCCCTGGAATTTGCAAAAGGCTCTTTTCAGTCCCTCTAGACATTATGAGCCAAATGGGGAATAAGAGATTCGCAATTTGTGACAATTTTTGACGGCCACAATTTGATTTTTCTACTTTATATTTTAAAGTACGATTTTCTGGCAGTTAAAAACTACCAGAATCAAGTCAATAAAAAAATTAAAAACCCATTAACTAATTTAAAAAGTGCTTTAATTTCTTTTATTGACTTGAGTCTGGCAATTTTAAATTGTCAGAAATCGTACTTTAAAATTTAAAATAGAAAATCAAATTCTGGTGATAAAAAATCATCACAAATTGCGAATATCTTATTTCTCATTTGGCTCACACTGTGCAGAGGGACTAAAAAGACCATTTTGCGAATTCCAGTGACTAAAAAAACCAATTTCAAATTTGGAGGACTAAAAAAATATTGGCCCACATTTGATAGACTAAAAAAATATTTAAGCCTTTTAAATATTACTAAAGAGGTTTGTCCTCTAGACAAAAATATGAAAGATAAAAAATAAACGTTCTAAAATGTATAAAGTGTGTACACAGGAAAAGCATGATTTGCAAAGAAAAAAGATTTAGTTTCCATAATTGGAATGCATAAAGTGTCTTATTTGTGCACCTTTAACAAAAAGTATGATTCAATTAGAACTCATCTAATATCGTTACTCACTATGTCTTCTAGCCCCAACCACTTTTAAGTTGTTGGAATCATCCAATTAGTGGCAGAACTAAACGATCTTAGTTGAGGTTGACAAATATATAAATTACACTTAAATAGGAGCCTTTTTTCTATCTTTTTTTTTTTTTTAAATTATAAGTTGGACAATAAATACTTATTATCAATTTATAATTTGAAAATCATTTAATTTGTCTCTAGAGAAATTCTATGTGTATAGTTGGTTAAGAAAAAGTAACTTAAACTTCAAAATTTTTGTAAATGCCTAAACACAAGTTAATTTTACATATTGGAGCAGACAATTTGAAAGTTTAATTTTTATTGAACTGTCTCACAGTTCAATACATAATAAAAAAATTACCGCCTTATAAGCCAAAAGATTTGAGCCATAAAATTACTACTTGATGTAAAAATAATATGTATTGTAACACTCAATTAAGTTTTTCTCTTGATATATATTTATTTGTATTATTGTTGTATTGTTATTTTTTTGTGTCTATAAAAGATATATATAGTGAGTGATTACCAAAGCCTTAAATATATTTTTCATACCTCGAATTTCGAACAAATAATTGTTTTTGGTCTCCCAAATTAGAAAGTGATTTATTTTTATCCCTGAAATTCGAAAATAGCTCATTTTAGTCCAAGCCACAAATCAACATACCTCGGTCACAAAATAAAATGCAAGCCATAACCCCATCCATGGCAGTGTGACTAGGAATAGGGGATGGAGAGAAACAGAGGATGAGTGGGAGAGATGAAGAGAGAATGAGCAAGAAAAAAAGATAGTGGGAGAAAGAAGACATTCAAGGAGAAGATGAAGATGAGGCCATGTCATTGTGGTGGAGAGCAACGACGGCCTAAGTTGTAGAGAGAGAGGGGAAGAGAGAGAAGGAGAAAGAGAAGAAAGAAAGCGCGAGAAAAAGATGAGAGGAAAAAAGGAAGAGAATAGGAGAAAAGATAAATCAAGAGAAGAAGGACAGGCGAACACAACAACTAACTCTTCCTTTCTTGCCCTCACAAAAACACCACCACTTTCTCCTTCCTTGGCAAAGACATTTTCCTCCACATTAACCGCCAACAACTCGACCCTGACAAAACGTATTTTAAAACATTATTCATTAATCTAAATTTTGGGTTTAAAATTGCCGTAAATCGTATTTTTAAAATCGACAGAAAAAACATTGTTAGTTAAGCAACAAATTTTTTAACTGAGTCAACTTTGAGGACCAAAATGAGTTATATATCCAAATTAGCAGACTAAAAAACCAATTTTAAATTTGGAGATTAAAACATCACTTTTAACTTTGGATAATTAAAAAAAAAAGCATAAAATTTGGAAAACCAAAAGGAAACTTGACCTAAATTTGAGGGACCGAACAAATATTTAATATTTCCAAGAGGCATAGCATGACATGGATATTGTTAACCCTGTTAGCAAATGAATGCAACACTGTTTATAACAATAGACTAAAAGGAGTTATTTCCAAATTTTAGAGATGAAAAAAAAAATTATCTAGAAGACCAAAAGCAAATTAACTTACTCCAAATTTGAGAGATTGTAAACATATTTAAGTCTTTATTAAACAAGATTGTAAAATTAAGTCAATTTTATAAACTATTTAGGCCTTTGATAAATTGTGATAAAATTTTATCTTTACATATAAAGAAATGGGTAAAATATGTTTTTGGTCCCTCATTTTATCTTGATTTATGTTTTTAGTCCCTCATAAATTTTTATATTGTTTTTAGTCCTTCATAAATTGTTCTATTATATTTTTAGTCACTCATAAATTGTTTTGTTCTATTTTTAGTCCCTGATTAAGTTTCTAGTGACTTTCAACCGCTACTAATTTTTTGACGGTAAAAAATGTTTACTTTTGTAACATTTCTTGTGATTTCAAAAAAATTGGTGTTCCAAGTTTTATTTTATTTTTTTACATTTCTGAAAGTTTTAATTTACTAGAAATTTTGCAGTAGTTAAAAACCGCTAGAAACTTAAACAGAAATTTTTTAAGCACAAATTATGCCCGTCATGACATCACTTATCAGTTAAAATTAATGTCAATGACTAAAAACAAAAGAAAACAATTTTTGAGGGACTAAAAACACAAAAAAAATTATGAGGGACTAAAAACAGAAATTTAGATAAAATGAGGGACCAAAAACATATTTTACCCTGAAGAAATTACACGTATAAAATTAAAAACTTTTGGGTTGTAACCAACCAAGATCGTAGAATTGATTTTATTTTGAATATCATAATATACTAACAGTAACAATAATTAAATTTTAGCACCGCCCTTTTAAGGCGAAGTTTGAGCCAGAAAATGACAAAGATAATATTAATTTGAGTAGAAAGAAACACGTGAGGGGAAAAAAAATTAAGATTTGTTTGGTACGAAATAAAATATAAAAGGGTTTTATGATGGGTTAGTCTGCAACTTTATTAGATTGAAGGGGGGGATTATATTTGGTTACTTCGTAAATATCTTGTAATTCTTATTTAATCTATAAATAAATTAAACTAACTACTTTTGAGATTTTTTGAAATAGCATATGACTTTCTGTTAACGTTCTTTTAACATTTACATCAACTTTTCTTATAGTGGTACATATAGGGTAACTTTTTTGAACAATTAAGGGAACTAGTATAATGTATAAGAAGTGTCAGTGTAATATTTTTCAAAAATTTAGAGGAGTTAATTTAGGAATAGAAAAATGAGGGATAGTAAAAGAAATTTGATGAAATCTCAAGGGGTATTAATATAATTCACTCTTTGTCTATTGGGTTAACACATATATTGCGTTTCTAGTCAAACTGATTTTAATATTAATAAATAAATTTCTTTTACTAATAAAAATACAAAATAAGAAATGAAGCAAAGAAAAAAAGTGAGTTTTAATAAATAAATAATTATACTTTAATAAATGTTAAGAACTTATTGTTTATATATTTTTTTTAAATGATTCTTTATTATCAATTGAAAGTCATTGAAAGCTAGTGTGTTCACTCGTGGACTTGTCCAGGTAGTGTTTGTCTTTATATGTGAATTAAAATGGCATATAAATATAGTGATAAATTAACTAATTCATCCACATAATTCATGACTATTTATTTATCTATTTACTAAAACAGTGTTTTCATAAAAATAAGTTGTAATTTTCTCATTTATATTTTATAGTGAAAATATAGAATTTTTTTTAATTACTAAAAAGGTTTGTCCTCTATACAAAAATAAAAAGTTAAAAATAAAGGTTCTAAAATGTATAAAAGTGTGTACATAGGAAAAACATGATTTGCACAAAAAAAAAAGATTTAGATTCCATAATTGGAGTGCATAAAGTGCCTTATTTGTGAGCATTTGAACAAAAATCATGATTCAATTAGAACTCATCTAATATATTTATTCACTAAGTCTTCTATCCCCAACCACTTTTAAGTTGTTGGAATCATCCAATTAGTGGTAGAGCTAGACAATCTTAGTTGGGATTGACAAATATATAAATTACTATTGGACCGTACAACACCCTATCATATCTCGGTTAGTGAAGGTTACTATTACTTTCCATTATACTACAACAAGAGAATGACCTCCTGTCGTGCCCGGCAGTTATCATACTTGGTAATTGATCATACTTAAGAGATGAGACGAACAGGTAGAACGTATCATCTATTTATTTTACAAAACACATACACAAGAGACAGGAGCTAACTTAGGCATGGGAGTCCTTTTTGCAGGTAAGAACATTGAGGAGGACTACAAGGTTCTCGGCTAGATACCTCAGTAAGAACATTTGGCGCCCACCGTGGGGCCTAGGGAAAATTTTTCCTACGATCACACTTTTCATGGTAATGACTAGATGGGGAGAACATAGCCGATCTACCATGGCAAAAAGTTCGGTAGTGCAAGAGTTCCGAGAACAATTGGAAGCCCTACAAAAAAAGAATGCAGATGATCTAGCCGCACTCAGGCAGAAGCATGAAGCTGATCTAAAGGAATTACGCAACGAAAATGCACAAATTCGGGCAAGGTTACAAGAGTCACATGTAGCCACCAATCATACCCCCACTGCAGCAACACATGTTCAGGCCGACCATAACTCAGATAAACATCAGAATACAGATACTTAATCACACCACTTTCACTACAGTTCACACCCACAAGATATCCACCTACGCTCTCGCGTTCAATCGCACCTTCAAGGGTTAGCCAGACCACGTCGACACCCGTTCATTGACAGGATCATGGATGCTCCACTGCCCTTAGGATGGAAACCATTGAATCTTGAACAATACGATGACACGACTAACCCAGACAAACATTTGGAGGCTTACATCACCCAGCTAAACCTGCATATTAACGATGATGCTATTCTGTGTAGGGTCTTCCCAACTTTGTTGAAGGGTCCTGCTCTAAGTTGGTATACCCGGTTACCTCCAAGATCAATTGATTGTTTCGAAACCTTGTCACAATGGTTCGAAGTGCAATGCGGGACATGCAGACCTCATCATACCACATCGGTAACTCTTGTCAATTTGAGATAAGCGATGATGAGTTGTTCAGAAATTCATGGAGCAGTTCTCTACCATCTTAAATCCGAGATCTTGATCCTGGTGTCACCCTTCACTTGATGATTGCAGCTCTCCGACTTGGACCATTTGCAGATAGCCTCTGCAAAAAAGACCAACAAACATGGATGAGTTGCGCCATCGCGCAGTAAGTTACATTCAAATAGAGGAGCTTTCCAAATTTCGTAACAGGACCCATCAAGGGGACATCAAGAAAACTGATGCTCACAGAGATAAAATGAAACCCATCAAAGATAGGGATTTTAAAATTCAAAGGCAGCCTAAGCAACCCAAGTATGCCACATATACCCTACTCAGTGAATCCAGGGCAAGGGTCTTGGAAGAAGCTTTTCATGTCGAGATTCTAGCATTGCCACCACCATTCCGTACGTCAGAAAATGTGGATAAGTCAAAGCATTGTCGGTATCATCAATGCTTTGGGCACTCAACAGAAGACTGTGTAGCTTTGAAAGATGCAATAGAAGAGTTGGTGCAGAAAGGATGTTTAAACCACTATGTCAAAGGGTACCAACCTACACGTGGTGGATATCACGGTCGCGATCATGGTGGTCGAGGTGGTTATCGAGGTGGCAGAGGTGGTCGTGGAGCACAGGAGCACGACAACCATCCAAACCAACAAGAAGTAGTCAAAGATTATGAGCAGAACCAACAAAATAATCAAGGTGAAAGCAAAGTTCATGGAGTAATAAATGCTATAACAGGTGGTTTCGCCGGGGGAGGTTGTAGTAACTCGGCGAGGAAGAAACATCTTCGTGCTATAAAACATGTGAACATGGTCAGGAGGACGTCAAAGAGAACACTACCTCAAATCTCTTTCACTGATGATGACTTTGTTGATCCTGACCCAAAGCAAGATGATCCCATGGTGGTCACCGTCTTTATAGCAGGTTGGGGAGTACAGAAAACACTAATCGACTAGGGAAGCTCCGCTGATATCCTATATAGGTCCACCTTTCTAAGGTTGGATATTTCCCATGACATCATTAAGCCTTACCAGGAACCACTGGTGGGGTTCGCTGGAGAATGTGTTCACACTCGGGGTATGTTGAATTATTAACTACTTTTGGGGTAGGCAAACTATCCCAAGCTATTATGGTAAAATACATCCTTATTGATGCTGATACTTCTTATAATGTGCTCATCGGATGACCAACTCTCATGCTCTGGGAGCCATTGTCTCTACACCCCACTTGGCCATGAAATTTCCATCATCCAATGGTGATATTGTCACTATCAAGGCAAATCAAGAAGACGCTCATGAATGCTATGCCAAAAGCCATAAAATTGAGCCTTACGATGTCAGAAAATCAGAGAAAATGTAAGTAGCTAATGTCAACCATGCGAGTCATTCCTGGAATGATTTCGACCCAAGAGCTTATGTATAAGACTTGAGACCGAGTCCAATAGAGGAACTATTTTCTTTCCAACTCGGTAAACAAGTCAATCAATGCACGGAGCTCGGCAGGCAAATGGACGATGATGTTCAAAGCAACATACAAGAGGTACTTCAAAAAAATGCAAACTTGTTTGTTTGGAATGCATCTAACATGCCAAGCATCGACCCAAACTTTATTTGCCACAAGCTGGCGGTAATCCTTGAAGCCAAGCCGGTAGCTCAGAAAAAAAGGAAGGTAGGAAAGGAAAGACGCAAAGTCGTCGATGTTGAAACGGAGAAATTGTTTAAGGCGGACTTTATCCGAGAAGTCAATTACACTACTTGGCTTGCTAATGTGGTGATGGTGAAGAAGAGTAATGGAAAATGGAGAATGTTTGTCAATTACACAGACCTCAATAAAGCCTGTCTGAAAGATGCCTATCCCCTACCCAGCATAGATCGACTTGTTGATGGAGCCTGTGGATATAAGCTACTCAGCTTTCTAGATGCCCATTCAGGCTATAACCAGATTAAAATGTACCCACCAAATAAGGAGATGACAACTTTCATCACAGAAGGGGCCAATTATTGTTACAAAGTAATGTCGTTTGGCCTCAAGAACTCTGGTACCACATATCAACACCTAATGGACAAAGTTTTCAAAGGACTAATTGGAAGGAACGTTGAGGTCTATGTAGATGATATGGTGGTAAAATCAAAGAGACCAGAGGAGCATTGTGCTAACCTCATTGAGATCTTTGCTTAACTCTGAAAGCATAATATGAGGCTGAATCCAAAAAAATGCACATTTGGAGTCGGTGGTGGCAAATTTCTAGGTTTTATGCTTACAGGGGCATAGAAGCGAATCCTGACAAATGTGAAGCTGTGATAGCAATGAAAAGACTAGAGAACATCAATGAGGTACAAAAGTTGATAGGGAAGTTGGTGTCCTTATCCCATTTCCTCCAAAAAATGGCTGAAAAAGCTCGGCCTTTTTTCAAGCTATTACGAAAATTGCAAGAGTTTCACTAGGATAAGGAGTGTGAAAAGATGTTCAAAGAATTCAAGATGTTCCTAGCAACACCACCAATCTTAAAATGGCTGGTTGCTGGAACTGAGCTTCTACTATATCTATCTATTTCAACAGCGGCTATTAGCTCGGTGTTGGTACAAGAAGAAGGCAAGAAGCAACAACCCATATATTTCACTAGTCGAGTCTTACAAGGAGTAGAGGTGCGATATCAAATGATAGAGAAGCTTGTTTTAGCATTAGTGCACTCGGCTAGAAGACTACGACCATAATTTCAAAGCCATCAGGTCATAGTAAAAACTGATCACCCAATCAAGCAAGTGCTCAGGAAACCCGAGTTGGCTGGCAGAATGGTTGAATGGTCAATCAAACTCTCCGAATTTAGCCTTAAGTTCGAACCTTGTGGACTTATAAAAGCTCAGTGTCTGGAGGATTTCTTGGCCAAACTCCCTCCAAAGGATGATGTAGGTAATGATTGGTGGCTCTTATTTATGGATGAAGCATCTAATACCAGGGGAAGTAGAGCATGAATCACTTTGGAAGGACCAGGGGAAGTAACTTTAGAATAGTCCCTTAACTTTGACTTCCAAGCCTCTAACAACCAAGCTGAATATGAAGCACTGATTGCCGGTCTTAGATTAGCCAAGGAGATGGGGGTCAAAAAGTTGAGATGTAGAAGTGACTCAAAACTCGTTACAGGACAGGTGTTGGGAAATTTTCAAGCTAAAGATACTCAGATGCAAAGATATTATCATATTACGATGAACCTCCTCAATGACTTTGACGAGTACGAGATCAAACACATCTTCAGAGATGACAATGACAGAGCAGACATCTTATCGAAATTGGCAAGCTCCAAGAAGTTCGGCCAACATAGGACAAACCAAGAAACTCTTAGATTCCCTAGTATTGAATCTGCCAAAGTCTTTGCCTCTAGGACCGGCCAAAAGGGGTGGATGACTCAGATTTACAAATATTTAACCGATGAAGCTTTACCAAAGGATGAACAGGAGGCTAGGAAGATAAGGATGAAGTCGGCCTACTACATGATCATCAATGACGAGTTGTTCAAAAGGGGGGTCTCAACCCCACTACTAAAGTGCATAGGGGAAGAACAAGCAGAGTATGTACTCAATGAGATTCATCGCAACATTTGTGGCATGCATACAAGAGGGAGAAATATGGCAGCTTGTGTCATCAGAGAAGGATATTACTAGCCCACAGTCTGAGCTAGCTGAGCTAGCTACATGGAGAAGTGCAAGCAATGTTAGGAGTTTGGCAATATCCATCATGCTCATTCTAAAAAGTTACACAGCATTTTCTCACCATGACTATTTTGACAATGGGGGATGGATATCTAGGCCCTTTCCATTGGATAAAAGGTCAGGTGAAATTCTTACTGGTGGCCATCGACTACTTTACCAAGTGGATCGAAGCAGAACCTTTGGTCAAAATCATAACTCAGCAAATACAAAAATTCATGTGGAAAACATTGATATGTAGACATGGAATTCCATTCACCATTACAACTGACAATGGCAAACAATTTACAGATAAGGAGTACAAGGAGTTCTTGAAATAGCTTGGCATTAAACACTTAGTGTCATTGGTCAAGCATCCACAGACGAACGGACAAGCAGAAGTTGCCAACAAGGTCATACTGACTGAGATGAGGAAGAGACTAGGACGAGCAAAAGGACAATGGGCAAAAGAACTGCCCAGTATACTTTGGGCTTATCACTGCACCCCACAGTCTGCTACCAAGGAGACTCCATTCCGATTAACTTATGGAGCCGACACAATGGTTCTAGTGGAGGTGGGTGAACCTTCAGCAAGGAGGATATATTTTTCGAAAGTCCATAACTTCAAAAATCTAGCAACTGAATTGGATATGATTGAAGAAGTCAGAGAGGAGGGTAGAATCCAGGAGGAAGCATGCAAACGAAGAACAACTCGAAAACATGATTCAATTCTAAAAAGAAGGAAGTTCAAAGCTGGAGATTTAGTTTAGCGGATGCGAGCTGAAGCTCGAAAAGATCATACAGAGGGAAAGTTTGCACCTAACTAGGAAGGTCCATTCTGGGTCATTCAATCCTTACAGAATGGAGCATATTGTCTCGAAGAAATGGCTGGAAAGGTTATCCCTAGGACCTAGAATGCCACACATTTGAAGCCATACTTTAGTTGAAAACTAGGTGTTGTATTCTTTTTCCTACTTCAGTCTTTTTTCCCAAGTAAAAAAATATTGGGTTTTGGCTGAAGAGGTTTTCATGAGGCACGCCTAGTTAATGTAAAAGGAACGTTTACTTCTCATCAATGAAATCCTTTTACGATTTTATCACTTTCGATTTATTACCTTATCATGGCATGCGTGTTTATGTTTTCTCTTTTCTTCTGTTTAACTGGAGTTAGGGAGAGATAAGGTGAAAGTATATATAAGGTTGACAATGAATAAAAGTCTTTCTCTTATCATCTAGGCTATTCAGCCTTGATCTTTCTCTTATCATCTCAGCTATTTAGCCTTAATCTTTTTTTAATTATCTCGGCTATTCAGCCTTCATTTACTTTACATCGGCTATTCAGCCTCACTTATCAGCATGTCGGCTTTTCAGCCAAAATAGGATTCCAATCTTGTTTATTCACAGTAATTGATAGATATTCTATATCACTCTCTTGTTAAGTACAAGTTATTTGTCCTTAATAGAATTCTTACTCATAACGTAATACTTCATGTTTGAATTTCATTAATAACAATTCGGTTACATTGGATTACAAAAAGAAAACTAGACTATTCAACCTCACAAAAAACTAATTCTAAAGTTTACATAAAATAACACGCTAAAAAAGAGGATGCGAATTTGCCTCGTGCTCCTCTGCTGAGGTAGCATTGTTCCCTTCTGAGTCTTCGGATGCCTCAATCTGAGACTTTCTCAGGATGACACCGTCTTTAATGTCCATCTCCACGTCAAGTTTACCTAAATCAAACTCAGGGATAAACACTGCCAACTATCTTTGAGCCTTCTTAAAACCTTCACTATGAGCATAAACAACCGCCCCCTTTGCTCTCTCAATCTCTGTATTCAAATTTTCTTTGTCTTTCTTCAAGACAGTTGACAAGGACTCCAGCTCCTTCACTTTCTCAGTCAAAGTAACATTATCATCTTCAGCAGACTTCTTCTCATTCTCAGCAATCTTCCTCTTTTCCTCTTCCTCAGTCAACTGGGTACTAAGAGTTTCCACTATCCTTTTGGAATCAGCAGAGTCTTTGGCTAACGAGTTAACTTTCTTGGAAAGCTCCTCATTACTCTGCTTCAGTTTTTCATTGTCTTGCACCAACTGTTCATTCTGTTTAGCCTTCAAACTAACAGCATTCTCAAATCCCTTGATAGCCTCATTTTTCTTGGCTAAAGCCAATTCCAACTCCTTAATCTTTTTAGCAGCTTCAGTTATCTTCTTTTTCTCTTCAGCAATAGTCTTTAACTTGATCTTAGCCTCCCTCAATTTTGGTCTCCAATGGCGTATTGCTTCCATGGACCAAAGAAGAAATACTTCAGAGGCATCTAGACTTTCCTCAACACCCACATAATCCATCTTATCTTTGTCACATTTGGTTACCAACGATTTCGTCTTTATGAATTCAGAACCCTTGAGATCAACAGTCCATAGCAATGCCACATTTGGGGTGATGGTGACATGATCCTTTCACCGTAGCTTCCCCTTATGATGACAAATGACTATTGTTCTTGGCTAACTTGATCCTTCAAGGCTAGTTGGCGGTGAAGTCCAAGCCTGATCCTTTTGAACATCGGTCTCTGTGGTCTCTATTTCAAGAGGGGTGGAATGTTTGGAGTGATGTCGATAGGAACATCATTACCCCTATCTTTTTTTGCCACTATTATTACATCGGTCACCGCATTAGTCACCAGATTGACCTCTAAGGTTACCATCTTATACGCTACAACAAGTGGAGCCTCGAAAGTAGGTTGGTTCTTGTTTAACCTTTGTTCCTGTCTTCGCTTTTCTTTTTCTTTCTTGGCCGAATGAGATCAGCATAAGCAGCAGCAGTAGCAGCCTTGTCTTTCTCGACCTCGGGAACTTTTTTCCTTAGTTTCTTGTAATCATAGTCACCCATGATATATGCATAAATAACATTTAATGAGAGAACTATCTCAGAAGGAAAGGATTACAAAGGTGACAAAGTGAAATACTTACTACTAAGGGCCTTATTGATATCTCCTGAATAGGGGAGATTGATGACTTTCTTAATATCCATTTTTCTTGGAAATTCTGCAATGATCAGCACATCTCTTATATCATCAGGAGTTAACATGTACTCGACCCTCGATTTAAACCTGACGGAATTCTCTTGCCAATATAATGAAAATTTCCTAGTTATCCCATCGGGTTTATAAAATAAATCTCAGTGGTCAGAATACACCGGATTTGGTCTTACTCTGAAAAAATGAGTCTTGAACTTTTTTAGGATTGGTTGTAAAGGGTAAATAGACTTCCATATCGTGTGCCTCAAGGTGAAACCCAACCTATCTTAGCCACTTTGGCTATTTTCACACTATAAAAATTATAAACTTTGTGGTGGTCAGCAGTATGTTCAAATAATAGCATAAAGTTTCAAATGCTATGATGAACGCCTAACTGTTGGGGTGAAGTTGGAAAGGTGCTACGTTCATTGCAGTCAATATGTCACATTCAAAGTCGGAGAAGGGTAGGGTTATACCCAAGTCCTTAAATATATCCGCATAAACATACATATAGTCGGACTCCCAGGAACCGACATTGAGGAAAACTCTCTCTATGGGAAGACAACAATCAACAATCGCCCAGTCAAACTAACTATAATCTATTAGATCAATCCTATTCTTCAAGTCAGTGATAGACTTAAGATCTTGGAAGCGAGTAGGATACGCACCGACCTCCCCATGAACCCAAGTGTAACTTTCTAAGGTCACGGGAGGGTATTTATTCCCTCTCCTATTTTTTCCCTCTTTTTCCATATTGGGACTTTCAGTCAACTCCATCCCTCTTTTGCGCTTCTGCATAGCCCATAAAGAGATGGGAACTTCATTAACTTCGCCTTCCACTTCCTCCTCCCTGATAATATTGGCATTCTAGTCAACTACAACGATGGTAATGTTCTCACCCTGCTCCAAGGGAAGAACTCTCTCAACAGAAGTTACATCCTCATCTACAAGCCCTTTCATTAACTTAATAAACTTGCTAGAATCACTATTGGTTTCACTATCAGTCTCTTCACCTATCTACAAAACTTCTTTCCCTAGAAGGGACTTCTGGTGAGTGATAGGAGAATTACCATCACCAGAACCCTTGCCAAAAGGGGAGGAGACAGCATAGGGAGGGGAGGACATAGTGCAGAAAAAGGTGAAGGAAAGTAAGGCAGGATTCTAGGATGTACCTAAGTGAAAATGAAACACCGCTTCTCAAAAATGATGGCACAGTCCTGGAAAGCAACAACAACACCATGAACTTCAAAATCCTACTCTAGAAGAGAAAGTAGAGGAAATGGGAGGAAGATAGAGGCCTTTTTACAAGAAATGGATTCGACCCTTCAGAAACTGGTGACATTTCGTGAAGGGAGCTATTGAAACGACTCCCTTAATGATTCACTTTATTAGTTCAAGAAACAAAACATCACCTAGCTGGAAACTTTTCAGACACGCCGCCATTAAGGGTTTTTACATGAAGTGACGTCACCTCGAAACGGTAATATTTTTTAAGAACCTTACACTACATGACAAGTGGCAAGATTGGGTAACGACTCGTAAATTGAATTTTGATCTAACGATTAGGATTCCACTTTACCTTAAGTAGATAATGGTCTTGAGAGTTCCATTCTTTTTTATTTACGTACATGTCGACACCTACACTTTTCTCTGTCTTTCAAGCTCTTTCGTCCTTCTCGGACTCAGAACTTGGGGGGCTTGTGGACCGTATAGCACCCTATCATATCTCGGTTAGTGACGGTTACTATTACTTATCCATTATACTACAATGAGAGCACAACCTCCTGTCGTGCCCGGTAGTTATCATACTCGGTAATTGATCATACTTAAGAGATGAGGCGAACAGGTAGAAGGTATCATCTCTTTATTTTACACAACACATACACGAGAGACAAGAGCTAACTTAGGCATCAGAGTCCTTTTTACAGGTACCTCTACCTCGCCCGTGGAAGACACAACAACACCGTATTCTCATCAAGAGCTTGGTACATTGAGGATGCTTACAAGGTTCTCGGCCAGAGACCTTGGTAAGAGCAACTATTAAATAGGAGACTTTTTCTATCTTTTTTTAAAAAAAAAATTATAAGTTTGACAATAAATACTTATTATTAATTCATAATTTGAAAACCATGCAATATGCCTCTAAACTATTGTATTGTTGGTTAAGAAAAAGTAATTAAACTTTAAAATTTTTGTAATTGCATAAACATAAGTTTATTTTACATATTGGAGCAGGTAATTTGAAAGATTAACTTTTATCGGACTGTTTCACAGTTAATACATAAATAAGTAAAAAATTATTGCCTCATAAGCCAAAATATTTTAGCCCGAAAATTACTACATGATGTAAAAATAATTTGTATTGTAATACTCAACTAAGTTTTTCTCTTGATATAGATTAATTTATATTATTGTTGTATTGTAATTTTGTTGTCTATAAAAGACATATATAGTGAGAGATTACCAAAGCCTTAAATATATTTTTGATACCTCAAATTCGGGACAAATTTATTTTTGGTCCCCCAAATGAGAAAGTAATTTATTTTCGTCCTAAAATTCAGAAATAGCTCATTTTAGTCCCAGCCACAAGTCAACATACCCTGGTCCCAAAATAAAATGCAAAGCACAACACCATCCATGGCGGTGTGACCAGGAATAGGGGAAGGAGAGAAAGAGAGGATGCAGGGGAGAGATGAAGAGAGAATGAGCAAGAGAAAAAGAGAGTGACAGAAAAAAGACTTTCAAGGAGAAGATGAGATGGGGCCATGTCATTGTGGTGGTGGGCAGCGACCACCCAAGTCAAAGAGAGAAAGGGGAAGAGCGAGAAAGAGAAATTGAAGAAAGAAAGTGGAAGAAAAAGACGAGAGGGAAAATGTATGAGAATAGGAGAAAAGATGAATTAAGAAAAGGAAAGAAGGAGAGGCGAAGGCAACAACTAACTCTTCCCTTCTTGCCCTCACAAAAACACCAACACTTTCTCATTCCTTGGCAAAGACATTTTCTTCCACATCCACCTCCAACAACTCAACCCTAACAAAATGTATTTTAATATATTATTTGTTAATCAAAATTTTGGGTTTAAATTGTCGTTAATCATATTTTTAAAACCGACAGAAAATACATTGTTAGTTTTGCCAACAAATTTTTTAACTGTGCCAACTTTGAGGACCAAAATGAATTATATCCGAATTAGGGGACTAAAAAAATACCAATTTTAAATACGGGATTAAAACATCACTTTTTAATTTGAAATTTAAAAAAAAAAAAAAAACACTTTTAAATTTGGGAAACCAAAAGGAAACTTGACCAAAATTTAAGGGACAAAAAGATATTTAATATTTCCATGTGGCATATGATGACGTGGATATTTTAGCCACGTTATCAATCAATGTAACACAGTTTATGACGATAGACTAAAAGGAGCTATTTCCAAATTTTAGAGATGAAAAAAATGACTTTTTAATCTGGAAGACCAAATGCAAATTAACTTGAAATTTGAGAGATCAAAAACATATTTTAATATTTATTAAACAAGACTGTAAAATTGAGTCAATTTTATAAAGTATTTCATCCTCACATAAATTTCGATAAAATTTTATGTTTACATTTAAAAAAATTACATATAAAGTAATGAAAATTAAAAACTTCTTTTTTCGGGGGGGGGGGGGGGGGGGGGGTTATTAAGCAAGTTCGTAAAATTTATTTTCATTTGAATACAATAATACACTAACAGTAACAATAATTTAAATTTAATTGCACTGGCCTTTTAAGTTGAAGTTTGTGTCAGAAAATGACAAAGATAATATTAAATTTGAGTAGAAAGAAACACGTGAGGCAAAAAGAAAATAAGATTTGTTTGGTACGAAATAAAATATAAAAGTGTTTTATGATGGGTTAGTCGGCAACTTTATTAGATTGCTGGGGAGGATTATATTTGGTTACTTCGTAAATATCTTGTAATTCTTGTTTTATATATCTATAAATAAATATTATACTAACTACTTTTGAGATTTTTTGAAATAGCATATAACTTCTTGTTCTTTTAACGTTTACATCAACTTTTCTTTTAGTGATACACAGCGTAACTTTTTTAAATAATTAAGAGGATTTAAAATTTTTATGTTTACATTTAAAAAAATTACATATAAAGTAATGAAAATTAAAAACTTCTTTTTCGGGGGGGGGGGGGGGGGGGGGGGGGGGGGGGGGGTTATTAAGCAAGTTCGTAAAATTTATTTTGATTTGAGTACAATAATACACTAACAGTAACAATAATTTAAATTTAATTGCACTGGGCTTTTAAGGTGAAGTTTGAGTCAGAAAATGACAAAGATAATATTAAATTTGAGTAGAAAGAAACACGTGAGGCAAAAAGAAAATAAGATTTGTTTGGTACGAAATAAAATATAAAAGTGTTTTATGATGGGTTAGTCGGCAACTTTATTAGATTGCTGGGGAGGATTATATTTGGTTACTTCGTAAATATCTTGTAATTCTTGTTTTATATATCTATAAATAAATATTATACTAACTACTTTTGAGATTTTTTGAAATAGCATATAACTTCTTGTTCTTTTAACGTTTACATCAACTTTTCTTTTAGTGATACACAGTGTAACTTTTTTAAATAATTAAGAGGATTTAGTGTAGGAATAGAAAAATGAGGGATATCAAGAAAATTTTGATGAAATCCCAAGGAGTATCAATATAATTTACTATTTGTCTATTGGACTAGGACATATCTCGCATTTCTAGTCAAACTTATTTTAATATTAATAAATTTCTTTTACTTATTAAAAACAAAATGAGAATGGAAGCAAAGGCTTAACTATTAAAGCTTTTGAAAATTTTGCAGCCCATGTGTATTTGGTTAAGTCTTTGGCAAATGCAAACCAGACACTGGTTATGAAACTAAAGGGATAAATATTTTTATTGGGATGTACAAAATTGCGTTGGGCATAGTTTTTTTTTTTTTTTTGCGTTCTTCTATGATTTTCACAATAAATAATTTCTTCTTTTACTTCCTTAATTTGTGTCCTTAGGGCACTGGTTAGCAAGACCCTAAGTCTTTTGATGTTTTGGGTTAATGAGAGTTTGAGATTGTGCTTTTGTTTATTAATGAGATATGAAATTTGATGACATCACTTTTGTTATCATATCTCTTATGACATCATTAATATGTCTGGACCATTTTGTTGGAATTGCATATTTGTGTTATTTAATTATGCTTTCCTTTATCCATGTTGTGTTTAAAATGTGAGTTATTGACGTGTATGATGTTTGTTCCTATCAACTATAATTTTTTCCATATAGTTAATAGTTAATTGATATTTTGCTATAATAAACTTTTGTCTCCTATAATTAAACTAATTAATATTATCCAAGTGAAAGATTGTTAGAATTTTGTAGATTAACATTTTTTAATTATTGGATTAAATTTTAGATTATTAATATCAATTATGAAAATAAAATTTTGGTATTTTAATTGATGGTTATCAGTTGTTTGGGTTTATTATGTGAGTGTGTCCATGATAGGGTTGAGCCCTCACTTGGCTATAATCTCGTTTGATACATGGTTATAAAATTCGTGTCTCATAAGATAATTTTAGTGTGACATAATATTATGTAAAAAACCCTTGACAGAAAAGAATATCTCCCTCATTTAATGTTTGTGGTGGGCGATAATTTGTAAAAAGATCCTAAGTTCAAATTTTGTTATCATCATTGTAAAAGATCCTAAGTTCAAATCTTGTTATCATCACTGTACAGACATAAAAACGAGGGTCACCTCAACATGGTTACATGTCGTGTTCTGAAATATACAATCAATTAATTGAAACCACTCGTAGAGAGAGAGGGGTAAATATAAATCAATGTAGTAAAACCCTTTGTATGACTCAAAACATGCATTAATTTAATTGACTATATTTTGCAAAAAAGTGAAATCAATGAATTATTTGCTTATTATATATTAACATCTCAATTATCACTGTTACGTTTGTGGCTAATCAAATAAATTGGGCTCCTAAACCATCATTCAAAATTCCTGAAAAGGAAAATAGTAAAAAGGGATGAGTTCAACTTAACAGATACGAAATAATGCAATGTAAGAAATAGAACTAGAGAAAATATCCCCAGAGAAAATAATGAGATAAGAGGAAGAATAATTCCCAGGCACAGTTTTCGGACAAAAATGTCTTGTTCATGACATGCCATATGTTGCCCCAATTGATAAACCATTCCAGGATGCCATACGGTTTATTTCGAAGAAGAAACTAATTTCAAAATTTGTTTTTTCCTCTCACGTATTTCTTTCTACTTAAATTCTATTTTATCTTCTCATTTCCCCTCACGTTTTTCTATTTTCTCTTCAGACTGACATTACCTGTCTCATCATTTTCATTCGATATCAAACAATTCTTCAAATGTGTTTTTATCCCCTCACGTCTTTCTTTCTACTCACAATATCTATCTTATCTTATAACTGTCTCACTCAAATTTCACTATAAAAGGCAGTGCTTTAGATAATTTTTTGCCTCAGAAGATAGGTAACTGATTAACCATGGCTTCTATATCACATTTTCGCATTTCTTCCATGTTTTCACCGTCTCAAAAACCATGCCAACCAAGCAAACCAAAACGTCATCATGCATCCAAAGTTGCATACAATGGTAACCAAAACAACAACCCTACAAATAGGAGGGACATTCTGGTTGGCCTAGGAAGACTTTACGGTGCTACTACTCTTACTACTAACAACACCTGCTATTTACACCGATGAAAAATCCCCTCTTTATGAACCTCTCAGGGATACGCGTCATCAATCACCTGTTATCGTAGACCTAGCTAGACTACAATCAGAAGCGGATCTTCGTTAGGACATAGGGGGGCCATGGCCCCCCAAACTGTTTTCAATTTCTTTTATATATAAAAATTATCTATATTTTAATTGATTTTAATAAGATTCTTTCTATTTTTTTATCTTTCAGGTTAATTGTTTCTTAATTATTAAGAATTTTAAGTGAACGAACATAAAGCAACATGTTAATTGAAAGTAGTTTATTATTATTATTATTATTGTAAAATATTTTTTTGTTAATACTACACCTTAAGTTTTTTGCTTTCGGAAACACCAACCCTATGGTTATGGCTAATTTTAAGTATTAATAATATTTTTCATACATTGAATATTTCATCAATTAATTGCATTTTCGTAATATAAAATTACTTTTTTGCATTCTTCAAATTCATTTCTTCTTGGACTTTAATATCCTCACTTTGTATAGAAGAACTTATACAATATAGCCTAAATTTACAGATTTTTCTTGCATGCGGATTATTCTTATGGGTTTTTCAAGATTCTTTTTTTTATGAATTTTGTAATTTTTTTTGCAAAATTTGTAATGATTTTGGCAAAAATGTAATAATTTCCTTAACCTATGCTTTTTGTGTATTCTAGTATAATTTTTGTTTTGAATAAAAAAAAATGACTTATGCAGTTTCACAAAAATAAATTATAGAAAATTTCTCTACTGTGTTTTATTCAATAGCAGACTAGATTAAAAAGTCATAAAAAACTTGAAGAGTGTTTTTAATAAACTAGTAAAAAAAGACTACATTTTAATGTCATAAAAAGAAAATTATTAGGAAAAAATAATATTTGAATAGTATCATTAAAGAGGAAAAAGGTTATGCGCTGATGACAATATAAAATACTGTCAATGCATGATCATTGAACTCATCGTTAAATGCTTAAAATCACTTGTGACAATAATAAATTCTTAAAATTACATATAAGAAATGATAATATCAAAGTTATTATATATAATTTATACATTATAATTTTAACCACTTTGGCCCCTCCAAACTTTTTTTTCAAGCTCCACCACTGACTACAATCCCAGTCGTGATCATTCGGGCGAGAATCCAGAGAGAAGCAAATCAAGGCCAACCTGGTTACAATGTATAGGCAAGTTGTGTCACTAGGGAACGCCCTAGCCTCTACCTTGGAAAACGTTACTATGCTGGATGTCCACCTAACCCTGGTGCTGGCTCTCTAGAACGAACTCCACACAATAATGTTCACCTTTGGACTGGTGACCCCAAACAGCCTTAGCGTGAGGACATGGGGGCCTTGTTTTCGGCCGCGAGAGACCCCATTTTCTTTGCTCACCATTCTAATGTGGATAGGATATGGAACATTTGGAAAACGGAAGTGCCTGGAGGAAGAAGAAGGGATTTCACTGATGATGATTGGTTAGGGTCTAGCTTTCTCTTCTACAAGGACAACAAGAACCTTGCACGTGTAAAGGTTAAAGATTCTCTTGACTCCAGAAAGCTGGGGTATGATTACCAATATGTTGACACACCATGGCTGAAGGCTAAACCTAGACCCAAGTATCTGGTTGCTGGTCCAAAACAACCTTTGGAGACATTAATTTTCTCTTTCACTTTGATTTCCATTGAACGTAAAACTGTGAACAGGCCAAAGCAGGAGTCGTGAGCGAGGAAGAAAAGGAGGAGGTGTTAGTGATAGATGTTGAGTATGATATGAGTGAGGCTGTGAGGTTTGATGTGTTTATCAACGACCATGGTGATGATGAGATAGGACCCGGAGTTTGCGGGAAGATTTGTGGTTTTGCCTCATTCGCATGTACTTCTTTAAGATTGGGAATAATGGATCTGTTGAAAGACTTGCAAGCACAAGACGATGAAAGTATTGCAGTGACATTGGCTCCAAAATATGGGAAAAAGCCTGTCACAATTAAGGGCATAAAGATAAAGCTCGTAGCTCTGGAGGATGAAAATATATAATATTAATCAACGGCTTAATTATGTTTTTGTGGTTTGCTTGATGAGTCTACTATACATTTATGTATCCGCCACAGTTTTGCCTTTTTTTTTTTTATCCATAGGAATTAAAGACAGATACTGAGGGTTTACAATAACTCACACACCCGCTGCAGTTTTGCCTTAGGATCTGATATCATATTTTTTGCTGGCTTGGTATTGTTATGCCTTTTCCTCAAAATTTTGTACTAACATTTTTTCCATTTCTTCTCTTATAGCTTAAGTTTGAAGAAGAATAGGGTGTGGATTTTATTGTGGAATTCATTGTGTGGTCGCTTTGGAAACAGTGAAATGAGACCATTTTTTTTTTTTTGCTTAAATATCTTTTTAGTCCTTACAATTTAGCATTTTTTTTTGTTTTTCGTCCTTACAATTTTTTTTTATTTTAGTCCTTGCAAATTATATTTGTTTTGTTTTCGTCCTTAAAGCAGTTTAGATAGCGTTTTGAATAGTGAAATGTATATACATTTTAGAAAAAAAATGAAATAACAGGTTTTACCCACCTCTATTATCTGTAGGTAGAAGTTCTACCTACACTAAATTGTATATGTCACTGCAGGTGTGTGTCAGTATAGGTAATTTTTTTTGTAGTGCGCTGGTCTCGAAACCATGAATATCCCTCACAATAATGTTCATCAATCATTAGTTGCTACACTGTTAGTGAATTCATTCAAGAGAGGAAATGCAATATTCTGCTAATTCTGTTGGAGCATTTTCCTCTTTATGCCAATGAAATCGGCAACATTACCATGCCTACAATGGAATCCATAGACCAAATCATGTGGAATTCGACTTCTTTTGCTTCTCTATCGCTCAAAGAAGCATATCTTTTCCCGAATCAACCTTCTCAGTAACATAATTGGGCAAAAATCATTTGGAACAAATTCATGCCTCCATGTAAATCCTTTCTTGTTTGGAGAATTATTCAAAATAGGATGCCTACCAATGAAAACCTTTGGAAGCGGGGTTGACGGGTTGTCCAGTGGTTTCTATATGCAGCCTGTGTCAAAGTGCTGCTGAAACCATCAACCATCTTTTCTTGGAGTGCCATTTCGCGTAAAAGCTTTGGAAATGGTTTGAAGCTATTATTAAACACAACATCAACACGTCCTCAATGCTAAATATTCTTCACATTTGCAACAGTCAGCGGAGCTCTCAAACTCTTGACATTGTTGTGGCTGGTCTTATTAATATTGTGTCAACAATTTGGTTTTGTAGGAACAAAGCAAGATTTGATGATAAAAAACGTCTCTTATACAGTTGTTGTCAACCTGGTTAGTGCTAACGTCTCTCTAGTAGGGAACCTAAGCACTGAAACCATGAATTTCAGTATAATGGAATTTCAAAATTTGAAAACCTTTTTTTTATTATTGATGTGCATCCATGAAAGGTTCCTAATATAAAGCAAGTGCATTGGTTACCACCTAGCTGCAATTGGATAAAATGCAGTACGGATGGATCTCCAAGAGAAGCTCCTGGCCTCGCTGCTTGTGGAGGGATCTTTAGAGATTACACGGCTGCTACTCAATGTTGCTTTTTTTATACTATTGCCATTTCCTTTGCTCTGAATGCCAAGCTTATTGGTGCTAAGATGGCAATTGAAATAGCTTATGCAGAAGGTTGGAGGAACTTTTGGATGGAGTGTGACTCTTTACTAGTTATTTTAGCTTTCTCATCTTCATCTATAGTTCCTTGGAGATTGAGAAATAGATTGATGAATTGTTTAGAGCTTATTAGGAATATGAAATTCAGATACTCTCATATTTTCTGTGAAGGCAACACATGTGCAGATAGAGACTTGCCTGTTATGGTGGAACTAACACTCACGGGTTTTGTGTTTTGTTAACTATGCTTGGGTTTGGTTTATGCCCCCACGCTCTTGTCTTCTTACTTTGGTTTTAATAATATTTTTGGTATGCTGCAAATGATTGATAATGATGGTAGTGCTAACATAGTTGAGATTGCAGTCATTATAGTGATGCCTTAAGTGCATCCATTGTAGATTTTTTTTTTCTCCCTATCAATACATTTGTAGTGCTTGAAAGTTTAGGGTCCATTTATCTTGAAAAAGTAGTTTTTGTTTCAATTTTTGTTTTTACTTTTAATCACAAATTGTCAACTTGTTTTTAATATTTTTCTTATTATCAAAGATTTGTACAAAAAATAATAAAAATAACTCTTTTATTTTTTGTTTTCACAGTTTCCCGTATAAATCTTTGAAAATAAGGTGACAAATTTAGAATTAAAAGTAAAATAAAAAAATAAAAACAGAGAAAATCAAACTAGAAGTAAACAAGGTCCTTAATTTTTATAAATTTATCTTAAATAGTTGTTGAAGTAGAGAAGAAGGTGACAAATTTTTTATTACCTGTTGCTTATCTTATAAGTTTGGCCTCTGATTTATGACTGGATGGATTTCTCTATGACGCTTCACCATGATGGACTAAGCCTGTATTTAGTTGAGCGTCCGTGACACGTCTTTTAAAAAATTTCATCACTTTGTAAGGGTAGGAAGAAAATCAGGTTCACACTTCTTTAATTGGTGCATTAATCCAATTGAACTATCAGATTCACACTTATTTAATTGGTTGCATTAATCCAATTGAACGCATGAGGCTTTGTATTCTGCCAGTGAACTATCCGTTTCTGTACATGGTTTTTTTTTTTTTTATTAAAGTTTACAAACTAAAATCTAAATTAAACTTAAGTTTACAAAAGTATTTTAAGTCTTGTTTCTCTAAAATTTTAAAGTAAAATTTTACTCTCAAACATATTTTTAAAAGATAATCAAAACTGATTTTACTCTCAAACATATTTTTGAAATTTCAAAGTAAACTCATCTATCTTTCTAATAAAGTGATTCTCAAATTGCAGATTTGTGGTAGCTGCTGCATGTTTACTTCGTGAATTGTTGGCAATATCAATGGTGGTGTAATGGCACGCAGCAGCCAGCAGGTGCCTGACAAAGGAATGCCCTACTTCTCACTGATATATATACCTAAAAAAGACATATGCCTACCTCATAATCCCTATATAAATTTAAGAACTTTTTTTAAACAGCTGTCAATTTATGAAGAGTGTAACTTTTTTTAACAAGTGTGAATTGGTCCAACTTTCCTTACAATGACACTGTACTACCACTGTTCATGTGTCTACCTTTCGTAAAAAAAGAAATTTTATATGATTTTTATTTTTGAAAACATATTAACTTCCTTTCTAAAAATCCTTCAATAGCAATAAAGAAGTAAAAATCTTATAAAAAAATTCCGTTGTTCATCAGCCTCTTTTCTCCTTTTGTTTTTAACTTTTTATTTGATTTTCTTTTAGACTATTTTCAAAATAAATAAAATAAGTATAAAATAAAAAGTAACAAAAATATTTTCTTTATATTGATTACTTTTTTGGTACAAAAATAAACCTCAAAAAAGATTTAAAAAATGTAAAAATGTTTATTTGGTGATAAAAATATAAAGAAAGTTTTCTTTAGTTTGATTTAATCTTTGAAAATTATTTAAAAGTGTGTGCATTAAAAAATCATATTATTATTTTGTTCAAATACAATTAAAAATAATAAAA
This sequence comes from Pueraria montana var. lobata, assembly GCA_026413185.1. NCBI lineage: Eukaryota > Viridiplantae > Streptophyta > Magnoliopsida > Fabales > Fabaceae > Pueraria > Pueraria montana. The sequence goes on along the minus strand of CM048650.1, from coordinate 34,083,886 downwards.
ATATTAGGAAATATAAAAAGTTTCTTTATCATAAGTGAATATTAAAAAAATAATTTTATATTAAATTAGATAGTAAAAAAAATCTTTCAATGTTGTTCCTTTTCCTTTTCTTATGTGAATCATATTTTGTTTAGTTTATTTACAAGCTTTCCAGGATTGCCTACGTATCAAATAATGTCTTCGTAGGGGGCGTTTTGGCTGATTAAGTGATCATGTAATTCACTTGTATTTCTACTTCATTTTATTTTATTTTCTTAATATTAATATAGTTGACCTTTAAACAAAATATTTCCTTGTTGAGCTTATCTCCTCACTTGGCTAAAAAACATGTTCAATATTACTCAATTTCATTTGCTTGAGTGCTTTCTGCTTATCAAAATAATGATATGAAGGTTTGAACTATTGATTTGGTTCTAATTAGAAAATGTGGATTTCTATTATGAGGGGAGAAAATATATTTCTAATAAGTTTTTTATTTTATCTGTGAAAGCAGAGTTATTGTAGAAAAGAAAAGTTACAAGAGGTCATAGACAAGAATGTTATTCTTTAGTTGAAATGATACTTTTTTTTTCTTCTTTTTCATGATAATTGGTGAGAATGTCCTCTATAATACTATGAGCACTACTACAAAAAAGGCATTTAACATCGGTTATTTTGGGCTTTTAACATCGGTTATTAACCGATGTTGTATCGAACGATGTTGAAAGTGGACAACTTTCAACATCGGTTCTTGAACCGATGTTAAAATGCAATACAACATTGGTTTGGAGCACAACCGATGTCAAAGGATGCCCACATAGTGAAAATTATGTGTTGAAAACAACATCGGTTATGGCAAAAACCGATGTTGTTAGGTGACAAACAACATCGATTGTCCCAGAACTGATGTTGTTTGTACATATACAACATCAGTTATGGTTAAAACCGATGTTGTTAGGTGACAAACAACATCGGTTGTCCTAGAACCGATGTTGTTTGTGCACTTACAACATCGGTTTTGGAACAACCGATGTTGTTTGTGCGCAAACAACATCGGTTCTGGGACAACCGATGTTGTTTGTCACTTAACAACATCGGTTTTTACCATAACCGATGTTGTTTATGCAGTTTTTTTATTAGCGTTCTGTTTTAGATTGAACCAAACCTGTAATTTCAAAGAAAAATCCAGACCCAAGTCAAAATTATGTGTTAAAATCAACATCGGTTATGGCAAAAACCGATGTTGTTAGGTGACAAACAACATCGGTTGTCCCAGAACCGATGTTGTTTGTGCACTTACAACATCGATTTTGGAACAACCGATATTGTTTGTGCGCAAACAACATTGGTTCTGGGACAACCGATGTTGTTTGTCACCTAACAACATCGATTTTTACCATAACCGATGTTGTTTATGCAGTTTTTTTTATTTATTAGCGTTCTGTTTTAGATTGAACCAAACCTGTAATTTTAAAGAAAAATCCAGACCCAGGCAATTTGTATAATTAATAATCAATGATCTATGCTTTATATTATTATAAATAAAATACTAATTAATGTATAAACAAACATTAAGCAATATATCTAATATATAAATTCTACGGATAAAAAAATAACCCAATATATAAATGTTTACAAATAGAATCCATTAATAAGCTAAATGTCTACTAATTTGTTCAGTGCTTCATTTCTAACTCTTAAAAAGTGTCGTGCCCACTGAATGCGAATATCTTCAATTGTCGTTGCCTCCAATGGTTGAGAATCGCTAAATATCTACATCATATATAAACAAATGTTAGTTAATCACATCGAATATTAATAGTTATAATAAATGAAACCTGTTAAAGTAAACAAATATATTACCATTTCCCAGTTATCCCTGAATCCCCCATGGATGATGGTCCACATCCAATGCATGACATAATAGCCACACTCAGTGCCTCCGCTTTGTAGATTACACTAAATTCAATATGAAATTTAATAGTGTTTAAGACAAATTATTATTGTAAAAAAAAACAACTAAGTAAACATTTTGGATATTCAAACATTGGTTAAATTACTTACTTTTACATTTATCCAATCAATTTTCTTCGATTTACTTGGTTGGTTACCTTGCAAGCCCTTTAAAGCACTGGTTAAAAGAAACATGCAAATATATTTGTAAGACCAAGATATTCATGTATAATAGGTTAGATACAATAAATTTGTTACAAATTTAAACGTACCCTATAACTGTGGCTTTGATGTCTACATCGGGCTTCTTGTGCAGGGAACAAAACCAGACAACAACATTGGACCTAGGACAAATAACCAGGAGTTGCCAATGTTGGCTGCATTGGAAAATAGTTATTAGTAACAATGCAATCATTATTTAAATGCATTTATTAATGAAATTTTACTTACTTATTTAAGTAAGCTCCTAGGTAGACTTCTTTTTGAGATTCATGCATCCATCTTTGAATGTAATTTTGAGCATAATCTCGCGTATTCCCTGATCTCTGTATGCTCTGAGGCTCAAGGAATCCATAGACAGAACCATGCTCGAATTCCATACATAAGTCATTCAAAAACCTATTTTTGTTCAAATAAATGTAAATTGTTAATCACTTACAATTAAATAGGTAATTGACCTAAAATTCAAATGTACTTACATCATCCACAACTGTATAACACTGATATTAAGATATTGATTGCCACTCAATATCTCCCCAACATCACTTTGATTTATGTAGATGGGGAACTGTTCATTATGCACCCCAAACAATGTCGCATCCCACGACACCTGGAAAGGATGTCTGAAAAGTAACAGGCTAACCTGTACCAAATTTAATAATGGATCATCATCAGGGACCGACCTATCATGAGGTTCAACTGGTTCCTTTGGTCTCTGTTTATCCTACACAATTAATAAATACAAGTTAGTTGTAGTCAACAATTTATTCTATTCAATTGTATTGATTATACCAAAAAATAAAATCAATTAAAGAAGCTACCTCCCGTGCTACCTCCCGTGACACAGGCTTCACAAGATGACTCGGCCATGCAATAAAGGTGTTTAGGGCGTCCCCCACTAATTGAACCTCATTAGTCGGTAAAGGGACTCGAGCAATAGCATCGAGAACCTCTTCAACCCCCACCTTGACCATATCATCCGTCAAACATGTGTGGTGTATGATTGAAGCCCCATGATAAACTCTCCCAATGGCCACCAAGTGGGGAGGCTGCTCATCAACATATAAGCCACACTGATCAGCTGTTGTGTCAGTGCCAGGCTCCTCCCCTGAGGGATCAATATCAATACCAGCACAACTCCCCTTCGTGCTAACACGGGCACCGGAAGGAGCTACATATGGGTGAACATGCTCAGGCGGCTGCTGGGAGGTCATCTGGCTCAACTCCATTAACAATTCTCTCTTTAGCTCATCTTTAAACTCCTCTTTTAATTGCTCTTTAAACTCCTCTTTAAACTCCTCTCTGAAGGTCTCGTTCAAGCTCTCTTTCAAAGAAGCCACAAGCTCTGCGGTGATGGATGAAGAAGTATGCGAGCCACGTGATAGTGGTCCAAAGTAATGGTTAATGGTCACACCAACTCCAGCAGCACGAACAAGACCAGGGCGCTCCGGTCGACCAATAGCAGTCGTCAGTATATCCTGACGTCCATGGGGAACAAAGGTACCCTGTGTGCACTGCTCCTCTAGGGAATCCTACAAGCAAAAAAAGATAAAGGAGTCAACTTGTGTTGTTACTATATTTAGTTACATTTTAAGCTGCATAATAACTTACAATCCTAACAGCAACTTGTTGTGCTGCCTCAGATGTCATATGCCCAGAACGTTTTGTATGGGCCTTCTTCCACTTCACATGTCGTTTAATGGGAGATGGAGGATCAACTACACTTGTACTCCCAGATTCAGCAGCTTCAGCCTGTTTTTTCTTCATCTTCTCGGCCATCATGTTTTCCTCAAGCCATTCATAACCCCCACGAGACATCACATGTGGCATGTTGTTATGTTTCTGGATTTCTTAAGCCTTCTTTCTGATTTTCTGTGAATAATAAGACATACTTTCAGCAAAATAATTAATCAAATTTTGATATAGACAAATTAAAAAACATTGCCCAGAACTTACCTGCCAAGCAGAAGTATTGCGGCTGTCTTTAAATTCCCTCCACATGTCCTTCTCAATGCCAAATTTTGCACAAGGAATGTCATCATCATCCTCATGTACCTCTTCCTCCTCATCACCCTTCTTTTCTTTAATTGCATATTTCCTTGTAAGGTCTGCCTTAAACTGCCTCCATCTTGTTCCCACATGGGAAATAATTTTCCTCCTAGCCTTAGACGCTTCTGGAATATCAAATTGTTCCTTCATTTGAGAATCATATGTAACAGTCAATGACAATAATATGCAAGTTAAATATATACAATTACTATAACATAAAGAGTTTATTGAAAATACCAGAATGTCCTCCCAAATCATGTTCTTCTTATTTTCTGGCACATGGTGCCAATCTTGATATGTAATATCAACCCTGTCTTGGGCAGCAATCCCCAAATAGGTCCTGAAATGTGATCTATTTGGACCTGAAGCTCTCCCAGTTGCAGGATCGATATCAACTCGTGGCTTCTCCCCAGACAAGCGTTTAGCAGTGAATTTTTTGAGTCGTGTGGATTGTCTAGTTCTCCTGGACATAGACTCAGAAGGAGCTGATGACTCAGGACGAGGGGAACCTGCTGGTGTACCCATGTGCCTGTTCAAACAAACAAAAAAATAAGTGTTATTTGCAATTGTACACAGTTTATAAATTGTAAATGGAGATAAAAAATAAGTTGACAAAATTATTAAAGTATACAATAACATAGACATTACTTATATATAACATGGTTAGGTAGGAATGTTCTCCCATAAGCCTTCATCATGATCATGACGATTTGCGTGTACGCCGTCCTCCTCATTTTCTTCAATGATGGTAGGCATGCGTGTGTAGAAAGAAGGAGACTCACAAATATCAAGCGTTGAATCATCATTTTCATGAATAACACCACTAGTTCTTCCTTGTAGAACCACTGACCACCTTGCATTATACGGATCTTCGACATAAAACACTTGTTTTGCTTGTTCTGCCATGATGAAAGGCTCGTCCTTATAAGCAACCTTTGTAAGGTCTACAAAAGTGAATCCCAAATCATCAGTCTGCACACCGGTGTTGCTATCAACCCACTTACACTTAAAAACAGGCACTTTGAAAATAGTATAATCAACCTCCCAGATTTCTTCAATCACTCCAAAGTAAGACATGGACCCCAATTTGGGGTTGTTATCTTTTGCACTAGAAAAGTGTTCTGCTTCAGCCCGAAGACTAACCCCACTATTTTGAACTGTACTCTTGTCATCTTGTGACTTCGTGTAGAACGAATACTTGTTGATATCATATGCCTTCCAAGTTGGAACATTTAGCTTAGGCCCATTTGCTAACCACTTTAACGTTTCAGAAGGATCATCAAGAGCAAAGATTGTGTCTTTAAACCAGTTTAAGAAAGTTTTGTTATGCTCAATCAACACCCGATTCTTGTTCATTTTTGGGTTACTTGCCTTCACAAATTCTTTGTGTGCATTTATGTATGGGGTCACCTCATCGGTATTATTCAATATATACAAATGTGCTTCATTCAGTGCCTTGAGACCCATGGTTACAACAATTAACCCTCGTGTACCCTTACCTCTCACTCTATTCTTGTGACGAGACTCAGGAACCCCGACAGGTTTCGTCTTCTCCATGTACTCTGAACAAAACTCAATAGCTTCTTCCACAATGTACCTTTCAACAATGGATGCCTCAGGACGGTATTGATTCTTGGTATACCCTTTTAAGATCTTCATGTATCGCTCAATTGGGTACATCCACCTTAAATAAACGGGTCCACATAATCTAATCTCCCTCACTAGATGAACAATTAAGTGAACCATGATGTCAAAAAATGAAGGAGGAAAATACATCTCCAACTGACACAAGATAATAGTAGCCTCATTTTCCAAGTCATCCAACTTTACAGGGTCAATTACTTTGCTACATATTGCATTGAAGAATAAGCACAGGCGAGTTACGGCAACCCTGACTTTGTTAGGCAAGATGTTTCGTATCGCCACGGCTAGAAGTTGTTGCATCAAGACGTGGCAATCATGAGACTTTAAGCCAACTAATTTGAGATCCTTCATCGATACAAGACTCCTTACATTTGAAGAGTATCCCTGTGGCACCTTAACATCCCGCAGACATTGACAAAAACTTTTTCTCTCTTCTCTGGACAAAGTATGGCATGCTGGGGGCAAATATGTTCGTTTACCTTCTGACCTTGGATGTAACTGCTCACGTATACCCATCTCAACCAGATCTTGCCGAGCATTCAGACCATCCTTTGTCTTGCCTTTAATGTTACGAAGCATGCCAATTAAACTATCACACACATTTTTCTCCACATGCATAACATCTATACAATGTCTAACATCTAGATCAGACCAGTATTGAAGATCAAAGAATATCGACATCTTCTTCCATATTCTTTTCTCACTTGCATCCTTCTGTTGGGTCTTCCCAAAGATATTTTGGATGTCCTCCACCCACTCATAAACCTGCTTTCCAGTCAAAGGTATCGGTGCACTTACATCCTCTTGTCTTCCATTGAAAGCTTTTTTCAATCGCCGATACGGGTGATATGGTTTGAGAAATCTCCGATGCCTAGTGTAGACTATCTTTCTTCCATGCTTGAGTTGCACGTAGCTTGTGTTTTCTTCACATATAGGACATGCGTGATGCCCCTTAACACTATATCCACTCAAATTCCCATATGCTGGAAAGTCATTAATGGTACAAAATACCATTGCACGCAACTTGAAGGTTTCCTTGCGATTCCCATCAAAGACATCAACCCCTTCGTCCCACAACTTTCTCAAGTCTTCAATCAACGGACTTAGATAAACATCAATGTCATTTCCTGGCTGTCTTGGACCAAAAATCATCATAGACAACATAATGTATTTTCGCTTCATGCACAACCAAGGAGGCAGGTTGTAAATTACTAGCAAAACAGGCCATGAACTGTGGTTAGTACTTAAGTTACCAAAAGGATTCATTCCATCGGTAGCAAGTCCAAGCCTAAGGTTTCTTGACTCTTCCCTAAAATCTGGAAACAAATGATTAATATTGTCCCACTGGGGAGAATCAGCCGGATGCCGGAGCAATCCATCACATTTTCGACTATCTGCATGCCATGTCAGGTTTTTTGCGTCATCTCCATTAGCAAACAATCGTTTAAACCTTGGAATTATTGGAAGATACCAACACACCTTTGCTGGGGACTCTTTCTTTGTGCTTTCATCACTACCACATGCGCCATCCTTCAATTTGTACCGTGACACCCCACACATGGGGCATTTATGCATATGTTCAAACTCATTTCTGTACAATATGCAATCATTAGGGCATGCATGTATTTTCTGATACTCCATACCCACCGAACACAGTATCTTCTTTGCCTCATAGTTATTTTTCGGCAACGTGTTCTTTTTTGGAAGCATCATTTTCAACACCTCAAGCAAATCAGTGAAGCTTTTATCACTCCACCCATATCTTGCCTTCAAATTGACCAAACTTAACACCGCTGACAACCGTGTGAAGTTGTTGCACCCTAGATACAAAGGCTTCTTCGAATCACTTTCCAATGCATCATACAAAGGGGCATGTGCTTGATGAAAAGACTCTTGTCCAACATCTCGGATCATATCCTCTAATCGATCTCCCATTTCAACATCAACAACATACTCAGTTTGGGACACCGTCGGCATGTCTATGAATTCACCATGCCATATCCATCTTGTATATGTTTGAATAATCCCGTCACAGAGAAGATGTGTCCTTATGTCGTCCACGACATGTCGTCTCCCATTCAGACAGTTAACACAAGGACAATAATATTTTCCCCCTATATTTGGTGAATTTTGTTGAGCAAATTCCAAAAACTTTTCAACCCCATTCTCATACTCCTCAGTGATGCGAATAGCTTTCATCCAATGTCGATCCATCTTTCCTTTTATATGATACTCACAAAGTTATATCATGCATGACAATCTCACTTTTTCATAAAGGTGTGGCCCTATCCCATTCAGGAAGACATTTTTTTATACTTAATTTGTACGTAGAGGTTAAGTCTCTTTTGTTAAATTTGACGAAATTTCAGCAGCATTTCGCATTGATCTCCAAGTACACGACATGAAAGTAGTGACATCAATTCCACCACAATCAAGTATGCACTTGGAGAACAAAACGAAATGCACTAAACCGAAATTTTGTCAAATTTAACAAATGAGACTCAACCTCTACGTATGAATCAAGTATAAAAAAATGTGTCTTTCCAAACTGTCCAAACGGACAATTCAAGATTCAATACAACGATTAATCCAAACTTTCCGTATTAATCATTGTATTAAACCTCAAACGGGAAACTAAGGTTCACTCATAATGCTTAACTTGCATATAAAATAATACTCATTAATTACACAAACAACTTATACACAAATATTATAATTGTAACAAGCACTGAAGTGTTAGAATGAGATACGTACCTGAAAAGATGCTCACTAACAATAAGAAAGAATGCGGTGATGACGGTGGACACGACACAATCTCTAAAGGACAAGAACAACACCAACACAGGTACTCAATGCTCACTGCCTGTAGGTTAAGTTATTACAAAAATTATCAAATTGATCATCATTTCTAGAAATTTCAATGCTCAGAGTAACATGCTATTTTCAAATTCAAGACAAAATTAAAATAAGAGCAAATACAGGTGCAGCACATAATTCACGTTTTTATTGCATAGACCACAAATTCAAGCATCAAAACAAGTGATTTTGTCCTGTTTTGGTCACCAAACAATAAGGGCTTCATATACTATCCATGACAGACTTTATTTATATCATTGGGCACACTTAAAATATGATTTACACGAAAATTGTGCAGCAGAACAGTAGTTGAAATTATGCAGTAAAAACTGAATGATTCAATGCCTTAAGCATAGCTTTCATGCATGATTTGGTCACCATTAATCTAATGAGTTATGCAATAACCTTTGTAACACCAAATACATCACTTACCATTGTTAATGTCATGATTTTAACAGCAATAAAAACTGCAGGACAACAAATGTGTTCTGTCATAAAAATCAGTGTATGCAAACTTTTTGTCTTGTATCTTTTTATATATTTATATAAAAAATTAAAATTATAAAAATCCATAGAATCTAGATTTCTTCCAACACCATCTGCAATTAGTGTGAAATCTTTTTGTTCATGCATAGGTTTAAGTAAGTGTAAAGATTTTAATGATGTTGATTGGTTGAACTTAGTTATGATTATCTTTTACTTATTTTATGTTAATCATGTTCCAAATTAATATGATACTAATGTCTAATTAAATATATTATAACATGAACTTTTTTTAAGTGAAAAACGAAATAAAATTCTTATTTAGATGAATTTTGGCATCCCAAATGCAGATTTTAGGCTTCTATCTAGTCAAATTGGCAACACACAGTGGGCAGGGGTACTTCTGTAGTCTAATGAAAAATATCCCTGAATGTATTTCAGTTCAATTTTTTCTACTTAACTGAAATATAAACTCATGATACAGTAAATAGATATGAATTCCAGCAGAAGAATTACAATCCCTAAGCCAGCTCTCTTCATATCCCGAAGAAGAGACCAATTAATTAATGTGATGTGGTGGAGGATTAATAGGAATCCATGATGCTCACATGCTTCTGCATACCGTAGCAGGCACTTCAAAATACAAAGTGTCTATCTATGTCAGCCATTTGCTTAAATTAGCAACAAAACTATAAATCATTAATAGATGCAACAAAGAAACAGACTGACTGAAGATACTAATTAGTAAGATCTTAGATGGGCTTACAAATTGCAAATTAGAAGTTGGTTAATAATTAATTCTCAACAAAGAATCTGCAACATATAATAACCACCAAAGATAGTTTCCCTCCAGATTACCATTTCTTTTTGGGGATTTGTTTCTATTATTAAGTGTCAACCTTGTATTGCCTATACTTAAGTTGTGGTATTAGTTGGTCGCACTCTGAGATATAATATATGTTCTCGAGAAACATAATGCAAGCACTAGTAGCAAGAAAGAAGTTTCTCAAACAAAATAATAGGACATGGAAAAAAAAATATTTCTATGTGAAATAGTATATGCATTGCAATTATGCATGTGTATATGGTTTGTAGCTTCCAGTGCAGCCTCCGAGGGTAGTTGGGGTGATTTGATGGCAAGGGGACAGTCCCCAGGGGCCTGAGCACCATGTCTCCAAAAAGTTTTTGTTTGTTAAGGAGGCCTAACCAGTCTCATTCCATAAGGACATTTTTTCAGCAGATATTTTGGTTCTAGCTACTGAAAGAAGCTTTTGTATGTTTGTTTCGTGCTGGTCCATAATTGAGATGGTTAAATGGAAGACTTTGGAAGAAAACAGGCTTTTGGATTATTATTTTTTTAAATGTGAGAAATAAAATAAATTATCACAATATTTAATTTTTTTTAAAAAATTATAATTTTAAAAATTGAAATGGTCCATAAACAGGCTTTTGGGGACCTGGGAGAGAAACGTGTCAAAATGAGTGAATAGGGACAGTGGCAAAAGGGACAAGATTGAAAGGGACAAGAAGATGGAGAAGAGCTATTACTAGCAAAACCAATTTAGTTTAAAATCTAAAACCTTTTTCTGGAGTCATATATTACCCCAAGCAAGTGGCAAGGTTCATGAGCCAACAAGGTAATCTACTTTTAAGAACTAATCAATTGCAACAGAAGCTATCTAGCATGTGTTGAAATCACAACCAATAAAAGCAAAAACTGCAACAAGATACAACTCTGCATTTTCATTTTTATTTAAAAATAACCACATCAACAAACATTCGATTGCTAAGTAAACATGTTATGAGCCAGGCAGGGCAATGGCATCTACATTGGCATAGTCATTTTAGGAAAAGTAATTTCCACTAAAAGGAGCAGCACTAGAATAACAAAATCATTGAGCCGTAAGAGAATATCACCTGAAAGCGAGGATGACGAAGGCTTCCTCACTAAAATATCAGTTTAAGTACCCTCTGTAAGGGGTGAGGTCAATATGGCCGGTGTCTGCAGAGAAAAAATTAAGTGAATCATAATCAACAACCAAAAACCCTAACAATAAGGAATAGTTTTCTTATATTGAGAAAAGAGTACATACAATTTACAGAGATTAGGGGCGTTCCAACACAGGGGCAGAGGCTTCCAATCGCTCAATTATGTGCGCGACAATGGCGAAAGGGACAATGTTTCACCGAGAATGAGTGACAA